>CM056049.1:362417073-363017073 GCA_029574335.1 Rana kukunoris
ATCTATCTATCTATCTATCTATCTATCTATCTATCTATCTATCTATCTATCTATCTATCTATCTATCTATCTATCTATCTATCTGAAAAGACACTGTGCCCAGATTCACAGAGCAATTACGCCTGTCTAACTGGTGTTAGACAGAGTAATTTCAAATTTCGCGCGCGTATCACTAGTTTGAATCCTCAAACCATGATACGGCAGCTTCGGGCTTCGATCCGAGAGGCTTACGTCTTCGTAAGCCTTCGGATCTACGCTGCGATATTTTTTGCGGCGCTGGGAGGAGTTTGCGTAGTTTTCATGCGTCGGGATATGCAAATGAGTTTTTAAAACGGCGATCCACGAAGATACGAGCGGTCTTCGCAATCGCTTTCGTCTATTTTTTTTATACGTACTGTTAGACCAATTTTTGCTGGTCTAACGGTGCATAGCCCATTTTAAGTATGGCCGTCGTTCCGTTCCGCGTCGTCGAATTTAAATTTTTTTTTTTTTTACGGAACTCTTCGGGAATAGGAATCTCCGTAAACGACCTACTCAAGAAAAAATGACGTAACAACGTGATTTTGCGCAATGCACGGCGGAATTTTGCGAACTGGAGCATGCGCAGTTCGATCGCCGCGGGAACGCGCCTATTTTAAATGCTTCACGCCCCCTACTCGCGTAGATGGATTGCGACGGGAGAAATACACTACGCCGCCGTCGTTTACTGGACAAAATCTATCTGGATTCCACGTAGAGCCAGGTAAAAAACGGCGGCGTAGTGTATTTCTGATACTCTACGATAATCTAAATCTATCTGAATCTGGGCCTGTGTCTCTATCTATCTCTCTTTCTCTCTGTCTGTCTGACTTCTCTAAGCAAGCCGGAACACACTACATGAGGCCGCCCGGGAGGCGGCCTTTTATAGTGTGGGGCGTGTGCTAAAGCCCTGAGCCTGGGTGCTTTGGCCAATTAGGGCTCTTCATTTTTTGGGCGCTGTGATTGGCCAAGCATGCAGGGTCATGGTGCATGCTTGGCCAATCATCAGCGCGCAACGCCGCAGTGAATTATGGGTCATTCGAATTTGGCGCGAACGACCTGATTTGTTCGTTTTCGACGAACGATCGAACGTGCAATGTTCGATGCGAACATGTGTTCGCATCGAACGCGAAGCTTATCCCTAGACACCACCACCCGAGTTTCAGGATTGGGACCTACCGATTGTATAATAGTAAAGAGGCGACGCAGGTTTATGGCCATCGACCTCGCAGGTATAAAACCTGTCTGATCAGGGTGAAGAACAGAAGCAATTACTTAGTTCAGTAATTTTTCCAGAAGTTTAGCTAATATTTTTGCATCCTCCAGGCCCCAGGTGGGCATGTGTTCCCAAAGGAAAAGTATGAGCAGATTATTCAGGTCCCAAAGATTCTATCCAGTGGTTTGCCTCTTTAGGTGCACTGAAGAATTGTGTTTTAACTTGTGCACCACTCTCAACCTGGCAGGATAAAGCATCCTATACAGTAAACTATGTTCTCTCAGACTTTGCTTCACACTTTGAAAGGTTGCATGTTGCTTCTGCGTAGTTGCAGAAAAATCTGAAAGGATGGTAATGCGATTATTGTTGTATACCAATTCAGGCATGTTTCAGGCTTTATGCAGTATAGTTTCCTTATCCCTGAAATACAAGAATTGGGCCAGCATGGGTCTAAGGTAGGGATGAGCTCTGCGTTAGATTCGAAATTCGAACGTTATGGGCCATTCGCGCCAAATTCGAGTGGTGCGTCATGGCCCATAATTCACTGCGGCATTGCGCGCTGATGATTGGCCAAGCATGCACTATGACCCACATGCTTGGCCAATCACAGAACGCAAAAAACGGAGAGCCATAATTGGCCAAAGCCAGGGTGGCTTTGGCCAATTATGGCTCAGGGGGTTTAGTACATGCCCCACACTATAAAAGGCTGCCTGCAGGGTGGCCTTGTGTAGTGTGTTGCAGCAGTTAACAGAGAACAGAGAGAGACAGAGAGAGTGTCATTTTTTGCAGGTAGATAGAGCAGGCAGGCAGGCTAGTCAGTTAATGTTACAGTGTGTAGAGGATATATATACATCCCAGGAGTTGTACATATATTTATACACTGTATAGCTTAGCTAGATCAGTTCCTCCTAATTTATAGACATGTGCATTCGTTTTCGTTAGAATGTATTTTCGTTCGAAAATCTGTTTTTTTCATTATCGTTTTAACAAACGATAACGAAAGCGCAAGAAACGAAAACCGAAAGATCCAGCATAAAAAATGCTTTATTTTCGTTTTCGTTGCGGTAAAAATTAGATATAGAGAGATTCGACATTATAGAGAAAAGATTCGACATCATAGAGAAAAGATTCGACACTATAGAAATAATAGATTCGACATTACATTACTCTCTCTTCACTTCCATGACCACTCATGAAATATTCCCATGAACCAAAATTGATCACTTGGGTGATGTTTTCTTGGATTTCTGGTGGAGATTAAGAGGAAAAGAGGACATCTGAGCAGAGAAGGAGATCTTATCATTGAGTTCTACAGGCATTATACACCACTACCATCCAGGGCCGGACTGGGCATAAAAACCAGCCCTGGAAATGACTTCATAGCAGCCCCAGTGGCTTAGTGTGGGTTGTCAGCACCCAAGGCAAGTAATTTGCACCCCTAACCCACGGACATTTAGCAGACCAAATCCCTTCCACTCGTACTGTATTAAACCCCCATATGGTACCTCTTAGGATGTACCACTCTTTCTCTTTGTTCTCCTTTCTTTACCTATTATCTCGCTCTATCCTAATGTCTTGCCCCCCCCCCCCAATCTATCGCTCTTTATCCTTTTTTTATGTTCCTCCCCCTCTTTTTATTCCTCTCTATTTCTTGTTTTTTTCTCTCACTCACCTCTATATCTATACACACAACACACACACACAGTGTACTGTATGTATTTATACCTATATGTATATTGCACCCAATGAATGATTATGGGGGAGAGTGATTTCAATGTGAAATGTGCCTTGGCCATAGCGCCCATCATAAAGCATCCTCCCCTCTGTACTGGGGCTGTAATGTAATTCTGCTGTGGCAGATGAGGAAGTGTGTACAGTTTGTGTGTGCCCTCTCCTGCAGGGATTGCAGACATGGCACAGGGGAACGGTTAGGGATTGCAGAACATGGCACAGGGGAACGGTTTAGGGATTGCAGACATGGCACAGGGTAACGGTTAGGATTGCAGACATGGCACAGGGGAACGGTTTAGGGATTGCAGACATGGCACAGGGGAACGGTTAGGGATTGCAGACATGGCACAGGGGACGGTTAGGGATTGCAGACATGGCACAGGGAACGGTTTAGGGATTGCAGACAATGGCACAAGGGGGAACGGTTTAGGGATTGCAGACATGGCACACAGGACGGTTAGGGATTGCAGACATGGCACAGGGGAACGGTTAGGGATTGCAGACATGGCACAGGGGACGGTTAGGGATGTGCAGACATGGCACAGGGGAACGTTAGGGATTGCAGACATGGCACAGGGACGGTTAGGGATTGCAGACATGGCACAGGGGACGGTTAGGGATTGCAGACATGGCACAGGGGAACGGTTAGGGATTGCAGACATGGCACAGGGGAACGGTTAGGGATTGCAGACATGGCACAGGGGACGGTTAGGGGATTGCAGACATGGCACAGGGGAACGGTTAGGGATTGCAGACATGGCACAGGGGACGGTTAGGGATTGCAGACATGGCACAGGGGAACGGTTAGGGATTGCAGACATGGCACAGGGGAACGGTTAGGGATTGCAGACATGGCACAGGGAACGGTTAGGGATTGCAGACATGGCACAGGGGACGGTTAGGGATTGCAGACATGGCACAGGGGAACGGTTAGGGATTGCAGACATGGCACAGGGGACGGTTAGGGATTGCAGACATGGCACAGGGAACGGTTAGGGATTGCAGACATGGCACAGGGGACGGTTAGGGATTGCAGACATGGCACAGGTGAACGGTTAGGGATTGCAGACATGGCACAGGGGACGGTTAGGGATTGCAGACATGGCACAGGGGAACGGTTAGGGATTGCAGACATGGCACAGGGGAACGGTTAGGGATTGCAGACATGGCACAGGGGAACGGTTAGGGATTGCAGACATGGCACAGGGGACGGTTAGGGATTGCAGACATGGCACAGGGGAACGGTTAGGGATTGCAGACATGGCACAGGGACGGTTAGGGATTGCAGACATGGCACAGGGGAACGGTTAGGGATTGCAGACATGGCACAGGGGAACGGTTAGGGATTGCAGACATGGCACAGGGGAACGGTTAGGGATTGCAGACATGGCACAGGGGACGTTAGGATTGCAGACATGGCACAGGGACGGTTAGGGATTGCAGACATGATTGATTCAGGAGATGGTCAGAGACTGCATTTCAAGTTGAACTCAGTGTACAGGTATATAGTATTGTAGTGTTGCTAACACTCTATGTAAACCATCTCTGAGGGATCAAATCAGTCTTTTTTCTTTGAAAGTACAACCAAGTGACAGAAGAAATAATCGCATCCAATTCTAAAATACAAATTTTCTTGGAAAACTGAACTGCTCAGGATTAGTGGACAGTAACCAGTAAATTAGTCTGTGAAGCTTTTAGCCTGATCCAGCAGTAAATCCTCCAAAAAAAAAAAAAAACTCCATCAAAACATCTGTGCAGCAGCATTACAGAGCTCTGCCTAAATAGCTGATTAGAAGCTGAAATGGTTAACAGCCATGTATCCCCGGTCTCATAGAACCCTGCTGCAGCGTCTTTCAGAGATCTTGTCAGTGCGATCAGACAATGTGCAGGTCAGGTTAGGCAGATAAAAAAAAGTAACAAGGGAGACAAGAGGGAGGAGGAGGCTGATTGGCAACCTGCACACTGCCTGATCACATCTGAAAGACACTGCAGCCGGCCAGCAACATGTTACTGTCTCCTGGTGATCCTGTTTTTTTCTATTGAGCCAGATTTGTGTGTCCTGGAGGCTGCAGAACGTGGATATTTGTCATCCTACCTTTCCTGCATCTCCTCCTGGCGTCCCCCATTCAGCCTCACTCCAGCACTTGCAATCAAATGTGAGCGGGGAAAAGCTACACTGCCTGTTGATTGGCTGTGGATGGACCGGAGGAAGAGCAGGTCCTCCCTTGCACTCCTTTAAGCAGCGCTATTGGCTGTGGGTTCCCTACTAGAGAAATGACTGGCCAGAGAACACTCAGTAAGTGTCCATCCATGCTCCCTCCCACCTGCTTTCTTTTCCTCCACACCGCAGAGCACATCATACCTGCCAGTGCCTGCCGCACGATGGTCACGTGCTCCTCCAGCCCTCCGCGCTCCGCTGCTGGAATTAATTTCCTCATTCAGCCCCGAGTCCTGTTCATAGCAGCCCCATGACAGCCAGCCTACCGGGATATTTCCCGCTGTCCCGGTTGGCCAGTCCGGCTCTGCTACCATCTGGTAAATAGAACTCCTAAGGGAGACACCCTTGCAAAGAGCAGAGTGATTCAGACAAGATTAACCCCTCATTAGGAACATATGGATGTTTTGAAGAGACTATGTTAATGATTCAGACAGATCAGATGTCATATACACATGATTGCTGCTAATGTTTATTAATTTATTTCTGGACATTACTACTATTATCATTTATATTAACCACTTGTCACCCGGCGGGGCGGGTAACTTCATTGTCCTGACTGCACGTCATATGACGTGCAGTCATAGAAGTTGCTAGGGGCGCGCGTGCGCGCCGCCAGTGGCGCACGCGCGCACCCGTCGCATCACTGGGACCCCCGTGCGTGTACCGTGTAACTGAGCTGGGACGTGCAGCTCTGTGTGTAAACACAGAGCTGCACGTCCCTGTCAGGGAGAGAGGAGATCGATTGTGTCCCTTGCACATAGGGACACAATCGGTCACCTCCCCAGTCACCCCCCCTCACCCCACAGTTAGAACACAATCTAAGGAGAAACATTTAACCCCTTCCCCGCCCCCTAGTGGTTAACCCCTTCCCTGCCAGTTACATTTTATCAGTTATCATTGCATATTTATAGCATTGTTCACTGTATAAATGTAAATGGTCCCAAAAATGTGTCAAAAGTGTCCGATGTGTCCGCTATAATGCCCCAGTCCCAGAAAAAAATCACAGATCTCCGCCATTCCTAGTAAAAAAATAAATAAAAAAAAATCATAATTATGTCCCGTATTTTGTAGGCAATATAACTTTTGCGCAAACCAGTCACTATATGGTTATTGCGATTTTTTTTTTATTTTTTTTACCAAAAATATGTAGAAGAATACGTATCGGCCTAAACTGAGATAAACATTTTTTTTTTTTTTTAAATGGGATATTTATTATAGCAAAAAGCAAAAAATATTGTGTCTTTTTTCAAAATTGTCGCTCTTTTTTTGTTTATAGTGCAAAAAAAAAAAAATGCACGGGCGATTAAATACCACCAAAAGAAATCTCTATTTGTGGGGAAAAAAGGACGTCAATTTTGTTTGGGAGCCACGTCGCACGACCGCGCAATTGTCAGTTAAAGCGGCGCAGTGCCGGAAGCTAAAATTTTGTCTGGGCAGGAAGGGGGTGTAGGTGCACAGTAGGCAAGTGGTTAATCATGGAAAAGATATATTAATGTGATTTTTATCAGATAATCATAGCAGATTCAGAGTTTTTTGGGATATCTGATTACTTAAATTAACTCATACAGTGCTGTTAATGTTTCCCACCATAGAAACATATTACCTCATACACATTTCTTTATTATAATAGCTGTTATCTGCACAAACCTTTTATATAGCGTATGCTTGACACCACCATAGAGCGCTGGGATCAGATCTGCCTAACAAACAGACACTGATATTTCCTTTTAAAATTACAGAGAATAGATTTCGATTTATGAGAAAATAGATTTGACATTATTACTAGTTATACAACATTAGAATTCTTGTAGGCGGAATATTAGACCGGAAATGTACGATTCGACGTAAAGTTTCGAAGTTCCGTTGAATGTTCTTTTGACCATTCGACAGAAACCAAGTATTATTGGATTTTCGGACGAAACCTATTCCCCAATGAAAAACTAAATAAATCAAAACGATTTTTGGGAGTAACTAAATAAATGTATTTTCCAGACAAAAAAACAAAACAAAATATTCCAGTCTGCACATGTCTACTAATTTACTGGCAGGCAGGTGATTGTGCTATTTAAAGACGTTATCACAGGCATAGACACCCAGACTCCTGATGCAGGAGCAGTGATATTAATGATGCTTAAATAAAAAATAAAAAAATGAAAAATTTCTTTAAATATTGTACCTGCTGGGTGTCTCTAGTTTGCCTGTGAAAACATCTTTGAGAACCCGGGTCTTGCCCGAGGGCACATGTATCAATGGAAAAAAAGTTTTAAAAACGGTTGTTTTTTCAGGAGTCCTGCTCCTGAAAAAAACAAAGTTTTTTTAAACATTTTTCCATTGATACATGTTCCCTGGGGCAAGACCCGGGTTCTCAAAGACATTTTACGACAATAACTTGCATATTAGGCTTTAAAATGAGCACTTTTGAATTCGAATGTTCGAGTCCCATAGACGTCAATGGGGTTACAAATGTTTGCGCGAACGTTCGGTCCGTTCGAAGGTTCTGGTGCGAACCGAATGGGGGGTGTTCGGATCATCCCTCGTCTAGGGCTTGGAACCTCAGATGTTTTGGAACTACATTTCCCATGATGCTCATGCACTCTGCAGTGTAGTTGGGCATCATGGAAAATGTTGTTCCAAAACATCTGGGGTGCCAAGGTTCACCATCACATAGGGAATCTGCCCGGTGGAGGGGCCCTCAAGGGGACTCTATGAGCCCATTCTATAGCAAACAGGTGGGAGAAGCTATCATCTCAAAAGGTTTGCTTGACCCAGGATAGCAGGAACTCCTCAGGACGTTTGCCCTCCTATCCATCCGGTAATCCTAGAAAACTGAGGTTATTCCAAGGAAAGCCGGTCCTCAATATCATCCAGTTTAACCTCCTGGCACTTTATGGTCTGCTACCACATCTGCACCATCAGTGGGTTAAGGTCGTCCTCCAGCTTGCTAATGCGCTGTTCAGCATTGGTGACCCTATGTCTAATTTTGTGCACATAATCCTTCAGTAGAGCAAAGTCTTAGCAGGATAATTGAAGGATCACAGCACGGTCTGGAGCTCTGCAAAAAGGCTCCTCACATACCAGAAGTCAGACACGCCCCGAGAAAGCATTATTAACCCCAAGCAGTACCCCCTACACTCCACAAATACCCCCTCACACTTCACAATCACCCCTCTACTTTCCCTACTTTCCACAAATACACCCCCTTCACTACAAAAATACCCCCTACACTCCACAAATACTCCCCTACACTCCACAAATACCCCCTGAATGCCACAAATACCCCCTTCACAAATTTAAACCCCAGCCACCCCAATAAGGACTTTGCTCAGACTCCTCCTGACAGTCAGCTGGTGGTCTGATCTTATGCCTCCCGAGTCCTCTCCTGTCAGGTCCTGGCTTCAACACAGGCTTAGTGGTAGGGCATACTGAGAACTCCACAATCTCTCACCCTGAGGTGGCAGCAGGACCCTAGATCTGGGGCTGGGCACATCCTCAGAGGGAGCACAGCTCTGGTCAATCATCAGTGTCTAGGTGGATGGGGCAATGGGTGGATTTCCCCTCTGCTCTGTTCTCTCACTGCTCTCCTGTTCTGTGTCTATTTTTCTTTGATGTGTGTGTGCTGGGTCGCAGTAGCATGCAGGGGAGAGGACACAGGAGACAGAGAGAGAAAGCTCTTCAGAGCACCCTTGCACACCCGCCCAGATTCAACTCTGCCTGCTTTGACCTCTGGTCTAAACAGACCCATAATGTCTCACTTTTGTGACAAAGAAAAGGAACTGAGGTCAGAGATTTCCCAATCCCTTCTTTGCAGCCTCAGCTGCATTTGACAGTGAATAAATGGAAAGTGCAATGTGCTCAGCAACTTCCTGTTCATTCACAAACTGAAGCATAGTAGCACAGATATAAATGGACACATGAGCGACTAGTACAGGTCACTCAATGTGTTCATTCAGAAACAGTATCATTTACCAGACCCTCCCTCCACTCTCTATCCTAAAAAAAAAAGATCCCTGTATGGCCACAGCAGCTGCCAGTGGGAGAGGAGAGGAAGGAGGCTGACAGCTCTGTGGGGGAGGGGACACACAAGGAGGCCAGAACAGTCTGTCAACTGAGAAAATGCACACCGTGCAGTGCAATCGGAGGGAGAAAACTGGCAGTGCTGAAGGGGGTTCCACAAGAGTCTTGAGGCGGTACAGCCGGCCCTCCTGCTCAGCAGGTGCCCAAGCCCCTGTTTTAAACTGATGGGGTCCATGCCTGATACAAGAGAGTTGGCTATACTGCCTTATTAGTGGCCCTGGAAATACCATATCATACCTAGAAAATAAGTAGAGCCAAAAACTATATGTATCCAGACTTGAGTTTGCAAAGTATGCATTTCACCATAATGCATTAACAGACCAGTGTCACCTGATATAAATAACCTGCTTTTTGTAGAAGATTTCCAATTGCCAATAAAATGATCAACACATCTCACAGGCATTCCCCCAGTCATTCGATTAAGTTGGATAACATTCTAAATCAAAAGCCCTAATAAAGTATTTCATTGCACAGATAAACTGACATTTTCATGGTTTACGTCTGAAATAACTGATTTAGTTTAGACAGGAATAAATCATAATATATTAAAATTGTTTTGAAGCATCTCCAATTCTCCATCTTTCTTGAAGTGCTTTTTTTGCCCATGGGAGGCTAATTTGACTTGTTTTTTTTCCATACCCTTATTACTAGAAATGGAATTCCTTGTAAGACCAAAGATCAGACAGGCACAAACAGCGTTTGATGTTCCCTCGTTCTTTTAAAGAGAAAGTCATCTGACCCTGATGTGGGTTAGAAACAAAAACTAGTAGATAGAAAGAGGTAAGAATTGTTATCTTATGTCTTACAGGTCTTTGATAAGGTGCCCGAGAGTGTAGATAGCACTGCTCATTATATCAACTGCCGAAAGTGAAGGAATAGTGGGATTTAATTCAAAGAATATTATACCAAAGAGCAGAACACTCCACAGGCGATATGTCTTTGTGTTCTTATTTTATGTGACTGATATATCAAAACTGTCCGAAAACTTACTGAAACTATGAAATCACAACTGGCATTTTATACAAGATGGGAGTGTAATAGATACAGGAATAGCTGTTTCATTTGGAAAAACATGTAATATTTAAAATTTTCTATGCAGAAAAAAAAAAGATTCCTTCTTGACATAAAAGCTCTCTGAGGATAATATTGAGATGTGAAAGTAAAGAAAAGTTACTTTGCGTATAAATCAAATATGGTTCAAAAGAGTGTTATTCAGCTAAATGTAGCCGTTTATTTTATAATCCTGTGAGCTAACAATAAGGGCATAGTTGGCATAAATGTAACTGAGGTCACCTATACTGTGAACCCAAGCTCAATTGAAGGAACAAGTCATATCACTAGCAGTTTTTATGTTGAATTGATCTCTATTACCATTAGCACTAATGATATTGCCTTAACACTATTACATGAGTTTGGTTTCTACTCCATTCAGGGTTCTGTATTAAAAGTTGTTTGCCCATTTTATATGTTTACCTCTATTTATTGGCATGATTATGGACTAAAGTATTACGTTTGGAAAAACAGAATGAGGGTTTCATATACTGGTTTACGTGACTAAAAATGTAACCCATTCTTATCCTTTCTAGTAAAACTGCTGTATTATTTTGCTTTCCAGTAATGTAAATTTCGGAGATCTGACAGTCTAAGGCCTCGTACACACGATCGGACATATCCGATGAAAACGGTCCGCGGACCATTTCCATCGGATATGTCCGATCGGGAGTTTGATCCGATGGCGTGTACACACCATCGGATCAAATTCCCCGCCGCCGGACGGCGCGGTGACGCGGCGGTGACGTTGACGCCGCCACGTCACCGCCACGTCACCGCACCAGGAAGTTAAACACTTCCGCGCATGCGCCGAATCCATTCGGCGGCGGCGCGGCGGCGGTGGGGCACGACATGTCTGCTGGTAAGTGTACTAACCAGCAGACATGTCGGGCGGACAGATTCCACCAGATAGATTTCAAAGCTTGCTTTGAAATCTGTCGGGTGGAGAAATCTGTCCGCTAGCCCATACACACGAGCGGAGATGTCTGCTGAAACGGTCCATCGGACCGTTTTCAGCGGACATATCCCCTCGTGTGTACGAGGCCTGAGACTCACCTTTTAGGCATTTTATAATGTTAATGACTTTAAATATGTAATTATAGCTTGGAGAAAGGAAACATGGAGAGAAAATTCATTATCTAAAAAATCCACTGCAGAGAAACCACTTTAATATTTTAGCAATCATAGATTAAAGTGGTTCTAAAGTCTCAAGATTTTTTTTAGCTTAATGCATTCTATGCATTAGGGTAAAACAAAAAACCTTCTAAGTCACAGACTCGTCCCCTCACCCCCCTTATACTTACCTGAAATGTCCCAATTTATTCGTTATTAGTTATGTTATATCAGTACAGGCTTTTTTCTTTGACAATGCTTAGCTTAGTTGCAGCGTTGTCACCATTTACTACACACTCATAAGTTAAACCACAAGCAACCTTGTCAATTTGCAATCTACTGTTACATTCTGATGTAGAACAGTGACACTCACATCTGCAAACAGTCTACAACAGTGTAGGGGGAACAAAGTAAGGGGAAACCTGTATATTTTTAACAAAACACAATGCAGTCTTATTTTGTTTATAGTTCCCCCGTGAAACTAGTTTTTGATTCGTAATGCCCCATACACACAATCGGGATTCCCGGCGGTAAAAATGCGCCAGGAATCCCGGGGGGAAAACCGAGAACCTGCTTGGACACTTTCCCCGTGTACACACCAGAGGTTTTCCTGCTGAAAGCTTTGGCCAGGAATCCTGGCCATGTGTATGCTCCACTGCAGTGTTTCTCATAGGGAAACTGACGGGAAAAAGACCGCCGGGAATAGCGGCAGGAAAAAAGAGAACATGTTCTCTTTTTTCCCTAAGGTCTTCTTTTATTGTTAATGTATTATCATTAGATAAGGATAAAGTCTCATCCCACACCTTTTTTTTCAAATTTGGATATACAATTAGGACCCTTTCACATGGGGAGGATCAGTAATGATCCGCCTCTGTATGCTCCATATGCTTAGCGGGGGAGCTCAGCGGGTGAGCCGCTGAGACAGCAGATGACAGGGCGGTCCCCGAACACCGTGCCGCTCCCTGCCTTTTCTCCGCTCTCCCCTATGGGGGGATCAGATGAACAAGGACCATATGTCAGTGTTCATCCGATCCGATCCGCAGACGGAAGGAATAATGTTTTCTTCCGTCTGCAGAATCGGATCATTGCGGAGGCGGACAAGATCGGGTATCAGCGGATGTTCATCCGCTGACACCCGCAATCTCATCACCAATGTATGTCCCTTTTTCATCTGCAAACGGATGGATGAAAAATCTAACATACGGTCTGCACGTGTGAAAGGGGCCTTACAGTAAACCAATTCAAATGTTAAATAAAACCTATGAAAATAATAAACAAACAGGTAAAAATTGTGTGAATAGGTACTAAATTAGGTACATACTGTACACTCCATACTGTATTATTGCACTGGATACAATACAAGCAAGGACACATGCTTTGTTTACTTAGACCTAACAAAAATGTCTTAGCATCCATCCCTTACTGTGATATGATAGAGAGAATGGAAAAATTCCCTTGTTTGAGTGTATCCCATTTTTCTGATTTCCTGAAGTTTGCAATAATCCACACCACAGAATCACTCTGTAGAGTATAGACTTAGGTTAATGACTTCCACCCATTGAATCATGTCCCTGAGGTATAGATTCTACTGCGTTCACTGTAAATTAATTCTATTGGGTCACCTCTATCAATCAATTTTTCTTCCATTTTGTCAATTTTATGGAAATTTGCAATTACTGCTCTGCTAACTTATATTGGCTTGGTGTTATACATTGCTTTACAAAGGGAGAATGATTACTAGAGCACAGCAACTGCCCTTTCTCAAAAGGTGGCTTTATGCAAAAGACATACCTCTTGAGGCCCAGTCTGTAAGGCTAGTATGCAAACTTGCTGACTCAACAACATCCACAGGCAGTGTGAACTTAATAAGAAGATCTAGAATTAAAAATCAACATAGTCTATTTCAACTTGCAAAATATAATTTTCTTTGTTTCGTATGTGGTTAAAAGACATCACTGTCTAAACTGAAACTAACAGCAGTATTGTAATGTTTAGTTACAAGCAGAACCATCTGACAGCACAACAATGGAGCCTACTAAGCATAAAATAAAATAATAAATTAAAAAGGGTGCTGTAACAGCACGGCAATAACTATAACTGCTGCACAAGCCATTCTGTACTTTGTTATTAATAGTTACCTTTCTATCTTCACCTGTGACTCTTTAACTTTGTAAAACTTTTGTTTTTTTGTAACCAAGGCAAATACTGCAGAACTGAAAGCATCCTATCCACTTTTTGATATGTATATGTTTTTCTTTCATTACATAACTAGTAACAGTCATGAGGTGTCAGCAGCCAGACACTCTCCCCTAGTACTTAGGATATAGAAAGTGATTATAATCTGCTCCTCAAATTCCATAGAAACAGCAGCAGGTAAAATTGTGTTTAGCGCTACCCAAGCCCCAAGGTAATAACTGGTTCTTCCAAATAAGTACAGAAGCTGTCAACCACCACAATTACCAGTCCAAGCACACCGGCTCCAATAACTCAATCGAGAGGATGTCTTTTCAATAGGGTTGCACTGATACCAGTTTTTAATTGGTGAGAACGAGTACTGATACTTTCAGTCAAGTACTCGCCAATACTAAGTACCAATACTTTGAAACCCCCAAAAATTGGCGAAAATCACACTGCAAAGAATCACATGTAAAATGCATTGCAATTCCTGTTCAAATCACATGCAAGTTACCCCACCAGTTCTGTGTGTGTTTAGAAAAGGAAAGGCGCCATCTAGTGAAAAGTTTATTAAAAAATGTATAACTAATGCCGCTTACACACGATCGGTTTGTCTGATGAAAACGGTCTGATGAACCGTTTTCATCAGACGAACCGATCGTGTGTGGGCCCCATCGTTTTTTTATCCATCGGTGAAAAAAAAAGGAACTTGTTTTAAAATGATCTGATGGTTAAAAAAATTATTAAAAAAAAACAACAATACTCTGTGGCTACGTCCATCGGTTAAAGATCCATGCGTGCTTAGAATCAAGTCGATGCATGCTCAGAAGCATTAAACTTCATTTTTCTCAGCACGTCGTTGTGTTTTACGTCACCGCGTTCTCACAAGATTGTTTTTTTAACCAATGGTGTGTAGGCACGACTGATGAAAGTCAGCTTCATCAGACAGCTTTCATCGGATGAGCCGATCGTGTGTACAGGGCATTACAGTTCATATCTGGCCAAATGCTAAATCTGTATAGGTGTCCCGGCCCATGTAAATGAGGCCTAAATGTGACATTGTGTATTCTTGTTTTATTGGGTTACACAGATCAGTATATGGCATTATAAAAGGTGTAAAGTGAGTGTATTAAGTAAGGTAGTGAAAAAAAAAAAAACCTCTATAGCATCCGATTTCAGTTTGCTGTAGTAAATAATAAAAATATTGGTTGTTATTGTTAACAGCACTGCACATATCTTCATTGCTCATGGTGCTTATTTGTGTTTGAGACTGAAAGTTTAGTGGTGACCTTTATACTTTGCAAGATTAGAGCTAGATCTAAAACTCTACTATGTTGTTTTCATCCCCATTACCTATTATTAAGGGTAATTGTGAATCTGGAGGCAAAGTTATTATTACTGCAGATTACAGTGCTCAGCAATATTATGCGCTATTTGTTGTGCCATTATCAATCTCTTTGTTCTAGCATTAGGGAGGTTAGTAAGTGGCTATTACTCACACATAAGCAGATCTGTGAAATAATGTTTATTGGCATGTATAAGCACACAATGAAGTTCATTCCTGGTTCATGTGCTTTATATTTTAAAGTTTATTGGCAAGTGCAAAACCATATATTACAGTATCTATCATATATATAGAGAAATGCTTTAACCTGCTATTACCAACCATTTCTGCAAAAATTAATATCCCACAGTGTTGAGATGTGTACAGTAATTTACACATTATTTTTTTTAATGAAATTTAAATATAAGGTAGCACATAATACTTGCCAAGTTTTTCTTTTTTTTCCTTGAGGCATATACTAGGCACCTCCACTTTATAAAATTGCCTTTCTGCCAGTCATTTGGTACTTTGGGTTCTATTAGTCTTTATTGAATTTTTAACAAAGATAAAAAATAGTGCATTAATGAATTTCAAGGAGAAACTAAGAATGTGAGGAAATATTGGCCTAAGGTTTCAAGTACAAAGCTCAGTGTACATACCACATACACCTTGTCATAAGTTGTAATCACATATAAACAAAAGAGCATTTAAACAAGGGTATCTGACATAGGAGTCATTTGGTATTTTGTTAAATCCTAGTTTCAATATGGATAACAATTAAACATGCTTGAAAGTTTTTATTCCTGCCTGTGACTCTAATAGGTAAATATGCCCTCACTTTCTGTCCCTGTGATACCTATAAGGTGTGGTTATACTGTAACATAAAGGACCCCTTTCACACTTGTGTGACTTGTATTGTGACTTGGGACTGAAAAGTCACATGACAAGTTGTACCCCATGATTTCCAATGAGTACCATTCATATATGTGTGACTTCAAGTTGCACCAACTTCAAAGAAGTCCCGGGAATTTGGTCCGACTTTGATGAGAGTTGAGGTCCATAGACCTTAAGGCCGCGTACACACGATCAAACATGTCCGCTGAAACTGGTCCACAGACCAGTTTCAGCGGACATGTTCGATCGTGTGTACAGCCTATCGGACCATTTTCCAGCGGACCAAAGTTTTAAAACATGCTTTAAAACCTGTCCGATGGAAACCTGTTCGTTGGACAGGTTCGATGGTTAGTACACAAAATCATCTGACCAAAAACTGCGCATGCTCAGAATCAAGTCGACGCATGCTTGGAAGCATTGAACTTCGTTTTTTTATCACGTCGTTGTGTTCTACGTCACCGCGTTCTGGTCTGATCGGATTTTGGTCCGATGGTGTGTTGTCTGATGAAAATGGTCCATCGGACAAGTCTCATCAGACATGTTCGATCGTGTGTACGCGGCCTAAGTCTCCCTGAAATTGTGGAAAAATTGCAGCCGTAAAATTACGGTACAATCACTGCAAAATCATGCAACTTTGAAGTCGCATTAGTGTGCCTAAGGCTAGACATACATTTAGAATTTTGGCTGGATCATCAGGAAATGTAGTGTGTGAAGGCCATTCTTGTGGTTTCCATTTTGATGCCTAGTGACAGGGGCAATAGGAGACACACAGTGGTATATGAGTTTGACACATTATTCAATAAATGGAAATTGCTGTCCACCACCACAAGTCTGGGTCTGTGGGTGGGGGGCTTATCGAAATCTGGAAGCTTTATTTCAGAAGGGGGCCCCTATGTGAATAAGTGTCGGGTACATTGTACCCCTACTAATTCACCAAAAAAGTGTCAAAAAGTATAAACCACAACCACAGTGTCTTTTCACTTTGACGGCTGTTATATAGGCAAGGGCGGGGCCACCTGGTGACTCCATACTGTTTTTTTTTGCCATGGAGTTCCCCTAAAATCTATACCAGTTGCAAAGAGCCTCTGTCCTGTAAGGCCCCCAAATACAGTCATTGACCTCATCATTAGTGTTGCTCACGAATATTCGTATTGCGAATATTCGGCTCGAATATGGCATATTCGAGTATTCGCGATATATTCCGAATTTCGCGGTGAATATTCGCTATTTCGAATATTCATATTTTTTCTTTTTTTTTTTTAGAACAGATCACATCCTAGAGATCCCCATTGACGTCTAAAAGCATTGCTGGTATGATTAGAGACCTTGGGCCGAGTAGCTGCAGCGATCATTTTATATTGCCGAAAAATCGCAATGCGATTATTCGGCAGTAGCGATATCACACGATTATTTTCGAGAAATTCGCAATATTGTTTTTAGCTAAAATAACACATATATTCGATTTCAGAGTGTTACTGTCGAAATTCCGCAATCAATTTCTCATTCGCATTTTTGCGAAATTACGATAAAATATCAAGAATATTCTGAGCCAATCAGAGTGCTCCTTCCGCATTTGCCGAATATTCGCAATTATTTTGTATTGTAATATATCACGAATATTCTGAGCCAATCAGAGTGCTCCTTCCGCATTTGCCGAATATTCTCAATTATTTTGTATTGTAATATATCACGAATATTCTGAGCCAATCAGAGTGCTCCTTCCGCATTTGCAGAATATTCGCAATTATTTTGTATTGTAATATATCACGAATATTCTGAGCCAATCAGAGTGCTCCTTCCGCATTTGCCGAATATTCGCAATTATTTTGTATTGTAATATATCACGAATATTCTGAGCCAATCAGAGTGCTCCATTCCGCATTTCTCGAAATTTCGCAATTATTTTGTATTATAAAATATCACGAATATTCTGAGCCAATCAGAGTGCTCCATTCCGCATTTCTCGAAATTTCATTTGCATTCGCAATTCGCATTCGCATTCGCATTCGCAATAGCGAAATTTCGCAATCATTTAATTTCCAAAAAATATCACGAATATTCGTATTTAGCGAATATATCTCGAATATTCGACTATATATTCGAGATATATCGCGAAATCGAATATGGCATATTCTGCTCAACACTACTCATCATGAACACTGCTTTGATGTTGTGTTCTTTAAAACTAGGTATTATTGGAAGAAGAGGTAAAAAGGCACCCTTTTATTCTGGGAAGACTTTGCGGGCTGCTATTTGAGTCACACTGGAATGTATCTTGGGATTAGGGATGGGCGGAACCCTCCCCTTGCGGTTCGGTTCGCACCAGAACACCGCAAACAGGCAAAAAATTCTAGCGAATACCTGAACCCTATTAAAATCTATGGGACACCAACATGAAAAAAAGTGATAATTTTCAAGGCTTATATGTAAGGGGGGGATCTGAGTACTTCCCCAGGGACCATGGATCAATGCAAAAAAAAAAAGTTTTTAAAACAATAATTTTTCAGGAGCAGTGATTTTAATAACACTTAAAGTAAAACAAAAAAAAGAAACATTCCTTTAAATATCCTGCCTGGGGTTTCCCCTTAGTCTGCCTGTAAATTGGCACATGTTTGCAATGTGTAGAACAGTGCCACAGCAATAATGACATTTCTAAAGTTAAAAATGTTATTTAAACTTGCTCGCAGCTGTAAATTATTGCCAGCTACCAACAATATACAGGGAGTGCAGAATTATTAGGCAAGTTGTATTTTTGAGGATTCATTTTATTATTGAACAACAACCATGTTCTCAATGAACCCAAAAAACTCATTAATATCAAAGCTGAATATTTTTGGAAGTAGTTTTTAGTTTGTTTTTAGTTTTAGCTATTTTAGGGGGATATCTGTGTGTGCAGGTGACTATTACTGTGCATAATTATTAGGCAACTTAACAAAAAACAAATATATACCCATTTCAATTATTTATTTTTACCAGTGAAACCAATATAACATCTCAACATTCACAAATATACATTTCTGACATTCAAAAACAAAACAAAAACAAATCAGTTACCAATATAGCCACCCTTCTTTGCAAGGACACTCATGCAGCCTGCCATCCATGGATTCTGTCAGTGTTTTGATCTGTTCACCATCAACATTGCATGCAGCAGCAACCACAGCCTCCCAGACACTGTTCAGAGAGGTGTACTGTTTCCCTCCTTGTAAATCTCACATTTGATGATGGACCACAGGTTCTCAATGGGGTTCAGATCAGGTGAACAAGGAGCCCATGTCATTAGTTTTTCTTCTTTTATACCCTTTCTTGCCAGCCACGCTGTGGAGTACTTGGACGCGTGTGATGGAGCATTGTCCTGCATGAAAATCATGTTTTTCTTGAAGGATGCAGACTTCTTCCTGTACCACTGCTTGAAGAAGGTGTCTTCTAGAAACTGGCAGTAGGACTGGGAGTTGAGCTTGACTCCATCCTCAACCCGAAAAGGCCCCACAAGCTCATCTTTGATACCAACCCAAACCAGTACTCCACCTCCACCTTGCTGGCGTCTGAGTCGAACTGGAGCTCTCTGCCCTTTACCAATCCAGCCACGGGCCCATCCATCTGGCCCATCAAGACTCACTCTCATTTCATCAGTCCATAAAACCTTAGAAAAATCAGTCTTGAGATATTTCTTGGCCCAGTCTTGACGTTTCAGCTTGTGTGTCTTGTTCAGTGGTCGTCGTCTTTCAGCCTTTCTTACCTTGGCCATGTCTCTGAGTATTGCACACCTTGTGCTTTTGGGCACTCCAGTGATGTTGCAGCTCTGAAATATGGCCAAACTGGTGGCAAGTGGCATCTTGGCAGCTGCACGCTTGACTTTTCTCAGTTCATGGGCAGTTATTTTGTGCCTTGGTTTTTCCACACGCTTCTTGCGACCCTGTTGACTATTTTGAATGAAACGCTTGATTGTTCGATGATCACGCTTCAGAAGCTTTGCAATTTTAAGAGTGCTGCATCCCTCTGCAAGATATTTCACTATTTTTGACTTTTCTGAGCCTGTCAAGTCCTTCTTTTGACCCATTTTGCCAAAGGAAAGGAAGTTGCCCAATAATTATGCACACTTGATATAGGGTGTTGATGTCATTAGACCACACCCCTTCTCATTACATAGATGCACATCACCTAATATGCTTAATTGGTAGTAGGCTTTCGAGCCTATACAGCTTGGAGAAAGACAACATGCATAAAGAGGATGATGTGGTCAAAATACTAATTTGCCTAATAATTCTGCACTCCCTGTAGATGAAAGATCAAGGAAAACAACAAAATGGGGGTGCGTTGGGGCAGGGGGCAATTCCTTCATTAAAAAAAAGAAAACTAAAAGTGTACTGCGATTTCCACCCATCTTCGATCACGTCGCCCGACGGACCGAAAAAAATGAAAAATGAAAAACTCTGCCTCATCTGACTGCTGATTTTTCTCTTTAACAGCTCTTATATAGGCAAGAGTGGGGCCACCTGCTGACTTAATCAGATGACCATGCACCGCTCTGATGTCACATGACATCACATGACATTAGAAGGGGCAGGGTCACTTGTTTACATCACTGGGTGGCCCTGCCCTTGCCTATAATATAACAGCTGTCAAAGCGAAAAGGCACTGTGGTTGTGGTTTATATGTTTTGACACTTTTTTTGGGTGAATTAGTAGAGGTACAATGTACCCAATACTTATTCACATAGGGGGAGGGATCTGGGGCCCTCCTTCTTAAAAGGGGCTTCCAGATGTCGATAAGCCCCCCCACCCACAGACCCCAATTTCGTGGTGGTGGACAGCATTTTCCATTTATTGAATAATGTGTCAAAATCACATTCCACCCTCCCCATTTTGAGGGAAAGCAGCCTGGTATGGTTTAAGAGTGAGAGGGACCGCTTGCTCGTCCCCCCTTTTTCAGGCCTGCCAGGCCACTTGCTCAGATAAGGGTCTGGTATGCATATTGGGGGGGAACCCAAAACAACTTTTTTCACATTTTGGAATGGAGTTCCTCTAAAAATCTATGCCAGACCCAAAGGTCTGGTATGGATTTATTTTTATTTTTTGGGGGGTACGCTGTCTTTTTTTTACAATTTGGCATGGAGTTCCCCTAAGATCTATATTAGACCCAAAGGGCCTCTGTTCTCTCAGGCACCCAAATACAGTCAGCGACCCTATCATCCCCTCCCTCCTTGTCACTGGAGCAAACTTGGCAGTATGCTGCAGCTTTGGGAACATGACTGCTAGTTTCTTGTCCTTTTGTGGCACTCCCTCTCTAGGCTCATGTTACTCCCTTCCTCAACCTGGGAACCAACATTGGATCATTCAAATTGCTGCACATCCTCCAGCAGCATGAAACCAACACTATGGTTGAATAATTCTGGTGACTCCACTGTGCATGATGATAGGACAAGGGGCCAGTGGAATAGGCCGCTTTGGCAGTTGCGTTGGAAGACAAACTATAAGGATAAGGAGGATGAGGACGGCTTAGTTATCCACAGGGGCCAAGTCCTGGGGAAAAAAGTGTGGGAACTCCCACCCAAGATCCACACTCCCACCAAAAAAAAAGGCACCCAAAAGTGCTGTGATTTGAGATGTGACCAGGGCATGAGGCCCCATACACACGAGCAGACACAGTTATTCAAATCGCACCAGGAAGTAAAACACTTTCGCGCATGCGTCAAAACCATTCGACGCGTGTGCGAGAAGACAAGTCTGCTGGTTAGCGTACTAACCAGCAGACATGTCGGGCAGACGGGTTCCCAGCCGACAGATTTGAAAGCATGCTTTCAAATCTGTCGGCTGGCCAAATCCGTCGGCTCGCCCGTACACACGATTGAATCTGTCTGCTGGGACGGTCGGGCTGACCGTTTCCAGCAGATAGATTTGATCGTGTGTACGCGGCCTTAGTGTTTTTATGATGGGATTGTAAAATCATTTAGGAGCCTAGAAATAAAAAAAAATCTAGAGACCAGCTGAGCAGCAACATGTCTGTGTTATGGCCAGAGAAGGGAGTGCTTGTGAGGTAAACTTACCCCCCCTCCCCCTTCTCCCACATACCTCTCACACATGGCTTACCTCGCCCTGGGATGACTCCTGTGTTATTATTCTGGACTCTACTGGAGTAGTAGTAGTAACATAATACAGCATCCAGCGGGATACCACCATCAGCATCTTCTTCTATGGTCGACCATGCCCCTAAGCCTAGGAGGAAGTCAGGGAGCAGAGCCCATAGCACGGCCAGACACGGAGCTCCAACTTCTAGGAGGACACAACTAAGAAGGAGGATGGCTCAGGAGCTTTTAGCCGAGCTTGTACCTTAGTGGTGCGGTGCTGGCATCTCACAGGCTGATGGAAGGGGAAATAAAGCCGCATCACTGCCACCATGGCATTCTGACGTTCTCCCTTATGCGCTGGATCAGATTGCTTTGTAATGTGCGGCGTCGATGGCGGCTCTAGTCCTACAAGAGAAACGGCGTTCCTGCTGTGCAAAAAGTGCATGGACGCAGTTCCCACGCGTTCCCGCAGGACTCGAGCCCTGCTGCAGAGGATCCTCTAGTTTTCACTGTAGACACAGAAGCTGCTTGGCCTGTGAGCGTCTACCTCTCCTTGGTGGCCTTCTGTACATAATGGGGATTTTTTTTCACACTGCATTACATTGTATTATATACTCAGCGCTGTACTTTAGTATGTACTCTACATTACACTATAAACACTATATACTGTGCATTGCACTATATACTGTACATTGGATTCAAGTTAAGTGTATTATATAATGTACACTGACTGCACTGTATTATATACTGTACACTGACTTGAATGTATTGTATACTGTATTATATACTGTACACCACCTGAGGTGTATTATATACTGTATACCAGCTCCACTGTATTATGTACTATACACTGCCTACACTGTATTATATACTGTACACTGACTGCACTGTATTATATACTGTCCACTGCCTGCACTGTAATATAGATTCTACATTGCCTGCACCTTAATACATATTCTACACTGCCTGCACTTACTGTATATATATAGTAATATTAAAGGCAGGTTTTAACCACTTGAAAATACAAAGAATATAGCAAAACTGCGCCCCATAAACCCCTAAAAGTAAACAATAAAAACAGTCAATAAAATAATTGGTTTGAAAAAAGGAGTTTCCTTAAAAAATCCAGCATATAGTCTCAGGATGCATCCAATATTGGGTGCTGCATGTATAAAAATATCCACAATAATAGACCACCGCGGTGACAAACGTAATCCTGAAAGTGATCCCTTCACCACAATTAAGATTGGCTGCTTACCAAAAGTAAGCTCAAGAAGAGCAGTTGGCTATAGCCCAGCCACGGCCTTGACATTCACGAGACAGATGCGTGTTCCCGGAGCAGGCAGGAAGGGACACTGCAGCTTCAATCCACCAGGGTATTGTCTGGACGTAGTTCACCATTCAACCATAGGGCGGTTTAAGACAAGAAACTCACCATAGTGAAATTCCGTTTTGAAATTTATTAAATTAAAAAGCATACTACTCACAATGTAAACGATAAATCAAGCATGTAGAAAAAAGCCTGCCGGCATGCGATAGGGAATCTCCCCACGTGGTGACGTTACTCAGCGTCCCCCAGACGCGTTTCGTCATCAACAGACGTTCTCAATGGGATTGGCTATCGCAGTGACTCACCATATTAAATACCCCGCCCTCGTTGTGAGTTGCAGAACGAGCGCGGCGCGGGCGCCATTTTTGTTGTGGTAAAAAATGCCCTCTGTTTGTGCTTTATGTCAAAAAACACACATAACCAAAAATTGTGATTACAATCAAACCTATGATGTTTCAAAGTGACCATGAGAGAGGACGAAAAGGCTCACATGACTCTCAGAACCTGACCATCCTACTTCCCCGTTCCGATATATATAGCTAGGCAGTGCTAATCGAACCTAGAAAGAATTTCGTCATATCCTTTAACAGCGAGAACCAGCGTAACCTGGGCGCCATCTTAAGTATGGTACTTTAGCCCATAGTTCATCTATATGGGTGTGTGGATGAATACCTCACTCTTGAACCAGGAATAAGGAAAAAAGGGAAGAACTTTTTAGGACGCGTTCCCTTACAGAACACAAAACTACAAAAACGATGAAGGCAGCACTAATTAAACGTAAAGCCGTGCGGCTTATACAAATAAGGAAATGACTTGAGCGCCATCTCTGTTAAGATAAAGAATTACCATCTTATAAAATATTCTAACATAGCACTGTGCCAGTCCATACAGTTCATACAGGCACAGTGTATGTAAATATTAAAGGGGAACCTTACAAAGTTGTTTCATAGAAAGATCATAAATGCTCTAGATTTATTTAGATGATTTAGACAGCACTGGTCTGGCACAAGACTGCGTGTCCTTTACTCAAACAAACCAAGAACTGAGAATAAATATTCACCTATGGATATAAATATCTCTCTATGAGAGAAGAAATTCTCTTAAGTGAAATAAGATAAATGTTGAAAGTGAATAAATTAATAATAAATCAATAATATAAATTTAATGAGCTCCATAATGTGCACTAATTAGTGAACTCCCCCTACATGGGTGATTAACCCATGGAAGGACAGATATATTGGTGCATAAAGAGATTGTGAAAAAAAATGTGAAAAAATATATAATAATCAGAAATAATTGTGCAACCATTGCTTAAGGGAAGAAGAATTCTTCTCAATAAAAAGCAAGGTGAACCTCAATGTTCACCTTAAATTAGGAAGAAAAGGGGTGGGATTTTGTCAAGTTATACCTCAAGGAATTATTTTATCTTCATACAGATAAAAAAATATAAATAAAAAATGTAAATTTAAATTAAATTAAAATTACAATTAGGACATTAAGCCGCGCCTCTGTTGGTGCAATTCACAACGAGTTCACAAAATATATGTCATGCATTGTTAATAAATGCGTTCACATCAGTCTCTATATTTAGGCCATATGGCGTATAGGTTTTCAGACGGAATATCCAACTCATTTCCATCCGTGAGATCTCTCTTACTAGATGGCTCCCCCTCCAATGGGGTTTTAACTTGTCTATCCCAAGGAAAAGCGTGTTCCTTGGATCTTTATGATGTTTAAGTCTATAGTGATTGGAGACTGAGTGGTTTCTAAACCCCGACAAAATATTAGTTATGTGTTCGTTGACACGTACTTGGAAGGCCCTCTTAGTCCGTCCTACATATTGCAGGCCACACGGACACTGCAATAAGTATACTACACCTGTAGAGGCACATGTAATGCAGGGCCTAATTGTGTGTTCACTGCCACTGGCTGTAGATGAAAAAACAGTCACCCTTCTTTGCACATTTAAATTACAACTGCATACCCTACATCTTCCACACTTGTAGTACAACACTATAGCCAAAAGACGGTAACATTCTGGCCATCTAGTTCTGGGAGGGTCGCTCTCCCAGAACCCCACCTGCATTGGATGCACTCTGTTACCTGCAGACACAGCTGATCACAGATCAGGGTAAAGGGCCAATCACAGAAGTCCATGTGATCAGCTGTGTCCAATCACAGCTGATCACATGTAAACAGATGTGCTGGTTATCAGCAGTCCTTTCCCTTTTCTGTGTGAGGAAAAGAAAGCTGATAACCTGCAAGGCTGTCAGTACATGGTTTACACTGATAATCAGGGCACCGATCAGCAGTGTCTGATTATGAGGGCAGCCCATCAGTGCCTATCAGTGCAGTTTATTAGTGCCACCTATCAGTGCCCATCTGTGCCACCTCATAAGTGCAGCCTCATCAGTTCCCATCAGTGCAGCCTCATCAGCGCCCATCAGTAAAGAAGAAAAATTACTTATTTCCAACATTTTATAACAGAAACTACGATTTTTTTATTCTGTATTTTTTATTTGTTTAGCAAAAAAAATAAAATCCCAGTGCTGAATAAATACCACCAAAAGAAAGCTCTATTTGTGTCCAAATTATTATTATTTTTTTATATGGATGCAGTTTTGCATTACCGTCATTCAAATTGAGACAGCACTAAAAGCTGAAAATTGGCCTAGGTAGGAAGAGGGGTGAAAGTGCCCAGTATTGAAGTGATTAAATAACCAACATGCCATACTTACTTGCTTTGTGCAGTGGTTTTTCACAGAGCAGCCCTATTCCTCCTCTTTTTTTTTTTTTTGTGCTTTAACTGCAGACTTTCAGCCTTAATTTACATCCAAATCGGGTGAACGGTGTGGGAATTACAACAGTGCCTCTCACTTTTTAAATCAAACTTTTTTTTATTATTTAAAACAATTTTTATTGAATAAACCTGTGAGAGGCATACAATTATGCATAGACATTATACAGAAATCAGAACAAAATACAGTGAACAGCAGGAGACATATGATCAGGTACAAATACAGAAGAACAATATCAAGCTAGACAATATCGCAAAATGCAATTCAGATTACAACACTGCATACAATCGTCTTCAGAAGATACAACTGGAAATTTTATACCAAACAACGTGGGCAAAAAAAAAACCTTCCCGTTACAACCAGGGGAGGTGATGACAATGACGTAGCAGGAACCAACATGGCCCAACCCCACACCCACCCACCCCTACTGGGAGCACTCTGTGGGTGGGGGGGGGGCAGAAAGCGTAATGAATTGGGGCTTCGAGAATGGTTCAAATGTAGATAAATCCTATCCCTGCTACACGCCGCTGGAAGTCTACCCCGCGTGAGGAGGGGAGACAGGGAGGGGGAGCAGAACTGACAAGATAGGGACCGGTGCGCAGTCAGATCCCTTTTCAGGGGGTAGTGGGGGAGGGAATGATGACAGGCTGAGTTCCTTGATGCACGGAGTCCCTATAGTGGATCCAGCAGGCCCAGGTGTGTCTGAATTTATCGTGGGTGTCGTGCGTCTGGTGAATGAGCTGTTCCATGTCTCCCTATTCCTCCTCTTGCCCTCATCCAACATTACTGGCCCCTCCCTCTTGCCGAGTGCCCCTAATAGCAAGCAGTTTTCACACACAGAGCACAGCTCTGACCATCCCCTGCTCTCTCCTTAATGGCTCATGCTGCTGATTCAGCCAATGAGGAGGAAGGGACACGGGAGAGATGATGTTCTTATGCGCAGTGCTGGGTGGAGATGGGGCTCAGGTAAGTATTATTATTGTTTATTGTTTGTTTCTTATACAAGGCGCATAGTTTGCATCGATGCGCCTGCTGCACACAGCAAATTTTTTTTAGCTTCATGCATTTGCATTCAATCCAAAAGGGGAAAAACTCCTCGCGCTAACAACAATAGATTGAATTCAATATTAATTGAAAATAAATATAATAAAGTAAATAAATAAATAAATTAAATTAGGTGATATCCAGCAGCAACACAAAAATATGTGATATACATACAAAACAGAAATAAAAAACAACAAGGTTGCGCTTAGAGGCACAATGTGATATTGTGAAGGAAATAAATAGTGTCTATATAAGTAGACAAAAAACAAACATATTCAATATAATCATAATTATGAACAAAATAAATTATATCAAGGTGAATAGTAACAAAGTGAATATATCGAGTCCATATGGGCTAAATATAAAAATAAAATTAAAATTAAAAAATCTCTAATAGTCCTTCTAATAGGGTAATGAGAAAAAATAGCAGCTTTCCAAGTTGAATGACAAAGGTGATAGCTGTAGATTGTGAAGGTCCTGTATAAGTTCACCATCAGTTACACAATATTGCTTCCAATATGGTAAGGTAAATAGTGTTGAGCGGAATACGCCATATTCGATTTCGCGATATATTCCGAATATATTGGAGAATATTCGAGAAATATTCGCTAAAACCGAATATTCGTGATATTTTATCAAAATAACAACATTGCGAAATTTCGCTAACGCTATTGCGAAATAATTGCGAAATGTAATTGCGAAATTCTCGTCATCGCGCATGCGCATGCACGCGAACAACACGCGATAACGGAGCACATTTCCTGGAGTTTTGCCAGTCTATTTCTGGATCGCTTTACTGTGCTGCCCCTGCGAAGCAAAGATGGTGCAAAGTAATTTTACACCCAGTGAGGAAAACCTGTTGATCAATGTGAGTAATTTCACCACTGTTATAGTGTTATTTCATTTATCTGTAACTGCATTTTAGACTATTTTAAAAGTTACAATTTAAGATCAGATATTAGTATTTCCCAAAAAGTGTGGCTCCAGCTGTTGCTAAACTACAACTCCCAGCATGCCTGTACAGCTGCAGACACCCTGGTTGGTAAATGTGTATTTAGGCACTTTTCTTGCTATTTAGCATAATTAACATGTTGTGGACATAGGACGTATGCAGGGGAGGACTGGCAGCATTAGGCCTGGGGGGCAAGTCCAGTCAAGTGGCCCATAGACCCGGTGAAGGCAAAATGATGGACCGTGAAAACATTGTCTAAGGTTTTTGATGATCACAAAGGTGGGGGGGCAGCAGAGAGGACAATGTGGCAAGCAAGTCCCTGTAAGAATCCCTCAGCTGAAGACCTGCCTCCCCCCCATTTTGCAACTAGTGAAGGACTACAAGTCCAAGCATTAATGCCTGAGCTCTAAGGATGTGACCCCCCCAACTACTGACGGACTACAAGTCCCAGCATGAACCCCTGAGACCTAAGGATGTGTCCCCTTAGATACCACAGGTTCATGTTGTGCCCTGTAGTCCTTCACTAGGGGTTTAAGCTGGGACAGTGGGACCTGTAGTCTTTCACTATTTGGGGGGGGGGGCTGTGGTGTGTGAGACACATCCTGACTGAGCTCTGAGGGGTTCACATCCCCAAAAGTTAAGGACTACAACTCCCAGCATGAACCCCGGCTGAGATGTGATCTCCTCCTCTGTTGCCGACTCATGCTCCCATGACACATATATGTTCTAATTCATTCACTTCTCCCAACCTCACCTCAGGCAGCGTAACTGATTTCTGGCACTGTCAGTGACAGTTCCCTTCCATCAGGCAGGCTCCAATTTTACATTTCCTTGCACAAAGAGAGACCCCGTTCCACATTTCCCTGCACAGAGAGAGACACAGCTCCACATTTCCCTGCACAGACACAGAGACCCCGCTCCACATTTCCCTGCACAGAGACCCCACTCCACATTTCCCAACAGAAAAAGCAGGGGCGGCCTGTCCATTAGGGGCGCCACCCCCTTGTCCAGGCCACTCCCTATATGCTCAATGGATAGATTCATGCACAGCATAAATCTATTCATGACCGCTGCAGCCATCCCCTATTCCGGTTTCTTTTAGGATGCTGGGTGCCTGAAGCAGCAGGGGTGTTTTTTTTAAGCACCTGATTGAAGCCATAGGCTCTAACAAGCTTCAAGATATGATGGACTCAGAGCGCACCCAGGTGTGTTAGAAAAGCAAATTATTATTTGCTTTTCTAACACTGAACTGCCTCTCCGCCAATCAGGAAGAGCGGGTCTGATACCCATCACCTGATTGGCTGAAAGGACAGGCTCTCCTATTGGATGTCTAGCAGGAGGAAAAGCATGGAGGAAGCATAGAGAACACAGGAGACGCTGCCCATCCCACAGCTTACCACCGTCACCTGCTACCTGACCCACCACCAAGATGGGGTAAGTGTTGGTCAGACAGCGAGCCGGGGGGGGGGGGCTGCTGGTTAAATGCTAATGGGGGGTAACATTGGCTGCATTTGATGGCCACAATGAGGCTGCAATTGATGGGCCACAGTGGGTGCATTTAATGGCAGAGTGAGGCTGCAATTGATGGTGTTTTATTCAGTATTTTTTAGTTTGTAACCCCCCCAAATAAAATTTGAGCACCAGCCACCACTAACAGAGAGAGACATTGCTCCAAATTGTCCGCACAGAGACCACTACAGAAACGTGCTTAATTCCTTTATCAACATAGTAAAACCTTGTACACACCACAGGCAGTTGGCGCTGAGCTAATCACAGGCAGTGAGACATTCCCCGATCTCTGCAGCCGCGCTTCGGGAAATGTCTCCCTGCCTGTGATTAGCGCAGCACAGCGCCGACCTCCTGCCGGGCTCTGCGAACAGGAGAGAGCTCACCATTACACACCACTAGTTTTATTTATTATTTTTTTGCTCAATCCATCAAGTAGAAAATAAAAAATGACAGCTACCACTAGTTTTATTTATTATTTTTTTGCTCAATCCATCAAGTAGAAAAAAAAAAAATGACAGCTCTGGTTGGAACCGCTGAGCATGAGCAAAAGTGACCTGAGCAGTGCCTGCTGCAAGTGTGTACAAGCCTTTGGGCGCACACTGGTGTGCTGCAGTTTGGCCACTGTACACAGTTTTCCTTAGCTGCAGTACTATAGACTTATTTTAGGTTGTGCGTTTTTGCTGCATTTTTTTTAAGCGCACCAAAGATGCAGTCTTGTTTGTGCAATTTCAGAAAATGGAGCAAAAATGTGCAAACTAATAGAAGTGTAATAGAGGGTAACATGCAGATCACCAACACTGCAGCCAACCTGTAGCAGACCAGCGTGAGCCCAAATCATATGACACAGGACCAGGTATTGCACAACTTAGGCTACTGAAAGAAACCTTATCTGCAGAGAGAGGGGTGGAGAGGAATTTGGGAGAAAGGGGGGAAGCTGGTCACAGCTTACTCACTTGGAAGGAAGCAGGCAAAATATCACTAGCTTGGTATCAGGTTCCAGAGCATCCCATACAGAGCAGTGACATTGAGCACGGTCGGATCTCAGTTTAAACGTTCCCGCACACACATCCAATTCACACTTTCACAGATGGATCGCACAGGCTGGCCAAAGTGTGGGCGGGCACAGTGAGAGAGGGGGCTGGAGGAGGCAGAGCACATCCTCCCCCTTTCATCGGCTGTTCTCAGCACACAGTGTCACAGAATGTCAGCTTAGAGGCAGCCGGGAACAGCACTGTGACAGGACTGATGACCGCTCACAGCACGCACGTTCCTGCATGCTCCTGGGCTGTTATCCAGCCCTGCCAGCCTCCCTCCGGAGTCACCCACAGCAGTAACACTCGGCCAACTGCACATGCTCAGTTCTCAGCTGCCAGCAAATCGGCCTTTTTAGAGGGAATAAGAGCGGCCTGGGGGGAAAATGCATGCCTGCCACCAACCCCAGTCCGCCCCTGGACGTATGCGAACGTCCTGACTTCAGGGTCCTTAAGGCCCAAGGTCGTTCGAATACATATTGGCCTTTTGATTGTTGCAGAACTACAACTTCCAGCATGCCTGGGCATGCAGTGACTTCTAGTTTTGCAAGTTCTGCAGGCTCACATTTTTCAGACCACTATACACGGGTCTCTAAACTGTGGCACTCTAGATGCAGCAAAAGTAAAATTCTTAGCATGCACTGACAGACCATGCCTGATGGGAGTAGTAGTTTTGCAAAAGCTGGAGGCGCACTGGTCTTGAAACCCTGAGTTAGGTAACAAACTCGCAGTGTTTTGCAACCATTGTGCCTCTAGCTGTTGCAAAACTACAACTCCCTGCATGCAACTGGCAGCAATAACCCCCCCCCTCTCCCCCAATGTGACTGTACAGGGTACATTCACATGGGCTGTGGCTTACAGTGTGCCTCTAGCTGAAGCAAATTTTGCGCTGCAGCTTAAACCCTCAGTGGGAAACTACTGTGAACCCCACGCCCCTCTGACTGTACCATAAAAACACTACACCACACTACATAAAAATTAAAAAACACAACATATACACATACCCCTACATAGCCATCCTCCCCTCCACAATCAAAACCAAAAAGTCTGGTACGGCACTGTTTACTAAACGCAGCCTACAGCTTTTGCAAAACAACTCCCCAGTATTACCGGACAGCCATTAACTGTCCAGGCATGCTGGGAGTTAAAGTAAAGTAGTTGTACAGCTGGTGACGGTGAGCTAAATGGTGTATCAGAGCATGCTGGTAGTTGTAGTTTTTAAATAACATCAACTCCAGTATAAGGGTCAATAAATAATTAGAGCAGTCAGATGAATAGCAATGCATTTCCCCCCTATACGTGTATCCTGTGTTACTCATATATACATAATTATGCAAATGATAATGGCTGCTATATTTATGCAAAAAAGGTGGCGACCAAAATAGCAAGATATACAATCTGTCATGTTACCCCTGTCATTGATTAATAAGGCGAGAATGCTTCCAATTGTTAAATAACATACATTTTCATCATATATCCATAAGGGTTTAAAAAAAAGTATTAAAATATACTTTCTTCTTCATCTTGCAGACGTTCCTGCTAAATGGATATGATCAGTTGCGGAGTCAGCAGGAAAAAAAAATGATTGTCAGCTCCCTTAGGCGGGAGTTACAGGAGGTGCATGGGGGCAGACATGAGCGCATGGCCATCCTGAAAAAATGGTCGGACCTAAAAAGGCGCCACATGTCCCAGGTCAAACAGATCCGAGATGAATTTCATCCAGGTAAGTTATCGGTGACAGTTATGTAAGGTCATATGTAATTAACCTTAGGGCAGATGTTGTTAACCCAGACGCCATGTTGTGGTAACATATATCACAACCCAAGGTATTCATAGTACTGTTGAAAAAAGACATGGGACAGCAGACAGGAACACTTACTAACTCTAATTAAACTAAATAAACAAGACACCCCATTAATGTACTAATACTGGCCGAGGCTGCTTTATTTTTGGGTTTCAGACATATATTTTAAATAAATACTTTAATAACTTAAAAAACAGCCTAGTCACTACGGCTCATGCTGTACCTAAATATATTACAACTTTAAAATGTAGCCAACAACAACTAAACTAAACAGATTTGTCATTCTTTGTAAAATGTATTTTATTTTTTTTAAAGAAAGGTGACCATCCCACATAATTAGCAGCCGTGACAAAAAGAAAATAAAAAAAGGGGGGGGGGACACAACAGTCCCGTCTACTGCGGCGACTGAGATCAAGGCTGACGGAACCCTACGTATATACCCCTAAGTAACACTGGATTTTTCCAGAACCAGCAGGCCCACAGGCCTAAAAAGTGAGGGAAAAGCACGTGTAGGCCGCGTGATCACCTCGTGTTCACCTAAAAACGGGAAAAACACGTTTTCCAGCTAACTAGGCCACGTGAGGACCAGCTTACACCTAAAGAGCCCTATTAGGTTCCCAAAAGGGGAACTTGAATCCGTCACTACTAATTTTATTTAGTCCTGCCGCTTTCCCATGAGAAAAGGGGGAATTGAAACCTTCTCCCCCTTTTCTATCATTATTCCATCAAGTTAAACCATGGAATTTAAGTGGTGTTGTGGTGGGTTAAAGGGGAAGGGGTGGTATTTTATAACTCAACTAGCTGAATAACTGGCGTTGCCCGGTCTTCCTATCTTAACCTTTTGTGTAGGAAAATGAAGAGACCACAGTCCCATATACTTGCAGGAGATTTGAAACAAAAACCCATCTTTTCTATAAGGGTTTAGGCAAGGGTTAATGTAACGCTCATATATTTTTATTTGCCATATAAGTAATATGTGTACCACGTATTATTGAAATATCTCCAGGCGTACAGAAGTTAGTTGGAACATACATTTCCCATTGATTTGCATGGGACTTTAAACAAAAACCCTGACAATCACAAATGGGGGTAGTCAAGGGATAAGTTAACTATCCTATAGTTTAAATGAACATATAAGTAACATGTGACCAAGTGTTATCGAAATATCTACAGCCATTATAAAGTAACATGTATTTCCCATAGAGTTGAATGGGACTTTAAAGAAAAACCCCGACCGTGGCAAATGGTGGTGGGTAAGGGTAAAACCACCTATCCTATGTTTGTGGCTGACATATAAGTAACGTGTGCAAAGTTTCATGTTAATATCTTTAGCCGTTTGGACGTGATGCTGGAACACACATACATACATACACAAACACGTTGAGTTTTATATATATAGATAGATTACCACTAAATTCCTGTGGTAGGCGTGGGGTTATCATAGTAATCCCGTGTACTCCATCAGGCCCTTTTTTTAAACATGAGATTGTGTGAACAAAACAAAGCAAACAAAAACAGTTCATTTTACCATGGTGGCAGCCCAGCTCACGCTCAGTCCCCTGTAGTGCCCGCAAGACCCTTTAATATAACATTATCCCATTGTTTATGGTTAACTGTCTATATAAATGTATTTGTATTCATATACAATACAGCAGAGTACACAGAATTTGCATATGTTATTAGAAAACATTTTTACATATATGAACATTGTGTTATTATAGATGCTCCTCTACCATCTGTGCGCCCCAAGCGCACAAGGCGACAGGCCGCAGAGGAGGAGGATGAAGAGGAGGAGGAGGAGCAGGAGGAGGATGCTGAGGAGAGGGATGACGAGCAGCCAGGGACCTCCCAGTCGCCACCCCCAGCTCTTGTGGAGGAGCAAGAGAAGGAGCTGCAACCCCACCCCCCCCCCAAACTTCTGGTGGTGTACCCAATCGGAGAGAAGAGGAGCAGGAGGATGAGACCGTTGCTGTGAGCATCGGTCAGGAGGGTAAATATGTGCACAAAAATTAATAACATTTCAACAATAAGATGTAGATATAAAAATGGACAGCATTTAAAGCGCGCACGTCAGATTTCAGAACAATAATATGGTAATATGGTATATGGTATTATCATGTCTATACAATTGTTATGTGTCTAGCACATATACTTCTATTAAGAAGTATATGTGCTAGACACATAACAATTGTATAGACATGATAATGATTGTTTAATAAGTAACATAAATATTATATTTATTTTGTAACGGTCTTTGAAATCCAAATGTTTTTTCTTATATCCTAACAGTTTTAAAAAAGATTGACCACAAGTTTGCTGAGTTGAAGAGGACCTATGACCAAATCCTTGTAAACAAATGCAAGATGCGGTTTCTAGACCGCGAAAACGAAAAGCTGGTGCAACAGCAAGGAAAAATTATGACTGAGTTGGCAGATCTTCAAAAGCAGATGCATGATTGTGTTTGATTTTTTTTTTTTTTTTTTAATAAAACATTTTTTTTATTTTTCAAATGTTTCCTTTCTTATTGAGATTGTTAGGTGTTTCAACACATCTAACTTCACATCTAACACATCAACATCCACATCAACTGCAACAGGCCGCAAACCAGGGTTTAAGATAAAGTTTATTGTTTTAGTCACACTTGCTGTTACGATCCGGTCTGGTAGCTTGTAGCGGAGGCTGTTGGTGGATCCGCTGTGCCAGAGAGGTCATGAAGCATTAACCAGCATGAAGGCAGCAGCAGTAGTATTCAAATATAAACTAATAATCACACACACAACATTTACAAGCAGTAGTTGTAATAGTCATATATAGTATCTGAACAGTTGGCCAAGACTTGACACCAGCAGTAGTGGTAATAGTAGTATATAGTGGCAAAGAACTTGTCACATAGGTATCTGAGCAGCAGTATAGTAGTAGTAACAGTACACAATAAAGTGTTTTTTTCACTCGTGGTCGTGGAAGAGGTGGCAGCAGCACAGCAGCAGCATTGATACCTGTAGCATACACTGCCAAAGAACTTGTCACATAGGTAAGTGAGCACTGGCAGCAGCAGCAGTATAGTAGTAGTAACAGTACACAATAAAGTGTTTTTTTCACTCGTGGTCGTGGAAGAGGTGGCAGCAGGATAGCAGCAGCATTGATAATTGTAGCATATAGTGCCAAACAACTTGACACATAGGTAAGTGAGCACTGGCAGCAGCAGCAGTGTAGTAGTACCAGTACACAATTAAGTGTTTTTTTCACTCGTGGTCGTGGAAGAGGTGGCAGCAGCATAGGAGCAGCAGCATTGATAATTGTAGCATACAGTGGCAAAGAACTTGTCACATAGGTAAGTGAGCACTGGCAGCAGCAGCAGTATAGTAGTAGTAACAGTACACAATTAAGTGTTTTTTTCACTCGTGGTCGTGGAAGAGGTGGCAGCAGCATAGGAGCAGCAGCATTGATAATTGTAGCATACAGTGGCAAAGAACTTGTCACATAGGTATATGAGCAATGGCAGCAGCAGCAGCAGTATAGTAGTAGTAACAGTACACAATAAAGTGTTTTTTTCACTCGTGGTCGTGGAAGAGGTGGCAGCAGCACAGCAGCAGCATTGATAACTGTAGCATACAGTGCCAAAGAACTTGTCACATAGGTAAGTGAGCACTGGCAGCAGCAGCAGTATAGTAGTAGTAACAGTACACAATAAAGTGTTTTTTTCACTCGTGGTCGTGGAAGAGGTGGCAGCAGGATAGCAGCAGCATTGATAATTGTAGCATATAGTGCCAAACAACTTGACACATAGGTAAGTGAGCACTGGCAGCAGCAGCAGTATAGTAGTAGTAACAGTACACAATTAAGTGTTTTTTTCACTCGTGGTCGTGAAAGAGGTGGCAGCAGCATAGGAGCAGCAGCATTGATAATTGTAGCATATAGTGGCAAAGAACTTGTCACATAGGTAAGTGAGCACTGGCAGCATCAGCAGTATAGTAGTAGTAACAGTACACAATTAAGTGTTTCTTTCACTCGTGGTCGTGGAAGAGGTGGCAGCAGCATAGGAGCAGCAGCATTGATATTTGTAGCATATAGTGGCAAAGAACTTGTCACATAGGTAAGTGAGCACTGGCAGCATCAGCAGTATAGTAGTAGTAACAGTACACAATATAGTGTTTTTTTCACTTGTGGTCATGGAAGAGGTGGCAGCAGCATAGGAGCAGCAGCATTGATAACTGTAGCATACAGTGCCAAAGAACTTGTCACATAGGTAAGTGAGCACTGGCAGCAGCAGCAGTATAGTAGTAGTAACAGTACACAATTAAGTGTTTCTTTCACTCGTGGTCGTGGAAGAGGTGGCAGCAGCATAGGAGCAGCAGCATTGATAACTGTAGCATACAGTGGCAAAGAACTTGTCACATAGGTAAGTGAGCAGTGGCAGCATCAGCAGTATAGTAGTAGTAACAGTACACAATAAAGTGTTTATTTCACTCATGGTCGTGGAAGAGGTGGCAGCAGCATAGGAGCAGCAGCATTGATAATTGTAGCATATAGTGCCAAACAACTTGACACATAAGTATCTGAGCACTGGCAGCAGCAGCAGCATAGTAGTACCAGTACACAATTAAGTGTTTTTTTCACTCGTGGTCGTGGAAGAGGTGGCAGCAGCATAGGAGCAGCAGCATTGGTAATTGTAGCATATAGTGCAAAACAACTTGACACATAGGTATATGAGCAATGGCAGCAGCATCAGCAGTATAGTAGTAGTAACAGTACACAATTAAGTGTTTTTTTCACTCGTGGTCGTGAAAGAGGTGGCAGCAGCATAGGAGCAGCAGCATTGATAATTGTAGCATATAGTGGCAAAGAACTTGTCACATAGGTAAGTGAGCACTGGCAGCATCAGCAGTATAGTAGTAGTAACAGTACACAATTAAGTGTTTGTTTCACTCGTGGTCGTGGAAGAGGTGGCAGCAGCATAGGAGCAGCAGCATTGATAACTGTAGCATACAGTGGCAAAGAACTTGTCACATAGGTAAGTGAGCACTGGCAGCATCAGCAGTATAGTAGTAGTAACAGTACACAATAAAGTGTTTATTTCACTCATGGTCGTGGAAGAGGTGGCAGCAGCAAAGGAGCAGCAGCATTGATAATTGTAGCATATAGTGCCAAACAACTTGACACATAGGTATATGAGCAATGGCAGCAGCAGCAGTATAGTAGTAGTAACAGTACACAATTAAGTGTTTTTTTCACTCGTGGTCGTGAAAGAGGTGGCAGCAGCATAGGAGCAGCAGCATTGATAATTGTAGCATATAGTGGCAAAGAACTTGTCACATAGGTAAGTGAGCACTGGCAGCATCAGCAGTATAGTAGTAGTAACAGTACACAATTAAGTGTTTTTTTCACTCATGGTCGTGGAAGAGGTGGCAGCAGGATAGCAGCAGCATTGATAATTGTAGCATATAGTGCCAAACAACTTGACACATAGGTAAGTGAGCACTGGCAGCAGCAGCAGTGTAGTAGTACCAGTACACAATTAAGTGTTTTTTTCACTCGTGGTCGTGGAAGAGGTGGCAGCAGCATAGGAGCAGCAGCATTGATAATTGTAGCATACAGTGGCAAAGAACTTGTCACATAGGTAAGTGAGCACTGGCAGCAGCAGCAGTATAGTAGTAGTAACAGTACACAATTAAGTGTTTTTTTCACTCGTGGTCGTGGAAGAGGTGGCAGCAGCATAGGAGCAGCAGCATTGATAATTGTAGCATATAGTGCCAAACAACTTGACACATAAGTATCTGAGCACTGGCAGCAGCAGCAGCATAGTAGTACCAGTACACAATTAAGTGTTTTTTTCACTCGTGGTCGTGGAAGAGGTGGCAGCAGCATAGGAGCAGCAGCATTGATAATTGTAGCATATAGTGCCAAAGAACTTGACACATAAGTATCTGAGCACTGGCAGAAGCAGCAGCAGCATAGTAGTACCAGTACCCAATTAAGTGTTTTTTTCACTCGTGGTCGTGGAAGAGGTGGCAGCAGCATAGGAGCAGCAGCATTGATAATTTTAGCATATAGTGCCAAAGAACTTGACACATAAGTATCTGAGCACTGGCAGCACCAGCAGCATAGTAGTACCAGTACACAATTAAGTGTTTTTTTCACTCGTGGTCGTGGAAGAGGTGGCAGCAGCACCAGCAGTAGTAAGAAAGTGGCAAATCTCACAGACAAAAGGTGACAGCACCAGTATGAGTAATATATCGGTACATAATCACTCAGCCTTTTGGCATTAGCAGTAGGAGCCCATCTAGTGCCAAAATTACAAAAGCTTGAAATTGCATTAGCATGGTGATTACATTTGAAAAGCAGAATGACACATGCCTTAAGTAGCTGTGGCACCGGTTGGAGTTTTTGGGTTGTGTTTTGCACGCCACAGGCTTTTCCAAAAAAATAAAAAATATCCACCTTCTTCCCAGCAGCAGCATAAGGAAAGGGGGATGCACTGTGATTTAAGGGAGAGGGGGAACTCCACTTCTGATGGTGGGGTAGGATGGTGGGGTGGCCTTTGACATCTAATGTAAGGGGAGGGGATGCGCTGGACATATAATATTACAGATATAACCGGCCCTTTTGAGGGCAACCATAATGCTGATGCGGACCACGATGATATTGAGTTTGACACCCCTGGTATAAAGAGATAGGAGAGGTATTGCTAACTGACAAGGGACCATTCAGCGCCCTGAACCGACGGCGGGTGCCAGAAAGTCACCGCCGATCCAGGACTCATTCATTTTGATGAATGTGAGTCTGTCCACGGAGTCTGTGGACAGACGGGTCCTCTTGTCCGTGACCACCCCACCTGCCGCGCTGAATGTCCGCTCAGATAGTACGCTGGAGGGGGGGCAAGACAATAACTCCAGCGCATACTGAGCGAGCTCGCGGCAGGTGTCCAATCTGGCAACCCAGTACTCCATGGGGTCGTCGGTGCACATACTGTCAGAAGCACTGATGGACCCCATGTAGTCTGCCACCATGTGGGCCAGCCGCTGGTGGTGACTGCTGCTGCTGCTGCTGCTGCTGCTGGTACTGGGTCGCTCAGTTTGCATGAACATCCTCATCTCACCCATTAGGTCCCCTGCTCGGCTGCTGATGTTGCTGCTGGGTGCAGCCACCTGCTGGGTGAGATGAGGGGGGACAATTGGAGGCCGGGGAGTTGCCTGCTCCAAACGGCTGACTAGGCATGCCTGCAGTTCATCCATCCGGGGCTGCCTCCGTCTGGCTGGGAGGAACTGCTCCAGTTTCCCCTTAAATCTGGGATCTACAAGGGTGGCCAGCCAAAACTCATCCCTCTCCTTGATGGCTTTAACCCGGGGGTCCCTCCTGAGGCATCTCAGCATGTGGGCAGCCATGGGGAAGAGCACAGCCCGCTGTGACTCCTCATGGCTGCCTGGGTCCATGACGTCCGCTTCCTCGGCATGGAGGCGCTGCTGTTCGCGGTCAGTCATGCCAAACCCCCGGACTATCGGTGCCCCCAACACCGGCTCTCCCTCCTGACCAGGCCCTGACTCTAGGACGCCACCAGTCACCTCCTGATCATCATCATGATCCTCCTCCTCCTCCTCGTCCTGGGCCTGGTCTTGGTGGAGCAGTGTTGCCTCCTCCTGCTCCACCAAGGCACTCTCCCCAGCTCCGAGCAGGCGATCTAGTGCCCTGTCCAGCAGGAACACTATAGGGAGCACGTCGTTGAGGCCGACATGCTCCCTGCTCACCATCTTGGTCGCCTGCTCAAAAGGGGCCAACACATGGCAGACCTGGTGTATCTGCCCCCACTCCAGACTGGTGATGTACGGGAGTGTGTGTTGTGATGGCCCGCCAGTGCCTTGCTCCAGCAGGTACTCCTTCACCGCCCTTCGCTGCTCCCACAACCTCTCCAGCATGTAGAGGCTGGAGTTCCACCGCGTCACACTGTCCACAATCAGCCTGTGAAGGGGCAGGCTGTTGTCCCGCTGCAACTTTGACAGGGACGCGGTAGCGGTTGGGGAGCGCCTGAAGTGGCTGGCAATCCTGCGTACCCTTAGCACAATGTCACTCAACCCGGGATAGGTGCGCAGGAACTTCTGCACCGCTAGGTTGAGGACATGTGCCAGACAGGGCACGTGTGTCAGACTGCCAGCCTGGAGGGCGGAGAGGAGGTTGCTGCCATTGTCACAGACAACCAGACCTGCTTGGAGCCTTCGGGGTGTCAGCCACTTCTGGACCTGAGCCTGAAGTGCGCTCAGCACTTCTCGTCCAGTGTGTCTCCGTTCCCCTAAACTAACAAGCTGGAGCACGGCCTGACAGCGCACGTGCCCCACACTTGAATAGCTACGGGGGCGCTTGCTGGGAGGCTCAGCAGCTGCGGAGACAGTGGCTTGAGGGAGACCAGCACTTCTCCCCTGGACACCCCGGGGCGGCACCACAAAATCAGATGCCGCCAATCCCTCCCCGGCGCCTCAGAGGGAAACCCAATGGGCCGTGAAGCTTATGTAGCGCCCCTGCCCATGCCTGCTGGTCCAGCCATCCATTGTCAGATGCACCCTGTTGCTGACAGCATGATCCAGCGACAGGGTTACATTCTGCACAATGTGCTGGTGTAGGGCAGGGACACCAGTCCTGGCAAAGAAATGGTGGCTGGGGACACGCCATTGGGGTTGGGCCTGCTCCAACATCTGCCTGAAGGGGTTGCAGTCCACTATGTTAAAGGGAAGCAGATGTTGGGCAATAACCCTTGCCAGGAGCCCATTGAGGGAACGCACACGTCGGTCTGAAGGGGGGAAGGGAGTGTTGCGTTCAAAGGCGTCAGAAAGAGACGCCTGGCGCCGGACGGCAGTGCGGGACACCGAAGAGGAGGGTGATGATGTGGAGGTCTGGCTGCCGGTACCAGTACCTCTACTAGAGGGAGCGGGGGGGCATGACCTGCTGGTAGCCGATGAAGCTGTGGCAGGGGCTGCTGTACCCTGCACACTTGTGGTGGTGGCGCTGCTACCACCAACACGCTTCATCTGGTCATGCTCGTGCCAGTGGTTAATCCGCAGGTGCTGGTTGAGTGCCGTGGTACCCACCCGAGCCAAGCACTTCCCTCTCTTCACCTTGGCACGACAGAGCTGGCAGATGGCTACTGTCGGGTTATCTGCTACCAAGGTGAAGTAGGCCCAGACAGGTGACTTCAGCGTCGCCCTCCTGTCAGATGGGGTGACGCTGACTTCCACCTGCTGGGACTCAGTGCGCACAGGTGGAGCTGCCTGCTGCTGCTGCTGCTGCTGCTGACACCTCCTGCTGCCATCACCAGTGGAGACCCTGACGCTGGTCTCCCTGGTGACCTGGCGCACCGTTTCCCCAGGGTGCCTACCTTCCTCGTCGTCACTGATGCTGTGAACCGACGAGGCAGGTGGCACCCATGTTGGGTCACCCTCCTCTTCGCCCCCAGATATGTCAGACCCAGGGCTGACATGTGGTGGTCTGAAGGAGACATCTGACATGGAGCCGCTAGCCTGGCTCCGATGTCCCCTCACAGACGCATGGGTCTGACTAGGTGCTGGTGTTTCCTGCAGAAAACCACCAGCACCACCATGAAGGGAGGTCTCTGGGCTACTGACAGCCAGTACCCCATCCTCCTCCTCCTCCATTAACCCTTCAAAAAGGTCCTGACCATCAGCACATAAATCTATGTCTGCATGATCGAGGGCCTCCCCCAAGATATCCATGTCACTTTCACCCTCAAACAGCATGAGGCTGGACTGGCTGGGGCTGGGTACTAAAGGCACCGGTGTACTGATGGTGGTGGTGCTACTTGGTGTGGCTACTGGTGATGACTGAGTGGCACTGCTGTGCCCCATGTACTCCACCACTGCTGGAGCCTGGGAAGGCAATATCGGGCGGCTGCCCGAAGTGAAAAACTCCCGGATGAGGCGGACTCCCCTTCCACCCGATCCTCTACCAGTAGTAGGGGCGCGAGAGGTACCCCGTGCTGGCAGCGACCCAGCACTGGGAGTAACTCCCCTACCCCTGCTGCCACGACCACGAATGCTGCTCATGCTGATATGGGGGGGTGGGTAAACTTTATTGGGGGGGGGTAAATGTGATAAAACAAAAAACAGGCACGCAGACAAACACCTAGTAGCTATGCCACTAAACAACAATTAAACGAAAGGTAAATTTTTTTAAATTTTTTTTTTTTTTTTTTTAAACTAACTAACTGACTGACAGACAACAGACAAAAACTGACCGGGCAAAGAATAAAAGCAATAAAGAAACTAATATAGATAGAACAGTGACTCTGCTAACACAGCAGAGCCAGAGATCTGAATAAACTAAAAATAACTTTTTTTTTTTTTTTTTTTTTTTTTCTATAAAACAGATAACTAAATAAACACACTAAACTAAGCTAGCTAGCTTACAGAGGTGTACAAGTACACTCAAACCTATCTATCTAACACTAAATGAAACTGGAACACAAACACACAAATAGTAGCTTTAAAAAAAGCTGTTTGGTATCTTCTTGCTTTTAAAAAAGCAGTTTAGAAATATAAGCACTAGCAGCTGCTAATACTCAAATGAACAGAACAGGAGCACAGAACTGAAAGGCACTGCAATGCTGATGCAATATAACACAGAACACAGAAACACTTCTCCCTCTATATCCACCTTGTGAATCTGCAATGAGCACATGCTGGCACTTAGTTTATATAATGGTCGTGAGGCAGCTTCCTATTGGTTGATGTGGAGGTTGCTAACCTCTGACACCTGTGGAAATGGAACTCTGATTGGCTCTGATGTGAATGAAGGGCGGGGAAAAAAAATCGCGCGATATTGCTATTGCCGAATATTCGCATTGCGAATATTCGGCAGCATAAAAGGATCACATGCGCTACTCGGCCCAGGGTCCCTCTAATCATACCACCATTGCTTTTACACGTCGATGGAGATCACTAGCATGTGATCTGTGTTAAAAATGTTTTGAGAAAAATCCGAATATTCGACATTGCGAATATTCGGCGCAATATTCGAGATATTGCGCGATTTCTCGAATATGCAATATTCGAGCCGAATATTCGCAATTCGAATATTCGTGAGCAACACTGAAGGTAAATAGGGTGTACTCTTACCAGATATAAGGGGGATTCAGGCATGTCACTCCCAATACGTCTGGAGTAGGACGCTTCCGGATTTTCCACACTGGGTTGATGCGATCTCCACTGGACCAGCAGGTATTCAGCAACTGCAATAAGCTCAGCATCCCATTCGGATCAAAGAAAAAAGAAGAAAGAACCGGGAACTCGCCATAGTGAAAAATACTTCCAGAAGTTTTATTCAAATTGTGCAGCATATACACAAATAATTTAAAATTGCCGGCTAAAAGCATACAGGATAAAAAAGAACGTGCACCCGTGCTTCCGGGGTCACGTAACAAACGCGGTGACGTAGTGCGTGGCTCCGCCCTGACCGGTTTCGTCAGAGAATGATGTTGTCAAAGGGCAAGGGCGACGCACTGAACGTTCACCTCTTAAATACATAGAGACACAACCAAGCCTCTCTTTCGATTCGCCACCTTCATTGGAGAACGGTGGAGAAGGCGGAAGTGGGAGTAGACCGGGAAGAAACAGGAAGCGCGCTACCAGCGAGATCTGTGTAATGCAGATAGGCATATCCTGCATCACTCAAGGTCCGATCCGGCCTAAAAGAGCACACTCACTGGTTCCCGATCCTCCGACTAATGAAATAAAAATAAATACAAAAAATAATTACCAAGGAACATTGTCTGTCACCAATTTGCATGCAGGAATGGAAGGGTTGGTGGGTGTTCTTATTTTTTTTGGTCCAAGATTCATAGATTATTCTTTTGAACCTTTTAAATGTAATGGAATGAGGTGATGATCGCCAATAGACTGTTTTCATCCAGCTTGTGGCTCTGCAATTCCTTATACCTACATGCTACCTGGGGTCCCCTATAATTTAGGGACCGCAGGGATCTGGTAAGCAGATTCATATGCTTTGGTGGTGGAGGATCCTAGCTATTTGGTTGTCACTTTGCATTGGTGGTTCATCTGTTTATTTAATTTGAGGACTTTTTTCTTCACTGGTGAAGGACCATCTCACTTTTGATCACTTCTGTGATTCAACTTTTCAATCACTTTCATGGACTTTTGTTTGAGGTTTTTTCAGGTTAAACGATTATAAGCTAACCGATTAAGTTTCAACTGGTCACCACAATTTATATTTGTTTATATATTTATTGTTCACAATGTTTAGCACAACTTTTTCTTTAAAATAATTTGTATTGAGTATTCGTCAAATACAGCAGTGTAACAACACCAGAGTCAATAAGCCATAGACAATGTGAAACATAGTAGAGAGTTTGAAAGTGGGTTATACAGGTATCGCAAAAAATAATTGGTACTACATAGAAAATGCAATATCAAGTATTGCTAAAACAACAACATCAAAAGTCTTAATGAGAAGGTGGAGAAGGTGGACTGAAAAGGGGGGGTCTTGAGCAAGAAGGAGGGGAAGGGAGGGGTGGAGAGCCTCAGGGATAAACCAGAATGTTCAGGAGTGAATCAGGGGTTCCATTTAGTATCATACCAAAGGCGCCATGGGTGCCAGTAAGACAGTAGGGTAGAACAAGAGCTTTTCCTGCGGGCAAGGATAGTTTCGTACAAGTAATGGGTGTGGACTAATCTCACTACATCCGGTAGTGTAGGGGTAAAAGTCTGGTTGCTAGTAAGATTTGAGATGTTATCAATTTCAAGGGAGATGTGATGTCATCTATGGTGAGATTGAGGATAGCCAGTTGGGTTGAGTGAAACAGGGAAGCCAATCACCTCCCCGTATCACTGACTCCACCAAGCTCCATAGCGGTTTTATGGCTGGACAATTCCAGAATATGTGGAGGAGAGTGCCAGGGATGGTGTCAATACCATCTCATTAGAAGGTATTTGGGAGAGGTCCCATAGGGCTGTACAAGAGGCGTGTTTGTAAATAGACTTAATGTCAGGGACTTACCTCCTCCATGCAGCCTTCCTCCTCCATGTCCCTGGATCACCGCTGCGCATCCCGCGCTCATGCAAGCGCTCCAACGGCGCACGGGGGCACGCGCGGGAGCGCGCGCGTGCACGTGAATGGGTCTGGCGCCAAACGGACGCTTTAAAACCTGTGTTTGTTTGCAGCACATTGCTGCCTGATCTGCAGTTTATGCCTGATCCCTACCTGAGACCTGTACTCTGATTAAATGCCTGGAATACCCGTTTGAACTCTGACTTTGGCTTGCCTGACCATCCGTACCTCTCCAACCCTCTGACCCGACTCCTGTTTAACCATCCGCCTGATTGAACTCTCGTTGCCAGACCTACCTGCTTGCTTCACCGACTACTCTTCAGCCATCTGCCTGTATACCTTCTGCTTACCTGTTATGACCCGGCTTGTCTGACCCTGCTCTTCCAGTTGATGTCCATTCCACCAACTTACCTTCCCAGCTTGTGCCGCAGTAGTCGCAGCTTCCGTACGGGTCGCTGACCCTTCCTCTGCTTCAGCATCTTCAGCATCTCCTACGTCTTCACATCAGAGGTATTTGCCCATCTGCTTCTACTCTACATCACCCCGGCACTCCTACCCCCCTGTGCTCCGAGTCCGCTGTTCCCACTTCAGTAGCTTGCAAACCAGGGTCGTAAGAGAGGCTACCCTGCATCAGACTCTGGTATCCAGGTACGTAACACTTAATGGCCACCTGCCATTGTTGGTCAGCGAATTCGGTCTGTAAGTTGGACTCCCAGTCGATGAGAGGTTTGGACTTTTGGAAGGAGTTCTTTTCCTGGCGGGTCGAGTAAAGTAGGGAAAGACCCTTGCTTGAGTGCGTCTCGGAAAATAAGTATCGCCATATGGGCACTGGCAAAGAACCGTCTATAGTAGTCAGAAGTGGGAGCCTGGAGAGTTTTTTGGAGCTGTAAAAATGATGAATCTGTTACTAAGGTGTTTAGTTCATGGGTGTAAGTCACAGTCCTAATTAACCATTTTGGGATACTGAGGTCAGGGGTTAACAGCGTCAGCGTCTCCATGTGTACGGGAATATATTTGGTTGGCAAAGTCGGCCAAGTGGAATGTTTCAGTATCTTCCAAACTTTAACAGAAGCCTGAATGGTAGGGGAGTATAGGTAGAGCTGTGGGGATTTGGCAGTTGTGCTGAACAACCATTAGGATAGATTGGAGCCTGGAATCATATTGGATTCTATATCACTCCAAAGCATGGTGGGGGTTCGTATCATCCATTCCCGGAGTTGTGCAAGAATGGTGTCCAGGTAGTAGTCCCTAATGTCGACAGACCCCATGCCCCCTACAGATCTATGTTTGATCATCTTAGCTAGACTACATCTGGGTTTTTTACCTTGCCATATGTAGTGTCCCAAGACAGATTGTAGGGCCATAAGGTAAGAATGCGGAAGTGGTATTGGGAGCATTCGGAACTGTGAGGGATTAACTCGGTAGCGGGTGTGTGTGACCCCCTGGATGGGTTCACTACACTGTACAAAAAGGCACTTGAGGATGACTTAAAACAAATGATATGGTTTATTTTTCCATCTTGTGGGATACACGTGCACGCATCAAAACAGCATAAACAAAACAAAACATAAAATAAACCCTTGCCACTTGGGGCGTCTACCTTCCCAACACAGGAACCTACCTATGGCGTCTGGCACAGCCTACTGCTGGGCAGACACTGCTGGTCCTACAGCAGAAAACAACAAAAAAGTCTCTTTGATATTTCTCACACAGAAATATCCATCAGCACCTCACCTCTTCAGAAGTGCTTCTGACTGCTCCTTCACTCACACAGCCTTCAGGATGCAGCAATCAGTCGTTATCCTTAGGCTTTATTTATAGGGGGCTTTAATTGCTTCATTTTGAACAGCTGAAGGCTTCTAACTCCCCAAACCTCTCTGGCCATTTCTACAGCCGACGCCCAATAGTAATTGGTGTATTGTCTACACAAGGCAGGAAAGTATCTTCCATCTGGGACAACACACACAGATTTACCTGATTTCCTGTCACAGAACATATAGAGCAACTTGGGTAGAACCATCTTAAAGGCCACAAACAACTTGTTTTTTTTCCTCATGCATATGAACCTTCAGCCTTTATATCCTCTTTAATGATAGGTGACACAGGCATCTGACATTTTTTTTAAACACATGTAGTGGGTGCACTGGGATGGGTGTAATTAGCGAGAGGTGATTGCAGACGGTTTCTCTCCCCTTTCTCACTGCAGCTTAGGAGCAGGTTTTGAGAAAAATCCCATACTCCTGCTCTCCACTCCCTCCTGGCAGTGCAGATCGTATCCAATCAAGAGAGGATGATACAACCGGCTGCAATGGATCATGGAAACTGTAGTTTTCAAAAGAGTGCTGCACAATACAAGTGAATGGAGGCTATTAACTAAGTGTAATACCCACAATTCCCTACTGTAGTTACAGAAGGAGAGGACATTGTTTTTTCCCAGGCAAATCTGCAGAGGTCAGGGTCCTTTGCTAAGGGAAAAAGAACTGAGCAGACATGTGAGTGGACCTGCCACAGCTGCACCAGAGGGAGGGTTACTGACAACCTTGTACGGAGAGCCCTAGAGAGTGGATATGCTGTGTGTGTGTGTTTGTCTGCCTACAATTGAATGGGAGAGGGACTATAGAGCTAGGAACTGTGAGCCTTGTGAGGATCCAAGCACAGACAACCTTGACCTTAAAGGACTGAATACTGCCAAGGTATCTGGATCGGAATTCTTTGTACCCGGAGTGAGCTGGCCATTTGTGCTATCCCAAAATGTACACAGTTAAGGAACTAGATATTGATCCATTTTTAGCAGCCCACTATCCATTTACTGCACACTCTACAGCTTCACACTTTACAGCTATATGTGCACCACTTACAGAAGGGTCCCAACAGAAGCCAGCCAACACTGACAATATGCATCAGTATTTTATAGCCACCGTCAGGGGTTTCCCTTAGTCAGGAACGCATACACCCACCCAGTACTGAGGCTTTATGTGTAGCCTGCACACAAGAACCTTTAATTTCCCAAGTATGTTCATGCTGATATTTAATCACAGCTACAGGTCTATTGATTGTCAGTTTATGGGTCAGTGAACATTTATCTAGTACAGTATCTTTAAACTGCCTGATTACCTGTTTTTGATTTGCGTTTTGTTTAACTACATTGTCATAATATATCTTGGTAGCCACCCTGGCAGTATGATTAATTCAGATTTTTGCATCTCAAAGTGGTACATTGTTTTGCATAGAAGTTTGACGTTTTGTATTGTAGGCCTGTAATTCTTAGCTAAGTTATAATTAACGTAAATCTGTCCAAACAAGAGTCTAGTAGACATCCCAGGTATGATAAAGTTTGAAACAAGAAATCATAAATTATAATATAATACATAACTATAAATCATTATAAAAAAAATAATAATATAATAATATTAAAATGTATTTCCCCACAATTTACTATTGCTCAATTCTGCAAGTGTTCTAATTTACTATTGCTGTTTTCTAGCTGGTCTAAAACCACTTTTGACGTAAAGGGACATTTTTTGGTCGCCATGGACAATCTCAAGTTTCCAGGCAGTAAGAACAGTATATATAATACAAAACTGCATGCAGGGCACTGGACAAAGCATTAGGTACAAAAGGGCTGTGAAATTATTTGATACAGTAATGTAATCTGTAGGATTACAGTCTACTGTATGTGTTATGTTTTGTGTAATTTTTGAATTTGATGCAGGGAATGGAACCTGGCACACAGAACATCAGGCAGAGCACACAGCCTGCAGACACAGCAGGGGGATATCTCAGGATCCTGGTGACAAGGTGAGTATACCACCACAACAGGATTCTGCAATGAAATCCTGAGTGTGGTTCGGGATTCCTGCTAATGGTACTGAAATGTAACCCATGCCACACTCTGGATTACCACTAGGAAGGTTAATCTATCACCAAGTTTCCTGTGGCCTAATTTCTATGCAATTTTATAGATTGTTACCTTACTATCATGTAAGCCACACACGTGTGAACAGCTTTTAGCTTATGACCAGGTGTGTCAGTGGGGACCCATCAGTTTAGAGAGTCATGGTAGAACAAAGAACTGGCCATTACCAGTGGCTCCTGCATGGGCAAGTGCTACACACAAACTATATTTTGTGTTTTAGGAATAGGCACATGAAGAATAGTAGTAAACTCTGTCTCAGCATTGCACAATACTGCTGTTCACCATTTGCAAGTCAAAATAATGATAACTCAGCTTTTTTCTGGTTTCAGACATTATACGGAATGTAGGGAGAACTGCATCATATATTACAACTCCTTTTGAAAGCTTGATAATGATTGTAAATATATTTATACTTATCGCTCTTTGCAATGTAATTGCACAGAACGGCCCCCAAACCACCTCTTCTTGGGTTCACTGCCAGCACTTTCTGAATTTCCAGCAAAGGATCTGAAGTGCCAGAAGTGCATGAAGATATAAAATGTTTAGGCTTTATAACCACTTTAAAAAATGTTGTATGAAAACAGATTTTTACATAATACCAAACAAAGCACCAATATCGTTTTTTACAAGAACCTTTTGTTGTAAATATTTCTTCAGTCAAAACATTTTTTTTTTAATTTTCATAATGTGATCCCCTATGTTTTGTGATTTTTTTGGTTAGCTTTTATCTTTGTTGTGATTGGGACCAACCTTTCGTACAAAGGATTGAGTAAACATCAGACAGATAGAGAGACTCAGTATAATGTTCAATTCTCTTCTACTTTTGTGAAACAAAATGACCTACAGGTTTGAATACCTGTGCAGAAATTGTACAATTTTTTTTAAATTGATCTGGAAAAATAGGAATACGAAAAAAAAATGTATATGATTTTTAACCACTTGCCCACCGGGCCTGTTTTTCAGATTCGGTGTTTACGAGACTAAAACAGTTTTTTTTGCTAGAAAATTACTTGAAACCCCCAAACATTATATATATTTTTTTCTAACACCCTAGAGAATAAAATGGCAGTCATTGCAATACGTTTTGTCACACCGTATTTGCGCAGCGGTCTTACAAGTGCACTTTTTTTTGAAAAAATTCACTTTTTTAAATAAAAAAATAAGACAACAATACATTTGGCCCATTTTTTTTATATATTGTGAAAGATAATGTTACGCCGAGTAAAATGATACCCAACATGTCACGCTTAAAAATTGCGCCCGCTCGTGGCATGGCGTCAAACTTTTACCCTTAAAAATCTCGATAGGCGACATTTAAAAAATTCTACAGGTTGCATTTTTTGAGATACAGAGGAGGTCTAGGGCTAGAATTATTGCTCTCGCTCTAACGATCGCGGCGATACCTCACTTGTGTGGTTTGAACACCGTTTTCAGATGCGTTCACTTCTGTGCGCGAGCTCTTCGGGATGGGGCGTTTTAAAATATATATTTTTTTTTTTCTTATTTTTTTTAAATTAGTTTATAATTTTATACACCAAAATAAACAATTATCACTTTTATTCCTATTACAAGGAATGTAAACATCCCTTGTAATAGAAAAAAGCATGACAGGTTCTCTTAAATATGAGATCTGGGGTCAAAAAGACCCCAGATCTAATATTTAGGCTTAAATGCAAAAAAAAACAATTTAAAATGTCATTTTTTCAAATAACATAAAAATCAAATGTCTCTTTAAGACGCTGGGCGGGACTGACGTTTTGATGTCACTTCCGCCCAGCAGAGCTCTGGGGACAGATGGGGGCGATTTTTCCCTCACTCGTTTCCCAGCAGAGGAGCCGCACACATCCGATCGCCTCCGCCGCTACCGACGGCAACGGTAAGCGGCGCAGGGCACAGGAGAGCGGCGGGAGGGGGGGGGGCCCTCTCCCGCCACCGATAACGGCGATCTCGCGGTGATTCCGCCGCGGAGACCGCCGTTATCATTAACAGAACCGGCCCATGAAGAGATGGATATCTCGGTTGTGGCAGCAGCTGCTGCCGTTACCGAGATATCCATCTTTAAAAACATGACATATTTTGGCAATGGGCCGGTTTTCAAGTGGTTAATTAGAGACTATATGCAGGGATGGTCTCAGGGAATGTGTTTCAGATGTTTCTCTGAAGGTTTTTAATGAACCCTCTTCATACTGCTATACATCCTTTCATACTTCTAGCAAATGTTTGCAATAAAAGTTCTTGCTTTGCATACATAAAGAGGCTAGGAGGGAATAAAACGCGGGGCTGTATGACTGTATGAGAAAGCCTCTTGAGGGGGGAGGGAGTGAGCATGAGTGTCAGGACGCCCACTAACACACAGCTCCTTTCTCTATCTGCAAAGTAGAGAGTGTCCTGACTTGCCTGCTCACCCCTTCCCCCCTCAAGAGGCTTTCTCCACACCAGGGAAAAAGCCTTGCATTACTATGTGGAGGTACAGACAGAAGAACAGGAAGTGAGGATTTCTAGGAAGAAATAAGGACATTTAAAAGCAAAATGGAAAGATGGGGTAAGTGAAGGAGGACTGCACTAAGGTAAAGGAAGCTATTTAGGGAAAAATGTTTTCCTTTACAACCCCTTTAAGCCCCAGCATCAGAGGATACACACAAACACATTTGAATAGTTACAGAGAGATTGAACTGCATTTCAGCTATTCAGCCATCACTGCATGTGCTGTGTCATTTATAGTCAGCTAATTGTTGATCTCTGAGCTGCAAAGCCTAGGTGAATGCTAACACCTGATTGCAATATGACACATCTCAGTCCCCAGACCACCAAATTCCTAAGGACTGTACAGTAAAACCTTGGATTAAGAGAAACTTGGTCTGAGAGTGTTTTGCAAGACAAGGAAAATGTATTTATACATTTTGTCTTGCTAAACTAGCAAAGTCTTGATAGGAGGACTGCACTAGGGTAAGGGAAGCTATTTTTTTGGGGAAAAAAATCCTTTACAACCCATTTAATGCACTTTTTTTAAGAATTTTTGATACATATACTAAAATGTAATAAACTACTACTTTTGATTAAACCCAACCATGATTTTTTTGTCATTGAAGTAGCTACTTTGTTACCCTATTACCTAGTTACATTGTTTCCTTTTGTTTTTAGTGCCTGAAAACAGTGCAGCATACTGTTTTTAGCTGATACCACAAACATTTTTACAGCGCTGACAGCAGCAACATCCCTTAGTAAAGGAAATCATTTATTTGGAACTGACATTTAACGTGACAAAAAACATGGGGTTAGGCTAATACAAGGCACATAGAAAATATTATATTTGGTATTTTAAACTCTGCATTACAAAAGCCCTGTACACACAGCTGGGAATCCTATCTGGAAAAAAAATGTCTGCTTTCCTGACGGGATTTCTGGCAAGCTTGCCTTGCAAAGCCGTGTATACAGAGGGCCACTCAAAGGAACCGCCGTTCTTTTGAATGACAAGAACACAGCGACATCATCGACTACAACGAGCTGGCGTCTCGTCACATTCGATTCCATCACCGACATCAAGCTACAACCCCGCACTAACTTTGTATGCTACTGTGCATGTGTCGAAGTTTTATCGAGCATGTGCAGTTTCGTTACCCTGCAGGTAAGCATACAGACGACCAGTTTTCTTGGCAGGAAACACTCTGCCGGGAATCCCGACAGGAAAATAGAAAGCAGGGTCTCTATTTTACCGTCGGGATTCCCGTTTGTTTTCCTGACAGGAAGACTGCTAATTGTGTCCTATATTTATTTATTTAGATACAGAACAAGTTCTGCTTGGCCCTCCTCCAGTCTAAGTTGTGCTGTGCAGGGACTACCAGGTGAAATTCAGGGGCTTACATTGCTTGTAATAAATAAAGAGTTAATTAATGAATACAGAACTGTATTCATTTGTGTCTTCATTTATGCTCGGTGTTCTGCTTTAAAACACTATAGACATTTAACAAAATAAAGAACCTACCTTTTTTTGTAATAGGCGCACGACTTATTTTGAAATGTGCGAAGTAACTACATTTTAAAATCATAAGGATATCATTAAAAGCATTTTTCACGGGAAAGCTTTTTTGTTTTTCAATGCTTTGGTGCTGTGTGAAAAGTTTGCTACAAATAGTTCTTCATCATTAATATTGTTAATGTTCCCTTGACAACCAAATCCCCCATAGAAAACACACAACCGTTTACTTTATATTTTCTAACAGATTCACATCCTGCATTAACATTTATTTCAATCAGCTCAGGGCTCATAGGATTTTTTTGACACATCATAAGTACATAGCTTTATTTAGCAACTCCCACGTCCATATTCACACAGCTGTATAATAGTAATGTAATAAAATTCTAACTTCAAATACTCCCAGCTACCCTTGTTGGATTGCTGTTATGCTGGCATGTTGCAAAGAACTATGATCTAGGTTTTCAGACAGTTCTCCTGTCAATTTTCATCACTATCCAATATGGGTATTGCATGATTAAATACGTTGTTAAAGTGAAGGTCCACCCTAAAAAAAAAAAAACTAAAAAGGCAAAACATAAAAAAATATTCTTACCACTTGCTTTTACTAGGCAGATCGTCCTAATCTGCCTCTTCCGCTTTGAGGTTCTGTGTTCTCTTCGCGGTGCCTCCTGGGAAATGGAAGTGCGCTGCCTTCTGGGATACTCAGGACGGTGTTCCCATTCCCAAATAGCTATGTGACTCGAGCATGCGCGAGCCGCGCAACTCGTGTATGCGCAGTAGGAAACAGGCAGTGAAGCCGTAAGGCCTGTTCATTTATAAATTTACAGTTGTGTTTTGTGTATTGAATCTGAAACTCATTTCATTGATTGTAATCACATTGCATGCCCCAGCCTGCATGTTCCAACCTGCATACTAATAAGGATAGTCCTGAAAAGCTAACTGCACAATTACTGGTGTGGTGGGAATTAGTAGGCAATAGCATTGTAAATTTAAACAGAACTGGAACTAGAATTGTGTAGTCCCTTTAGCAAAGCATCTATTCCTTCCCAGGTAGTATCTACTAGTAGTAATTAACATACATGATTTTTCGGTAAAGTCCACTTATGCTCTCTGTATTACTGAACCTGGTGTACTGTATATCCAGTACACTCCTCTATCACATAGAGTATTGTAGCAGGTAAAAGGTCAGCCAGGTGCTCCTATTCTTACCATCTGGTTTACAGATCATGAATATACTATGAAAGACAAGGCAAAACGTGCCAGATATTCCGATCCAATATAATCCTTTTAGACCTGAAAATAAAATGCTAAAATATTTCATGCAATATTCTAACTAAATTGCTTATTCTGACATTTTCAAAGGCTGCCTATTTACAACATAACATTTAATTACAGTGCGCTTGGTAGGCTTAACAGCATAAGTGCGTTGGTACACAAAATCACTTTACACATTTATATTAAATATTATCCAAGAAGATAATGACTGAATCATTGTGACAAGGATCATAACTAATTTCAATAACATATATGTTCTCATATTTATATATTTTCTAATTCTAGTCACAGTTCTATGAATTTCTTCTAATTGTATGAAAGAAAAACATCATGGATCAACACTTCCATCTAGTGTTTGTTTTATAAAATTGCTTGTTCAAGTAAGGTTTCTATAACATGTACACAAGCAGATAAATGAAAATAACAGTACTGCTTACAGTTACTTAAAACGGTATTCCCAGGGCCTTTTTTTTTTTGTGAAAATTAAGTCATTGTTTGCTTGTTTTGCAATTCTTTGCATTGCAGAAAATGGTTCTTCTTGGCATTACTGGAATGAAAACCTTTGCATTGTAAATATGTGTCTGAATACATACACTAGCTCAAAACTATATGTAAATAAAGCACCTTGGGGCAGATTCACAAAACAATTACGCCTTCGGATCTACGCTGCCATCTATTTGCGGCCGCTGGGAGGAGTTCGCGTCGTTTTGATGCGTCGGGATATGCAAATGTGTTTTTACGGGGATTCACGAACATACGAGCGGGCGTCGCAATCGTTTTCGTCTATTTTTTTATACGTAATGTTAGAGCAGCTTTTTGCTGCTCTAACTTTACGTAGCCCATGTTAAGTATGGCCGTCGTTCCCGCTTCGAATATATTTAAATTTTTTTTTTTGTTTACGTAACTCGTCGGGACGTGGATCGCCCGTAAAGTACGCTACATAAACAACGAATGACGTCACGACGTGATTTCGCGCAATGCACGGCGGGAAATTTGCGAACGGAGCATGCGCAGATCGATCGCCGCGGGAACGCGCCTAATTTAAATGTTTCACGCCCCCTACTCGCGCAGATGGATTGCGACGGGAGAAATACACTACGCCGCCGTCGTTTACCGTAGAAAATCTACCTGAATTCCACGTAGAGCAAGGTAAAAAACGGCGGCGTAGTGTATTTCTGATACGCTACGATAATCCATTTCTCTGTGAATCTGCCCCCTAGAGTCCAACATTCATCAACATGGTCTAATATTGTAAATTTCGAGCCCGAAATTACTGCAAAAAATAAATAATTGAAAAGTATATATTTTTTTACTGCATTTCTTTATTCAAATTTTTTATTTATAAACATGCCAGTAAAATCAGTTTTAAAGGATAAGTTCACCTTTAGGTTGTAAGATGTAACATGCATCATGCTCCTATCCACCCATCTCTTGTGTCTAGCTCCGGCCCTTTTCCCTGCACCCATTATCACAAATTGAAAACAATGTGGCCAGGTCATTCGTTCACAGTTTCCTGTGAATGAGTGAACTACAAGTTCTGTCACCCATTTCAGATGATGGCTTGTAGTTCTCAATGAGCTGTAAGGGTGCTGCTGATCATGGGTGTAATAAAAAAAATTCTAAATACACATTTCTGTTTACCTGCAAAAAAGATGTGCTTTTTTTTTTTTTTTTTTTTTTTTTACAAAACGTGAATTTAGCCTTTATAGTGGTTTTAAAGGCAATTTTTTTTTTTTTTTTTTCATGATGGAATGATGGATATTTTGTAGACATGTGCAGACTGGAATATTTTGTTTCGTTTTTTCATTTTCGTTTGGAAAATAAATTTATTTAGTTACTCCCGAAAATCGTTTTGATTTATTTCGTTTTTCGTTGGGGAATAGCTTTCGTCCAAAAATCCAATAATACTTGGTTTTTGTCGAATGGTCAAAAGAATATTCGAATCTTTATGTCGAATCGTACATTTCCGTTCGAATATTCCATCTACAAGAATTCTAATGTTGTATGACTAGTAATAATGTTGAATCTATTTTCTCATAAATCAAAATCTAATCACTGTAATGTCGAATCTATTATTTCTATAGTGTCGAATCTTTTCTCTATAATGTCGAATCTTTTCCCTATAACGTCGAATCTTTTCCCTATAATGTCGAATCTCTCTATATCAAATTTTTACCGCAACGAAAACGAAAATAAAGCATTTTTTATGTCGGATCTTTCAGTTTTCGTTTCTTGGACAGATTTTTGGACGAAAACGCATTCTAACGAAAACGAATGCACATGTCTAATATTTTGTAGTAAATGCTTATGGAATTCCTTGGCTAGCAAGACCAAATTGTATCAAGAGGATCAATTTGAAATTAAATTTAAATGTAACAATAACAAATATTACGTTTTTTAAATATGTTGTTTATTTTTATTGTTTTAGAATAATGGTACTAATCCATAATCGTCTGTAAATTCTAGATTGTAAGATCTAATGAACAGGACCCTCTGATCCCTCCTGTATTAATTTGTTTTGTGACTGTACTGTTTTCCCTGATGTAAAGCGATGCGCAAACTGTTGGCGCTATATAAATCCTGAATAATAATACAAATAATACAAATAATAATAATAAATAAATGTACTTAATGTGTCCTATCCTAAATTTGGAAAACCCCCACTTTTGCTCCCATGACCCACTAGCCTCCCATCTATTATCAATTACTCCTCATTTTTACAAGAACACTCCTATAATAGCTTTCCAATCAAGAAAAAGAAGCAGCCGGAAACTCCATTACATCAAGCGTATTTATTGTGAAGCCTTCACAGTGAGTACAGTCAGCAGAAGGCTAGTTTCTGCGATAAGCCTTGTTCACAGCACACATATATGTTGAAAAAAGCATGACCATTTATGACACTATTACATGACTACTGCTCCTCTCCAATAAACAATGTGTTCAATTGAAATCAGGTGATTGGTTGCAAATTGTCAACAGTGAAGACGACAAGTGAGAAGCAAAGAGTCTAGCTATAATACAACACATGAGATACAAAACATACAAAGACTATCTTGACAGCTTCCCAATCAAGTTCCTAACCTTTTCAAGTTTGAGATTAATGTCTCTAGAAAGACTACAGGTACATTGCATTTTTTTCTGTTTAGATAGGTGGTGACATTATATGGTGACATTTCATTAGCACTATACTTGACTAACATGCTAACATGTCAGGTTGGGTTTACACTGCTGCCAGATGCAGCTCGCAAGAAAGGAGTCTGGTGCCTCCCTGTTCTCCGTTTTAGGGACAAATCAGGGAAGAATCAGGGACACATTTTTGCCTGAATTAGGCCCTGAAACTGAGGCAAAGACGCACAGGACTCCTGGATCGCACTAGTGTGAACCCAGCCTCAAGATTTAAGCTCTTTGGAGCAACACTGCATGTAAACTACCCCTCCTGCAGAAAAACAACATTGCTATTTTTTTCCACTTACTTACCTTAGCTGTATTTTATCATATTCTCTGGAAATGTCCTAAAAAGACCATTCTGGGTCTTTGTTTTTATATTAATTCCCAAATGGTGAAGAATTCCCCCGGGGTGTAGTCCCCTCTCTTCCTAGTGCTAAAGAAAATGGTTTAGGGCATCCTGTGATAGACTTAACCTTTATAAACACGTTTATAAAGGACGAAAAATTCTAACTGGAGAATCTGTCTACCATCCAGTAAGCCATGTAGCCAGGCAATTGGCTAATCTCAATCGACTTAAAGAATGCTTATTTCTACATGTCTGTAGCAGGAGAATTCAACAAATACCTCCAGTTCATGGTCAGGCAAGAACATCTACAGTTCACCTGCCTCCCTTTCGGGTTGACAACCTCATCCTGAGTCTTTTCGAAGGATGGCCTTGGTGGCCCTCATCAGAACAAAAGGGATACGCTTGTACTACATTTCAACAACCTCATGCTACTATCCCAAGACATGAAGCAGTTGTTGATCCACAGAGAGCAGGTTATCACCACACTGCTCAAGTTTGGTTGGCTCCTAAACTTAGAGAAAAGCCATCTGAAACCAGTTCAGCACCTGATATACCTAGGGGCCCAGTTCGACATTGCGGAAAATACTATCTCTCTGCCAGTGGAGAAGATCCCAGTCATACGAGAGAGAATATCACAGGCTCTGATCTCCTCACGCCTGAAGGCCTCACAGTTGCACAATGGTCTTTTCTACTCCCATCGTCAAATGGTCTCTACGCCCAATCCAGATAGGGTTTCTCCAGCAATGTAACTCCGGATACAGCAACCAATAATTTGCATAACATCAGGAATGAGGAACAGTCTCTTCTGGTGGCCTTAGTGCAGGAAACTGCTCACGTGTCACTTTATCGCTCCTGTCTCATGGGTCGCGGTCACTACTGGTGCCAGCGGTGGTGGATGGGGAGCCCTTGCTGTAATCTCCTGAAAGGAGAATGAGTTTTATTGAGAATGGACAACACCACAGCAGTCTCCTATGTGAAGAGACAAGGGGGCACTTGGAGCTCCACCTTGCTCCAAGAAGTCGAGCCCATCATGTCATGGGTCCAATGGAACCTGACCAATATCTCGGCAGTCTTCGTCCCCCAATGTCCAGAATGTTCAGGCACACTTCCTGTCCCATGTTTAGTTAGACAGCAACGAATAGTCCCTTCATGCTGAGACTCGAGTGGATCCTGGCCTTGGGTTAATCCCGAACTGGACCTATTCGCACCCCCTGCAACTTCAAGATCAGGAAGTATTACACTTAGGGCCATTCAAGACATCCAAGAACTCCTGGAGTTCCTACAATCTGGCTTACATCTGTCTCTGTCTATTAGCTCCCTCAGGGTTCAAGTCTCAGCCCTGTCTGCCTTCTCCTGCAAGTTACTTCCTCCTTCAGACATTCAGACCTGTGTATCGACCAGAATGATTGCAGCCTGGATCATCCAATCCATCCAGCAGGCTTATAGGGCTCCATTAATATCTTTATGTCACATTATTGCATAGAACCTGCTTCTCTATCATCTGTGAACTTTGGTTTAAGAATCCTGTTGGATGACATGGCAAATACAATTTATTTTTGATCAGCATACCCGCCCGTGTGGTTTGGCTAGTTATTTCCCATCACATAGACTGCCATGGAGTCTGTTAGGAAAACTGAAAAATTTCTATCAAATACTTTCCTTTCCTGATGAACTCCATGGCAGACGGTGTTCCTACCCATTGGTCAAGAGTTGGCTAGTTATGAAATGCAGTCTCTGGCTGTGAGCTCAATATTATGGGAACGGGTTCCTATAGCATTGGAGAGGAGGCGGGGTTAACCGACATGTAGAGTGCATCAGGAAAGGAAAATTACAGTAAGTATTTAATGGAAAGTTTTCAGTTTTCTATTGGCTAGAATATCAGCACATAATAGGTTACAAAATCCCCTGACAAGCTGTAAAGGTAAACTCCCTTAGAGTTAATTGGTGCATAAATCAATTTGAAAAGTGCGGGGAAAAATAACCCCTGGTTGTCTAAATATATACCGTATTTATCAGCGTATAACACGCACCCTAACTTAAAGAGGGAAGTTTCAGGAAAAAAACTTTCCACTTACCGCTCTGTATTTTTCCTTTTCTGGTGACTAAACATGGCAGCAAACATTTCATGCATACACACCAGGAAAGGAGCTCCGAGACAAATCACAACTGATTGGCCTAACCAATCAGCCCTATTTCAGCTACAGCTGTCAAAATCTGTAGCATGAAAAAGTAACAAAAAACAAACTTCAAAATTTGAAAGTAATTTTATTGGTCAACAAAACAAGGAAAGCAAAAAAATAAAAATACAAAAATATTATATCATATAATATCATTTAAAACAGTAAACAGAATATGGTTTATGCTTTGGAAATAACACAATAGACTCACAGACACAGGATTGAAACATTGTCACAACATCTTGAGAAATATTTAGCAAAATAATGCAGCACAGACAAATACATCAAAGTGAACACCGTAAAAAAAAACATACATTAACAAAAAAACCTTGATCAAAACCATATCTGTTTTGCAAAGACATTCTTGCCAGCCCCCACACACACAACCTGCCCTCTTCTCAGGGCAGCTAACAATGCTCTATACACGCTTTATATAACATAGGCTTGTGTGCTAATGAGGCAATTGAAAACACATGGACAAAGTTCAGTCTCTACTTTAGGTGAACTTGTGGTCATGCGACGTGGCTCCCAAAAAAAATGGCGTCCTTTTTTCCCACAAATAGAGCTTTTATTTGATGGTATTTGATCACCTCTGCGGTTTTTATTTTTTGCGCTATAAACAAAAATAAAGCGACTATTTAAACAAAAAAAATATATATTTTTAACTTTTTGCTATAATAAATATCCCCAAGAATATATAAAAAAAATATTTTTTTCCTCAGTTTAGGTCGTTAAGTATTCTTCTACATATTTTTTATTGGTTTATTGATTGGTTTGTGCAAAAGTTATAGCGTCTACAAAATAGGGGTTCGTTTTATGGCATTTTTATTAATATTTTTTTTACTAGTAATGGTGGTGATCAGCGATTTTTATCGGTACTGCGACATTATGGCGGACACATCGGACACTTTTGACACAATTTTGGCACCATTGGCATTTTTATAGTGAGGAGTGCTATAAAAATGCATTGATTACTATAAAAATGCCACTGGCAGTGAAGGGGTTAACACTAGGGGCGAGGAAGGGGTTAATTATGTTCCCTGTGTGTGTTCTAACTGAAGGGGTGGTGGGACTGACTAGGGGAAATGACAGATCGCTATGACGATCAGGCATTTGTCCCCCTGACAGGACCAGGAGCTGTGTGTTTACACACACAACTCCTGGTTCTCGCTCTGTACCTTCCGGTTCTCGCTCCCATCCCAAATCACTCTTGTCCCCCTTTAGATAGGGACAAGGGCCTCTTCCCGACAACCATTGCCATTGGTTGTCGGGGTATGCGGGCGGGGGGCTTATCAGAATCTGGGAGCCCCCTTTAATAAGGTGGCCCCCAGATTCCGGCCCCCACCCTATGTGAATGAGTATGGGGTACATCGACAGTGCTCCCCATGTTGAGGGCATGTGGTCTGGTACGGCTCAGGAGGGGGGGCGCTCGCTCGTCCCCACCTCCATTCCTGTCCGGCCAGACTGCGTGCTAGGATAAGGGTTTGGTATGGATTTGGGGGGAACCCCCACGCTGTTTTTTCAGCGTAGGTTTTCCCCCTTATGATCCAGACCAAACCGTAGGGCTTAATGTGCCCCCAGAGCGGAACCCACGCCATTTTTTTGTTTGGAATTTGGCGTGGAGTTCCCCTTCATGGTCAGCGTAAGCTGAAAACGGTTCGGGCATTCACGCGTCCCCCCTCAAGCTGCGCAAAGGCTGCTATGCCGCTTGGTATTTACCTGCTCTGCCAGCGCATTTCTTTAGTAAATGTCAAAACGGCTTTTACTCTTGCCTTTGCTCCATGAATCATGGAGCAAAGGCTTGGTAAATCAGCCCCCACGTGTTCCTTACTGCTGCCCTTTATCTTCTCAATCCGCCACCACTTCCAAGCAGATTTAATCTCAAACTATATTTTCCTGTCCCTGTAGCTGTCATTTCAATGCTCTATGTCGTCAATCAGACACCATGACATAATTGCATAGCTAGTGGGTGAAGTTATTGCTTGAGTCAGTTTGTTTCTATCCTTCCTTTATTGCAGATGCTTGATACGCTCAAGAACATAGATACTACGGGGCAGATTCACAGAGAAATGGATTATCGTAGCGTATCAGAAATACACAACGCCGCCGTTTTTTACCTTGCTCTACGTGGAATTCAGGTAGATTTTCTACGGTAAACGACGGCGGCGTAGTGTATTTTTCCCGTCGCAATCCATCTGCGCGAGTAGGGGGCGTGAAACATTTAAATTAGGCGCGTTCCCGCGGCGATCGATCTGCGCATGCTCCGTTCGCAAATTTCCCGCCGTGCATTGCGCGAAATCACGTCGTGACGTCATTCGTTGTTTATGTAGCGTACTTTACGGGCGATCCACGTCCCGACGAGTTACGTAAACAAAAAAAAATTTAAAATATATTCGAAGCGGGAACGACGGCCATACTTAACATGGGCTACGTAAAGTTAGAGCAGCAAAAAACTGCTCTAACATTACGTATAAAAAAATAGACGAAAACGATTGTGACGCCCGCTCGTATGTTCGTGAATCCCCGTAAAAACACCTTTGCATATCCCGACGCATCAAAACGACGCGAACTCCTCCCAGCGGCCGCAAATAGATGGCAGCGTAGATCCGAAGGCTTACGAAGACGTAAGCCTCTCGGATCGAAGCCCGAAGCCGGCGTATCATGGTTTGAGGATTCAAACTAGTGATACGCCGCGCAAAATTTGAAATTACTCCTGTCTAACCCCAGTTAGACAGGCGTAATTGTTTTGTGAATCTGCCCCTACATATCTATTGCTGCTAGAGGCGCAATGCATAATTGGAAATGCAGTCCCTTGTTACATGTGTCACTGATTTGATTGAGGAAGTTATTCTTCACTTCTCCATTTAAATCATTAGCTAACAAAGGGGAAGAAGGAGACTAGGACAGTCACATGACTGTGATATTTATTCAACCTTTTAAGGAATTTATTATACATTTTTCAAATGTTATACATACAGTATAGCTAATTATTAAGGAGATGAGGGGAGTTGGATTTAAAGGTATGTTTCTTTAGCATGCATTAAAACATGGATTTTCATATTTTATAACTGTATATGCAGATATACTCGTAGCCTACATTTCTCATTGTTTACATAGCTTACATAAAGTGTGCATTTTCTGCTCGTAAATATTACACTTTAAAATTAATAGTTGGAAGCATAAATATACATGTAAAGCTTACTTGATTAAGATGTCACTTGTAGATCCCTGTGGCTCACTTGCCCACTTCACTGATTTCATAAATTACTGAGTTATATAGAATTTTTAAGAAGAACAGATTGAAAAATAAATTATGTGCAGAACTGGAAGGTTTAATAGGCCTTTATTGCTAAATAGTTATTTCAGAGTACTGAATGTGCCCTACTATTTTAGTGACCTAAATTAATACAGCTATTTGCATTCTTGTAGTGCTACACTTGAAAAAAGAAAAAGATTTATTTAAAACATTTTGGGCCAGATCCACATACCTTGGCCACCCGTGCGGCGTGTCCCATTTATGCTACGCCGCTGTAAGTCACAGCAGCGTTTTCTTTATCCTCAAAGAAATGCCGCTGTAACTTACGGCGGCGTATCGTAAATGGGCCGGCGTTTGCGGGTGTAATTCAAATTTACTAGTGGGGGGCGTGTTTTATTATAATTTTGAATGACCCGACGCAAACAACGCTTTTTTTACACTGCGCATGTGCCGGCCGTGTACAAATCCTAGTGCGCATGTGTGAAATTACATTGCAAATAGTCAATGAAAACGACGTGTACGTAACTTACGCAATTCCCTATTCGCGAACGGGTTACGCAAACGACGTGAACGACGAAAAAATCGACGCTGGCCGGACATCCATACTTAACATTGCGTACACCTCCATATAGCAGGGGTAGCTTTACGCCGGAGATACGCTTACGCAAACGGCGTAAAGGGAACGCGCCGGCCTCTCGTACGTTCGTGAATTAGCGTAACTCGCTAATTTGCATATTCAACGCGGAAATCAGACTGAAGCGCCCCTAGCGTCCAGCGTAGCACTACAACTAAGAGACGACGGTGTAATATACTTACGCCAGTCATCTCTTAGCGTTATTCTGGCGTATCATGTTTTGTGGATACAAAACAATGATACGCCGGTGGGAAATTAGAATTATGACGGTGTATCTGTAGATACGCCAGTGTAATTCTTTGTGGATCTGGCCCCTTGACTTTAAAAATAATGCAAAGAGCAAAAGGGATGTACAATGTGCAATTATTTAAACAAAAGTTAAAACAATGTTTTATTTAATCGAGCTACAGGAGAATGAAAGCTAATTGCTTATTGGTGGTTGCCTAAAGTCTTTATTTCTCAATTCCAGCTTTCCTATGTACCATAATGTCATTAATGTACCCCTGTTGCAGAAAAGAAAAAGCTTTCCTATATTCTAGGGCAGCCTTTACCCTAGCCTCTATTTTATGCTATAGAAAACTCTACCACAAGTTCCTGATATCTGTCCTACCAGCCAGGTGACCTCATTTACACATACCCTGAACCTGCCTCCCCCCCCCACCCTCCAGGTTATGGCTCACCCCATTTCTGCAGTTACATGCTTTTCCAGTCATTGTCAATAAGCAGCGTTCTCCCTCAATACACAGCCAGTGACTTTGTCTGCTTATCGATCATTTTGTACACTACTTTCTTTTTGAATAGATTGTTCATTTGCAAGATAGATAGCTAGATAGATAGACAGATGAATTTCTGTTGAATCCTATCCTTTTATATTTTTAAATGACTTGTATACTTTGGTACTAACCATTTACTTTTATTCAGCTGTCATATAGTTGGGCTTAATGTAAGAGAAGAAATAAATTCCTGCATGACTGCTTCTCTCCTGAGGTTTATGTGACACTGTTATAGACTATACATAACTGACAGTTAAAAAGCCAACATTGATTTTTTTTCAGTTTATAAAGAAATTCTATAATTTGATAGATCATCCATGGCAACCAGAAAAAATACAGGTGGTGCCAGAAGAGCACAGTATATCATAAAACCATGGAAAATGTGAAAGCTAGATAAATAATATAGAGAAATGAACAACACGGAGCATTTGTTATAAGTATGTTAATCATCATAAAATCTTATCAAAGGAGGAAATTACCATAGCTTTAATTAATGTAATTGCTCCCAAACACATTTAATAGCCAACCTTTTTTTGTAGAATAATTCATGCATGACCATTTCTGCCATGAGAGAAGCTTTGGATATTATTGAAGATCTCACACTGCAAGAAATAGCAAATGCACAGTTCTTTGGAAAAGAAAAAAAAATTGCAGAACAGCTCACACACACATCATAGTATATATATATATATTAGGGTTGTCCCGATACCACTTTTTTAGGACCGAGTACAAGTACCGATACAAGTAGTCGCCGATACCGAATACCGATACTTGTTTTAAATGTGTCCCCAAATGCAGACATGTCCCCCACATATGCAGCCATGTCCCCCACAAATGCAGCCATGTCCCCCCAGCCATGTCCCCCACATATGCAGCCATGTCCCTCCAGCCATGTCCCTCCAACCATGTCCCCGCAGCCATGTCCCCCACATATGCAGCCATGTCCCTCCAGCCATGTCCCCCACATATGCAGCCATGTCCCTCCAGCCATGTCCCCCACATATGCAGCCATGTCCCTCCAGCCATGTCCCTCCAGCCATGTCCCTGCAGCCATGTCCCTGCAGCCATGTCCCTGCAGCCATGTCCCCCACATATGCAGCCATGTCCCTCCAGCCATGTCCCCCCATACCTAGCCGCCAAACGCCGCCGCACGAAGAACATAACAGCATTCATTTAAATAGCTGGTTTGCCCGCGCGTATAGACACTCCCCCTTGCTCGGGATTGGACAGATCACGATCACCCATCCAATCCCGAGCAAGGAGGAGGGTCTATACGCAGCGGGAACACTACAGCTATTCAAATGAAAGCTGTGATGTTCCCGCACGCTGTTTAACCCATGCGGCGGCTTTCGATGCGGCAGCGCAATGCGGCGGCTTTCGATGCGGCAGCGGCGGGGGGGGAAGTATTCTATTTAGGTATCGGGGGTATTTGCAGGAGTACAAGTACTCCCGCAAATACTCGGTATTAGTCCCGATACCGATACTGGTATCGGTATCGGGACAACCTTAATATATATATATATATATATATATATATATATATATATATATATATATTATATATATACAGTGCCTTGCGAAAGTATTCAACCCCCTTGAACTTTGCGACGTTTTGCCACATTTCAGGCTTCAAACATAAAGATATAAAATTGTATTTTTTTGTGAAGAATCAACAACAAGTGGGACACAATCATGAAGTGGAACGAAATGTATTGGATATTTTAAACTTTTTTTAACAAATAAAAAACTGAAAAATTGGGCGTGCAAAATTATTCAGCCCCCTTAAGTTAATACTTTGTAGCGCCACCTTTTGCTGCGATTACAGCTGTAAGTCGCTTGGGGTATGTCTCTATCAGTTTTGCACATCGAGAGACTGACATTTTTGCCCATTCCTCCTTGCAAAACAGCTCGAGCTCAGTGAGGTTGGATGGAGAGCGTTTGTGAACAGCAGTTTTCAGTTCTTTCCACAGATTCTCGATTGGATTCAGGTCTGGACTTTGACTTGGCCATTCTAACACCAGGATAAGTTTATTTGTGAACCATTCCATTGTAGATTTTGCTTTATGTTTTGGATCATTGTCTTGTTGGAAGACAAATCTCCGTCCCAGTCTCAGGTCTTTTGCAGACTCCATCAGGTTTTCTTCCAGATTGTATTTGGCTCCATCCATCTTCCCATCAATTTTAACCATCTTCCCTGTCCCTGCTGAAGAAAAGCAGGCCCAAACCATGATGCTGCCACCACCATGTTTGACAGTGGGGATGGTGTGTTCAAGGTGATGAGCTGTGTTGCTTTTACGCCAAACATAGAAAGATTTTGGTTTCATCTGACCAGAGCACCTTCTTCCACATGTTTGGTGTGTATCCCAGGTGGCTTGTGGCAAACTTTAAATTACGCTGTTTATGGATATCTTTAAGAAATGGCTTTCTTCTTGCCACTCTTCCATAAAGGCCAGATTTGTGCAGTATACGACTGATTGTTGTCCTATGGACAGAGTCTCCCACCTCAGCTGTAGATCTCTGCAGTTCATCCAGAGTGATCATAGGCCTCTTGGCTGCATCTCTGATCAGTCTTCTCCTTGTATGAGATGAAAGTTTAGAGGGACGGCCAGGTCTTCATAGATTTGCAGTGGTCTAATACTCCTTCCATTTCAATATTATCGCTTGCACAGTTCTCCTTGGGATGTTTAAAGCTTGGGAAATTTTTTGTATCCAAACCCGCCTTTAAACTTCTCCACAACAGTATCTCGGACCTGCCTGGTGTGTTCCTTGTTCTTCATGATGCTCTCTGCACTTTAAACAGACCTCTGAGACTATCACAGTGCAAGTGCATTTATACGGAGACTTGATTACACACAGGTGGATTCTATTTATCATAATTAGTCATTTAGGTCAACATTGGATCATTCAGAGATCCTCACTGAACTTCTGGAGAGAGTTTGCTGCACTGAAAGTAAAGGGACTGAATAATTTTGCACGCCCAATTTTTCAGTTTTTTATTTGTTAAAAAAGTTTGAAATATCCAATAAATTTCATTCCACTTCATACTACTGTATATATACATATATATATCAGTGGTGGCTGGTGCTCAAAATTTTTTGAGGGGCGCAAACAAACTGAAAAACAAAAAACAAAAAAACATCAATTGCAGCCTCACTGTGCCCATCAAACTCATCCACTTCTGCCCAAATACAGGCACTGTGCCCATCAAATGCTGCCACTGTGCCATCAAACGCAGCCACTGTGCCCATCAAACGCAGCCACTGTGCCATCAAACACAGCCACTGTCGTCCCACCACCCCCATGTGTGAGTGGTCCGGTGCTGTCCGTCCTGGAGGGAGGAAGCCACTCGATGAAGAACCTATCTTGGAGAGCACCGAGCACAAGGCTGGTATCTCAGGAGAGGCCTTGAACTTCATCGAAGTACGCACCATTATTGAAAGGCTGAATGATGGTCATCTGTCAGTTCTAAATTCATAAGAAGTTAATAGGGAGCGATCCGGTGCTGATTCCTGTGTTGAGAGGATTTTGGACCAAATATATTTTCACCTGAGGGAACGTCTGTGGCAGAGACTGTACCATATTCCGTGCGCCATCTCGGCTGCTAGGCTAGTGAGAGAGGCCTATTCGGGTGCACAATACCCACTCTGGCTAGAGTGGTGACGAAAGCTGTGTTGCTGGAAGCAGGAGTGTTTCCAGACAGAAGTTGTACACCTGAACCTATTACCTATTACCCTTCCACCTCTTCAACTACTTATGTTATTCTTTTACCAAGTACAGCAAAAAAAGCAAAGAAAAAGAAGCCTAAAGTGTGGACATTGAACTCTTTTCTTAACTCTCATCTGATACCCTAGATGCCGAAGAAATAGAGGTAACATGCCGCCCAAAACAATCCAGCAGCTCCTCTGGGGGTAGTGCTACACATATATATATATATATACAGTGTATATATATATATATATATATATATATATATATATATATATATATATATGTATATACACATACAGTACAGTCCAAAAGTTTGGACACACCTTCTCATTCAAAGAGTTTTCTTTATTTTCATGACTATAAAAATTGTAGCTTCACACTGAAAGGCATCAAAACTATGAATTAACACATATGGAATTATATACACAACAAAAAAGTGTGAAACAACTCAGAATGTGTCATATTCTAGGTTCTTCAAAGTAGCCACCTTTTGCTTTGATTACTGCTTTGCACATTCTTGGCATTCTCTTGATAAGCTTCAAGAGGTAGTCACCTGAAATGGTCTTCCAACTGTCTTGAAGGAGTTCCCAGAGATGCTTAGCACTTGTTGGCCCTTTTGCCTTCACTCTGCTGTCCAGCTCACCCCAAACCATCTCGATTGGTTTCAGGTCCAGTGACTGTGGAGGCCAGGTCATCTGGCGCAGCACCCCATCACTCTCCTTCGTGGTCAAATAGCCCTACGCAGCCTGGAGGTGTGTTTGGGGTCATTGTCCTGTTAAAAAATAAATGATGGTCCAACTAAACGCAAACCGGATGGAATAGCATGCTGCTGCAAGATGCTGTGGTAGCCATGCTGGTTCAGTATGCCTTCAATTTTGAACAAATCCCCAACAGTGTCACCAGCAAAGCACCCCCACACCATCACACCTCCTCCTCCATGCTTCACGGTGGGAACCAGGCATGTAGAGTCCATCCGTTCACCTTTTCTGCGTCGCACAAAGACACGGTGGTTGGAACCAAAGATCTCAAATTTGGACTCATCAGACCAAAGCACAGATTTCCACTGGTCTAATGTCCATTCCTTGTGTTCTTTAGCCCAAACAAGTCTCTTCTGCTTGTTGCCTTTTTTTAGCAATGGTTTCCTAGCAGATATTCTACCATAAAGGCCTGATTCACACAGTCTCCTCTTAACATTGTTCTAGAGATGTGTCTGCTGCAAAAGGTGGCTACTTTGAAGAACCTAGAATATGACATATATTTTCAGTTGTTTCACACTTTTTTGTTATGTATATAATTCCACATGTGTTAATTCATAGTTGTGATGCCTCCAGTGTGACTCTACAATTTTCATAGTCATGAAAATAAATAAAACTCTTTTAATGAGAAGGTGTGTCCTCTGCATTTAGTGTAGATTAGATATTCAGTGTAGAATCTATATTCAGTCAGTGCAGGCAGTGTAGTATATATAATATAGTGTATTGAAGTGGTTAAGGGGAACCCTGTGCCAAAATGTAAAAACAATGTCGTGCCCCCCCCACCCCAAATCCATACCAGGCCCTATGGGTCTGGTGTGGATTTTAAGGGAAACCCTGCGCCAAAGTAAAAATACAAATGGCGTGGGATTCCCCCCAAAATCCATACCAGACTAGACCATACCAGAAACATGTTGAGGGCATGTGGCCTGGTACAGCTCAGGAGGTGGTGCTCGGGTAAGGATCTGGTATGAATTTTGGGGACCCCACGCCATTTTTTTATTTATTTTGGGGCAGGGTTCTCCTTCAAATCCATACCAGACCTGAAGGGCCTGGTATGGATGTTGGGGTGGGCCCCACGCCATTTTTTTTAACATTGGGCACGGGGTTCCACTTAATATTAGTACAAGACCTGAGGGCCTGGTATGGAATTTGGGGGGCCCCATGACATTTTTTTTATTTTGGTGCCGTTTTTTACATTGATTTTTTATTAATCTATATTGCCGGGATCCGACAATACATTACAATCGCAAGCAATTTTAAATGATTTTTTTTTGCTGTGGGACTGTTATGAACATGGGAAAGATGCACTACTTTACAGGCAGACTAAGGGGACCCCCCAGGCACAATATTTAAAGGAATATTTAATTTTAATTGTTTCTCTTTAAGTATTATTAAAATCACTGCTCCTGAAAAAAATTCAGTTTTTTAACTCTAAAATTAGCATGTTCATGTCCCATAGACTTTAACAGTGTGTTTAACAGACTTTAACGGGGGTGTTCAGCTCATCCCTACTTAACACACAGCCATTAATGTCTAAACCGCTGGCAACAAAAGTGAGTACACCCCTCAGTGACAATGTCAAAAGTGTCAAAATTGTATGTGGCTGCCATTATTTTCCAGCACTGCCTTAACCCTCTTGGGCATGGAGTTCACCAGAGCTTCACAGGTTGCCACTGAAGTTCCTTTTTCAATCCTACATGATGACATCACAGAGCTGGTGGATGTTAGAGATCACCTTCTGTTTGAGGATGCCCCACAGATGCTCAATAGGCTTTAGGTCTGGAGACATGCTTGACTAGTCCATCACCTTTACCCTCAGCTTCTTTAACAAAGGCAGTGGTCGTGTTGGTGGTGTGTTTGGGGTCATGTTGGAATACTGCCCTGCAGCCCAGTCTCCGTAGAGACGGGATCATGTTGGCATTCATGGTTCTCTCAATGAACTGTAGCTCCTCAGTGCCAGCAGCACTCATGCAGCCCGAGACACTTCCACCACCATGCTTGACTGTAGGCCAGGCACACTTGTCTTTGTACTCCTCACCACACATGCTTGACATCATCTGAACCAAATATGTTTACCCACAGGATATGGTTCCAGTAATCCATGTCCTTAGTCTGCTTGTCTTCAGCCAACTGTTTACGGATTTTCTTGTGCATCATCTGTAGAAGAGTCTGCCTTCTGGGATGACAGCTATGTAGACCAATTTGATTTGATTGATTTTTCACTTAGTGGTGTACTCATATTTGTTTCCAGTGGTTTAGACATTAATGGGTGTGTGTTGAGTTATTTTGAGAGGACAGCAAATCTACACTGTTATACAGGCTGTACACTCACTACTTAACATTGTAGCAAAGTGTCATTTCTTCAGTGTTGTCATATGAAAAGATATAATACAATATTTACAAAAATGTGAGGGGTGTACTCAGTTTTGTGAGATACTTTGGTATATATATATGTGTAAGAATGTTGATTAGTTTGCTGCACTGAAAACTGCAAAAAAAAAAAAAAATGTGTACAAATGTTATATACAGCATTGTAATAAAACTAAATGTGTGTACAGAATCTGATGTGACAACAATGATTTATCCAAGAACGTCTAATGCAATGCTGTATATGACATTTGTATATATCTAGCACATTTATACACAAAGACACAGTTCTATCTCCACTTCACCCCCCCCCCCCTCCCGCAATGTCTCATACAACTATTGATGATAAATACAAATTGGCAAGGATGATAAATTTACCCCTTTTAGTGAGTTATTGATGACAAGGGATTTTTAAGGAGCGACTCCAGACAACACCAGTAAAACCAGTCTGTGAACTTTCAATGTTATCCAGCAAACAATGCAGCTTTTTTATGGCTTTATTAAATAGATGTACTCATCCACACAAACCCAGGGGTGAAATCAATGACAGATGGGTGGCTGCATGGACCTGCACTGACTTCCACACACATCACATTGCACATCCATGTAGGTCCAAAGCACAAATTAGAACACACATTATATTCAGGGCTCAAGTTCTGTGGCGAATGGAGTTCCGGCACTTTTTTCACAGCAGGAACTCAGTTCCCTTTGCAGGATAAGGCCGCGTACAGACGAGGAGACATGTCCGCTCAAACATGTCCGATGGACCGTTTCCAGCGGACATGTCTCCTCGGATTTTGGTTTGATGGCGTGTACACACCATCGGACGAAAATCCCCTCGGACTGAGGATGCGGTGACGTGGCGGTGACGTTGACTCCGCCACGTCACCACTCCAGGAAGTAAAATACTTCCACGCATGCGTCAAATCCATTCGACACATGCGGGAGATTTATGTCCGCTGGTTAGGCGTACTAACTAGCTGACATGTCTGATGGACAGGTTTCTAGCGGACAAATTTCAAAGCATGCTTTGAAATTCGTCCGCTTGAAAAACCTGTCTGTTAGCCCGTACACACGATCGAATCTGTATGCTGAAAATGGTCTGCGGACCAGTTTCAGCAGATATATTCGATCGTGTGTATGCGGCCTTGGAGCAGCCAAGCCGCCCGAGCCAATCCTTCACTAAGCGGCGATGCCCAGTTCGAGTCACTGTCAGGCGAACCTTAGTAATCCTTTATGTTACTGGCTGCTTCCTGTATATGGATTCATCGGGTAGTGTGCGGGTATTCCGTCACTTCCTCGATGCCGCAATGTCTCCTGGGAGCTTTTGTCATTGTTCCCAGGAGACATTGCAGAGGTCTGCCGCGAGTTATCGTGGGATTTAGAATACCCGCACACTACCCGATGAATCCATATACAGGAAGCGGGCAGTAACAAAGAATTATTAAGGTACAGTGGATCAAAAAAAAAAAACGCGCTGTTTAGTAATTATGCATATGAGCGTATCATTTTATTTATTTTTGGTGGGGGAGTAGATCTTGGGTGGGAGTTCCCACACTTTTTTCCCCAGGACTTGACCCCTGATTATATTATGATCAATGCATCCCAGGTGGCTGAAGACAGCCCTTCACATGGGCATACCATAAATATGCCTGTGTGAATAGGGCCTACAGCAAACTTTACAGCATTTGTATTTAACCACTTGCTTACTGGGCACATATACCCCCCTCCTGCCCAGGTCAAATTTCAGCTTCCGGCACTCGCTTTAACTGACAATTGCGCGGTCGTGCGACGTCGCCCAAACAAAATTGACGTCCTTTTTTCCCCACAAGTAGAGCTTTCTTTTGGTGGTATTTGATCGCCTGTGCGGTTTTTATTTTTTGCGATATAAACAAAAAAGAGCGACAATTTAAAAAAAAATACAATATTTTTTACTTGTTGCTATAATAAATATCTCAATTTAAAAAAAAAAAAAAAAAACATTTTTTTTTCTCAGTTTAGGGCGATATGTATTCTTCTACATATTTTTGGTAAAAAAAAAATAAAAAAAAATCGCAATAAGCGACTGGTTTGCGCAAAAGTTACAGCGCTTACAAAATAGGGGACAGAATTATTATTTTTTATTATTTATTTTTTTACTAGAAATGGCGGCGATCTGCCATTTTTATTGGTACTGCGACGTTATGGCGGACACATCTGACACATTTTTGGCGCCATTAACGTTTATACTGCGATCAGTGCTATAAATATGCACTAATTACTGTATACATGTGACTGGCATTGAAGGGGTTAACACTAGGGGGTGAGGAAGGAGTTAAATGTATCCTAGGTGTGTTCTAACTGTGGGGGAGGGGGGGGTGACTGGGGGTGGGGTGACCGATCTGTGTCCCTATGTACAAGGAACACAGATCGGTCTCCTCCTCTCCAGAGACAGGACGCTGTCTCTGTGTAAAAACAGCTATGAGAGATGATCTGTGAGATCATCTCTCATTCGCCGCACAGATCGCATCGCAAACGGCCACTCTGATTGGCCGTTCGCCACGATCTGTGATTGGCTGTGTCCATGGGACACGGCCAACACAGGGCTTCCCCGCAGCGCGCTCTAGAGCGCGCGCTGGGAACGCCCAGAGGGGCGGCCGTCTTTTGACGGCATGTTGGATATTCAGACCTGCGCTGTAGCCGTCATTCGGCTCTACAGCGGGTCTGAAGTGGTTAAGGAGTAACTCCACTTTTGTGGGGAAAAAAATTGCAAATAAAGAAGAAAATAATACAGTGTATACAATGGAGACACAAGTCATATTGTAATTAAATGTAATTAAATTACATTTCCTTTTCAATCTGCAGCCGCTGTCGTTTTCTGAAAATTCAGTATGGCTACCTGGAGGTGTTCTGTACTCAGAATGTGTACTGACCATTCCCCAGAAACATAATTTCCTGCTTGTGTGATTGGCTCACCAATTTTCCCAGAAGTCTGCTTAATAGGAACACGTCTAAAGGATTGCAGGCCCAGCAGATACTAAGCGCAGGCTTACCTCGCATAGCACACCCACCGAGAGCCGGGCTGAGACCACCAAACTCAATTCACATGCAGCCAAGACCGGGATCCGAACCCTTAGCTGCAGAGGTGAACGGCTTGTCAGCACAGTGCCAATCGCGTTGAGCCACCGCAGCTCCCCTGTGACATCTTTTTGACCCTGTGTTGCCTCAACTCATATCTATAATTGACTTTCAGAAATCTTTTGTACCAAACATACCGCTCATCCCATCTAGCGCTCCCATACATCCCTTTCACCTGCCCTCCGTGCCTATATTGTCTGAGCATATGGAAACTCTATTCCCATTGTAAAGGATATTGCCAATTTCTCTAGCTTTATTTAGTATAGTCACTCTGTCCTTTTAGTAAAGAATTTTAACCAGGAGAGATCTTGGAGGAGCTCCCGGTTGGAGAAGTCTGGAAGGGACCCTATGGGCTCTTGCTAATGTAAAAAAAGATGAAAAGGATTTTTTTCCAAATAGGTCTTTAAACCATTTTTCTAAGAATACAGTAGGGTCTAAACCCTTACTACATTCTGGGAGCCCCACTATCCTCACATTCTTCACATCCTGTTTTCCATTTCATCCATCTTTGTCTGATAATTAACCAGTTGATCTTTTATAATTCTCATCTCCCGTTTAAGAAGGTTCAAGTCATCCTCTATTAGGCTAACCCTTCCTTCAAGGGCAGTAGTACTTTCACGCACTTTTTGCAGATCGTGCCTAACGAAGGACAGTTCTTCCCGAATGGTTTTGAGCTGGTCAGACATTTTGTTTATGGAAGTTTTGCAAGAACTGATTGCATGCAGTACTTCCTTTAGTAACAGTTCTAATTCCCCCAAGACTACCATTCTAGGTGGTGACTTTGGCCGCTTTAAGGCATCTTCCATCTCATCCCCCAAATAATTACCTCCAGAGACATTTGCTACCACTGCAGGGGTTGCCTGACCATGTCACAGGCTTTTTCTTGTGGCGGGGGGCCCAGTCTATGGTTTGGACAGCATACTAGTATGTTGACTCTGTTGCCTGTTTTAGCCTGACCTTGCATGCGCGTAAACTTCTCCAATTTAGCGGCAGCTGTTTGGCTCACCTTAGTTTTGCCCTGCGATGGCATAATAACTTACAGCAAGCAGATTAATGCCCACAAATTTATGTTTGTCCTTGCCCCCTTCTCCCCTTCAATGCTATCCACAGAACCATCCACTAAATAGCTAAATACACCAAGTAAACGGTCAGGGGGGACAAGTATGAAAAGGAGAAAAAAGGAAAAGAGCGATCCTCCACAGTTTAAATTGCACCCAGCTTACTTACTTTATGCCAGGAGATAATAAAAAATAAAACAGGAGAAATGCACTGTCTCTATTCTGTATAATTTTTCAAAAGTGGATTAGTAAAATGGAAGTTTTTCACTCATCCACTGTTTACATATCAAGGGTTGCAGGGGCAGGACCAATCACTTTTCCTCTGCGGTACATCCTCCTTCCAGTATAAAAAGAATGTGACACTGATGTCTGCACAAGGAAGGAAGGGAAGCACTCAGTTCCTATTGGGGCTGCTGATTACAGTCTGTGTTCCGAGTGCTGAAGATCATTGGATCCAGAACCCCAGGATCACTCAAGCAGCACGTGTGCATCGCCTGCCTACTTCTGTGTATCAACGGCAGCTCCTGGTTCGTCCGCAGCCCCCGGGATCATTCCAGCCGAGGGTAAAGGTAAATTTAGGAGAGGGAGAGGAGAGGGAGAGAGCTCTCATACTCTCACACTCTCACACTCGTGTCTGCATCCTCTTCCGGTCACGCCCCACAGTCACAGATTATTAGGACTCCCACAGGTCCCTGACAACCAGGAGTTCTGAGCATGAAGCTTTCTTCCTTTAGCAGCAACTGTTAAGTGTTTTAGTTTTTGCTGCAATGTACTGATCAAAACAGTACAGCTTCTCACCTTATGATTTGCTGCAGAATTATTATATGTAGAGTGATGACTGAGAGTAGACTAGGAGAATGTTTACTCCTGATAACATAAGGAAGAGCTTATGCACAGCCACTTGCCTGAAACCTAAGAACTGTTTTTTAATGATAAATAGTGTTGAATATTTAGACTGATGCTGTATATTGTGACATGAGTCATTTATTCATGCACATTTGTAACACTACTGAAAGAAACCATTAAGACCTTGTTACAATCCAAGCAAACTCAACATGAATTCAACACCTACATTGACCACATTTGGGTAAAGCAATGCACACTTCACTCAGCTTTGCCCTTTTCTGGATTTGCCAATTAAAACAGTTGAGCAGCATGTATACTAGTCTATTCATTGTTGTCAAATGACTTTAAAATTCCTTTCTGTTCAAACCCACCCTGCACATACTTTTTCAAGTACCGCTATAGGGAAAAATAAAGATTGTTAGGGCTCATTTCCACTGGCGTTTTTACAGCCACTTTTCTGAGCGTTTTTTGCAGCTTAAAAATGCCTGTCCATGTTAGTCTATGGCCTCATGCCCACCATGATGTTTTTGAGCTGTAGATGGCTAAGCTGCAAAAAAAACGCGGGACCAGTGCGTTCTGAAGCTCCAGCAATAGAGCTGTAAAAACGCCAGACATTAAAAAACGCTCAAAAACGCGGGCCGCGGCGTTTTTAATGCTCCAGCTCCAAAAAAAAATGTATTTATTTTTTTAGAAAATAAACATGGACAGGCGTTTTTAAGCTGTAAAAAACGTGGCTGTAAAAACGCCAGTGGAAATGAAGCCTAATAGTTAGCAGTCTTCTCTGTGAGTGACACCAGCTGTCTAGAGGCCTAAATTAACTTTTTTTTTTTAAGTGAATAAAAACCGCAATTCAGAAATAGGTTACTACTGTCAAATGTGTAAACATGATCTAAAGCAACTAAAGTGGAATTATAGAGGTTTACCCTCTAGGAATTCTCTTAATAGAAAACGTTCTTGCAAAATGTGTAATAAAATAAACAGAACAGCAGTTTAACAACAACTCTTCCCAAGGGAACAATAAAAAGACAGTATTGAAATAAATACTTAATAAAATGCCTGGCGTAAAAGATGGTAATTTCTTTTTGTGACATAAAATTAGACAGAACAATGGCCAGAATTAATAGAAACTGTTAAATGTTTGTTTTCCAGTCATAGCTGTACACATAATAAACCTAACATGTGGTTTACTTTAGCAATAAAGGGGATATATAGACACTTAAATAGAATTAAAACATTTAATAGAATAAATTAACCAAAGTTGTAACAGTTTGATTAACTACCATGTAAGGCATACCCCACTTTTAAGTACACAATTGGGTGAATTTACTATCGCTGGAGAGTGCAATATCAGGCTCACTTCTGCATAGAAACCAATAAGCTTGTATCCTCAGCTTGTTCAATTAAGCTTTCGTAATAAAACCTGGAAGGTCATTGGTTTCTATACAGAAGTGAGCTTGATTTTGCATTTTCCAGCGAAAGTAAATAAACCCCATTGTGTAGTTAAAAGTGGGATATGCCTGTTTCATTTATCTAATGGTTCAAAACTTCCAGGTCACTTCCTGACCCCCTATACCCTTTCTTGTCCCATTTCCCTTGTTAATTATTTACACTATTCAACCTAAAGAAGATTATCTGCAAAATAATTAAGACATGAATTCATGCTTTTTTTAAATGGAACTATGGCCTCCCATTAAACAAAATGTGCCGCAGGACCTAATTGTAAGTGCAGCTGCATTTACAGTTTTTCCTTTACCATGCATTATGCAAAGTCTCCAACCTGCCAGAGAAGTCCACTCAGTGCAGCTTCATGTGATAGGGTGAAAATGATGCTACACTTCTCTCATAATCAGCATATCATTGCCATCCTCGTGTAGGCTTTGCCTGTCCACACTACAGTTACTGAAGGATGAGACAATGTTGCCTGAGGCATGTCTATAAGCATTGCCACAGCTATTTCACAGGACTGTAGCTTGTCCATCAGAAGCTAGTCACATTAAGTCCTGTCCATTGCTTTTCAGATTGACAGTAATGTCTCTCTTACGGAAACCCTCCCTCTGTGAGCTGCAGAGTTTAAGAGGGAGAGCCTATGAGGCAATTTGTGAAGCTTATGCATCACATAGTAACTGGATTGGGGACTGGCTTAGGTTGTCACACAGGAACCATTAGATGTACTTTATTATGACAAAAAAAATTGATGTGCAATAATTCATATTATACAGATATCAGTTTACTGTTAGATAAAAAGATAAGTTCTAATTAATTGCTAGAGGTTCTTTCTGACAGAAACCATGAATCAGACCGAGTAAGGGTAGTCAAAACATTGCCAGAGTTCAGGAATCGGATAGTCAGCCAAGCCAAATGTCAGAGAGCCAGAGATAAACATAGTAGAACAGCAAGCAGGATCAGGAGCCAGAAGGAACATCAGCCGAGCAAGTCTTTAACAGGAACGCAGGAGTCTCTGTGATGTTGACCAAGGCGAAGGCAGAGATCATCTGAACTGGACAGCTTAAGTAGGCAGGACTGACAAGCAGTATATCATCAACAGGTGACTCACTATGGAGAGATAGGAGCTGGCAATTAGCCGACAGCTGAGCGGCCAGCTAAGAGAAGGAAGGGCTGAGCCCAGTCCTGACAGTACCCCCTCCTCAATGACCCCTCCCTCTCAGAGGACCACCAGGCTTGAGGGGAAAACGTCTATGGAAATCACGGAGGAGGACAGGGGCATGTACGTCTAAGGATGAGACCCAAGAGCCTTCCTCTGGACTGTACTGTTTCCAATGCACCGGGTACTGCATGCACCCACAGAACCTACATGATTCAACAATGGACTGTACTTCATATTCCTCATGGTTCTCAACCTATATAGGGTGAGGACATGGAACCGAGGTGGTAAAGTGGTTGCAGACCAAATGTTTCAATAAGGAGACATGAAACCCATTTGGGATACGCAAAGGAGGAAGGTCCAACGTGTAAGCCACTGGGTTTATCCTGCCAAGGATACGGAAAGGCCCAATAAACTAAGGTGCGGATTTCAGAGAAGGAACACAAAGTCGGAGGTTGCGAGATGACAGCCAGACCCTGTCCCCAACCTGGTAGGAGGGCGTAGGCAGCTGTATGCGGTCAGCATGGTGTCCGGACCTATCATTAGCATGTCGTAAAGCCTCCTGGACTTTTGCCCAAGTGGAATGAAGACCACGGAGATGCTCTTCTAAAGCAGGAATGCTCTGTGGAACAAACGAGTCAGGCAACATGGAAGGTTGGAAACCATAGTTCGCCATAAACGGAGACAATCAGGAAGCAGAGTTTAAGGCACTATTGTGAGCAAACTCCATCCATGGTAAGAGGTCTGACCAGTTGTTATGATGGTCAGAAAAATAGCAACATAGGAATCGCTACAAGGACTGATTAGCTTGTTCTGTGGCCCATTAGACTATGGGTAATGCGCAGAGGAGAAAGCAAGCTGAACTCCCAACTGTGCACAAAAGGCTCACCAGAAGTGGGACACAAACTGACTACCCCTGTCCGAGACAATCACCTTGGATAGCCCATGTAAGTGAAAGATCTCCGAGCAAAAATGGAAGCCAGTTCCTTAGAAGTGGGCAACTTCTTAAGTGGAATACAATGAGACATTTTTGAGAACTGGTCAACCACCATAAGAATAACTGTGTTGCCCGGGGAGTTGGGCCTCCTTAACCGCTTCAGGACCGCCACACGACTATTTACGTCAGCAGAATGGCACAGCTGGGCACAGGGACGTACAGGTACGTTCCCTTTAAGATGCCCAGCCATGGGTCGCCAGCGCGCTGCCAGCACCACGCTTTGGACCTGGTCCTGTCCTGTCCTGACCATGACCACGCCCGTGGGACCCACAGACCTGATCGCTGCCGGTGTTCCGTGATCAGGTCACAGAGAGGAAAAACGGAGAGAGGTGAGTGTAAACAAACCTTCTCCGTTATTCCTAGTGTGGCTGTCAGTGATTGTCTGTTCCCTGTGTTAGGGAACGACGATCAGTGAAGTTACATGCATAGCCACGCCCCCCACTGTAAGAACACTCCCTTACAACACACTTAACCCCTACAGTGCCCCCTCCTTGTTAACCCCTACACTGCTAGTGTCATAATTCACAGTAATAAGTGCATTTTTATAGCAGTTTTTCGCTGTGAAAATGACAATGGTCCCAAAAATGTGTCAAAAGTGTCCGATGTGTCCGCCATAATGTCACAGTCATGAAAAAAATTGTTGATCGCTGCCATTAGTTGTAAAAAAAATAGAATTTTTTTAAATTGTTGCTCTATTTTTGTTTATAGCGCAAACAATAAAAACCGCAGGGGTGATCAAATACCACTAAAAGAAAGCTATACTTGTGAGGAAAAAAAGGACGCCGATTTTGTTTGGGAGCCACGTCGCACGACCGCGCAATTGTCAGTTAAACTGACGCAGTGCCAAATCACAAAAAGGGGCCAGGTCCTTTACCTGCATATTGATCTGGGTCTTAAGTGGTTAAAAGAGAGTCTTTCTCTGAGTCTGGAGTCAATGAGGATGGCAAATTAGATCAACTTCTCCAGCTCAGTGGGTATATCTCGGGCTGCTATCTCATCCTTGAAGGTATCCGAGAGACCATGAGAAAAAGCAGCCACGAGGGCCTCATTGTTCCAAGCAACTTCTGCTTCCAGAGTACGGAATTCAATGGTGTAATCAGCAACCATCCTCGTACTCTGTTTGATGGACATGAGGCACTTGGCAGCAGAAGCGGAGCGTGCGGGAACGTCAAATACTGTTTTAAAAGAAGCCACAAGATCTGGGTAACTTAAAACAACAGGTTTTTGCATCTCCCATAGAGGGTTTGCCTAGACCAAGTGTCACGTACCTGGATTGTGAGCCTGACGTGTAGAGGAGAGCCTCTCTTGCCGCACGGTGATGCCTGGAGTGCCTAGGGTCAGTCCAGTGTCAGTGTGGCTGGATGCTCATAGCTGGAGATGCAGCAGGCAAACCGGTAGGCTGGGTAGACCAGAATGGTGGCAGACTGGATCGCAGATAAAAGCAGGGACTGGTGTGATTTGCAGAGCAGAACTGCAGCAGGCTGAAGGAACAGGTGCAGAGTCAGGCAGGTCGGGTTGGAGGCGTACTGGCAGATCAGGCAGAGCAACAGGCATAGGAGAAGTCCAAAACAAGCCAAAGTCGGGGTATCAAGCAGACAAGGTTAGTGAGAGCAAGCCGGGTCAAGGATAAGAAGTCAGCACAGATCATGGGTTTCAGGACACACAGAAGCTGCAGACCAAACAGCAAGGAGTCTTTGGTGCACTCAGTTTAAATAGCCCCTCTGGCGCCAATGCTGATGACAGGGGCACGCGCACGTCTATGCGCCTCAGACGTGGCCTCAGACGTGGCCTCAGACGTGGCCTCAGACGTTTTGCAGTTCTTAAGTATTCAAGGTTGTTATGGTCTGTGAAGATTTGTATCAGGTGAGTGGCTCCTTCTAGCACAGGGGTGGGCAACCTCGGCCCTCCAGCTGTGATGAAACTACAAATCCCATCATGCCTCTGCTTTTAGAAGTCATGTCTGTGATTGTCAGGGTCCTGCAATGTCTCATGGGACTTGTAGTTTCACCACAGCTGGAGGGCCGAAGTTGCCCACCCCTGTTCTAGCAGGTATCTCCACTCCTCTAATGCAGCCTTGATTGCTATAGGAGCTCCTTATCTCCCACATCGTAATTCCTTTCCGGTTGGGTACGTTTCCAAGAAAATAACGTGCACGGATGGATCACATCCTTGGGGTCCTGACGTTGCGACAAGACTGCTCTGACTGCGCTCTCTGAAGCATTCACTTCTAAGATGTAGGACAGGGTTGAATCTGGTTGGCTGAGAATAGGGGCAGTGGTAAACCATTCCTTCAGGGTTTCAAATGCAACTTGTGCCTCTGTGGACCAGTGGAAGCGGATGCTTTGCTTGGTAAATTGGGTGATCGGGGAGATAATGGCTGAGAAGTTCCTATTTGCGACAAGCAAGGATATCATCAACAAGTGAGTCACTGTGAAGAAATAGGAGCTGGCAATTAGCTGACAGCTGAGCATCTAGCTCAGAGAAGGAAGGGCTGAGCCCAGCCCTGATACTTTCACATTCTCACTTCTTTTTGCACAATTTTAGCAAAAAGGCAGGTAAATGCCATAATACCAAATGAATGGCACCGACAAGATCCGCCAGAAGTGCAGAAGCTCTCTGACTTATTTCCAGCAATGTCCCATGGGCTTCTAGTATCTACCTTGCTGGATTACACAGGGACAGTCGGTGGGAGCATGGGAGCCACTGCAGCCTTTCCTAATAGAGCTCTCATTAAATCCAGGCCACATAGGGATTCTGAAGAGTTCAACAGCACTGCAGCCATTATAGAAGTAAGTGCCCTTCATCAGAGCTACACACAATCTATGCCTCAACCTGATCCAATAGCTCAATTCACAACCACAGGCCAGCCTGTCTCTGATGTAACCCTAAAAAAGATGTTGATGTCTCTGTGGTCATCTATACAATCTGACATGATCTCCTGTATTCAAAAATGTTGAAAACAAATGCAAGATTTAGGTGAAAGAGTTCATCAGGTTGAGAATAAAATTTGTGAATTCACATCCTCTTTTAATAATTTGGTGGACTCTCACACTTCCCAACAAGAGGATTGTGACGAGACCCTTGCTCGCTCGCTTCCGCTCTCCCGACACTACTCTGCTACTATTGGATCAGATTGCAGATTGCAACATCTGGTGGTTCAGTCATCCAAGGTTCCGGGATCCGAACTACAGCTATGTACCGTTCGGAATCCATTAGAACAGATACCAGGCAGGCTGTATGTAAGTTCAAACAGGACTCTTTTAATGGAAGCATTCTGCTGGTTATATACAGTTTACAAGCTTGTCATCAATCAAAGAACAATGAAATCTCCACCCCCTTTTCCAAACACTGGGGGCTTCCATACCGATGTTAGAGAGACATTTTAACATGACTTAATTACTACACCTGAGAAGTCACATTCCTTTAGATAATGACATCAGTGAAGTTAAGTATTAATTGTAACAGAATACGTTATCTAAACAGCTTGGCTCCGCATATAGAAGAGGTAATTACTACAATGAAGCAATCAGAACAATAATTAACATGAGCCAATTATCTAATCATTTAGCCTGACGAGGTGACTAGGCGTCCCGTCTGCAATTCCCCACTATACAATACACAACCTCTTAAGCGTAAACACAGATCTTCTGAACACATACAATAAACTTCAATCACATTCTAAAAGACATTCAGTTGAGGTAATTACCCCCCCCCCCCAGACATCCCGTCTCGGACAACAGCTATTCACCTGCAGAACACAATGAAAAGTCTTTCACAAGCCAGCTCACTTAGCATCCTAAGGTACATGACATTGAAAGATGGTTATGTGTATTGAGACAGAAGCCCCAGGGGGCAATCAATGTACACAATAGCCCGGTAGTTTGAATAGAAAGACTTAAGCATCCCAAGGTCCATGACAAGGATAATTTCAAACTTCAATCAAAATTGGCCAACCTTGAGGATCGCTCACATTCGAAAAACTTAAAAATTAATTGGGGTACCAGAGTCTATCCTTTCTCATCAACTTCCTCATAATACTTAAGATCTCTTTAAAGCAATGTGTCGGGAGAATATAGGAGATCAGTACTGTGTGACTGCACAGAGGAGACCAAACAATATAATTAGTGAAGTGAAAAGGTGTTTATTTACAAAAATAAGTGAGGACAACCAGTGCAACAGCAAACAGTATATATATATAGTCAAAGGGAGATACCGTATTTATAAACCAAGCCAGGCCGAGGTCATACACGTGGGAAGTCAGCCAATGGGACAGGACAGAGCAGGGAGCGGATGGATGGATGAGCTGCGGGGTAAGATCCAGGGAAGACAGGAACCAGGAAACAGGGCGGAAGAGTCCAGGCAGGGATCAGGATCAAGGATCACGGAACAAGATTATTTTTCTGTCATTCGTGCGCTGTTTATCTATGTAAGTTTACACTCACCTGTCCCGTTCTTGCAGCCACATTTGTCCCGATTTTAATCCAAACGATGTTTTATAAAACACAGCAATGGACAATTCCATCTTTAGTGTGGGCACTCCTCAAGCCCACCTGTCTGTACATCTGGGATGCGGTGAATGCTGTCCCAGCATTCACCGCTCGATCCCGCGCATGGCAGGTGTTGACGGCGAGCCGCGAGCCGAGCTGGTGATGTAAAAAAAACTCGGACCTATGCAGAAATCCACGGCGCATGCGCTGCACATGCGCAGACGCTTTTTCGGTCCGTGAAACTCATAGGCTCGGGTGGGTGGGCGGAGGCGGAGAAGCATTCTAAATTACATCACCGCCAGCACCGCCTCCAGCCCCTTACCTAAAGCAGGTCCGTGAAAAACATAGACTTAAAGTAGGCGGGCAGAGGCGGAGCAACATTCTGAATGACATTATCGCCAGCACCGCCTCCAGCCCCGTCCCTAACAGACACTAGCCTGCTGCTGAGAGCGGAGGAGGGGATGACATTGTATATAGAGTGTGGGGGACTCAGTGTATAAATTGTATCCTCTATGGGAGGAGCTGCACCATCAGCCAATCACATTCTATCTTTAGATTCATTCTGTCTTCTCCAGTCTTTTTAATAAATCTTCCCCCCAATATACCACACATTGTAGGGATCACTCCCACCACCATCCTCCCAGCTATAGGGATGAACCCCCCCCCCCCCTACCACCATCCTCCCAGCTATAGGGATCCTCCCCCACCACCATCCTCCCAGCTATAGGGAACACCCCACCCCACCACCACCATCCTCCCGGCTATAGGGATCAACCCCCCCCCACCACCATCCTCCCAGCTATAGGGATCATCCCCCCACCACCATCCTCCCAGCTGTAGGGATCACCCCTCCGTTTTGGGGGAGCAATTTGGGGGAGCAATTGCAGCCTCACTGCGCCCGTCATACCCAGCCAGTGTGCCCGCCATATGCAGAAAGTGTGCCCGTCGTACGCAGCAATTGTGCCTGTCGTACCCAGCCAGTGCGCCCGCCATATGCAGCCAGTGTGCCCGTCGTACCCAGCCAGTGTGCCCACCGTACGCAGCCAGTGTGCCCGCCATACGCAGTCAGTGTGCCCGCCATACGCAGCCAGTGCGCCCGCTATAGGCAGCCAGTGTGCCCGCCGTACACAGCCAGTGTGCCCGTCGTACCCAGCCAGTGTGCCCGCCGTATGCAGCCAGTGTGCCCGCCATACGCAGCCAGTGTGCCCGCCATACGCAGCCACTTGTGTCCGTCATACGCAGCCATTGTGCCCATCATACGCAGCTTCTCTGTTCCCCCACATGCTTCTCTATCCCCCCCATGCTCCTCTGTACACTCATGCTTCTCTGCCCCCCCTGTGCTCCACTGGCCCCCCCCAGCATTTCTGTTACTCTCGTGCTCCTCTATCCTCCCCCCATGATGCTCTGGTCCCCCAATGCGCCTCTATCCCTTGTACCCCATGTCCTCGTCCTCCGGAGGAGAGAATGGTGTCCCCGTCCTCTGGGGGAGAGAAGGGTGTCCCCGTCGTCAGGGGGAGAGAAGGGTGTCCCCGTCATCAGGGGGAGAGAAGGGTGTCCCGATCCTCTGGGGGAGAGAACAGGTGTCCCGATCATCTGGGGGAGAGAACGGTGTCCCCGTCCTCCGGGGGAGAGAAGGGTGTCCCCGTCCTCCGGGGGGAGAGAAGGGTGTCCCCGTCCTCCGGGGGAGAGAAGGGTGTCCCCGTCCTCCGGGGGAGAGAAGGGTGTCCCCGTCCTCCGGGGGAGAGAAAGGTGTCCCCGTCCTCCGGGGGAGAGAAAGGGGTCCCCGTCCTCCGAGGGGGGAGAAGGGTGTCCCCGTCCTCCGGGGGAGAGAAGGGTGTCCCCGTCCTCCGGGGGAGAGAAGGGTGTCCCCGTCCTCCAGAGGAGAGAAGGGTGTCCCCGTCCTCCGGGGGAGAGAAGGGTGTCCCCGTCCTCCGGGGGAGAGAAAGGGGTCCCCGTCCTCAGGGAAGAAGGGTCTCCTCCAAAGACCCTCTTCCAGGTGTCCTCTCCTTCTCAAACAGCCATGGGCTCACTTCTCTGCCAACCACCCAGGTTCGCTCTCCTTCACCCCCACCCAGGGACCCTCTTCTTCTTCCCCAGCCCTCTCCTTCTCCCTCTCCTTCTCCCACGGACACCCAGGGGTCCTCTTCTCCTCCAAAGACACCCAGACACCCAGGCCCTCTCCTCCCCACAGACACCCAGAGGCCCTCCCTCCTCCAAAGACCCAGGTGCCCTCTCCTTCTCCCACGGACACCCAGGGGCCCTCTCCTTCTCCCTAAGCCACCAGTGACTTCCAAAGCGGGTCACACATGCGCTCTGCCCTCCCGTGACCTCATACCCACTGTCCTGGGATGCCATGATGATGGTGTACAAGTCTCCAGTGAGAGGGCTATAGGTAAACTCGCACTCAGCTTCTTTGGCCCAATTGGAGGAAAAACAGCAGAGGCGATCCAGACCCCAGCACTTGACAGAGATCAAAGACCAGTGGTGGCCCCTGCATGGTTGCATGGTGGGCCCACAATGCATGGACACCACCCCCGTCACCTCTGCCGCCCTCCCTATTCATGTGCCCGGCCCCTTTCAGGATGCCGGACACATGAAATACTATGGCGGGGATAGGTGGGGTGTGTGTTTTGAAGCACTTGATTAGAGCCAGAGGCTATTTTCACACTAAAGTTCCTCCTTGCCAATCAGCAGGCAGGTCAGTAAAACCTGTCTCCCGATTAGCCAAAACTTTAGGCGATCCTTTTGGATGCCTAACGTTTTTGCGGAAAAGGAGTCATGACGGAGGAAGCCTGAGGAGCCGAGCGGACACAGGAGACACAGCCGCCGCTACAGAAGAGGGGGAGGAAATGGCTGCGTATGACGGGCACAATGGCTGCGTATGATGGGAACAATGGCTGCGTATGACGGGCACAATGGCTGCGTAAGACGGGCACACTGGCTGCGTACGGCGGGCACACTGGCTGCGTACGGCGGGCACACTGGCTGCGTACGGCGGGCACACTGGCTGCGTAAGGCGGGCACACTGGCTGGGTACGACGGGCACACTGGCTGCGTACGGCGGGCACACTGGCTGCCTACGGCGGGCACACTGGATGCGTACGGCGGGCACACTGGCTGGGTACGGCGGGCACACTGGCTGGGTACGACGGGCACACTGGCTGCGTACGGCGGGCACACTGGCTGCATATGGTGGGCGCACTGGCTGCGTATGGCGGGCACACTGGCTGCGTACGGCGGGCACACTGGCTGGGTACGACGGGAACACTGGCTGCGTACGGCGGGCACACTGGCTGCATACGGCGGGCGCACTGGCTGGGTACGACAGGCACAATTGCTGCGTACGACGGGCACACTTTCTGCATATGGCGGGCACACTGGCTGGGTATGACGGGCACAGTGAGGCTGCAATTGCTCCCCCAAATTGCTCCCCCAAAACAGAGGGCTGATCCCTACAGCTGGGAGGATGGTGGTGGGGTGGGGGGTGATCCCTATAGCCGGGAGGATGGTGGTGGTGGGGTGGGGTGTTCCCTATAGCTGGGAGGATGGTGGTGGGGGAGGATCCCTATAGCTGGGAGGATGGTGGTAGGGGGGGGGTTGATCCCTATAGCCGGGAGGATGGTGGTGGGAGTGATCCCTACAATGTGTGGTATATTGGGGGGAAGATTTATTAACCACTTGCCCACGGCGTCATAGTAAAAAGACGTCATGATTTTAAAGATGGATATCTCGGTAACGGCAGCAGCTGCTGCCACAACCGAGATATCCATCTTTTCCGTGGGCAGTGCTGTACACGATAATGGCGGTCCCAGCGGCGGAACAAGATCGCCGTTATCGGTGGCGGGAGATCCCGCCGCTGATCGGTAACGGCGGAGGCGATCGGGTCCTCTTGCTGGCTGTGTTGGGATACGAGTGAGGGAAAAATCGCCCCCACCCGTCCCCCACAGCTCTGCTGGGCGGAAGTGACGTCAAAACGTCAGTCCCGCCCAGCGTCTTAAAGAAACATAAATTTGAAAAATTACAATTTAAGCCTAAATATGAGATCTGAGGTCTTTTTGACCCCAGATCTCATATTTAAGAGGACCTGTCACATTACAAGGGATGTTTACATATAGGAATACATGTATAAAATTATAAACTAATTAAAAATAAATAAGTGTAAAACGCCCCGTCCCGACGAGCTCGCGCACAGAAGCGAACGCATACGCGAGTAGCGCCCGCATATGAAAACGGTGTTCAAACCACACAAGTGAGGTATTGCATCGTTAGAGCAGAGCTAATTCTAGCCCTAGACCTCCTCTGTATCTCAAAAAATGCAACCTGTAGACGTTGCCTATTGAGATTTTTAAGGATAAAAGTTTGACGCCATGGAGCGGGCGCAATTTTCAAGTGTGACTGTTGGGTATAATTTTACTCGGTGTAACATTATCTATGGGCCAAATTTATTGTTGTCTTATTCAAAAAAGAAAAAAAGTGCGCTTGTAAGACTGCGCAAATACGCAAAAAGTATTGCAATGACTGCCATTTTATTCTCTAGGGTGTTAGAAAAAATATATATATAATGTTTGGGGGGTTTAAGTAATTTTCTAGCAAAAAAAACTGTTTTAGTCTCGTAAACACCGAATCTGAAAAACAAGCCCGGTGGGCAAGTGGTTAAAAAGACTGGAGAAGACAGAATGAATCTAAAGATAGAATGTGATTGGGTGATGGTGCAGCTCCTCCCATAGAGGATACAATGTATACACTGAGTCCCCCACACTCTATATACAATGTCATCCCCTCCTCCGCTCTCAGCAGCAGGCTAGTGTCTGTTAGGGACGGGGCTGGAGGCGGTGCTGGCGATAATGTCATTCAGAATGTTGCTCCGCCTCCGCCCGCCTACCTGAGTCTATGTTTTTCACGGACCTGCCTTAGGGAAGGGGCTGGAGGCGGTGCTGGCGGTGATTTAATTTAGAATCCTTCTCCGCCTCCGCCCGCCCACCCGAGCCTATGAGTTTCACGGACCAAAAAAGCGTCTGCGCATGCGCAGCGCATGCGCCGTGGACCCGCGATCAGCTGTGCTCTGACGTACGAGCACCGGAAGTGATGCGGGTCCAATTTCTGCATAGGTCCGAGGTTGGATTCGAGCAGAGAGCGTCTCCTGGGGATGTCAGGACTGAGTCCCAGGAGACATAGCGCCGTCGGGGGAAAATCGATAGACACGCCCATTCCCCCGCGGTGGAATCTGATTGACAGGGCGGAATGCAAGGAAGAAAAGGGGTAAGGCTTCAGCAAAAAAAAAAAAAAAACAACGGATTTGTTATTTTGAATGCAATGCAAAATCAGGATCAAAAGACAGGGTCTGGATACAGGTTTAGGTCTGGAAGATATGACGATACCAGGGCGAGGAGTGATTACACACGCTGGGTATTATAGAGGCGTGCTGATTGCATTCAGGTCACACCTGAACGCAGGAAAGGCTGTGTGCTCCAAATTACCAAGAACCCCCCGCTGGTGGAGGCCAGTACTGCAGCCAAAATAACAGGCAGATTTACCAGCAGGGGGGACCATTCCTGACACAATGGGCCAGATTCAGGAACAGTTAGGCTGGCGGATCCAGTGATCCGCCAGCCTAACTGTGACTTTGAGCCGGCGTTTCTGTTTTCTGTAACCAGAAAACAAGAAACGCCGGGTTGAAGCTCCGATGCGAGCAGCGTAACTGAGTTTCGCCATCGCATCGTTACTTCAACTTAAAAATGGCGCCGGGGGCGTTCCCGCCGATTTACGCTCAAAAAATATGTTAATGAGCGGGAAATCGGCAATTCACGATCGAATTCCGGCGCGACGCAATGGCGGTACGACGTTTCCGGATGGGATACGCGGCGCATAGATATACCTACATGGGGTTGGAGTATCCTATGTTAGGTATAGGCGTCGTCATCGCGTCGGGAAAAAAAAAAATCACGTCGCTTGCGTAAAAAGTTCATGAATGGGAATGTGACGTCATTGACGTTCATTCACAGAATTTGGAGCATGCGCACGGGGATGTTTGGACACTCGACGCATGCGCAGTACGTTGGCGGCGGGATCGCGCTTAGTTAGAATACTACACGCCCCGTACCCGCCCAATTTGAATTCCGCCGGCTCATTTGTGATGCGCTGCCGCAACTTTAGGAGCAAGTGCTTCCTGAATAACAGCACTTGCTCCTAAAATTTCAGCAGCGTAACGCAAATGAGATGCGTTACTCCAGAGCAAAGATGCTCTGCTCTACCTGAATCTGGCTGAATGATTCCTTCCCTGTCTTCAGCCGACCTCACCATCAACAGAATTAACCAATTGCCTAAACTATCCTTCCTGCCTTTTGAAGTTCCCTGTGACGTTCTGTTGCAAATCCACTTTTTCCAGATAGAGTAAAGTAGGGGGATTATGCATGCTGGAAATAAAGGCTTATAACCTAGCTCCATTGTTGATACAAATAAAACACTGGTTTACATCCTCTTCATAAATCCTGCGGGTTGGGGTTGATGCATTTTTCTCCCAGTATGAAACTATTACTACTGGCGGACACATGGAAGCCACTCACATTATCCAATCCTCCCCGACAAACCAGGCCTCAATTCTGGCTTGGTGGACCTTCCTCTATCAATCAAAACAAGGTCCCTCAGATATCAAGATAAAGCTGCCTGTTAAAGCGGGGGTTCACCCAAAAAGAACGTTTTTTCCATTAGCTCCCGGCTTCCAGCATACTGCTAACATGTGCAGTATGCTGGGTTTTTTTTCCCCCGTACTTATCTTTTTATGACGTTTTGCTATCCGGCTGCGAGCGGGGGATTTACGATCCCTCAAAAAACGATCGATTGCCAGCAATAAAAAATTTTTACAAAAAAATGGCATAGGGTTCCCCCAGTCAATACCAGACCCTTCATGTTTTGTATGGATTTTAAGGGGAACCCCAAAACAAAATGTAAAAAAAAATCAGCGAACGAGCGCCCCCCACCACATCGATGGGGACAAGGACCTCTTCCCAACAACACTGGTTGTTGGGGTCTGCAGGTGTGGGGCTTTTTGAAATCTGGAAGCCCCCTTTAACAAGGGGGCCCCCAAATCCTGGCCTCACCATATGTGAATGAGCACATCGTACCTATACCCATTCACAAAAAATGTGTCAATAAGTAAGAACCTCAGGAAACAGTTTTTGACAAGTTCTTTATTTAAAAAAAAAATTGTGTCCCTCAAAGTAGATCCATCGAATGGATGTCAAAAGGGTGATGTACATATATGAGAACTGTTAAAGCGAAGAAAGGGCAGACGATGGGTAGCCTCTTGGAAGGCGAAGCATTATTTGCTTTTTTTTCTATTTTTTGGGTCGTGAACATCATGATTGACAATAGATGTACATAGAGGTAACAGACCCGCACACCGGACTTGTGGAGAGGTGGTTCAGTGTTAGGAAAGTAAATATTAATTTACCTTTCTAACACACCTGGGAGGACACTTAGTGCCCATCATGGCGCTCACAGTTCACCTATTTTGAAGCATATTAGAGCCTATGGCTCTAATCAGGTGCCTCAAAACACCCCCCACTGTGATTTAGGCGCCTGTCACCCAAAAAGGGGACAGACACCTAAATATGGGAGTGGCAGCGGTGGCCATAGATAGATTCATGCTATGCATAAATCTATCCATTGTTCATAGAGGGGGTGGCTGCAGAGAGGGGGCGGCACCCATGCGCCCTTATGAACGCATCGTCACTGATAAACAAATGCACATACATGCACACTTACATACATATGCACACATACACATGCATACATGCATGCACACACACACACACATGCATACATACATGCACACATACATACATATGCACACACACATGCATGCATACATACATACACATAAACATGCACACACATATAAACACACATACAGTAGATATATAGTCATAAAAAAAGGCAGACCTTTACTCTGGCTGTTCCTGCCGGGTACTGCACTCTTGGGGGAGACAAAGAGCACAGCACTCACTACTTTCACTTTAGGTTAATGTGATGAGCTCCCTGCACAGTTCGGCTGATGATCAGGGAGCTCATCTCAGCCGCCTCTGCCGCTCCTCCTATCAAAGTGTACAGGGGGCCCTCGAGGGCCCCCTGCAGAAAGGGGCCCAGTCGCCATGGAAAACTCAGAGACCCCTATAATTCCGCCACTGGCCAGGGTTGTTGGGAAGAGGACCTTGTCCTCATCAACATGGGGACAAGGTGCTTTTGGGTGGGAAGCGCAAGGTCCCCCTGCCTCAAAACACACACCCCCTGTAACGGTCACCACCGTTTACGACCTTCCATCCACCCACGACAAGCTTATCCGACACTCCACAATCCTGCATACACGATCCATATAATTTCCCATAATCAAGACGAGACTCAGCTCTGCACTTGTTTCCAAGGATATGAACACTTTATTGGTTTCTCTCCAGCTTTTTATACAGTACAAGATGTTACAGCCAATCACAGGACAATGCCATCTCCACCCCCCTATTCACACTGGGGCTAATTATCTAGCAGACATTTCGGCACCGATACTGACAGATCTGTCACATTCCAAACTACAATTACACAATGCCTTGACCTCAATCACATTACCTAGACAGACTTACTGTCTCTAAAGGGCTTGACACAATTGTGTACCATAGACAATGTATGGTCTAGGAGTAGATGCAATTAACACCTTTCAAAAGAATGAAATGTCTTTCACAAGCCAGGTCACTTAACATTTCAATAGCCGGAGCTAAGCATTGAAATAAGCTTGTAATGTCCCTCTCCTGTGTAACAGGTGTCAATATGGACCCCTTGTAATATGCCAGTCCTGCAATATGAATTATTATTAATTTCCCATCTTCTGCAATATATGAATTATGATTTCTTTGTCACCCTATGGCCCTAGTGGACATAAGGTGACCCTAGACATAGGAGAATCTCAGTCTGTCACGGGTCATTCCGTTACACCCCCCATGTTGAGGGCCTGGTATGGTTCAATAGGGGGGAACTCACTCGTCCCCACCCCCTTTCCTGACCTGCCGGGCTGCATGTTCGGATAAGGGTTTGGTATGGATTTTGGGGGGACCCCACACTGTTTTTTTCAGCGTGGGGTTGCCCTTAAAATCCATACCAGACTAGAGGGCTTGGTATGCTCTTGGATGTGGAATTCACCTTCCAGAGCATGCTAAAGTCGGATCAGTTGAGACCGCGATCCGACTTCAGTGATATTCAATCGGCTGAAGTAGGATCAAAGTCAGACCAACTTGTGTCGGACCAGTTAGGATGGCTCTCATAGGGAATCATTGGTTTTCATACGTCATGCAACATGAGCTCCCAATGTCGGGAGTGGGAGCCCGGCCTAAAACACAGCCTGTACTGTGTGATCATCACTATGATTATAACAGGTGCTGTGGCTGTATTATTCATAGTTGCCAGCAGTGTTGGCATTGTATACTATTACTTACGGCTTTTTTCAGCTGAAACGTGCCACTCCTGAACCCTGCATTCTGTATGTAGCGCACCTTCAACTCTACACTCTGGGCCAGATTCTCAGCTGATATACGACGGTGTATCTCAGATACACTGTCGTATCGCAGTTTTTTTCTATGGGTATCTATGCGAGTGATTCTTAGAATCACTTACGCATAGATACACTAAAGATCTGACAGGTGTAAAGCAATTACACCGTCGGATCTTAGATGTAATGACAACGCCGGCCGCTAGGTGGCCTTTACGTTGTTTTTTCATTTGCTTATGCAAATGAGCCTAATACGACGATTCCCGAACGTAGTTTATGTAGGTTGCGTACGCGTAAGGTTACCCCTGCTATATGAGGGGTATGTTTCCGAAGTTCCGTCGTATGCCATGTTAAGTATGGCGTCGGGTCAGTGTCGTCTTTTTCCGTCGGTTACGTCGTTTTACTAAGTCATTCGCGAATAGGGAATTGCGTAAGTGACCATCACGTCGTTTTGACGTCGGTTTCAACGACGCTTTCCGACGTGAGCTGGAGCATGCACACTGGGCTTTTTTTCCCGGCCGGCGCATTCGCACTTCGTTTGACGAGGGGCGCGCTTAATTTAAATACAGCACGCCCCCTCCTTCAACTATTTGAATTACGCGGCCTTACGACGCCACATTTACGCTACGCCGCCGAAAATTACGGAGCAAGTGCTTTGAGAATACGGCACTTGCTCCAGTAATTTGCGTAGGCGTAGTGTAAATGCGATACTATACGCTACGCCGCCAGATACGCAATTTTTTGAGAATCTGGCCCTCTGTATGTAGCATACACTTAACTTTGCACTTAGTATCTAGCACACCTTAAACCCTGCACTCTGTACGTAGAACACCCTGAATTCTGTAGTCTTTAGATAACTCACTCCTAAACCCTGTGCTTTTTACATAATACACTCCTGAACCCTGCACTCGGTAAATAATGCATCCTGAATCCTGCACTCTGTACATAATGCACTCTAAACCCTAAACTATATACGCAACGCACCCCTGAACTCTGCACTCTGTACATAACATACTCCTAAACTCAGCACTCTTTACTTAACTCATTCAGTCCCGAACCCTGAAAAAAAGAAAAAGAATAGCTGATGCACCTTTTCAGTGATAAATATGTCTGTGAAAATTGTTTTATCATAGGTCAATAGAACTGGTTACAGTTTTCTGGCAGCCCAAGTACTTTTGCAGTATCTGCAATGGTCTGATCCATGTATAAAGACCTGGAAGAAATGTTTTCAAAACAGTAGCCACACTGTTATGTCGTTACATGTGCCCCAGTAATGTTAATACACTTTTACAAATTTGCTAGGATTCTTTGCGATTATAGCTATCAAATATTTCACATCCATTTTTAAATACTAACACAAAAAAAAAAAAAAATGAAGGTATTATGATAAAGGTATCTGGTTAACATACAGAGTCCAGTAAAAGTGTCAGGAACAGGTACTGGGTTATATTATAACACTGCCAAGCAGGGCCGATCCTACCCGGGGGTGCACAGAGTGCAGTGCACCCAGGCGCCACAGAGGTGCGCCAGAGTGCTTCCCTCAAATCTTCTCCTCTCCTTGTTCGTGTAGAGCGGCGGCTCTCCCCGCCGCTGCTGCCGCTGCCGCCGTTGCCGCCGCTGCTGTCAGTGTCCCCCCTTCCTCCTCCTGTTAGAGAGGGGAGTGAAGAATCCGGAGATCGGAGCTGTCTCTGTGTGGAGAGACGCTAGCTGCTCAGTGACGTCGCTGAGGGTGCGGTCCATCATGCCTGACACATATTCTGCTCCTCTGTTTCATAAAAGGACTCATGTCTGCGGCGATCTGTGATCCACCAGGGCAGCAGCTGCAGAGGAGGGGACAGTGTGCAGCCGCGCCGCACGGGTGGATCACAGATCGCCGCAGACAGGAGTCATTTTATGACACAGAGAGGAGCAGAATATGTGTCAGGCATGATGGACCGGGTGATTTTATGTACTGTAATGGAGGGGGGGTTGTCCTGGGGGGGTCTGTAGTAATGTAGAGGGCGTTTTTTTTTTCCTGGGGGGGAGTCTGTACTAATGGGGGGGTTTGTCCCGGGGGTCTGCACTAATGAGAAGGGGGGTTGTCCTGAAAGGTCTGTACTAAAGGGGGGAGTTTGTACTAATGGAGGGGTTTGTCCTGGGGGTCTTTACTAATGGGGTGGTTTGTCCTGGGGGGGTCTGTACTAATGGGGGGAGTCTGTACTAATGGGGGGTTTGTCCTGGGGGGTCTGCACTAATGGGGTGGTTTGTCCTGGGGGGTCTTTACTAATGGGGGAGTCTGTACTAATGGGGGGGCTTGTCCTGGGGATATGCACTAATGGGGGGTTTAAACCTGGGGGGTCGGTACTAATGGGGGGTTTGTCCTTGGGGGTCTGTACTAATGGGGGTTTGTTCTGGGGGGGTCTTCACTAATGGGGTGGTTTGTCCTGGGGGGTCTGTAGTAATGGGGGAGTCTGTACTAATGGGGGGCTTGTCCTGGGGATATGCACTAATGGGGGGTTTATCCTGGGGGGTCCGTACTAATGGGGGGTTTGTCCTGGGGGGTCTGTACTAATGGGGGTTTGTTCTAGGGGGGTCTGCACTAATGGGGTGGTTTGTCCTGGGGGGGTCTGTACTAATTGGGGGGGGTAGTCTGTACTAATGGGGGGCTTGTCCCGGGGGTATGCACTAATCGGGGGGTGTCCTGGGGGGTCGGTACTAATGGGGGTGTTTTTCCTGGGGGTCTGTACTAATGGGGGGTTTGTTCTGGGAGGGTCTGCACTAATGGGGGGGTTTGTTCTGGGGTCTGTTCTAATAGGGAGTTTGTCCTGGTTGGGTCTGTACTAATGGAGGGGTGGTTTGTCCTGGGGGTCTGTACTAATGGAGGGGGGTTGTCTGGGGGGGTCTGCACTACTGGGGGGTGGTTTGTCCTGAGGGAGGTCTGTCCTTTTGGAGGGGGGTTTGTCCTGGGGGGAGTCTGTACTAATGGGGGGGTTGTCCTGGGGGAGTCTGTACTAATAGGGGGGTTTGTCCTTGTGGGAGTCTGTAGTAATGGGGGGGTTTGTCCTGGGGATCTGTCATGGGGAGTTTGTACTAATGGAGGGGGATTGGTTTGTCCTGGGGGTCTGTACTAATGGGGGGGGGGTTGTTCTGTGTGATGTTTGTGATAGATCATTGTGACCTTTACCCTCTTTCTCCTGATGCATGATGGGAGAGGAGGAGCTGTACCAGGAAGTCAGACAGTGTGTGAGGGGAACTGGAAGCAGACACATGAGGCTGAGAAGGGATTACATCTGATAAGAACAGAAGCTGTTTGGATTAAGACTCCTCCATGTAAGAATGCCATAATGTTCTGAGTAATAAACCTTGCTCTGGTTAAGTAGTACATCGGCCTGTGTGTGTAACTTGGTGAGCAGATACTGGCAGCATTGCTAGCAACACCTGAGAGACACAAAGCGTCCAGGGGACATAACAGTGGCGATGAGGATGTAGCAACACCTGAGAGACACAGAGCGTCCAGGGGACATAACATTCTGGGGCGGTCTTTACTACTGGAAGAGGGTCTGTACTAATGGGGGGGTGTTTTGTCCTGGGGGTCTGTACTAATGGAGGGGGTGGTTTGTCCTGAGGGAGGTCTGCACTAATAGAGGAGGGTCTGTACAATTGGAGGGGGTCTGTAATTATTGAGGGGGGGTGGTTTGTCCTGGGGGGGTCTGTAATAATGGGGGGTGGTTTGTCCTGGGGGTCTGTACTGAGGGAGGGTTTTTTTACTTAGTTAGGAGTCTGCACTGATGGAGGGGGTCTATACTTAGTGGAGGGTGCCATCCCTGGCGGAGAAAGGAATGGAGTCATTGACAGAATACAGATCTGGAGGGGGAGCTGCGGTGGCTCAACCCGATTGGCACTGCGCTGACAAGCTGTTCACTTCTGCAGCCAAGGGTTCGGATCCCGGTCTCGGCTGCATGTGAATTGAGTTTGGTGGTCTCAGCCCGACTCCCAGTGGGTGTGCTATACGAGGTAAGTCTGCCTACTCCCAAACTCCTGCAGTCCGGCTCCTCTCTCGAGTACACGCACAAAATACATAAAAAAAAAAAAAAAAAAGAATACATGGCCTCTACCCAGCAGAGTATCCATGGGCAATTCAGTGAGTGAGCTGACTCCTGATCAGAGGAACCATTGTTGCTGTATCGCTGGGTCAGGTGAGAGCCATTATCTACTATGTCAATAGGAACTGCAGTCTCTGACCATCTCCTGTATTATATCTGCAGTCTCTGACTGTCTCCTGTAATATGTCTACACTCTCTGACCATCTCTTGTACTATGATTGCAGTCTCTGACCATCTCTTGCATCATGTCTGCAGTCGCTGACATCTCCTGTACTATGGTTGCAGTCTCTGACCATCTCTTGTATCATGTCTGCAGTCTCTGACCATCTCCTGTACTACAGTATGATTGCAGTCTCTGACCATCTCTTGTATCTTGTATCTCTTGTACTATGATTGCGGTCTCTGACCATCTCTTTTACCATGTCTGCAGTCTCTGACCATCTCCTGTATTATATCTCCAGTCACTGACTGTCTCCTTTAATATGTCTACACTCTCTGACCATCTCCTGTACTATGATTGCAGTCTCTGACCATCTCTTGTATCATGTCTACAGTCTCTGACCACCTCCTGTACTATGTTTTGGGGCACTTTCTAACAGTATCAGAAAGGTTCCCCTCCAGGTCTCTCTAGTGTACGCTCTTCCAGTATTTTTTTTTATTGTTAAAAGATCATGGGAGGAGCCCAGGGCAACAATGACTTCTTAGAGGAGCATCTCTGTGTTTGAGTCATTGCCATAGAAACATTTGTAAAGGGGAGGAGTTGGTAAGATGACCACGCCCCCTTTGTGGGGGCGCCAGAAATATGTCTGCACCCAGGAGCCTGTGACCCTAGGATCGGCCCTGCTGCCAAGGGTGATGCCTTGTTTATATTCCCCAAAGCTATCTATGGTCAAAATTAGGGTTGTCCCGATACCGATACTAGTATCGGTATCGGGACCGATACAGAGCATTTGCGGGAGTACTTGTACCCAGGAGCCTGTGACCCTAGGATCGGCCCTGCTGCCAAGGGTGATGCCTTGTTTATATTCCCCAAAGCTATCTATGGTCAAAATTATACTTGTACTTGTACTCCCGCAAATGCTCCCGATGCTTCACCCGATATTTTTTTTTTTTTGTAGAGCGTCCGGGAGGAGTCAGTGGCTGGGAAAAACAGGAGAGGGCGGGGGAGTGCGGGCAGAGTTTGGCTGAAGAGGGGGCGGGGAGCACACGCTGGGGCGCCGCCCCCCCTCCCCCAAAAGCCAGAAAAAAAAAATAGTTTTTTTTTTTGGCCCTTTAAGAAAAAAAAAAGTCCTTTACCAGCACTACTATTGCTCAGGGTGGGCGCTGGTCACAGTGCAGGGCTATAGCGTCATTGAAACATCATGCCAATGCAAGCAGGCAAGACGCTTCATTTGCAGGTTTTTTTTAAGCTCTGTGGCTATGTGCTGTGCGTCACGAGCCAATCACTGTCCAGTGTCTCCCCAGTCTCCACTCTAATTGGGTCCTGCTGCTTCCTCTCTGCCAAAGGAAATGGGCGGTGCTTTCCCCAGGGCTGAGAGCAGTGTTACTTTCGGTTTTGGCTCCAGGAGGAATCTAAGGTAGGAAACGTATTAAAATACTTTGTCTCATTGTCTGTCCTGTCCACCCCATCCATGTCCAGCAGCACCTTGTGCTGTATGCTCAGCCTGTACTGTGATCGGGCTGAGAGTGGACTGGAAGGGAGGGAGAAGGGTGCCGTGTGCTATGCTGTGCTGTGCTTCACACAGCAATCAGAGCCTTACACATCTCCTGTATGTGTGTGTGTGTGTGAGGGCGCTCTCTCTCTCTCTCTCTCTCTCTCTCCCCTGCATATGTGAGGGACATGGCTGAAGGGACATGGCTAAAGGGACATGGCTGCATATGTGAGGGACATGGCTAGAGGGACATGGCTGCATATGTGAGGGACATGGCTAGAGGGACATGGCTGCATATGTGAGGGACATGGCTAGAGGGACATGGCTGCATATGTGAGGGACATGGCTGAATGGACATGGCTGCATATGTGAGGGACATGGCTAGAGGGACATGGCTGCATATGTGAGGGACATGGCTGGAGGGACATGGCTGCATATGTGAGGGACATGGCTGGAGGGACATGGCTGCATATGTGAGGGACATGGCTGGAGGGACATGGCTGAAGGGACATGGCTGCATATGAGAGGGACATGGCTGCATATGTGAGGGACATGGCTGAAGGGACATGGCTGCATATGTTACATAGTTACATAGTTAGTCAGGTTGAAAAAAGACACAAGTCCATCCAGTTCAACCATAAAAAAAAAAAATAAACAAACAAAATAAAACACAGTACATCCCATACACCCAACTCCATACCCACAGTTGATCCAGAGGAAGGCAAAAAACCCCAGCAGAGCATGATCCAATTTGCTAGCGGAGGGGAAAAAATTCCTTCCTGATCACCCGAGAGGCAATCGGATTTACCCCGGATCAACTTTACCTACAAAACTTAGTACTCAGTTATATTATGTGTATTTAGGAAAGAATCCAGGCCCTTCTTAAAGCAATCTACTGAGCTGGCCAGAACCACCTCTGGAGGGAGTCTGTTCCACATTTTCACAGCTCTTACTGTGAAGAAACCTTTCCGTATTTGGAGGTGAAATCTCGTTTCCTCCAGATGTAAAGAGTGCCCCCTTGTCCTCAGTGTTGACCTTAAAGTAAATAACTCAACACCAAGTTCACTATATGGACCTCTTATATATTTGTACATGTTGATCATATCCCCCCTTATTCTCCTCTTCTCAAGAGTGAATACATTCAGTTTTTTCTAATCTTTCCTCATAGCTGAGCTCCTCCATGCCTGGTGTCATCTGCAAAGACAGAAATGTTACTTTGGATCTCAGACCCAATATCATTTATAAATATATTGAAAAGTAAGGGACCCAACACTGAACCTTGGGGTACACTGCTGATAACCTTGGACCATTCAGAGTAAGAATCATTAACCACAACTCTCTGAATCCTGTCTTTCAGCCAGTTTTCTATCCATTTACAAACTGATATATCTAATCCTGCAGACCTTACCTTACACATGAGGGACATGGCTGAAGGGACATGGCTGCATATATGAGGGACATGGCTGAAGGGACATGGCTGCATATGTGAGGGACATGGCTAGAGGGACATGACTGAAGGGACATGGCTGCATATGTGAGGGACATGGCTAGAGGGACATGGCTGAAGGGACATGGCTGCATATGTGAGGGACATGGCTGAAGGGACATGGCTGCATATGTGAGGGACATGGCTAGAGGGACATGGCTAGAGGGACATGGCTGAAGGGACATGGCTGCATATGTGAGGGACATGGCTGAAGGGACATGGCTGCATATGTGAGGGACATGGCTAGAGGGACATGGCTTTCTGTCTATCTATCTGTCTATCCAATTATCTATCTATCGGAAAATCTGTCTGTCTGTCTGCAGGTCCCATTGTCTGCGAGTGACGTTGGCGGGGGGGTGATGTTTGGCTGGGTTTTTTTTTGCGCCCCCCCCAAAATGGAGCACCAGCTGCCACTGCTGGGGGGTGTCAGGCCACCCCCCCCCCCCTTCCATGACTGAAGAGGACAGAAGAGCGGGCGGCATGGCGGTGACAGGGAGGAAGCAGCAAACTAATGAATATTTGCTTAACACTGAACTGCCTCTCGCTGAAGCCTGGCTTTGCGTGGGGGGGGGGGGGGGGCGTCGGCACACCCGGGAACCGACCGCTGCTCTGATCAATAGTAGGCTGCTCGGCTGTGTGACTGTGACAGTCATAGCTGAGAACTACTGATCAGAGCAGTGGTTGGGTCCCGGGTGTGCCAACGGCCACCCCACACAAAGCCGGGCTTCAGCTTCTTGTAGAGGGGGAGTGTGTTTATTGTAGGGGGGTGTCTATTGTAGAAGGGGGAGTGTGTCTATTGTAAAGGGGGAGTGTGTCTATTGTAGGGGGGAGTGTGTCTATTGTAGAGGGGTGTGTGTCTATTGTAGAGGGGGGTGTGTCTATTGTAGAGGGGGGGTGTCTATTGTAGAGGGGGGGTGTCTTTGGTGCAGGGTGCTGTGTAATGTAAAAGGGGTCCAGAGGTGCAGGGTGCTGTGTAATGTAAAGGGGTCCAGAGGTACAGGGGGCTGTGTAATGTAAAGGGGTCCAGAGGTGCTGTGTAATGTAAAGGGGTCCAGAGGTGCAGGGTGCTATGTAATGTAAAGGGGTGCAGGGTGCTGTGTAATGTAAAGGGGTCCAGAGATGCAGGGTGCTGTGTAATGTAAATGGGTGCAGGGTGCTGTGTAATGTAAAGGAGTCCAGAGGTGCAGGGTGCTGTGTAATGTAAAGGGGTCCAGAGGTGCAGGGTGCTGTGTAATGTAAAGGGGGCCAGAGGTGCAGTTGTTGAGAGGGGGTTATACAGTAGTGACAAAGATATTGAAGGATGAAGGGGCCACAGTGGGGTGTTTTTACATTTTACAGTCGGGGGTGCCAGATATAGGAGCTGCCAAAATAGGGCCAAATGCTCTAGGTATGCACCTGGCAGGCAGAGTCTGTGGAAGGAAATGCGGGTGGAGTCTGGCTGGAGAGGACGGGCACAGTTGGTGGACGGAGTCGGCGGGAGAAGAGCGAGTCCTCACCTGCAGTTAAACTTGGTAAGCTGGCAGGGGTATAGGGTGCAGCTGCATCAGGGTCGTGACCGATGCAGTCACATTCAGTCGCCGCCAGCAGCCGAACCTCCCTGCGCTCATCTTGGTACACCCTGCACTCGGCTGCAGTAAGCAGCAGCAGACATCTTGTTACACCCAGCCTGAGCTATATGGGCTGGGTGTAACAAGATGTCTGCTGCTGCTTACTGCAGCCGAGTGCAGGGTGTACCAAGATGTGCATTGCAGCATATATTTTTTTTATAAATTCAGTGTAATTTTTTGCAGAATTTCAGTACCAGACACCTGTCGGTGCAATCAGTGCCCACAAATGACACCAATCAGGTGGCACTGATAGGTGGCACTTGTGGGCACTGATAGGTGGCACTATTAGTTCCCATCAGCGCCAGTCACCAGTCAGTGCCCATAAGTGCCACCTATCAGTCCCCATCTGTCAAACTGCCACATGACATTGAAAAAAAGTATCGGTATTCGGTATCGGCGAGTACTTGGAAAAAAGTATCGGTACTTGTACTCGGTCTTAAAAAAGTGGTATCGGGACAACCCTAGTCAAAATGTCAAAATATATATTTTCATATGAATGTTGAATATCAATTATTTCTAGTCTACTCCTAATAACCTGAATGATCTTGATGTTTGTAAACTTACTTTGATCCCCACACATTTTCTTCCTTGAATTCAGTTATATGTACTCCCTATGCTCTGTGGGTAGGCCCTGCTGTGTCACACAGTACTGACCTCAACGTGATAGAACACCTTTGGGGTGAATTCAAGTGGAGACTGCAAGCTAGGGTGACCACATTTCCAAACTGCCATTCAGGGACTCACCCCCTCTCTCACCTTCCCCAAAAAAAGATGGGGGGGGGGTAATGTAGCCTTGGGGTTGATGGGGAATTTGGCGGGGGGTTATTTGTCAGGTGAATGTGCCACTTGCTACCAGATGTAGTGCCGCTTGCCACCCATAGCCTGCCACCAGATGAAGTGCTGCTGTCACTCCCTCTGCATGACCCACGTGCGTAGAAGGAAAGGAGTGGCGTCACTATCTGGAGAATGAAGATCACACCAGTCCCTGCTGCTTGCCGCTGTGTGCCAGAGAAGGAGCAGATGCCGAGGTGGGTGGGGGGGGGGGACAGCAGTGCTGCACTAGGTGCAGGCCTTGCTCCCGGTCTCACTGTCTGAGAGTAAATTGTCACTGGTTGCAAGATGCTAGGCAGTGCTGGCCCTAGCAACCAGTTACAGAAATGTAGTTATTAGTAGGGGTGGCTGCGTCCTCTGTTTCATTCCGGGACATTGTATTGTCCCGGAATGAAGGTGCCCGGGACCAGGGACAGACATGTCAATTGCGGGACAGTCCTGGGCAATCCGGGACACGTGGGCACCCTACTGCAAGCTAGGCCTTCCGTTCAACATCAGTGTCTGACTCTACAAATGTGCTTTTGAAACAATGGTCAAACATTCCCATAGACACACTCCAAACCCTTGTGGATAGCCTTCCCACAAGAGTTGAAGCTGTTATAGCTGCAAAGGGTGGTCCAACTCAATATTGAACCCTATGGACTAAGACTGGGATGCCATTGAAGTCCTCCACAATCGACGGCTCGTGGGCAGCTCACAGAGTATGCACTTGCAAGCTTAGCGATCACTGTATCGCACAGACCCAGCCAATCACATAAAATTGGTCTTGTATTATGTGGACGCTTCGTCCAACAATCACTGCATCACAAAAATGTAAACACAGGCTGCATGGTGCAGTCATTTGTCTCTCTCTGCTCACACAGAGATTGTCTGTGAGAGCAGAGAGCTGTTACTGGTAGCGTGAGTAACTACAGCCTGTCTACACAGTTTATCACACACAAAACATTCTGCCAGCCAGCATTTTTGGTGTCTCTGATTCTGCATAACAGTGTAGTGTAAATAAACTGCAACCAGATGTGAGTGCAATTTTATAAGTATTGTTTTAATAAATATTCACTATGCAGTATGGAGTTTCTCTGTGTTTTCCTTAAAGATAAAAGTTCCTGAGCATTTCTTGGAAGCAGATCCAGACTGGAAAGAAGACTGGTGATGGTTGAGATATAATGCTGTTTATGACCTCCTGTTAACACTGAGCACCGACATAATATGTGAGGGTGCATCTGGTTGAGTGAAGTTGGTACAACAAGAAATTATTGATTTGTAATACTGAATTATTTCCAAATTATACATCACTTTTATTGTGATTCACAACTAAGCACATTGGAACTTTTTGAATCTTGAACTTTTATTATGGAGCACAAAAGTGTTTATTTTGTTTTGAATATGCACATCATCTATCTATCTATCTATCTATCTATCTATCTATCTATCTATCTATCTATCTATCTATCTATCTATCTATCTATCTATCTATCTATCTATCTATCTATCTATCTATCTATCTATCTATCTATCTATCTATCTATCTATCTATCTATCTATCTATCTCTGTATACTGTATGACTGATTTGAATTTATGATGATATCTGATTTCACAAGGACTGTTTGAGATTACCTGTTTGGTGTATACTGTATATATTTTAATCTATGTGCTTTTAAATATAAGGTAAAAACTACTTTTATTTTATTTTCTTGCATCTTGTTTTAAGGAAAGCTGCACTATTTAGTATGTACACTAGAGGGAATGCTTACTCCAATGTCAACTGTCTAGGATTTTTTGTGAGATTTCCCAACAGGAATTTCTCAAACAACAAAAGATTAACTGACAGGGTAAACCTTTCTGTAGAAAAATATATATATATATATACTTCAATTTTATTTATTGCTATGGGTACTGCACCTTGCACATTTCAATGTGCCAAATCTGTAACAATAGAACTTTCAGTCTCACCCTGTATATAGATTTTCCAGCTCACAGCACACTCATCTAAGTCAGAAAACTGAAAGTTACCATCACTGGGATCTGTTACATCCACAGATAGCCCTTTACACACAAAAATAATAGCTGCGACCACATATTTTAATAGAAACGGACACTGTTCACCGTATCTGCTGTAACATTTCTGACTTTTATTAAATATCTGTAAGACGCACCTCCATGCAGACAGAAAGGTTTAAAATATGATAGCACTTTGAAAAGACATTGGATTCTTTAATTTATGGTTTAGATCATTTAGAGACTAATTAATATTGTGTATAGCATTTTTATAAATGAGAGAGAAGAGGGATAAAAAGACAAAATTATGCAAGAAAATATCGAAGATATTAAAAATATAGAATAAGCAACAACAAATTAAATGAGAATTAGTGTGAAAAATTACAGTATGGATGTAGGAGTGCTGAAGTGGTTCATTATACCTGAGTGGACATTCCTTTATTGTTATGTTTCAAACTATGTAAATATTACTAGATGACCATGTTTTTCTGTCCAACAACCAACATATTATTGGAAAAAATGAAATCACAATTCTATAGACATTAGACATGATATTGATGCTTATTCTTCTTAGGAGATGCAATTGGTCTCATCCACGTCCTGGGCATTATGGCGTAGGCATGGATGATATTAAACTAACTGCTATTTTCTTTTACATTTGGGTAGATTCTTGTTTTAAATGTATTTTTATCATATCAGAATTAATAGAATAGGAATAAAAAATACACTATCTGAAATGTGCATTCCTTTAACTGCCCTGCTAAAGAAAATGCCTGCTATGACTTAATAATTTACAACAGAGTTTAACTAATAGTCTCTGGCTTAATGCTGTGTACAATGTTTTTTTCCCATTAAGAGGTTTTGCAGATCTTCGTGGGATAAACATGATTTATGATACCGTTACAAGTTTTGTTTAGTCAACTTGTTCAGCTGGAGCTAGTTGTATTCTAGTGTGAGAGTTTTCAATTTGATGATTTTGTCACTAACTTTTGCATTTTGGAAAAATGAGGGTGTCACTGAATACAGTACAACTCCACCCTCTTTACTTTTGGGATTTATTTGACCTCATCACTGTGAAAATATCAAATTAGATTTATTGCTTTAGCGGTTGACTAGTTTCCTTGGTATTCTACCCACAGTTTTGAGCTAAATGTGCTAAATGTCAGATGGAAAATTTTAAGTATCACATACTTCAGAAGTCCATATACAACCATGAAGAAGGTCATGAAAATGTACCTTTGTTCTTTATAATAGGTATACAAACATCTATAAAAAAAAAGGTCTAATGTTCTAACCCTTTCCGGCTCTGGAGTTGGGCTTTAAGCAAAGAGTTTTTCTTAGAAGCTTTTGTGAGGTCTGAAACACCCACAAAATCCATCAGGACCAAGAGCAAAAGACTGTCTAACACCCATCACCACCACCATTTTTGCAGCTTAAGGGTCACAGCAATCATGTATTGAATCCACAACCATGCTGTGCAAAACAACAAAAAATGTATGTGGAAATAAATCCACTCAACAACACTAGCTAAAATTGAACAGTTTATTGCTCAAAAACGTTTAAAATTTAAACATCACCAAAGTACTTACTGGTTTAAACCAGAATAAAACACAGACATTTCAAAACATGAAAGTGATATATCTTGGTAAGAACTGAAACTTGTATATTACCAAGAAAATAAATGATGTATATTACTGATAAAATAATGTTGATTTTAATGTTTAAATGCCATTTTTGTTTTTATATTATTATTTTTTGTTCTTTTTTTTTAGAAATAAAATTAATAGACCATAACATTACCAAAAACGTGTATGCAATTTTATGCAAGCCTTGCACCAGTCATAAAAAGTTGTCTCTACACCATCTTGTATATTTCAGCCATGCGTGAGAATATATTGTGAACAGTATTAGTACAAGGGGTTTCCCATTACCTTGAAAATTTCACTTTTTAATATTTTTCAGTGTTATAATTTACAATTACAAATTCAAAAACTGTACAAACATCATTACTTATTAAATATCAGCAGGATATATTGTTTTTTTTGTTTAAAATGTTGTAAGTCAATGCTTCCCTTAGAAGCATCAACAATATTTTCACAGTCATTGTCATTGTAGTTCTAGAAGAAATAGAAATCAGGAAGCAATACACAGGGTTGCCTTTTAGAGAAGTAGCCTGGCTCTTGCGTCAAGCTCCCAGCACTGATGCAGTTTAATCTGTACATTATAGCCATGATTTACTACTATAGTGTTTACAAACCGTTATCCAGTGGACAGAACTGCAGGACACATCAGTCGGCGTATTGTCACAAAGTGGTTTTCTGATTCACCTAACCTGCATTGTGAGGGCCAGTGTTAATCATCTTTTTCAACTTGCAAGTCTGTAGGTATACAAAAAACAGCTCCAAGCAAATTGATGCAGTTTAGAAGGAGATCAAATGCTGGTCATAAAGAGTCATAAGTCTCGTGCAGGTCAAATGCACCTGTCAATAAACTGTAAAAGCTCTTGAAAGCATCTCAAACTGAAGTTAAATGCACGTGGAAACAAGCTGCAGTTGTCTATCGACCCAAGAACAAAGACCATAACACAAACAGGCTCTAAAGCTCATCTATGCATTAGGTCTTTTTAAACCTGGAAAATATTATTTGTATGTAGTGCATCAGCATCTTAAACGACTGAGTTTTGCATCCACATGCAGGCACCCTAGCAGCTTAAAAAGAAAGCGTCACACATCAGCTGCTTTTTATGACAACAGCAAGTTAATATGGGCACATTTTTTCTATGTCAAAATTCAAAAACGATCTGTGAATGATTTGTTCAAAAGATCTTTTATCACTGAACAAACTGATTCTTTTGTTTCAGGCTTGTAGCATGTTAATATTATTTATAATCAATCTAATTTAGAATTTTTCACTATAGTTGTATACTTAGAACTTGATGGCTTTTTGGAAGCTGCAGAAGACTGAAGGATACCCAATGATAGTTTTTCTCATACTCCCAAGAAGGCATTTCATAGACAACACCAACATTATTTAACTTTGAACTCAATTACAATTATTTTGCTTCTTTGGAAAACTGTTATATACATGTATGAATGAGTCAATATTTTCCAACAAAATAGGTATAACTTGGTAGCTGCTGTGAGGCTCCCAACAAAAGGTGCTCACCCTTCTGTGATACATATAGTTACAAGGGCACCCAAGAATGCTGTCTAATGCCATTCTGTGACTCAAGTTTCTAGATTGAAGTTGATCATTTTTTGGACAGGACACAAGTCAATATAAGGATTTGATCACAAGCTACCTATCACTTTGTCAAGTATTGTTTTGGTTTTCCTACGAAACCCTAATAAAAGAGAATATCCGAGACACCAGGAATACATTTTATGGGACCCCATCTCTACTGTGGTCCTAAATCTCAAAATACCCACCCTAAATTTACTTTTTTTAATTACATTGGTATGTCACATGCTCTCCTTCTCTGGGCCCTGTCATAGTTGAGTGGGTGCATTATTATAATCATCAGGCCCTGTCTGAAATACTAGTTTAAAAAAACAAACTTTTCAACAGTTGTCGAATCACAGATATAACTGTACTGTGAATTTACAATTGAATGTATCTGAACATGAAAAAATATGCCCATATGAGTGTAAAACATCAGCTACTTATAAAGATTAGTAGTGGAGTTTGAAGCATAATTTATCACTTTGTAGAAAGAAAAATGTTATGCTCATTCCCATACATATTTCAAGTATAAAAATCTCCTGTTCTGTAAAGAAATAAAATTAAAATGTTTGATAGCATTTTAATTTACACAGCAGTTTAATGTATATAAAATAATACAAAAATTGTATACAAACATGATCACATAACATTGACAATTCAAAAAGATGGTTGTTTTTTTAGTGCACCATATACCATAACAGGAGAAAGTTGAATTATGGCATAATAATGGGATGTTGAAGTTGACACTACAATAGAATAAAAGAAATATCAGGGCAAGCTACATCACTTCCTTGAACAAAATTGTACAAAACATCTAGCTAACTAGATAGAACATAATACTGATAATCACAGTTTAACATTGAGCAACTGTGTTCCTTGTTGTTCTTGCGCTAATGTAGTATAAAAACAGTTCTTTATATTTCCATAAAGGATTTCAAGTGACTTCAGTCATCGATGAAGAGTGATTCTGTGAAAAGGACATGTAAAAATAATCATTAGAGCATCTAGGAACATAAATCCAAAGAAACTTTTTAAAAAGTGCAAAATTTTAGGAAAAGAATGATACTATTGAAAGATACCCTGCATAGAACAATAACAATGTGCAAAAAGACAGTAAATAGTGGTATCAATTAAAAAAAATGTTTAAAGAAGTCTGGTCAGTGAACACTTGGTTGTTATAAGATACTGAATTTGCCCTTTACCACACTGAATATGCGCATACTGTAGGTCTGCCATAACTGGTATTTCTGCTTTAGGTCGATACTTGTGGGTGTATTTACCTAAGGTCTAAAACATTCCTAGGAATTGACATTCTCTGAACTCTATACACTACCTATAATAATCCCACTTTCTTTAAGCCAAGCAAGCCAGTCTTATTCCTCTTGCTGTATGTATTTCTATATAAATTCCCCAAAAGATATAAAAAGCCAGCAATAAGTGGAAATCCGAATAAAAATTATTTATGTAAACGTTCCTAAAACTTTAACGTAGATTCGTAAAATAGATTAGAATTTTTTCCCCTGAAGAGATATCAGCTAAATAGGGAACTGTTTTAGTAAAACCAACTCTTCTATTATTTACACTTACTTTCAAACCTTCAATATCATATGCCAAGTAGACTTGCTCTAATTACCTTTAGCTAATGTGCTGTAACACTTCCAAATTCCCTGTCCTGTCTTTTTCCAGCCATGTCTTCCTAGTATGTAATCTCATTACAGTCACATTAACTGACCCACACCAGGGAGAACTTGGTAAAAGTTGGCTTTTATGCAGACATACATATAATTTGATCGTTGAAATACACTGTTTTAAGGTACTTATAAATACCCTATTGTTATATAGTGCAAATAATGTCCCCATTTCCTACAATTGACTATGCAATCAAATAAGTTAACTTTTTGGAGCCTAACATTAAATTAAAAGTCAACCATTCACTGGGAATATAATATAGACTACATAAACTTAATAAACAGAACTTTTAAAGACCACCTGAAGCCATGATGAACAGTTTTAAAATGGTGTGTTCTTTAAAGACTTAAATAAGAAGTGAGAATGTCTCATGTACTTATATTAACAAATCTGGTTGCTTATGATGTACAATATACTGAAAATATTATATGATAATCTGATATATATTTTTTCGCTGCTATTCTTCCTTCATATCTCTGTAATGTCTCAGACATTAGACTGGTGGTAGTCCCTTATGATCTGATATTTTATGGATACTTTTTTTTCTTTCTTTTAAGAGAGTTTTGTAAAAGTTTTTTGAAATTAAAAAAAATAAGAAAATATTATATGATGTCAGTGTTACTTACTTAAAGTGTTTCTCCTGGCAAGTTTAAAAAGAAAAGTAATTGCAACATATCCACGATCTATTCAAGATCTAGTATAACCATTTTCTGCATTATAGGTTAATGGCAAGAAATTACCTCGAGACCCTAATTTCTCTTGATTAGAACTGTGTTTCCAGTGCCAAGATGACAATGCTACTTAGCCATTCTTCAAATGGATATTGCCCGTAGCATTGTCGGGACCCAGAAGATGCATCACCTTATTATGTATTGGAAAACTGGTTCCATTGGACCTTTCCTATAGTGCATATTTACTCGCATTTTCTCCAAGCTTCGACAATGCTTTAGTGTTAAACTGCGCACACAGCTCCTCCCCTCCCCTTGCTTCCTAACTTTTGCTTTTGGGAGCTCAACCTGCTGTTTACTAAGGAAAGGATGTTATTTTCTAATTTGACCAGTATAATTTTTCAAACAACCAGTGTTATCATAGATAAAACAAATACAGTGTATTGTATAATTTGTCCAATTTATAATTACATAAAAATTAAATTTCTGGAGCAAAGCAGCAATTTTTTGTTATTTGCAAATGAATTAAAGGCTCCCCCCCCCCCCCAATTTTGCACATGTTTTCAATACAGCACTAAATAGTTAATGAGCAAAATGAATGGAAATTGAAAAAAGTTAAATCAAAAAATCATTAGAAAAACAAGGAGAAGAAAAGAAAGGTGTTAATTAGGGCTTATTAGGGTTAACTAAGAGTTAATAAGGGACTAAATAGGAAAACAACTTATTCAAGCATTTTTGTTTTTACGTGTAAGGTTGCTTTTACTGACATCACATTTAGATCAAAGAACACCCCTTTGATCTACACATGAAAGAAACAGAGTAAAGACAATGTAACATCAATACTGTTACTTTGTAGAGTATTCCTCAATCCAGCTCTGAAAAAATATTAATTTTACACAGCAGTGACTACACAGCAGTGGCTCAGGAGCATCGACAGGAGAAAAAAACTGTGCAAGCGGCATTCCACAAAGTTTTTAGTGCATATGCCGTATGCCCAAAGTCTGCAACTGGTTAATTATACATTTGTACTAAACCCAGAGCCTTTGGAAAAATGCCAATATAATGGGTTACCTTTACTGAGATAAATCCAGTTTCCAGCAGCATGGCCTGGCCCTGTGTCTGCATCCATCTTTGCTGTAAGCAAGCATTTTCTACATATTAAGGGGTACTAGCAATAAATATATGCAAGAAAGGGGCACATGGAAGAACGCGACACACACCAGGGGGGTCATTGATAACATTGGGTTGTTTACGAAAGGTTACAGAATTTTAAAAAGATGAATACTGCATTATACTGCAACGTATCAAAAACTCCATGTAACTGTCTATTCAATAGGAATACGAATGAACTCAATATAAAACATGTAGCTTATAATAATTCTTCTCTACCACTAGAGGGAACACTTGTAGCTCTTTTTGTAGAATGCTTTACCAGTTTTGTAATGGAACAAGTATTTGTTGTGTATAATAGTCGTTTTCCATCCTCACTGATGCAATGTAGCATACTGCACATGACCTGCAAATATTTTTTACAAGCTTGTACAAGATAAATTCATTTTTAACATTGCACTATATAGCAGTAGAGGGAAGAAAGACAGTGTCTCTGTAAAATGCTATCATTTTTTGGGTGTTTATACAATTTAAAAACTGCACTTAAATAGCAAATCTTAATTCACCCAAGAAACAGAATTTTTCACCCTAAAAGTTTACATAATTTTTAGCGAACAATAAAATATTCAGTAGATTTCGGCTTCTTAGCCATGCTAAACCCAGTTCTTTTTAATATAATTGATTTTGTTTTTTGGAAAGTTTTATATTAAGATGCCCAAAAAGTGGTTCAACTGTATGATAGCTATGTAGTAACTTATGTAGCCCCAAATGAATGGCTACTAAGAGAGGCGAAATTCCAGTGTTTGGATATTAATATCTAATATTATCACATAGCATAATTACGCTACTTTAAAAAGGACAGGGAATTAAATTAATCATTAAATTAATCAAATAGTCAGGCTCAATGCGTTTTCTCTCATTTTAAGGACCAATGAAGCACTTTTATAGTTAATCTAATTTAAAACAGCATGCAGGGAAGGTGAAGATGGAATACAGATAACTACAAATGGAATACAATGTAAACATATGTTTAACAAATTTAATAACATTGTAACACTTTCATGATTGTGGATATATTGATGCTTTGAGACCGAAGTGAATCTAATTAGGTGGCTTCACCTATTTTTTTTAAAAGTTTTTATTTTTGGTTATATGACTACAGCTTTATTAGACAGTGGGGGTTATTTACTAAAGGCAAATCCACTTTGCATTACAAGTGCAAACTACAAGTGCAAAGTGCACTTGGAAGTGCAGTCGCTGTAGATCCGAGGGGGGGATGTAAGGAAAATAAAAAACAGCATTTTGGCTTGCACATGATTGGATGATAAAAACCAGATTTACAGCGACTGCACTTCCAAGTGCACTTTCAGTGCAATTTCAAGTGGATTTATCTTTCGAAAAATAACCCCCCAGTGTGTAGCAGTTATTAGGGCAACACTGCTTCAGTGGATCAAAAGTTGAAAGTTGTTGTGCTAGTAACCAAGATATGCTCTCCAATGCATATCCAATGTGCATGACTGAATGTGCTCATAATTTCACAGGCACGTTTGCAGAAGACAAGAGCTTTCACTGGACTAGTTTTACCGTACATTTTGGTGCTTTGAAGAGAATTTGGCATTTCGCTAATTCATGGCAAAAGTGACAGGTTCTCTTTCTAAGTCACCACTTTGACTAACTGACACTTTCCCACGCTCCACTACCACCCTGCTCACCTATGATAGCATAGGTACATAGTAGATATGGTTGAAAAAAGTCTCAAGTCCATGAACTGCACTGTGTGTACGTGTGTGTGCATGCACACATCAGTTTGGGTATTCCAAGAATAATCTTACTTTTGTGTACTATGCCCTTATAGGAAGGAAATTCCATACTCCCAGCTGATACCAGTGAGTTCCACATTCTTGCTGTTATAACTGTAAAGAACCCCCTACACAATTTCAGATTAAATCTTTCTTCCACGCTCAAGTTGTGGCTGTGTGTTCTTGTCAGGGACCTTAAATAAACGGTTTGTTACCATCACTACAGAATCAGAGTCTACACATGTATTAGATCTTATGCCGCGTACACACGATCACTTTTTGTGATGTAAAAAAACGTTGATTTATCTCACGAAACAAAACAACGTTTTTCAAACTTCATTTTAAAAAACGACGTTGCATACATACTATCATTTTCTGAAAATGCTCTTGCAAAGCGCGGTTACGTACACCACGTTCGATGGCACTCTATTCCATTGGAGCTCCTGTCTCATAACTTGCTTCAGAGCATGCGCGGGTTTAAAAACGTTGTTTTAAACGTTGTTTTGCCCACACACGATCATTTTTTATGACACAAAAAACGACATTCTGAAAAACGACATAAAAAATTGAAGCATGTTCGAATTTTTTTTTGGTCGTTTTTCAGAAGGCATAAAACTAAGTTTTGCCCACACACGATCATTTTAAATGACGTTTTTTAAAACGTAGTTTTATTTCATCACAAAAACCGACCGTGTGTACATTACACAGAGTTTAAAGCTGAGTTCCACCCAGAAATGGAACTTCCACGGATCGGATTCCTCCACCCCTCCGGTGCCACATTTGGCACCTTTCAGGGGGAAGGGGGAGCGGATACCTGTCAAATCCAGGTATCTGTTCCCACTTCCTTGGAAAGATCGCCGCAAAATTGTGTGTCAAAATTCACAATGTCCAGCCCTCCTTCACTGCCTTCTGGGAGACACACAGGTCCCAAAAGACAGCAGGGAACATTCAGAAAGTGCAGTGTGACTCGCGTATGAGCAGTAGGAAACAGGATGTGAAGCTGTAAGGCTTCACTTCCGGTTTCCCTTAGTAAGGATGCTGTTGCCTGCACCCAGAGCCGAGGGATGGATCCATTTTGGGTGTCAAAATCGCAGGCTCCCTGGACAGGTAAATGTCCATATATTAAAAGTCAGCAGCTGCAGTACTTGTAGCTGCTGACTTTAATAATTATTTTTTACCCAGGCGGAACTCCACTTTAAGGATATCTACACTGAAGAACAAAAATACAATATATTTCAGCTTACCAGTCCATAGCACATGGTAGTACATTTTCTGCAAGTACAGCAAATATCGAATTCTGCCAGAAAATCTCAGATTACGTTATCAATTTTCATAGCTAACTTCTTTGAATAACAGAACTCCCTCCCTATGTAATGAAAATTAGTAGAAGAGCAGGTGTTTGAAGTCAAAATCAGGAGAGTGTCACAGGGTGACGTAGCTGCTCCCCAATTGATATATTAAAATGATAGTGTTGTCATTCTGGACAGGAAGTGTGTTACTGGCAGGATCATCAGATAAAAATAAAGGAACAAATCTGAAAAGAAAAGAAAAATACTGCCCTCACAACTAAAGATGTCACCACCCATGGCTGAGGCTCCCGAAAGTAGGAGCGGATACCTGTCAAAGGTATCCTGTCCCCCCTCCCCCTGAAAGGTGCCAAATGTGACAACAGAGGGGGGAGGAATCAGATAAGTGGAAGTTCCACTTTAGGGTGGAACTCCGCTTTAAGGAGGAGATAAGCCTGCATGCACTGCGAGATGTGGAGGAAAGTGATGTTTCTCTGCAATATTGTTGTACAGAACAGGTGAGTGTGTGTGTGTGTACCCCTATTTTACTTAAATAAAATGTACTTTGTCACTTTAAAAGGTTAAAACTGATATAGATATTCTATACGACAGAATTGCTAACAAAGCTGTAAAAATGTAGACTTATATATATTTGAATAAATGACAACAAAGGATAATACCTGAGCACTCAAAGTCTCCAGAGGACTTTCTACTCTGGGGAAAGCCATTAGAGGCATCCCTCTTGCGTCCTCAGGCTTCAGTTTAGAGGGAGTTCCATGTGTTCCCTTAAAGTTATGGACAACACACAAGCCCTACAAGATGAAAAAAACATTCAAATGTAAATGTAGAAAAAAACAGCATCAATACAGAATACAGCATTTACAATTGTAAAATGGAATGCACAGCAATTGTGCATATTTACATGTTAATTTGAGGTCTACCTTGTGATTTCCACTAAATCAGCCATTGGCACCCACACACTCACTATGTTTGAATTGAAGGTGTTCAACTAAAATAAAAATCACCTGAAAATATACTACATGGTAGCTGGTTAATGAGTTATTCTATCAATTGATTAATGCAGTGTAGTGTATGATAGCTTGCTACATATCGTATATCTGTTGGTTACCTCAGTCACAGTGGTCAATCATTTTTCAATAGATCCAGTGCAGTGATACCACAAATACTCACACACCTGTGTGTTTGGTTACCTCAAACACTAGCTTGTAAAGTATAAACTGCAAATGAATCTCTTGAGATTACCCTTGTGTATTTACAGAATGTTGCATGATGCAATGTAATGCAAGTACAATTGTCATTAATCTGCCAGAGGACATAACAACTTTTCCTCTGTACCTTATCTCTAATAATTCTCCAAAGTACATTAAATGAGCAATGCTTGACTTTTAAAATCTACAGTAAGTATAGTATATTACAATTACGTCCTGATATATTTATTATTTATTACATAATGGTAACAGTAAGAAAATAGCTGTTAGTCAAAAGTGATGCACTCAGGATAACATCAGTAAAAAGGGGATTTACTAAGCTGACAAAATGCAACCTGGGTGCCTGTCAAGTGGGAAAAATCGGTAGATCTGTAATATTTGAGACATATTTATTGTAATTAATTTTCAAAATGTTATTTGGGGATTTATGACCCCACTGCCAATGTTTTTCTTAATTTAAGTAAATTGTTTATTATGCTCTATCATTTACTGCTTCTGGTGAGCTGATAAGACTACTGCCAATTATATGTTCTTAGGTTTTCTCCTATGCATGGACTGTTGCTCTAAAATATATACTGTAGTAATTTATTACTCCCTATCACAGAAGGAAAAGATTCCCTTCATATATGGACTTTTGTGATGACATTTCTAATAACTGAAGGACATTGGATTCTTGTTTAACCCTCTTGTATAAACTATTTATGCGTATACATGTTTTAATATAACGGTACTGTAATACCTCCATTTAGCGCTGCACATGTATTGGTTGTTGTGGTTTACAAGGGTTGTATAGTCACCTTAAGTTCCAGCTGTTGTATTTGTTTGTTCCACTCACTATATTTATTATTGTATTACATAATTACTCATATTATTTCAAATGTTGGGTGGTTTCTCAAAAAATTGTTGTGAGCAGCCAAAGTCGAATATACTGTATATACTGTATGTACGTTAGTTATGATGGAATGATACACCCATCAGCTGCATACTACATCATCAAATTGAGACTGAGCTGGTAAGTGAACATATGGTAGTGAACTCCCTAAGTGCCAGTAATCTGTGCCAAATCTGAAATGTGAAGCAGGTTGCAGGTCACGTTGATCACCAAATCTGAACACATTCACTCATCTCTGATTGATAGCATGTTAGCAGATTTCATTGTAGCCATGTAAAATAATGAACTAACTGACTAAATAAATACATTTAAAAAGGCCATTAAAAATAATCAGGAGCATTATCTGTAATCCTGTTTGCTGAGTTTTCACTTGTCAATCCCTTTAATTCATTGATGTACATCCAATATGGACAATCCCTTTAATTCATTAATGTACATCCAATATGGCCATACCCTTTAATTCATTGATGTACATCCAATATGGACAATCCCTTTAATTCATTAATGTACATCCAATATGGCCAATCCCTTTAATTCATTGATGTACATCCAATATGGACAATCCCTTTAATTCATTAATGTACATCCAATATGGACAATCCCTTTAATTCATTGATGTACATCCAATATGGACAATCCCTTTAATTCATTAATGTACAACCAATATGGCCAATCCCTTTAATTCATTGATGTACATCCAATATTATTATTATTATTATTATTATTATTATACAGGATTTATATAGGGCCAAAAGTTTACGCAGGGCTTTACAATATAAAAGGGAGACAATACAGTTACAATACAATAAAATACAAGAGGATTAAGAGGGGCCTGCTCACAAGAGCTTACAATCCAATATGGCCAATCCTTTTAATTTATTGATGTATATCCTGATTTATTTAGGGCAAACAAGTTCGATGGTATTCTACAGATTACATAAAGGGATTTTAGTTAGCTCCTATCCCAGTGGAGATTGCTGTCTTCTCATCACTGTTATTCAAGTACACTATCAAATTACTTTCTAGTTTTGGGCATATGAAAGGAAACTGGCACAAGCCTTGTGAGTAGTGTCTCAAGTGGGAACCTATCCTGATCCCATTGGTCCAGTAAAGCAAAGAAAAAGAACAAACTACCTAGCCATTATGCTAAGTTCATAAAACTGTTTGCTAGTATTATTAATATTATTGTAATCATAATTACCAAAAACAAAGCCACAGCTGTTCCCAAAATGAAGCCACCAATAACATCAACACAGTGGTTCCTGTATTCTGAAACACGATTAAGTCCAGTAAGGAAGGCAGAACACAGAGTTCCAAGGCAAAGGACAGGCTTTGCTAGTCTGCTGCTTTTTGTCTTAATTGTACTTGTGATATACATCTGAAATACAAAAACAAATTGATTGTCACTTTAATTATATATTAAAGCTTTTAAAGGAAGCCTGTACCTGGGGGAAAAGCGAAGGCTGCCATTGTTAATCACCTTCTGAAATTTGTTGGCAGCCTGATGTTACTTTTTTCCTCTCAGCAAACACTAGAGGGCAGCAATTGTTCACAAAGACATTTACAATTGCTTGAATTAGTAATGTCCATGCACATCCTCGTGAAGCCATACGTTCAACTAGCTTTGCATGATTTTCAGGTGCTGCAGTTCTAATTCTTTGCATCTGCAAGAAGCATCTATAGCAGGACCAGAACTGAGTGTGTGTCCTGAGCAGGGAGGCCTTTCCCCCAATTAGGAGATATCAAAATTTGTGCTCGGTAAGATTTGGTAGAAAAATTTTCAGTCGACTAAAGGAACTGTTAGCTTCAATACTTTGAGGGACTAACCTGGAACGTACATGCAGATCACAATTTCTTACGTCAGGCTTCAATTACTGCTTGATTATTCCATGTCAGTATAGTACTGAAGCTATAGAACCAATATGACAGACATCATTTAGCATTTTTAGAAAGCTGACACATTTCCTTTAAAGTGTAAATCAATCCAAAACATTTTTTTGTCCTAGTTTCAGATAGAGATGGGAAGGATCAGAACCCCTACAATTTTTATAGTGCTATATATTATCCAGATACATCAATAGAAAAACAGAGAGCATTATAAAAAGCCTTTACCTACTTAACTAAAAAATGTTTCATTTAAAATTATGGTCAAACACAGCAAAATATAATTGGTGGAAAAGGTACAGGTGGCCTACAACAATTATTAACATTGTATTGCTTTATTACATTTTTTTAAAGGCCCAACCTACTCAAAAGGTATTTATGTAGCTGGACTCTGGTGGGTTGAGTCAGATCCTGGTTTCCTATATGTGTTGTATACTGTCTTTGACATCATTCTGAACTCTATTGCTGTCCACCTGGAAGTTTGGGTGTTCTTGCTCACCTATATGTGTTTCAACTTCTTATTGAGCTCTGCTTTAATACATTAATAAGTATGTTTTTAAATGCAAGCAGTGTAAGTACATATGAGTGTAAGTACAGTAAAAGTGACTGTGCCTCTTGCAGTCACTGTATAGCAAGGCTAAAGCTCTGTACACATGGCCCAGAATCTCGTCAGGAAAAAAACTTTGTTTTTCCTGATGAGATTCATGGCAAGATTCTCTTGCCAGCCGAGTGTACACACACTCCATTCAAAAGAACCTCCGTTCTTATAATAGGCACAAACCCGGTGACGTCATTGACTACGACGAGCATGCGCTCGTCACATTTGATGCCGTCGATGCCATCTTGCTACACCCTACCTATGCCTTGGAAACTATCACGCATGCATCAAAGTCATTGCGAGCATGCGCAGGTTTCCATGGCGATGGGTAAGTATACAGACGCTCGAGTTTCTCGTCAAGAAAACACTGCCGAGAATCACAACGAGAAAATAGAGAACAGGTTCTCTATTTTTCTCATCTAGATTCAGGGCAGTTTTCTTTCTTTTCAAAGCCTCGTACACACATACTTTACTTGGCAAGAAAGCTCTGCCAGCAGTTTTCTTGCTGGTTCTTGCCGAGAAAACTGAGCGTGTGTACAAGGCTTTAGACTGGAAAAAATAAAAAGGAGCCAACCTATTGTGCTGCAGAGAAGAAACCTTTCTGATAGGAGGAGGGAGCAGAGTAAAAGAGTCGTTTTATTGATTGCTGTCAATTGTTGCTGCTGTCAGAACACATTGACCATCAGCTGCAGCCTTTGACAAAAGTCGATCAAACAATTGACTTCTAATAAGCTGAGGCAGCCACACACTAGAATAGAAATTTGTTCCACCCCTGCTTAACCAGCCACATTTTTTGGACAGTGTATGGCCAGCTTTAGTGTGGTTTCTATATTTAATTCAGACCTGTAGAATAATCTAGCATAATGCCCCGTACACACGATCACTTTTTGTGATGAAAAAAAATGTCATTTTCCTTCATGAAAAAAAATGACATTTTTCAAACTTCATTTTAAAAAATGACGTTGCGTACACACCATCATTTTTGGAAAATGATGAACAAAGTGACGGCACTCTAAAGGGGAAGTTCTATTTGCCTTGAGGCTGCTTTTAGCTGGTTACTTGTTACTAAAAGACGATTCCTGCTTTTTTGTCTGTTACAGCGTGATGAATGTGCTTACTCCATTATGAATGGTAGTTTTACCTCCCGTCTCCTAACTTGCTTCTGGGCATGTGCGGGTTTAAAACGGCATTTTTTACGTAGTTTTGCCCACACACGATCATTTTTTATGACACAAAAAATGACATTTTAAAAAATGACATAAAAAATTCGAGCATGTTCGAATTTTTTTTTGGTCATTTTTCAGAAGACATAAAATGACATTTTGCCCACACACAATCATTTTAAATGACATTTTTAAAAATGTCATTTTTTTTCATCACAAAAAGTGATCGTGTGTACGGGGCATAAGACTTTGCCTCTGTGCAGTAGCTTCTTGTAATAAAGTCATCAGTCAGTGCTGCTTTCTCTTCTTGTATACAGTGACTGGTTTTATATCTAGGGGGTGGGACCTGCTGAGTTATCTCCCACAGCTCTGCTTTCTGAAAAGAGTATGTACAGCATAGTGATGATATTACAAGTAAAATAAGTATTTTTTTTATATATGTATATATATATATATATATATATATATATATATATATATATATATATATATATATATATATATACACACAGGCATACCCCGCTTTTAAGTACACAATGGGGATTATTTACTAAAGCTGGAAAGCGCAAAATCAGACTCACTTCTGCATAGAAACAAATGAGCTTCCAGGTTTTATTATCAGGCTTAATTGAACAAGCTGGGGTTAGAAGCACCATTGGTTTCTATGCAGTGAGCCTTATTGTGATTTCCAGCTTTAGTAAATATTCATACCCCATTGTGTACTTAAAATCGGGGTATGCCTTATGTGTATATATATATATATATATATACACATTTTGTCATGTTACAACCAATAACAGTAAATGTTATTTTATTGTGATTTTATGTGATAGACCAACACAAAGTGACACATAATTATGAAGTGGAAGGAAAATGATAAATGGATTTCCAAATTCTTACAAATAAATACTGTATGTGAAAAGTGTGGCGTGCATTTGTATTCAGTCCACCTGAGTCAATACTTTGTAGAACCACCTTTTAATGCAATTACAGCTGCAAGTCTTTTTGGGGATGTCTCTACCAGCTTTGCACATCTAGAGAGTGACATTTTTGCTTTTTCGTCTTTGCAAAATAGCTCAAGCTCTGTCAGATTGGACGGAGAGCATCTGTGAACAGCAATGTTCAATATCTTCTGATTCTGAACTCGATTTAGATCTGGACTTTGACTGGGCCATTCTAACCCATGAATATGCTTTGATCTAAATCACTCCATTGTAGCTCTGGCTGTTTAGGGTCACTGCTGGAAGGTAAACCTCCGCCCCAGTCTCAAGTCTTTTGCAGACTCTAATGCCGCGTACACGACCGGTTTTAATGTCACGGAAAAAAAAATATATATTTTTCTCGACGTGATTCTTGTCAAGCTTGCCTTGCATACACACGATCGTGAAAAAAATGATCGAGCAAAGCGCGGTGATGTACAACACGTACGACGGCACTAAAAAGGGGAAGTTACATTCAAATGGCACCACCACCACCAAAGGGCTGATTATACAAATTTTCCATCTCATAACTTGCTTCTGAGCATGTGCAGTTTTTTTCCCGTTGTTAAAGCGTACACATGTCCGTTTTTCTAGTCGAAAAAAACAACGACGTGAAAAACGACAAGAAAAAATAGAGCATGTTCTAAATTTTTAATGGCCCATTTTTTTCGACGAGAAAAATGCTCTGGAGCCTACATTTTCTCATCATGAAAAACGGTCATATGTACGTGGCTTTACAGGTTTTCTTTTAAGATTGTCCTGTATTTGGCTTCATCCATCTTCCCATCAACTCTGACCAGCTTCACTATCCCTGATGAAGAAAAGCAACTCCACAAAATGCCACTGGCATGTTTCACAGTGGGGATGGCATGTTTAGGGTAATGTGCAGAGTTTGTTTTCTGTCACACATAGGGCTAGATTCAGGATGGAGAGCCTATCTTTAATTTGGCCTAACGTATCTCATTTACGTTAGGCCGCCGCAACTTTTTCAGGCATGTGCTTTATTCATAAAGCACTTGCCTGTAAAGTTGAGGCGGCGTAGCGTAAATCACTATTCGGCGCGTAGGGGGCATGTATCATTTAAATGAAGCGAGTCCCCGCGCCGAACGAACTGCGCCGGCCGTGATTGGTTGCTCCGAATCACGTCGCTACTTGTCAATGAAAGCGACGTCAGCGTAAATGACGGCCAGATAAATTGTGAATGGACGTACGCAAATGACGTAAATTACGTTAGTTCCGAAGTCCATACTGAACATTGGCTGCGCCAGCTATAGCAGGGATAACTTTAGGCCGTGCGTAAGTCTTACGTAAACGACGTAAGGAGATACGCCGGCCGGGCACACGTTCGGGAATCGGCGTATAGGCTCATTTACATATTTTAGACGGGAACACCACCTAGCGTCCAGCCTAAAATGTGAAAATAAGATTCAACGGCGTAAGAGACTTATGCCTGTTGGATCTTATGGAAATCTATGCGTAACTGATTTGATGAATCAGGCGCATAGATAGGAGGGCCAGACGCTGAAATAAGACTTATTTCTTTCCTGAATCTGGCCCATAGTGTTTTGCTTTTAGGCCAAAAAGTTACATTTTGGTCTCTTCTGACCAGAGCACCTTCTTCCACATGTTTGCTGTATCCCCCTTCTTATGGCTTTCTTTCAACAATGGCTTTTTACTTGCCACTCTTCCATAAAGGCCTGATTTGTGGAGTGCATGGCTTATAGTTGCCCTGTGGACAGATTCTCCCACCTGAGCTGTAAATCTCTGCAGCTCCTCCAGAGTTACCATAGGCTTCTTGGATACTTCTCTGATGAATGCTCTCCCTGTCCAGCCTGTCAGCTTAGGTGGACGGCTTTGCAGTTGCGCCATATTCTTTCCATTTTCAGATGATGTATTGAACAGTGCTCCGTGAGATGTTCAAAGCCTGGGATATTTTTTTTTTTATAACCTAATCCTGCTTTAAACGTCTCCACAACTTTATCCCTGACCTGTCTGGTGTGTTCCTTGGCCTTGACGGTGCTGTTTGTTCACTAAGATTAAGAACAAACCTCTGAAGGCTTCACAGAACAGCTGTTTTTATACTGAGAATAAATTACACACAGGTGGACTCTATTTACTAATAAGGTGACTTCTGAATGCAATTGGTTCCACTAGATTTTATTTAAGGGTATCAGCATAAAGGGGGCTGAATACAAATGCTTGCCACACTTTTCACATATTTAGTTGTAAATAATTTGGAAAACTTTTGAATTTTTCTTCCACTTTACAATCATGTGCCAATTTGTGTTGGTCTATCACATAAAATGCCAATAAAATGTTTTGGTTTGTAACACGACAACATGTAGAAAATGTCAAGGGATGTGAATACTTTGAAAGCTTTTTCAAGGCACTGTACACACACACATACATTTTTTAGGCCCCTGTGATTAAATAAATTATGTATTTTCATTACATGATTGAGAGTACCTACCGTGGTATATAATGCAGTGTAGATACTTAAAGCAGCATGTTTTGATGGAAATGACCGCCTGGCCTTGTCTATCATTTCTGGATCACCAGTACAAATGTTTCCATTGCCCATAAACTGATGATGAGCAAGACAGTCTATTCCAGTATAATTCGGTTTACAGACAGTCAAAAAATATGGAGTGAGATTGCCCGTTACTACTTGACCAGCATTTACAAAAATGTCCGTTGCAAATAACCCGAATGCAAAAACCCCTGGAATGTTGGAGAAACAGGAAGAATTAGATACATTTTGCAATACAACATTGTCAATGCTTTTAACAAACATGACATTTAAAATAAAATCAAAACGTTGATTTATTGCATCACAGTCCTTTTTGTTATAATGTTTAATGTGAATAATTCAATGAAAAAAAGCAATCTGATAAACACAGGAATACCATGAATACATGGAAAGGGGAAAATTGAAATAGTATAATTACTCCTAAACAAAACAAAATTATTAACTTTTTTTTTGATTACGAGACTGCAATATTTATTTTACAAAGCTTTATTGCAATAACTAATTTAAATGGTACCAGCACATCTCTCAGTGCTTTGCAGACAACATAAGCCATTCACATCTGCCTTTGCTCCCCTGAAATTTGTAAAGATTTTTGAAATTTGCCACAGTTATAAAAGTTTACATGGCATAGATGCCCCGTGTGGAAAAAACAGCACTTGGATGTAGCTTGGGAAGAATATACAGACACCATGCAGATAATGGGGTTGAAGGGCTAAATGAGTAGAGCATGTAGGGCTGCATTTTCACCTGACCGTTTTTACTAGGGTGTTTTTACCAGGCAATTTTTCTGGCGTTTTTCCGCTGTTTTGAGGTCCCAACGTCACTAATGTAAAAAGCAGTAAAATGCCTGTAATCTGCCTAAAAAGAAGCTCATGTACTGTACTTTTTTGAGCTTCAGATATTTTGCTTCTGGCAATAGAACTCAGAAAAACGGCCAAATTTTTTAAGGTTGTAAAAAATGGTCGTATGTGGGCTTTAACCACTTGTGGCCCGCGCTATAGCTGAATAATGGCTACAGCACAGACCTGAAAAGCCAAGCCACCGTCAATTGACGTCTGCCCCTTAAGGCGTTCTCCGCGTGCGCTCCAGAGCGCGCATCGGGGAAGCTCTGTGTTGGCCGTGTCCCTTGGACACAGCCAATCACAGATCAGAGTGGCCGTTTGCTATGCGATCTGCGCGGCCAATGAGAGATGATCTCATATGTAAACATATGAGATCATCTCTCATTGCCGTTTTACACAGAGACAGCGTCCTGTCTCTGGAGAGGAGGAGACCGATCTGTGTTCCTTGTACATAGGGACATAGATCGGTCACCTCCCCAGTCACCCCCCCTTCCCCCACAATTAGAACACACCTAGGATACACATTTAACCCCTTCCTCACCCCCTAGTGTTAACCCCTTCAATGCCAGTCACATTTATACAGTAATTAGTGCATATTTATAGCACTGATCGCAGTATAAATGTGAATGGCGCCAAAAATGTGTCAAGAGTGTCCGATGTGTCCGCCATAATGTCGCAGTCCCAATAAAAAGCGCAGATCGCCGCCATTTCTAGTAAAAAAAATAATAATATTTCTGTCCCCTACTTTGTAGGCGCTATAACTTTTGCGCAAACCAGTCGCTTATTGGGTTTTTTTTTTTTTTTTACCAAAAAAAAATGTAGAAGAATACATATCGGCCTCACCTGAGAAAAAAATGGGCTATTTATTATAGCAACAAGTAAAAAATATTGTATTTTTTTTCTAAATTGTCGCTCTCTTTTGTTTAAGGTGCAAAAAATAAAAACCGCACAGGCGATCAAATACCACCAAAAGAAAGCTCTATTTGTAGGAAAAAAAGGACGTCAATTTTGTTTGGGAGCCACGTCGCACGACCGTGCAATTGTCAGTTAAAGCGACGCAGTGCCGGAAGCTGAAATTTCACCTGGGCAAGAGAGGGGTATATGTGCCCAGTAAGCAAGTGGTTAACAACGTAAAAAATCTGCGCATCAGCAAGTTATGAGACGGGAGCGCTCATTCTGGTAAAACTAGCTTTCGGAATGGAGTAAGCACATTCATCACGCTGTAACAGACAGAAACGCGCACATCGTCTTTTACTAACACAAAATCAGCTAAAGCAGCCCATCGTGTGAAGGCAAAGCCATTTTAATGATCAGGTTGAAAAAAAACATTGTTTTTTCTAGACCCTTAAAAACTTAGTTTTTTACAACCTGAAAAAAGATTGTGTGTACGCGGCATTATACAAGTGTTTTATGAGCTGAAAACACTCAAGTGTGACTGCTGCCTAAAGTAAATTTTCAGTGAATTAGGTAAAGCTGTGCTGATGTCAATCATCCAATCATGTGTGAAATTACATTTTGTAACTTCTTTTATATGTTCCTTGCATGTGACTGGGTAATTTGTACAAAGTGAATTTTCACATTGTTTCACCTAATTCACTACAATAGATACAAATTTACTTTGAAAAGTGAACTGCTCTACCCCTTTATCAAATTAACCCCAATGTCAATGCCATCAAAAGAAACTTAGAGCATATTTCTGTTTAGAAGTTTTGAGAAGATGGAAAGAAGTTTATTTTATCAGCCCAAACACTCATGTGTAATAGACTTAGGCTGCATTCACACCTATGCGTGAGCGATTTTGGGCGTATTGGGCGACAAAGTTTAGGCGTTTTGTACCCGCGATTTTGCGGCGACAAAACACGTCGTTTTTAAACCCAATCTTTTTTACAGGTTATTGTCTGCTATGCCGAACGCCGAAGCCGCCTGAATACACGCGACAAAAAAGGGTTCGGGACTTTTTTTAGCTTCACGCGATCGGCGTTTCGGCGTTCGGGCATGGAGATGTGAACCATCTCCATAGAGATTAGTGTAATTTCTCCCCTCCAGCGTATCTGAGCGTCACGCTTCAGGCGTTTTGTCGCTCAGGTGTGAATGGAGCCTTAGTCAGTATACAGCTTCATATAAATTGAAAAAAGGCTTAGATTAAATATGCTGTCAGTGCAGTGTTCATTCCGTGTTTGGAAAATAACTCACAACACATTGACTGTACCCAGCACTTTTTGACATCTTCAGTGGGAATAGTGTACAGTACCTTTTGGCTTTTTTTTACTTTTCTAGATATCCTCTGTTGCATATTGTCTGATGTACAGTTTGTTGGAATAGGCTTAGTAGTATGTAATGGAATGCAAAATAATCTTTAACAGCCAGGCAGTATAAGATCACATAAACCTGTAGCTTTAATTCATACTTAGGCTCCTATCTGAAATTGTAAACTGTGGATTTTACGGGCTATAGGATGCAAAGGGACATTTTCAGGTCTATTCAAAATGGCAAAGACCAAACTTCAAGTATTGTAATCCAATGCAACCAAGCAGGTTACAACTTCTAATGTATTGACGTTATTAAAAAGATTTTTTTTTTTTCAGATTTTGAAATTTGCAATTTATTTTGCATGTTATCGAATAAACTCAAATGATGTCGCATCATTCTGTTTGGTAATTGGATAGCAAATATTGTATGCTCTCTAGCTTTGTGTTTCAATATATTATCAAACACAACAAAACAAATAATATTCAAAGAGGCTAAATAAAACAATGTCTCTGTTACAATATGCAAGGTTTACAACATAAGTGGATATCTTGTTTTGTAGCTTATTACTGTTAAATATGAGCAAAATAGAATATTATCACTCCAGTACAGCAAAATATACAGATAATAAACTGAAGTCCATAACATTAATTAAATACCCAAAGTCAACACTGCTAGTAGCACAAGCATTTGATTAGTCTGCTGAAAAAAGCTGAGCTTGTTGGTAAAGCAGATCTAATGCCCAAAGGGAATCCCACAACCTCAGTTCTGTGGCAGTGTGCCAGACATCAATATAGTCACAGACAAGTAAAGTTCAAGGATATCTGAAGGTTATAGAATTAACCCAATACATTTTAGACTGAATTGTATGTTAGGAAAATAATACACTTACAAAAAGACACAATAAAAAAAATAAGATCATAAACACAGAAGTATATAAATAATAAATAAACATTGTGAATGATTTTCAATGAGCACCTTCTGAGGCCGCGTACACACGATGAGACATGTCCGCTCAAACATGTCCGACGGACCGTTTTCAGCGAACATGTCTCATCGGATTTTGGTCCGATGGCGTGTACACACCATCGGACGAAAATCCCCTCGGGCTGAGGACGCGGTGACGTGGCGGTGACGTTGACGCCACCACGTCACCACTCCAGGAAGTAAAATACTTCCACGCATGCGTCGAATCCATTCGACGCATGTGCGGAGATTTCTGTCCGCTGGTTAGTGTACTAACCAGCGGACATATTCGACGGACATGTCTCCGCCACACAAATTTCAAAGCATGCTTTGAAATTTGTCCGCTGGGAAAACATGTCCGCTAGCCCGTACACACGATCGGATATGTCCGCTGAAACGGTCCGTCGGACCAGTTTCAGCAGATATATTCGATCATGTGTACGCGGCCTTAAAGGAGAGGTTTGGGGTGTATAAAAAAAAAAACTTCATACACGCCTTTATGGTATGATGCTGCTGATCACATGACTGCTTATTGCTCAGTTCTTGGCCTTCTCAGAGCGGTGACTGGTAACTGCTAATGGTACTAAAATTTCACCCCGGGCCACAATCAGGAATACCGCCAAGGAGGTTAATGGTGTTTAACCTCACAGCCAGTCCCCTTCTAGAGCACCATATTCTCTCTATTTTCCTCAAGGTACTGATCTCTTTTCTCACTCAGAGCCAGAGTGCTCAAAATGGATGAGCAGCATTCCTTTGCTCCATTAAACCTGCCCCAAAACCGAAGGCCCTGGTTCCAACTCTGGAGTGCCTTGCACTTTTGGATGACAGTGATAAATTCCACTGCAACTAGTCGTTTCCACATCAAATAAACAAGTAACACGTGGCTGCAGTCTGGTCCAGAAGCATTATAAAAGTTTCTAAATATTGATAAATTAGATTTAATAAAACTCAGACTAAATAAATTAAGAGAACTTAAGTATATTTACACTGTTTCTTCGATAGCATTAGCTTGTGAATTTGTCAACATTAAAATGAACTGATTGATTTTCCTTGCTGCCTGGAATTGAGCAATCCAATGATGAAATATAAATGTTTTCAATCATACTTTTTATGAAAAGTTGCAGCTTAAAATTTATGATAACTCCATCTTTATATCACCCTTTGTACTCAGTAGATAGCAAAAGGGCTTTTGTATAAATCATGTGCTCATTTATTTAGCTTATGTTAATGGAGAGCTACCCCCGTAGGAGCCAAAGGATAGGATGGGTCCTCTGTTCTTTGGCTTGGCCTTCTCAAGAACCTCAGCCTCTCTGACACACTAGGTTGAGTTTACAAATATACAACATCACAGGAAATATCTGAATGTAATACTTAGTACACAATAGTAGTTCTATTTTAAAGAAAACTCAATATAGTTTGTGTCACGGACTACCTGGCACCAGGCCTGGGTGCTTTCACCAAGATACAACTTCCTCCACTCTGGAACCAGGAACCAGGTAGTATAGCTGAGCATTGCACTCAAGAACTAGACAACACTAGCTTAGGTGCAAACCAAAACTGATTCTTTGTTGTAAATTCACACATAATATATACCACACAAAATCAGGTAAGAGCTTGATCACATTAACCTAAACAATGCAAACTGTAAACAGTAATACCAGTACATCTAATGAACAGCTAGCAGCACGACGTACTGTGGGACAGCCAATGCCATCAGGCTTTTAAAACTCTGTGTCTCCACCAGACGGAATGACAGCATTTCAAAGGCCAGGAATTTTGAAATGCTGGCATTCAGGGCCAGGGATCGCGGGTGGGTAGGGGGGTACTTCCTCTTCCGCTCCAGTGTTTGGGAGATAGAGAGCTGAATGCTTTCATGGGACATTGTGGAGATGTTTGGTGACCCAGGTGGTAGTATTGCTTGCCGATCCTCTGATTGCGGGGTGGCAGGTGCCACTGTCACTACAGAGGTGGATGAAGAGGCTGAGACTGAAGCAGAAGAGGAAGCAGGAGGAGCCAAAGACCTTTCTTGGTTTTTGAGGTGTCTACTCCACTGCAGCTCGTGCTTTGCACTTAGATGCCTGGTCATGCAGGTTGTGCTCAGGTTGAGAACGTTTATGCCTCGCTTCAGGCTCTGATTGCACAGCGTGCAAACCACTCGTGTCTTGTCATCAGCACATTGTGTGAAGAACTGCCACGCTAGGGAACTCCTTGGACCTGGCTTTGGTGTGCTTGGTCCCTTGCTGCATTGGGCAGTAGCAGGCGTACTGTCTAGGGGACGGACGCTCCGCTTTTGCACCCTGCTCCCTCTTCTGCTGTGCTGGTGGCTCTGTGCGACCGCTGCCTCTTCCTCCGAACTACACAGGTTACCTGCATGACGCTGATTCCATGTGAGGTCGAGGACCTCATGGTCCTCCATATCATCTTTCACCCAGTCTTTACCACTGCCCTCCTTGTCTGCACAATTGCGAAAGCAGCAGCAGTTGGCAACTGTGTTTCTTCATCATCCGAGACGTGCTGTGATGTTCCCCCCATGCACTCATCTTGAAACATAAGTGGTTGGGCATCAGTGCACTCAATCTTTTCCACTTCTGGGGCAGAGCTAGGTGGATGGCCCTGGGAAAACATGCTAACAGAGTCATCAAAAAGCAGAAGAGACTGCTGCTTGATTTGGGGCTTAGACTGCTTGGCTGATTTGCAAGGGGGTGAGGTGAAAGACTGGTGGACATCGGCTGCAGGTGCCAACTCTAAACTTTCAGCACAAGACTGGTTGGGAGACAATGTGAAGGAACTGGAGGCACTGTCAGCAACCCAATCTACTATCGCCTGTTCTGCTCCTGGCCTCAACATTCGTAGAGCTGAATTAGGCCCCACCAAATACCGCTGCAGGCTCTGTCGCCTACTCGCACCTGAGGAAGGTGTTTCACTTGTGTGTGTAGCTGGCACAGATCGACCACGCCCTCTCCCTGCAACAGGAGCTCCACCAGCATCACCACGACCGTGGCCACATCGCTTTTTTGACGTTCTCCTCATATTTCTCAAATGTAGGATCTTGTCCTTAATGGGTGTTTTTTGAATAGCACAATAGAAGAACAGTATCTAAAGGGTGTATCTCACATGTACAGATATGCAGGAAATGCACCAAAAAAAAAATGATTTGCCCTAAATAAGTTTGTTTTGAATAGCTCAATAGAAAAACAGTATCTAAAGTGTGTATCTCACACGTACTGATATGCAGGAAATGCACCAACAAAAAATAATTTGCCCTAAATGTGTGTTTTTTGAATAGCACAATAGAAGAACAGTAGCTAAAGTGTTTATCTCACACGTACAGATATGGAGGAAACACTGCAAACACTGGAGGAAACACTGCAAAATATATTTGTTGCACCAAACTGGATGTTTTTTGAATAGAACAATAGAAGAACTCTAGCTAAAATGTTTATCTCACACATACAGATATGGTGGAAACACTGCAAACACTGGAGGAAACACTGCAAAATATTTTTTGAAACACCAAGCTAAAGTATTTTTTTTTGCCATAAACAATAGAAGAACACTAGCTAAAGTGTTTATCTCACACGTACAGATATGGAGGAAACACTGCATAGAAGAACCCTAAATGGGTGATTTTGAATTAGCTAAAGTGTTTATCTCACACGTACAGATATGGAGGAAACTGCAATTTTTTGCCCTAAATGGATGTTATTTGAATAGCACAATAGAAGAAAAGTATCTTGCAGAGTATCTCACAGTAACATATGCAGTGCTGGTGTACTTAGATTTTAGAAGCAGGACAGACTTCTATATATTTCTATCCCTACAAGCACAAGCAGGAATCTTCCCCTAAAGTATCTTGCAGAGTATCTCAAAGTAACATATGCAGTGCTGGTGTTTCTGAAGCAGGATAGTCTGACTCATATCGAAATCTCTCCATACAAGCACAATCGGGAACCTTTCCCTAAACTATCTAGCAAAGTATCTTACAGTACCATATGCAGTGCTGGTGTTTCTGAAGCAGGATAGTCTGACTCCTATCTAAATCTCTCCCTACAAGCACAATCGGGAACCTTTCCCTAAACTATCTTGCAGAGTATCTCAAAGTAACATATGCAGTGCTGGTGTTTCAGAAGCAGGACAGTCTGACTTCTATCTAAATCTCTCCCTGAGAGCAGCAGCAGCAGCCTTTTCCTACCCTAACTAAAGCAGAATGACGAGCTGTGCTGTGGGCCTCTAGCTTATATAGAAGTTGGGTCACATGCTGCACTGGCCAATCACAGCCATGCAATTAGTAGGCATGGCTGTGATGGCTTCTAGGTCACACGAGTAATACAAATGGTGATTGGCTGCCCTGCAGCGTGCCATTAGAATGCCGAACACCGAACCCGAACCCGAACTTTCAGCAAATTGTTCGGGCTCAGGTCGGGTACAAAAAAAAACAAAAGTCCGGTACAAACCCACTCAACCCTACTTACAAAGTCATTAACAGTAAGGACTAGGCATAATATTACCATTGGCATCCAGATCAGCATAAACAGGCCATCTCAAGTGCAGCAGTGAACAGTAATAAAGTGTAATCTACTCAGTGCTAGAACTAGGGGTGCAACGGATCGTCACCACCCCGTTCAGATCGGCACACCCCGCAATCCACGGAGCGCTCCGGAGCCTCAGCCTAGGAAAGTCCCCGGCTTCGGCCTAGCTCCGGAGCGGCGGCCATCTTGGTACACCCGGCGGCGGCCCTCCTCTCTGTTCACACCCACAGAGGAGGAGGAGCCCGTGCTCGAGGGAAACACACGCCACTGTCTGAGGTCTGAGGTCTGCACTACTGTGGAGTTTACTGTCTGAGGTCTGCACTATTGTGGGGGTTACTGTCTGAGGTCTGCACTATTGTGAGGGTTACTGTCTGAGGTCTGCACTACTGTGGGGGTTACCGTCTGAGGTCTGCACTATTGTGGGGTGTCTGTACTGAGGGGGGTCTGTACTGAGGGGGGACCATAGTGGGTGGGGGAGGGGTGACACCATTTTTATTATTTTTTTGCACCGAGTGACGCCACTGCAGTGGGGGGGGGTGGATATTACAGTGGGGGGGATTTTTTTTTGCTGATCTGAAAAATGATCCGATCCGTGACTCCTGATCCGAGGAACGATCCGAACTGTGAGTTTTTTGATCCGTTGCACCCCTAGCTAGAACTATACTGCCAGAGTGCATTTATGGCAGTGATGCTAGTCCTAGATTGACTGGGTATGCATATGTGACAGGAGGGCCCGTGGAACCCAGAATCCCTTGGAAATGTTGGGAAACCCTTGTATCAGCTTTCCATGCACCTCTTATGTCTAAGTAATCCTGTGTCCATTAGGGGCACAGGGTGACTGAGAAAATGTGTCTTGGATTACTTAAAATTGGACAGTATATTTATCCACAATATTTCCCATGTATGGATATATGTAAAGACTATTCTTTGTTTGATTCTGAACTTAACGTGTTAATTGAAAGAGCTGATCACATTGGCCTCTGTATAATGTAGGAGACGGGTCGACACCTACTGGAGCTCCTACTATTGTGATGTTTCCTGTGTTTATACTTATTATAATGTATAATCTACTGTGTAAAGCTTGGTGACAACAAGCCTGACCTGTAGTGAAATCCTGATTAATCACAACAATGGCCAGGTGGGCAGGGAGTCACATCCGCTGCTTTAAGGGATTAGTTAAATAGCTCTTGTTAATTAGGTTTCTGGTTACAGGTGTATTGTTAGAGTAATGTGAGCAGGAGGAGGGAACATCCTCTTCCACTGTATATACGACTGTATTCTTGTTCTAATAAGAGAGTTCTTGTTCAGCAACCAAATGAGTATTGTCTTGTGTTGTTGTCAGTGGTTGGAATATTTGATATCTATATTCAGACAATTTCCCAGGAATAATCCCTTTTTCCTGTGTTCCAGCTCTCTGGTGGAGATACCCAGTTGGGATTTCAGGAGTCTGTCACAGTCTCATTCTCCATAGTACTGTGGCCCCATAGCTTGCTATACTAAAATTCTAAAACTCATTGAAATATAGAGTAGCCTTTGTTTGAAGCAGGAATATAACACGACTGAAAATTAAAAATGAACAGCTGTTAAACGCTGTATCAAAGCAAGCTAGTCATTTTTAGTGGGCGTACAACCATATTAACATGACTAAAAGGAATTGCTTATTGCAAGACTTTTACTCTGTCAAGCCATAATGTTATCAACCTCCACACAGCTGTCAGTTACTGTGTAAAAGTTCACACCGAACTCTAATGTCATCAATAAAACACACTTTTTCTTATAATTAGTCTTGTGAAACAAATGTTAAGCTAATGGGTATGCAATAAATTACATTCTGTTTGCTCGGTGAGCTAAATTACTATACTATATCAAAGCCCAAAAACAAGTAACATTCTAATAGTAGTAAATATGTACAAAAACATAAGTTTGTGCCCTGATAAAACAGGCTTGAATGGGGCATTGGCAAAGAAATGCAATACCGTCAGCAATGTCATACTACCCAGATTAGAAAGGCTACACTCTGTATGAGCTTCCAGTTATTTTCCAGTAACAGTGTACTTAGTATCTGGATATGCTCTTGGTTGAATAATCCTTTATGGTTTCTGTGAAACAACACATCCAAGAGTCTCCTGGTAATAATAATAAAAATAAAAAAAAACGGATATTTTAACAGACAGTGGTTTTTAAAATCCTCTTGCAACTATATTGAAATTTGAAATTGGCTGCAGTAGGTGTACTTTAACCACTTCAATACTGGCCACCCCCCCCCTTTCCTCCTTTTCTGCTTTTAATGCTTTTGCACTTTGAATGATACAATTGCGCGGTCGTGCAACACTGTACCCAAATGAAATTTGTATAATTTTTTTTTATAGAGATAGAGATATTTAATTTGGTGGTATCTAATGACCACTGGGTTTTTTATTTTTTGCTCAACAAACTGATGAGGACGGCATTGATGGCCACTGATAATCAGCACTGATGGGCACTGATGAAGCTGCACAGCTATGGCAGCAATGATGGGCACTGAGAGGCGACACTAATAGGTGACATTATAGAGTACCCATAGGCAGCACTAATGGGCATTGATAGGCACTTTCAATCACTTTCATCACACAAACACATCATGTGAAGAAAGGACTGCTGATACCCAGCACGTCTGTTTACCAAGAGATCAGCTTTATCCAATCACAGCTGGTCACATGTAAAGGGCCACTGTGATTGGCCATTCATCCCAATCTGTGATCAGCTGTGTCTGAAGGACACAGTGGTCACAGACCACCCAATGGGCGCAGCAGGAGGTGCACGCACTGTAGCCATCGTTTTGCTATAGCACAGTAGTAAAGTGGTTAATGGCCACATCTGCAGAGTGGTATTTACAACTGTCCTGATGCTGGCTTCAGTTCATGGGTGTTGCCATGTTCTCAGGTAGAGCAATCCCTGAAACACCTCTCCCTCTACAAATCTGCCTTTTTCAAATACAAATCCTACCTATATGCAGCTCAACAAACCTACTACCCCACTCTCATCCAATCTTTGTCAATTCTTTTCTACCCTTACTTCCTTGCTTCACCCCCATTGCCTCCACCCACTAACTTACTGTCCAGGAGATTGCTAGTCATTTCAAGAACAAGATTGACACAATTCATGTTAAGATCTCCAGTGTCCAGCTTTCTCCTCCAATCAACATACTAGGTCTCACACCATACTCAATACTTTACTCCTTTGAACATGTTACCACCAAGGAAGTTGCCCTCCTCACCACCTGTCCCCTGGACCCTGTCCTCTCACAATTACTAAAGCCCCCTTCCTGCCTGATCATAAACTCTCTAACCCATACCTTCAATCTCTCCCCTGGCACCTTTCCCTCCCTGCTTAAACATGCACTGGTATATATTGGGTGATGGTGATGGGTGTCAAAGTGTCTGATTATATGTGATTGCTAAATTTTTGTATCAATAAAACCCCTTTTTTTATGCGGCATGGCCCACTCTTGGCATCTTTATCTCCAGGAGGATACATCTCCTTTGTTTCCCCCCCAGTGGGGGGGGGGGGGGGGCTTTTTGTAATGCATCGGTTATCGCCATACTTAAAGATGCTCTAAAAGCTCAAGTTTTTTTCCTTTTATCTTCATGCATTCTTAAACTTCTGTGTGGTGCAGCTCTTCCAGCCCCCTAATACTTACCTGGGCCTAATCTTCCTCTGGCAATGTGCACACAAGTCTTGGCTGTCTGAGGACTCTTTCTCCTCTTTTGTTGAGGCCGTAGCGGGAGTCATTGGCTCCCACTGCTGTCAATCACAGCCAGTGAGCCAATAAGAAGAGAGAGGGGGCAAGGCCGAGCTATGGTTCTGTGTGTGAATTGCAAGCTGCTTTCTTTGGAGCACTTGGCAGGAGGAAGGAGACAGGAGCTCTGGCCGGGGACCCGAGAAGAGGAGTATTGGGGCTGCTCTATGAAAAAAATTACAGAGCTGGTAAGTATAACATGTTTGTCATTTGAAAAAAAAAAACTCCTTTAATATTACTTCAAAAAGTCCTCATTGGACCCCACCTGTTTTAACATCTTAAGACCCGTCTCCCTATTCCCATTTGCCTCCAAGCTTTGTCCACAACCGCATGAGTTGCTATTTTACTGACAACAACCTTCTTGATTCCCTACAATCTTCAACATTGCACTAAAACTGCCCTACTAAAACTCACTAATGACCTACAGGCATACCCCACTTTTAAGTACACAATGGGGTTTATTTACTAAAGCTGGAAAGTGCAAAATCAGGCTCACTTCTGCATAGAGACCAATGAGCTTCTAACCCCAGCTTGTTCTATTAAGCATTGGTAATAAAACATGGAAGCTCATTGGTTTCTATGCAGAAGTGAGCCTTATTTTGCACTTTCCAGTGTTAATAAATAATCCCAGTTGTGTACTTAAAAGTGGGGAATTCCTGTACTAACTGCTAAAACAAATTATTACCATTATGCAATACTTATACTCTTAGACCTTTTCGCTGCCTTTGACAAAGTTGATCACTCGCTATTCCTCGAAAAAATCCACTGCCTTGGCCTCTACAATTCTGCACTAACCAGGTTCTCTTCCTCTTTCTGTTGGGGTACCCAAAGGATCTTTCCTTGAGCCCCTCCTATTCACTCTCTACACCTTTTCTTTGGGCCAATTTATAACCTCCCATGGCTTCCAAAACCACCTTATGTCAGGGACACTTAGATTTATCTCTTTACTCCCCAGCTCATCCCCTCAATTTCCTCACGTATATACTGAGCGGCATATCAGTATGCATGTCACATCACTTCCTCAAACTCAATATTTCTAAAACTGAGCTTGTAATATTTTCTCCTACCCTATCCCCCCTCTTATGAATTTACAGTTGAGATCAACAGTCATTGGTCCCTTCACACATGCCAGGGTGCTAGGTGTAAACTTAGACTCTGACCTCTCATTTGAGCACCATATCTAATCACTGGATAAATCCTGCCTTCTCAACCAAAACTGCTCCCAGCTATATCCCCAACCTCATATGCAGTTATCGCCCAAATTCTCCTGTCTGCTGCTTCCAAAACATCTTGTTCTCTAGCGCTCTTGTCACCTCCTCATATGCTCACCTCCAGGACTTCTCCAGAACCCCTCCAATTCTCTGGAACTCCCTACCCAGTAAATCCATTCAGCTCCCACCCTGTCTGCCTTTATACAATCCTTTAAAAACAAATTTATGTAGGGAAGCCTACCCCACCTCTAATTAGCAACTCTACTTGAGTTACCTCCATCAGATCATCCTCTGCAGCTATCACCTCTTGTACCACCTCCTGCTTCCTTTAGATTGTAAGCTCTGTAAACAGGAACCTCCTATTCCTTCTATCTTAAACTGTATTGTGATTGTACTGTCCCTCTTCATATTGTAAATCACTGTGCAAACTATTTGCGCTATATAAATCCAAAATAATAATAATAAGAAGAAGACAAAGGCAACCATCTTAGCTGGAAAGGGCAAAGTAATCATCCGCTATAGAAGTCATTGGTGTTTTTTTCATGGTAAGTTATTTTGTAATTATAACATTAAGCCATAAACAACAATAAACACTGACTCACCTATAAATCGTATGATTCGCCTGATTAACGGATTCAAGTAACAGCACTCTCCAGTCAGAATCATTTTTTCTTGAACTATCAGGTTTTCTCTTGTGGACTTAATGAAATAAGTAGCTATCTCACCAATAAAAATCTAGGAATGGAAAGAAATAAACATTTTAATTACCTAATTAAAACATAAATAATGCAGTTTAAAGCAATAACTAGGTTACAATATACTTATACTCAAGCATCAGGGTATAACACAAAATAAGTATGGACAAATAAACATGACATTTCAATCTTTGTGAATGAGGAAGACATCAAGGGGGAGATTTATTAAAATTGAAGTGCGCAGATCCTGGTGCAGAGATGCATAGAAATCAATCAGCTTCCAGGGTTTATTGTCAAAGCTTAAAGTGTTAATAAACCCACAACAGTAAAATATGTCCATATATGCAGAATAGTATGCTTGTTATACTCACTGTATTTGCTAATATAAAAAGAAGATTTAGCAGCTGTGTGCATGGGGAAGCGGGTGATTTGATTTTAGATTGCTGGGTTTAGCAACACTTAAGGCTCCTTACACACGGAGCGGTCCGTTTTTCGGTCCGCTCCGTGTGTCCGTCAGCTCAGCGGGGGGTCTCCGCTGAGCTGTCGGGCGGACGGGGCGGTCCCCGCACTGTGCAGGGACCGCCCCGTCCCCTCCGCTCTCCCCTATGGGGAGTCGGATGGAAACGGACCGTCTGTCCGTTTGCATCCGATCCGTTTGCCCGGACGGAAGAAAAATAGGACATTCTTCCGTCCGCAAAAACGGATGCGGATCGAGCGGACGTTAGCGGATGCATCATCCGCTAACGGATCCGCTCCCATAGGGACCCATTACAAGTCCGTAAATGGACTTGTAATGAGGGGACCGTTCGTCCGCTAGTGTGAAAGGGCCCTAAATTGAACAAGCTAAACCTAGAAGTTGATTGACTACCATGTACAGCTGCACCAGATTCTGAGTGGTCCAGTGTTAGTAAATCTCCCCCCAAGTGTTCTGAATAGATAAAAGCACTGAACTTTAAAGTTTATTCATTCTTACTGTAAATGTTCATTATTTTCCTGTAGTAAGCTCACAAATGCTTACTGTAAATGTTCATTATTTTCCTGTAGTAAGCTCACAAATGCATCGTAACTTTGTGTGGCCACTTTTGCAGTCGGTAGAGTGAAGTGCAGTGAGGCAAGTTGTTGTGAACTAAAGAAAAACAGTCTCAAGATCCTTCGCCAATTTTACCTCACTTTACTACATTTAGGGCTAGATTCAGGTAGGGCTTACGGCAACGTATCTCGAGATATGCCGCGCAAGTCTAAATTTGCGCCGTCATATCTATGTGCCGTACCCACAAAACTAGATACGCCCGAAAATAGGCTTCTCCCGACCAACGTAACTTTCCTACGCCGGCGTATCCTAGGCGCATATTTACGGCGAACGCATCTGGTGCAACCATTGATTTCCTATGCAAATATGCAAATGAGGGAGATACGCTGTTTCACGAAAGTAGTTGCGCCCGTCGTATTGATATACGTTGTTTATGTAGGCGTTCGACCGGCGTAAAGTTACCCCTGCTATATGAGGCGCAGCCCATATTAAGTATGGACGTCGGAACAGCGCCGAATTGTACGTCGTTTAAGTAAGTCATTTGGGAATGGGGCTGGGCGTAAGTTACGTTCACGTCGATATCAATGAATATTTCCGATGTGATTTTGAAGCATGCACACTGGGATATGTCCATGGCGCATGCGCAGTTCGTTCGGCGCGTCATTTACGTGGGTTCACGATTAGTTTACATACAACACGCCCACTACCAGCCTACTTTGAATTACGCGGGCTTACGCCTGCACATTTACACTACGCTGCCGTAACTTTGGGCGCAAGTTCTCTGTGAATACGGCACCTGCCTCTCAAAGTTAAGGCGGCGTAGTGTAAATGATATATGCTACGCCGCCGGAAAGTTGCGAGATTCTATATGAATCTAGCCCTTAGACTTTAGCACATCATACTCTACGTCCATCATAGATAATGGGGACATACAAGGTAAATACACTTTAGCAAATCAGACTCTATGGCGGTCTTAAACTTAAACAATAATTAAAAAAAAATAATAATCCTTATGAGCGTATCAAGGGTTAATATTCCCTACAATGGTGGAAGTCCAAAAGGAGCCCAAGTGGAAGCAAAATATTATTTTTAGGAAGTTAAATCAATACAAATATCAAAATGCAATTACATTTTGCTAATACAAACAGCTATGCGTGATCAATGTTTGGCCAAGAAATATTGGTATTTACTAATATCTCATTAATAACATATTGACCAAGTACTGACACCCTACCAGAGTTCCCTTTGGCAATTATTTTATTGATTGTACTGCTAAATTCTCAGAGTAAACACCGAAAACACAAACATGCCAATTGCATATTTTGATGACTATTATATTATTATTTTTATCATTATTATTATTATAAACTTTTGATTTCCTTCATGACCAAGGTCAAAACAAACATTTAGGCTTTTTGGTAAAATTTAAATATACTGTAAATGAATATTAAAATGTATATGCCAAATGCTTACAATGCAGTGTTTTCAACTGAGAGATCTGTATAACACTTAATGCACATTCACATTGGTTCACATTGATGCTACTTTAAAATCGTGCTACTTTACTTGAAGTAGCGCAATTTCAAAGTAGCAAGGTCAACGCGATTTCAGGTGCTACTTGATAGACATTTGTGTGGCTTCATACACAGATGTCTATTGAAATCGCACCTGAAATCGCCAAAATTTGTGCAGGAACTACTTTGCCGCACTGCAAAAATCGGTGTCCCACCGATTGGAATAATGCCATTGCCGTCAATAGGCTGGCTGCGACTTGTCATGCGATTTGATCTCTCAAATTGCATGACAAATCGCTCCAATGTGAGCCTAGGCTTAAAGTTGGAACAGTCTGAAAAACACATGTGTTGACATAAGCTTATTAGAGAAAAACAGCACAGCCCTTATAACAACCACCAAGCAGCCTTTTAATTCATAATTAACATTTACATTTTATAATTCTATACATGTATTCTATACATGTATTTAAAATCACGTTGTCAGAGTGCAATGGTTCACATTAATTAAGAATGCTTTGTAGATAAACTACTTACAATAGTTGTTGGTGTTGCAGCCAGCACACAGTACAGCACCAGAGGGGAAATGAAACTTTCATCTTCAGTCCCTGGGTATGGTTTCATTAGATTTCCATCTTGGCAGAAGAAGCCTTGAATGTGCACTTGAAAGGTATCCGTACACTCAAAGTAGTATGCAAGCAGAACAGTGCCGGCCATTATGACAAGCTGAAAATAAAGCATAGCAAGTTAAAACAGACATAAAACCAAAGGTCTAATGACAGCAATTTCCATTAAGCAATAATGTCCCCATCACCCAAGCAATCTTACAATAACTGCGGCTGGATTGTTTGCACATGTACAATATCCAATACATAAGCCTTTTGGCAAACTGTTTAATGAATGTGCCTAATCGAACTTGGTTCTGTGTCTGGCTCACACAGGGATTCCACCGGATTACACGCCTTCATAAAATAAAAAGGGCATAGGAGCATCACTAATGATACCCTGATCTCAGCAAAGGAAAACACTTTACTTATCCACTGAATGACAGAGTGCACACCAAACAGTGTCAATATAGTGCCTTGTGCTGTAGTCCTCAACCCTCTGGCATCCACAGGGTTACCTGAACATGCTGCAGCAAAAGGTGTTCCACACCAAAGGACTTCTAAAAGGTACTTTGTGTATAAATAGCCATTCACTTTCGCAAATATTGCTGTCCCCTCAAAATAACTCAACACACGTCCATTAATGTCTAAACCGCTGGCAACAAAAGTGAGTACACTCCTACTGTAAGTGAAAATGCCCAATTAGCCCCCCCCCCCCCCAGTGTCATGTGACTTATTAGGCCGCGTACACACGATCGGTCAAAACCGATGAAAATGGACTGAAGGTCCGTTTCCTCGATTCAAACCGATCGTGTGTGGGCCCCATCGGTCAGTTATCCTTTGGTCAAAAAAAAGAGAACTTGCTTTAAAATTTTACCGATGGACGCCTAACCGATTAGGTCAAAACTGATCGTTAGTATGCAAAAGCATTGGTTAAAAAGCCGCACATGCTCAGAATCAAGTCGACGCATGCTTGGAAGCATTCAACTTCGTTTTTTTCAGCACGTCGTTGTGTTTTACGTCACCGCATTCTGACACGATCGTTTTTTTAACCGATGGTGTGTAGGTACATCAGACTATCAGTCAGCTTCATTGGTTAACCGATGAGAACGGTCCGATGGACTGATCGTGTGTATGCGGCCTTAGTGTTACAAGGTCTCAGGTGTGAATGGTAAGCAGGTGTGTTAAATTTGGTGTTATCGCTCTCACTCTCTCATACTGGTCACTGGAAGTTCAACATGGCACCTCATGGCAAAGAACTCTCTAAGGGTCTGAAAAAAATAATTGTTGCTCTACATAAAGATGGCCAAGGCTATAAAAAGATTGCCAAGACCCTGAAACTGAGCTGCAGCACAGTGAGCAAGACCATACAGCGGTTTAACAGGACAGGTTCCACTCAGAACAGGCCTCGCCATGGTCGACCAAATAAGTTGAGTGCACCTGCTCCAGAGGTTGTCTTTGAGAAATAGACGTATTAGTACCACCAGCATTGCTGCAGAGGTTCAAGGAGTGGGGGAGTCAGCCTGTCACTGCTCAGTCCATACGCCGTACACTGCATCAAATTGGTCTGCATGGCTGCTGTCCACAAAGGAAGCCTCTTCTAAAGATGATGCATAAGAAAGCCCACAAACCGTTTGCTGAAGATAAGCAGACTGGATTACTGGAACCATGTCATGTGTTCTGATGAGACCAAGATAAACTTATTTGGTCCTTATTTGGATCCACTAATCGGAGCGTACACCCTCTACCTGAAAGAGTTGGATCACGTATTAGATATGTCATCCAGCGCCACCATACTCCTACTTGAAGTGGTTGGCAAGGTGGTTAAGAAATAATGAGTTGATTTACCTGCCAAAGGATTTGTATTTCTGTACATCCAGCTCTAAGATTTACACACCCCTGCCACACCACACAGCCCCGTCTGGCTCCACACTCCTAACCTGTGACGAGATAGTGAAATAAGAAACCGCAGACTAATGCGCTCATCTCTACCACTCTGCGCTCTGCTCTTATCAGCATGCTCTTTGTACTGCAGCACAACTGATTATCTGATTGTGCTGGTTCTTCTCTTTTAGTTTTAGCTATGCTGTACAGGAACTGCAAGAGGCTGATACAAATAAAAATTAATGTAACTACACTGGTTGCAAGATAAATGTATGAAATAATATGTGGGTTTACTTTTTACATCTGTCTTAAATTCAGCATAAGGAATTGGTTTGCTTATATCCAGTATACCATTTTTCAGTAAAGAGTTCCAATTCCAAATTGCAACATACAAGCTATTTCTACCAATCAGAATTCAGTCAGCTGAAGTCAAGGGAATATATGATGGAATCAGACTGGCTGTTTTGGGTTACTGCACCTAAAGGTTTAATTCACCCAAAAGTGATATTTTATTATACAAATGTTCCTTAGCACACGAATTAGCTGTGATTAATTTTTAGTGAAGATATTTTCCAAGTGATAGCAAGACTCCAAAAGTTAGTCCCTGCTTGACCCTCCCTTGAACTACAGGAGAGTCAGGACACTCTCTACTTTGCAGATAGAGAAGGGAGCTGTGTGTTAGTGGGAGCATCCTGACTCTCCTGTAGTCCAAGGGAGGGCGCGAGCACGACACTCCACACCAGGGAGAAAGCCTCGAATTACTGTGTGGAGTTTCAGACAGAAGAACAGGAAGTCAGGATTTCTCAGAAGAAATAAGGACATTTAAAAGCAAAATGGAAGGATGAGGAAAGTAAAGGAGGACTGCACTAAGGGAAAGTAAGCTACAGTATTTAGGAAAAAAAATTGTACCTGTACAACCCCTTTAAGTACAGCCAACAAATGCAACCTATTCAAGTCAATGTGGCTGCGCCACAACTGTCCTGTGTTACATGTGGTTGTGGTATACAGCTGCAGCCTTTCAATGGTGAAAACAAACAACCTGGAGATGTTATATTGCCACTAAACTGCTTGTCAAATGTGACAATGGCAACCCAAATGGTCCATTTCCTTTATAATTCAGGGTTCTATTACATGGATTTGTTGCATTTATTAGCATTACATGTCACCATGAGACCTTAGGTTGGTTGGATGCTCCCGCTGTTTGCTGTGGACTGATGAACTTTTTTTTACATGTAAGCAGATGCTGTTTTTATTGAATAAACGCGGTTCCATTTCTTAGCACCTTTCTGCGCTCTGCTCTGTGTTTTTCATTATGAAGCTGGACCTTCCCAAAGTCCCAAAGCAGTACTATAGAAGCTGTGTTTGGTGCTCTGCAAACTCCTGGAAAAGGATAACTGACTTCCTAAGTGGCATTACATCCTCAGATGCCATAGGACTTTGGCACTCTCTCTGATTGAGATCTTTGGAATTGGATTATATATACAGTATCTAACAAAAATGAGTACACCCCTCACATTTTTGTAAATATTTTATATATTTTTATGTGACAACACTGAAGAAATAACACTTTGTTACAATGTAAAGTATTGAGTGTACATCTTGTATAACAGTGTAAATTTGCTGTCCCCTCAAAATAACTCAACACACAGCCATTAAAGTGACATTTTCACTTAGTGGTGTACTCACTTTTGTTGGCAACAAAAGTGAGTACACCACTAAGTGAAAATGTCCAGATTGGGCCAAATTAGCTATTTTTCCTGCCCTGGTGTCATGTGATTTGTTAGTGTTACAAGGTCTCAGGTTGGAATGGGGAGCAGATGTGTTAAATTTGGTGTTCTCACTCTCACTCTCTCATACTGGTCACTGGTTCAATATGGCACCTCATAGCAATGAACTCTGAGGATCTGGAATAAAAAGCAGCACAGTGGCCAAGACCATACAGAAGTTTAACAGGACAGGTTTCACCCAGAACAGGCCTCGCCATGGTCGACCAAAGAAGTTGAGTGAACGTGCTTAGTGTCATATGCAGAGGTTGTCTTTGCAAAATAGACATATGCCGCACACTGCATCAAGTTGGTCTGCATGGCTGTCATCCCAGAAGGAAGCCTCTTCTAAAGATGATGCACAAGAAAGGCCACAAACAGTTTGCTGAAGACAAGCAGACTAAGGACATGGCTTACTGGAACCATGTCCTGTGGTCTGATGAGATCAAGATAAACTTATTTGGTTTAGATGGTGTAAAGTGTGTCTTGCCTACAGTCAAGCATGGTGTTGGGCAAGTGGCATGTCACATTAAAGATTAAATTTGAGAGAAGCGGGGGGTGCTGACTTCTTACCTCTTCTCCCATGCAGCCAGCGAGTTGAGAAGCGTGGTGGTGAGGGGCCGAAAATGACTTCTCACCAGGCGGGGCCTCTAGTAATTTGGGGGGCCCTCTGCAGCTTTGCGGGGCCCTAAGCGGCCTGCATAGTGGGCCTATAGGGCGGATCGGCCCTGGTGTTGGGAGTGTCATGGTGTGGAGCTGCATGAGTGCTGCTGAAACTGGGGAGCTACAATTCAATGAATGCTAACACTGTGAAATACTGGAGCAGAGCACGATCCCCTTCTTTCGGAAACTAGGCCGCAGGGCAATATTCAAACATAACAACCCCAAGAGGACCACTACCTTACTAAAGAAGCTGAGGCTAAAGGTGATGAACTGGCCAAGCATGTCTCTTGACCTAAACCCTATTGAGCATCTGTGGGGCATCCTCAAATGGAAGGTCTCTAACATCCATCAGTTCTGTGATGTCATCATGGAGGAGTGGAAGAGGACTCCAGTGTCAACTGTTAAGCTCTGGTGAACTCCATGCCCAATACGGTTATGGCAGTGCTGGAAAATAATAGTGGCCACGCAAAATATTTACACTTTTTGCCCAATTTGGACATTTTCACTTAGGGGTGTACTCTCTTTTGTTGCCAGTGGTTTAGACATTATTGGCTATGTGCTGAGCGGGTGTGCGGGGTGTGGGCCGCACCAATGTGACAGCCGCCAGAGGGGTGACACCCGTGGATAGCAGCACCACTAACATCGGCCGCTGCCCTGATTAGCTGTGCCTCGCCCCGATGTGTCTCTTAGCGAAGCAGACAGAAGCTGTCTCCCCTTCCTCTCTGTTTACATCCACAGAGGAGGAGGAGCCTGTGCTCGAGGTGCACACACTGCTGTGTGAATCTATCAGTGCTGTTCTGAGGTCTGTAAGGGGGCGTCTATACTGATGGGGGTCTGTACTGCTGGTGGGTCTGCACTGAGGGGGTCTGTACTACTGGGGGGTCTGCACTGAGGGGGGTATTCACTAGGGGGATCTGTACTGCTGGGGGGTCCTGCACTGGGTAGTCTGCACTGAGGGGTGTCTGTAATGCTGGTGGGGTCTGCACTGACGGGGGTGTCTGTACTGAGGGGGGTCTGTACTGAGGGGGGTCTGCACTGAAGGGGGTGTCTGTTCTGATGGGGGGTCTGCACAAAGGTGGAGGTGTCTGTACTGATGGGGAGTCTGCACTGAGGTGGAGGGTGTCTGTACTGATGGGGGTCTGCACTGAGGTTTTGGTGTGTCTGTACTGATGGGGGGTCTGCACTGAGGTAGGGGGGTTTCTGTACTGATGGGGGGTCTGCACTAAGGTGGGGGTCTGCACTGAGGTGGGGGGTCTGCACTGAGGTGGGGGTGTCTGTACTGATGGAGGGATCTGTACTGAGGGGGGGAGTCTGTACTGATGGAGGGGTCTGTACTGAGGGAAGGGGTCTATATTTTGGGAGGGCGGTCTGTAGTTAGTGAAGGGAGGTATATACTGAAGGGAGTGATAGTTGGTGGGGGGTGACACCATTTTATTTTTCGCACCGGGTGACACCAACCTTAGTGAAGCCACTGATGTCTCTCAAACAGAAAACTTGCTGTTTGAGAATGTGCTAAATTAATGAAATAAAATACCAACTCATTGAAAGTAGAGGCTTCCCCATTCCATTACTTAATATAGTTACATATTAAGGGCCAGATTCTCAAAAGAGATACGACGGTGTATCGCAGGAAACACCATCGTATCTCTGTTTTTTTGTCCTGTTATCTATGCGTGTGATTCTTAGAATCATTTACGAAAATTGTGGTGAGTGGCACCGGCGCAAACATTTTTAAATTTAAATTGATTAAGCTGCAGTACTGTGAACCTTCAATTGAAGGAAAGATTATATAAACAAAAAATGTTACTGCACTAATATGATATCCAACATAAATTACTAGATATATGTATATCAAACAACCGTGCTATACAGTGAAACAATTATTGTGGTGTGTTATGTAAACACGATCAGAAATCAAGTGCAAAACAAATATACAAGTTTGATATGTGTTATTCTTTCCTGTAAAGGAAGTGATTTACATAATAAACTGTGCGACTATTAAATTATGGACTAACAGTTGAACTCTAAAAATAAGAAAAAAAGTCCAAGCATTTCGTGAAAATTAATCTTCCACCCGTAAGAGTTGCGTGCCACCGTCACCAACAGCTGAATGCAATGCTCACCAGATCCTAGATGGTATAAGGCCCAAAAACTATTCTTTAGAGGTCCAAAATGGGGGTTCTCCTGGGATGACTTTGCAGGGCTATCCTCATGGCCTCAAAAACAACAATGGGCTCAACATAGTGAAGTACGTATAAAATGTATTTAAAACAAATGTATAAAAACCAATGTACTCACAAGCATAGTGCCCGAACCGGCACTGAGTGTCCGTGGCAATGTCGAGTGTTATGGCCGCTCGCTAGCCTTAGAAGGGGTGAGATACCTTGCTCCTGCTTCCACTTGCTGCTACCTCAAATGGTCCCGGTGTGTGGTGTACCTCCTTTGTTTAGCGTGGATCCTGCTAGCCCTTACGCGTTTCGAAATCAATTAGTCTTCAGAGAAGCTGTGGATCCTTCCTACTCTGTGTTATTTATACTATGGTGGACTGTCTGCTCCCAATTTCCGTTTTGCCCGAAACCGGAAGTTGACCCTCCGCCATCTTGGCCAACTGGAAATGGCAAATCCGCCATTTTACTTTCCGGCGTATTGTTCTAGATAGCCCATTCTGTAAGGCACACTTACTCTATGGGCTCCCTACTATTGGTCGAACATGCGGCCTTCTATCTAAGAAATGTTGCACATAGCTCCCCCCTCTTTCTTACTACAGGTAGCCAGATTAACAGCGCGTGTTCCCGTCAGACCGGAAGTGCGCGATCCGCCGGGTGGAAGATTAATTTTCACTAAATGCTTGGACTTTTTTTCTGATTTTTAGAGTTCAGCTGTTAGTCCATAATTTGATAGTCGCACAGTTTATTATGTAAATTACTTCCTTTACAGTAAAGAATAACACATATCAAACTTGTATATTTGTTTTGCACTTGATTTCTGATCGTGTTTACATAACACACCACAATAATTTTTTCACTGTATAGCACGGTTGTTTGATATACATATATCTAGTAATTTATGTTGGATATCATATTAGCGCAGTAACATTTTTTGCTTATATCTAGAATCACTTACGCATAGATACAGTGAAGATCTGACAGGTGTAAAACACTTACACTGTCGGATCGTAGATGTAATTACTTTTCTGGCCACTAGGTGGCCTTCACATTGTTTTCTCATTTGCCTATGCAAATGAGCCTAATACGCCGATTCCCAAACGTTTTTACGCCGCCCCTTCATCGTTTACGTTGTTTCCGTAAGCGTAAACCTACCCCTGCTATATGAGGGGTAGGTTTACGAAGTTCCGTCGTTGCCATGTTAAGTATAGAATGTTAAGTATGGCGTCGGGTCAGCGTCGTCTTTTTCCGTCGTTTTACTAAGTCGTTCACGAATAGGGCATTGTGTAAGTGACGATCACGTCGTTTTGACGTCGGTTTCAAGGACGCTTTCCGACGTGAAGCTGGAGCATGCGCATTGGGCTTTTTCCCCGGCCGGCGCTTGCGCAGTTCGATCGACGCGGGGGCGCGCTTAATTTAAATACAAGCCGCCCCCTTTGAATTACGCGGGGATACGCAGGGCCATTTACACTATGCCGCCGCTTAATTACTGAGCAAGTGCTTGAAAAATACGGCACTTGCTCCATTAAGTTGCGGCGGCGTAGTGTAAATGGCTTACGCTACGCTAGCGGCCATTCTATGAGAATCTGGCCCTAAGTGGTTTGTTTCCCAACTCATGCCACATCTTCAGCCTAAATAATTTAGAATAATTGAAAACCATGTAGATTCATATGAGGGGGATACTATTTTTTCTTAAATTTGTTAAATTTTTACTGAGTTTGTAAAGTCCTGGACATTTCCTCTGAAATGTAATGGTATATATATATATATATATATATATATATATATATATATATACACACACATACACAGTATATATGTGTGTGTTCTTATTTGCTGTAAGTTTCGCTTTAAAGTAAGTGTGCAGTTAAATATTTTTCCAGCAGATGTCAGTATAGGTGCATGTTTTCAGAACTAGTTCTTAGCAAGCTGTTTATACTGTACTTATGTCTGAATGCTTTTAAGCTTTTTATTTTTATTATATGGCCTATGTTTCACTTTATATTTGCAATTTATAAAGTATATTTGTTTTATCTATTCAATCTGTGAATGCTCATTGGATCTGCTATTTGTATCGGCTAATCAAATGAAACTGTTTTCAATGTGAGAGAAAGAATTGTTATATTATATCTTATATATATATAAAGTAGTGGAATTAAAAGCAGCATCTACAACCAATTCTTTCCATCACTTTTATTCCAATTGACGTTGGTAATTAGGAGGGTAAATCTCCCTTACGAAGATACAGACAGCAATACAAACTTGAGAGTTTTTCTTTTATTACGGGTACTTATTTAGCACTGTCAATTTACAGCGCTTTATATATACACTATATTGTACATTCACATCAGTCCCTGTCCTTAAGGAGCTTACAATCTAAGGTCCCTACCTCACATTCATACATACACATATTAATGTTACACAGGAGCCATTTAACCCACTAGCATGTCTTTGGAGTGTTGGAGGAAATCGGAGCACCTGGAGGAAACCTACACAGGAACATGCAAACTCCAGGCAGGTAGAGCTGTGGTTGGGATTCTAACCGACAACCCTAGTGCTACCAGATGAAAGTGCTTGTCAACTGTACTTCTAGTTATACTTTAAGGAGGAACTGCAGTCTGCTCACATAATTTGTAATAAACACATATTTGCCATTCTGAAGCTTCCCTCCAACCACTTTGCATATTATTTTATGTCTACTGTAATTCTGTACTTGCCAAATATGCTGCAGAAATCTCCCTCCACTAAGTCTGGCTGCAACCATTTTAACTGTGGGCAGCTGAAGTTTCTGTCTTTTCACTTCCTGGATTTACACAGACACACAGAAGCACACCTTCAGCTCTGCAGCCCTGTGGCTCTCATTGGTCCTCTTAGAATCATTTGCCATTTCTGGATAGAGAGAGAGCTGTGTATGATGTCATAAGCCTAGGTCAATGACCAGACAAGAAACAGAAAGTGGGCTGTATAAGGTATTTACTGGCAGAAAAAAAAAATGTTTTCGTATCCAAAGTTAAAACAACAAGAGCAGAAGATTTAATAGATGGAAAGATGAATGACTGGATGACTGAAGGACCGTTTTAACTTTTAATACAATTCAAATGTTAATTTACTGACTACTTTAATCATTATGCTGCTAGCACTATTAAATAGATAAGAAATTATTCAGAAAATGTGTACGCTTAGTATGTTGAGTGATCCCCAACAAAGTCTATCGTATTTACTTGTTTTAAACTTTTTTGTTACATTTCTTAAGTTACCACCTAGTTTCCAGGCCTAGGTAGATTATATTATACATCCCGTGAGTCTTCAAGAGTGGTTTTCTCAGCTAAGCACACCCTCCTGCCTGCATGCCTGAGCTAAGCAAAGATGGATTCCAGGAAGAACCTGCTGCATGAAATTATCTTTCCTTATTCGAGATGGAAGGCTAGGGGGTTATTTTCAAAGTGATTTTTGAGCAAAAAACAAACAAAAAAAAACATGAGGACGTTGATGGATGGATGGATGGGGGAATTTGCTTTGAATATTAAAAATAAATTAAATGTATGCCTGTTATTTTCTGCCGACTTATTGTTCCATCGGTGGGCTGATAACTTGAACACATACTCCATTATTCTTGTGCTGCTTATTATAGCCTGATGACAGATGATCCCCTCCCCCTCACCACACCTGATTCCTCTTCCTCTCCCTCTTATTGTGGGGTATGTCATCACTTGCCCTTTCACCCTTCTTCCTCCCCCGGGGCTTGATCTCCGACCTTAGAGGAGGAGCAGACAATTAGCGGGAGCTCTGCATGAGAGTTGGTCCCCATGTGGAAAAAAGTGGAGTCAGCGATGTACACCAGGTGTTTTTTTTACCTGGTTTCATTATTTTTTATTTGTTGTGTTTTTTTTTTGTTCTTTATCTTCCCCCTATTACCTGATTAAGCTACCTGAATCTTATGCACCTCTTCCCCCAGCAGTACCCCACTATGTATTTGCCCTCCACGCTGATGTTTATATGACTGTCATGAGGTTCTATATTGTGGTGTCATTTTTCAAATCCCTCCCTCAACAGCTATGGCCCATTTAAGTGACAAGGGTGACCTGAAGGTGGTATCTTGGAATGTTAAGGGACTTCGTTCCCCCAATAAGCGTATGCAAGTTCTCAGACATTTAAAGCGTCTCCGGGCTGATGTGGCTCTCCTACAGGAGACCCATCTGTCCGCTGATGATTTACCACGTCTTCGCAAGTTATGGGTGGGGGATGTTTATGGCTCTCCGGCGATAGGCCGCAAAGCTGGGGTGGCTATTCTGCTACATAAAAATCTGAGACATTCCGTTCGTGATCTCCGGACTGACTCGACTGGCCGCAAGGTGACTCTGCATTTATCACTAAATTCTAGGGAATTTGCCATCACCAACATATACGCTCCCAACTCTCCTGATATTCCTTTTTTTCAAGACATGGTGTCCTGGGTTCTCACTGCTCCCGAGGCTATGCACCTGGTTGGGGGAGATTTTAATTCTGTTATGCATGCACTGGAAGACAGAGAAGGTACTCGATCTCGGAAAACGCAGAGTCCGAGTGCTCTAACTGTAGGCCAGTCCCTCTTAGATCAAGCCGTCTCTTCACTGCGCTTTATTGATTTCTGGCGTCTAACCCACCCGACTGACCGGGATTTTACTTTTTTTTCGCCCCCCCACAACTCTTTTTCTCGAATTGACTATTTTTTTGCGTCCCCAGCTTTATTGCCATCGCTCCGCGACGCTGACATCGGCGACACAGTAATCTCAGATCACAGTCCAATTTCTGTACATTTCACTGGTATCAATTTTTCATCGCCCTCGCCTACATGGCGTTTCCCCTCTTATCTAGCGGAACATGAAGATTTTCGCCACATGCTTTCTGGCGCCTGGACTGACTACGTCTCCACTAACAGTGCACACATATCTGACCCCAACCTCTTTTGGGAAGCGGGTAAAGCCTTCCTTAGAGGGAAGATTATTTCGTATACTGCCCAATTCAAGCGTCACTCCCGACGACAGTATATGCAAGCTAGCGAAATGTTACGCTCAGCGCATGCAACATTAGCACATACTCGCACCTTGGAGACCATTAAGGCCTGGAAGCTTGCTAAACGGAACTTTGATCTCTGGGCTGAACAGCAGGAAGCAGCTAAATCATCGTTTTCCACCCTTCGCTTCCACAGGTTTGGCAACAAGGCAGGCAAACTTTTGGCCAGACTATGTGCAGGTCCTAAACGACCGACTTATATTTCTGCTTTAAGGAATAGTGCTGGCTCCCTTGTTACCTCTCCTGCGGAAATAAGTAAGCTGCTTGCAGACTACTATACTGCCCTGTATTCAGAGGACCCGACTGATCAAACTGTGGCGGAAGAGCTTCTATCCAAGGTCCGACTGCCTCAACTCACCTCTGCACACTTAGAAGCCCTTAATGCACCTATCACATTGGAAGACACTCAGTTGACAATTAAATCTCTAGCTTCATCTAAAGCGCCAGGTCCTGATGGCTACACTGCCGAATTTTACAAACTGACTACCGAATTCATTCCCGACACTTTGAGACATGTCTTTACTGCCATGTGGGAAGGGGGCTCATACCTCCCCACAGGGGCCCAGGCTCACATTAAATTGATTTCCAAAAAAGGGAAAGACCCATTGCAACCAGGGTCTTATAGGCCAATTTCGTTGATCAACGTAGACGTAAAAATTCTTTCTAAGATAATTGCCTCTCGCCTAGCTAACATTCTCCCCTCCCTACTTCACCCGGCCCAATCGGGCTTTGTTACAGGGCGCTCAGCGACTTTGAATATTCGAAAAGTCCTGTTAGCGCTGGAACATGCCAAATCACATCCAAATCATGATACCGCCATTATCTCTTTAGACGCCGAAAAGGCTTTTGATAACATCAGTCTTTCATGGTTATTTCAGGTTATGACTGCATTCGGTTTTTCGGGCTCCATTATTAGTTTTTTATACCAAATGTATGCATCCCCGACGGCTCGCCTTGTTACCCCGGATTTTATTTCAGACACTATACCTCTAACTAAGGGAACCAGGCAGGGTTGCCCCCTTTCCCCTTTGCTCTTCAATATAGCTATTGAACCGCTATCCAGAATCCTTAACTCATCAGATGGTATTAGTGGTATCACTGTTGGAGACCAAACCCTTCGATCCGCTTTGTTTGCGGATGATATTCTGCTTTTCTCTTCCAATCCCCTCTCAGATTTTGCTATGTTACGTGACATATTTGCGGCCTTTCGAGTCAGTTCGGGCTTCAGAATAAATTATGATAAAAGTGAAGTTCTCGCATTAAACCCCCGGCTGTCTGCCAAATGGCGATTATCCTCCCCATTTTCTTTAGCCACCCATTCTATCACATACCTGGGCATTCATATAGGTCGGGAGCCTTCATCCTTGTACACTCTTAATTACCCACCTTTGATAACGAAAATTGTGAAGGAGTTGGAAGCTTGGGCGGCCCTGCCCCTCTCGCTCTTTGGGAGATGTCATCTTTTTAAAATGGTTTCATTTGCACGATTGCTCTATCCATTGCAGACCATACCTCTTTTACTAAAACACTCGGATGTGCAAAAATTGCACAAGGCTTTAAATGCCTTCTTATGGTCACGCAAAAAACCACGCATAGCTCTCCAGAAACTTTGTCTCCCCAAGTCCGAGGGTGGTGCGGGCTTGCCCAACATACGTTTTTACAATCTCTCATGTCTACTTAGGCAGGCTCTAGATTGGCTAGCTGGTAAATCCCGGTACTCCAATCGTGTACTTGAGGGGGCTCTAGTTTTCCCGCATACCCTCCCGGCCATCCTCCATTCTACTCTTAAGGCTTTGCCTTTACACCTTCGAACGAATGTCCTTATCAGGGACACGGTGATTGCCTGGAGGGAGGTGCGGAGGCTGCTGGGGCTGCCCTCAAGTATATCTAACCACCTTGTTATTCAGGGTAATCCGATGTTTCCCCCTTCCACTATCCATGCTGCCTTTGATTTTTGGAAGTCTCGTGGCCTCATTTTGGCCAATCATGCCTATGGTGAAAGACCGGGTGAATTTAAATCTTTCCAGGATCTAGCGCATAAATTCTCTCTACCACCTTCTCATGCCTTTCACTACCATCAACTGCGATCATATCTGCGAAGCTGTCATGGGCCCCAAATGGATCCTCTTCGAAAATCCTACATTGATGTAGTGCTCCAGAAAGACGATTATTCTATTTCCAATCTCTACTCACATCTTATCACGCATCAGTCGGATAAATATCATCTTACCCCATTTCAGAAGTGGTCCTCGATCTTCAATGACTCTGAACTCCCGGAAAAAATCCTGCAAAGCTATCGCCACATTCGTAAACTCATTGTTGCAGAAGCCTGGCGGGAAACCCACTTTAAAATCATACATAGAGCTTATTATCCATTTCGGACCAACGTTTCGGAACCTTCTCAAGCTCAATGCCCTTGGTGCTCTTCACCCCGCCCTACACTTGTACACCGCTTGTGGGAATGTTCAAAAATCTCCAAGTTCTGGGACTCAGTACTCAGTTATATATTCAAAGTCAGTAAGACGCGGTTATCTAAAAGTCCACTTTTGTGTCTGTTCGGTTGCGACCCACCGACCTGTTCTACTTTATCAGCTGATCCACCCAAACTCTCACACTGGAATCACATCTGCCTACTTGCGGCTCGCAGAACGATCATGTGCCACTGGATTATGACATCTCCTCCTTCCCTTCAAGCTGTTAAGCGGGCACTACTGTCGCTTTTTCACATTGAGAGACTAGACACTATAGTATTAAATTTCTCCTCTACCACCCGGTTTTTCTCCAGATGGCGAAACTACATGGAATCCACGTTTACTACTGAAGAACTATCTTCCATTGTACATCCATTCCGTTATACCGATTGGTACCTGAAGCAAGACCTTACCAACAGCTTGGGCAAACTCAAAATAACTGATCTATCCAATCCTTCTGACACCCATAGTCCCTAACTGGAAATCTGTCTAACAAAGTTTCACATTTATAGCTCATGGTAGTCCTTCCCTTAGTTTAGAAAATACTGCTTCCACTCCTGAGGGTTTTCTATTTTGTCATACTGTACTGTTTTTGTTGTTTTCATGCTCAGTACTATTCAGTGTATTATGGTGCTCAGGTAAATACACCTTCCCCTCACCACCCCCCCCTTCCCCCCTTGTTTCTTTTTTTTTTTCCCTCTCCCACCCTTCCCCCTGTTTGTGGAATCCGCTGCTATGTTACCATGTTTTCGAGCCTCTTAGCTCTATATCTCCCTACCATTTGTCGTTTGTTTCTTTTGTTTTTTATTGTATGTACCATTTGTATGGTAATAACCCAATAAACATTTAACATAAAAAAAAAAAAAAAATTAACTAGCTTTTTGGTTAGTGGTGCTCAGGAGCAGTGAAGTTTCACATTAAATATAAAGAAAAACTGTAAACAAAAGTTGGTTGTCAGTAGGAGGTGGAATGATGCTCCATCATTGGTGTCAGTGGGAGGAATAGTGCCCTATTATTGGAGCCCCATATTGCCGGTTCCCTATATTAATGTTGTCAGTGGGAGGAAAAGTGTTCCATCATTGGTATCGGTGGAAGGAATAGTGCCCCATCATTGGTGTCAGTGGGAGGAATAATGCCCCATTATTGGTGCCAGTGGGAGGAATAGTGCCCTATTATTGGGCCCCTATATTGCTGTTGTCAGTGGGAGGAAACGTTTTCCATAATCGGTATCGGTGGAAGGAATAGCGCCCCATCATTGGTGCCAAGGAGAGGAATCGTGCCCCATCATTGGTGCCAGTGGGAGGAATAATGCCCAATCATTGGTGTCAGTGGGAGGAACAGTGCCTCATATCCAGGGGCGGACTGACAACTCATGGGGCCCCCGGGCAATAGAAGATTATGGGGCCCCCAGGCTTATAGATGGCCACCACGCCAGGAGGCAGTGCAGCTAAAATCTCAGGATTTTCACATCAAAAGCATGTCGGTTTCAGACATATCAGGGACAGATGTAAAAAAAACACAGATTTTTACATACTGTCCCTGGTTTTATTGAACCTGGCAACCCTAATAGGGCCCCCTAGTGGCATGGGGCCCTCGGACAGTGCCTGAGAGCTTCAATGGTCAGTCCGCCCCTGCTCATATCATTCGGATGAATATTGCCCCAAGGGCCGGATAATGATTAACAAAAGGCCTTATCTGGCCCTTGGGCCGCAGTTTGGAGATTACTGTTATATGAGAAATTAACACCACAATCATTTGTATAACAATACTTGATATGGTATATCCAGGTAAAAACCAGATAGGTATTCATTCACTTTAGGGACTGGAGAGGCATTAGTCTTCTATTTAATGTCTTTTCATTATTTAGTCACTGCTTATTTGCCATTTCTTTCCAAATGCTCTAATCACTTTCACCTTATGTACCATCTTTAGGTGCTTTCATCACTTTATGAATAGCTGTATAAATAGCTAATAAATCTAAGGCCTGGCAGAGTGACCTTGATTGCACAATAGATTATTATGGTAACATTTCCACCTTACAATGTACCAACATAAATAATAAAGAGGTGCTGGCATTCTAATGGGCTTTTGCAATGCCCAAAGTATCTAAAGTAGACAACCTTCTAGTAATGGGAATAAGCACAGTCACCCAGAAATTGTGTTCAAGCATAATTCTAATGTATAAAACACAAGGATTAAAAGGAGTGTTCAAAAATTAGCACAGAAACATAGACTTATGGAAAGCTATTAATAAAGGGGTTGTAAAGGTTTGTCTTTTATTTCCTAAATAGGTTCCTTTAAGCTAGTTCATTGTTGGTTCACTTACCTTTTCCTTTGATTCTCCTTCTAAATGTTTTTTTCTTTGTCTGAATTTCTTACTTCCTGTTTCTCCTCAGTAAGCTTTCCCCCATCATCCAAGCGGTGAAAAGTCATTTAGAACAGCTTACTGAACAGCTTACTGAGGAGGAAGAGGAAGTGAGAAATGTAGACATAGAAAACAAAAGATAGCAGATAGATTGAAAGATAGCAGAGATCTCATCAAGTCCCTACCCCCTGTGCTAGTAACAGAGAACACCTGGTTGGTAACAGTCGACGTCGAGTCGCTTTATACCAACATTAAACAAACAGATGCGATTTTGGCTGTTACTGAAACACTTGAAACACAATCTGTATTTCCCTCGGCTCAAATTCAGTTTTTAGTAGAAGGTTTTAAACTCAGGCCATGGGGAACAACTACTTTTGGTCACAGGGGGATTTTTCAAGCAAATCAAGGGCGTGGCGATGGGGGCTCGTTATGCCCCCAGCGTGGCTAATTTGGTTCTAAATAAATGGGAGGAAGAAACCATTTATAATGTTAACCCACCTGCCTCATATATTATAAAAGATATATCGATGACATCCTGCTAATGTGGGAGGGCACCAAATTAGCCCTAGACGAACTCATATTGGAAATGAATAATAATCTTTATGGTCTGAGGTTCACTGCAGAATGCAGCCTTGTCTCTATCAACTATCTGGACTTAACACTGTACAAAAAGGGGAATCAGGTTGGCACAAAAACCTATTTCAAGCCTACAGATAGAAACGGTTTTGTGCCCACCTCCAGCTGCCACCATCCTAAATGGTTGGGAGCAACCCCCAAGGGTCAATATAAGCGCATAAGAAGGAACTGTGATTCAATTACTGATTACAACCTACAAGCAAACATACTCACTAAACGGTTTGCTAAAAAAGGATATCCTTTGCCTACGTTACAGGCCACTCAAGATGAGGTGTTAAGTATGGACCGTTTAACCTTGCTTGAGTCTAAGAGAAGCACCAAACGGGAGGATCAGGTGCCTTTCCTCTCTGGCTTTCACAGACAGTACAGGAATGTAGAAAATATTTTCAAAAAAATTTGGCCTATCCTATTACAGGATATAGATTTGGCCAAAATATTACCCCCCAAGCCCAATTTCATTTACAGGCGAGCTCCGGGCCTTAGAAATAAAATTGCGGTCAATGTCCCAGATCCACCTGAGAGACCTCTGACCTTTCTGGATGGATCTGCATTCCATTACTGCACCCGATGCAGATCATGTAAAAAAAACAGACAGGGAAAGAAAAAGAGCAAATTCATTTCTTTTGTCACCCAACAGGAATTCACGATAAAACCACTTATCACCTGTCATTCAGATCATGTGACTTATGTCCTAGAATGCCCGTGCAAGTTGCAATATGTGGGACGCACAACTCGTGAACTTAAAGTGCGAATCAACGAACATGTGGCGAACATAATCAAAGGGTTTCCCAACCATGGTGTTTCCAAACATTTTGCAGACTGCCATGATAGGGACCCTCGCAAGCTGGCCTTTTATGGCATAGACAGGGTCACTAAACATTGGAGAAGCACTGACCTCAAAAAAGCTGTATCGCAAAACGAAACGGAATGGATACATCGTTTAAGGACAATTCAGCCACTAGGGTTAAACATTGAGTTGGATTTAAACTGCTTTTTAACCAATGAATAATGATTTTATTTTATTTCTCTTCTATATATTTATATTTTATGCATTTATCAGCCAATCAGTGGTTATATGTGTGTATGATATTTTAAATGTGGGTTTGAACACATGTTTTTATATTTATATTATGTGGAACCTAGCATGGGTTAACTAACTGTTTGCACCTGGGAACTGAGGCACGTCATAGGCCAACCCCACCCATTCCAACTGCTAGACCTATTTCTATGGGTCTATTACGTATCTAGGCATGCTTCCTGACGACGTGTTAATCACGAAACGTACGTCGAAGCGCCTGGATACGTAAAAACAACACACTTCCGGTCCCGCTGGTCCTCTGGCTTGCAACGCACGCCAGCTCCCTAGCGAGGAACTCGTATCCGGCTTGGACTACACGCCAGTTCCCCAGCGAGGAACTCCCATCATAGCCCATCCTGCCATGCTGACCAGCCTCAATGCTGTTTTATCTGTGACATATTTTAAATAAACTTCACTATGGTGGTTTCCCCTCTCCCTCCTTCATGAGAGTGTTTGATTCCGGGAAACATAGAGCTGTGCAGCTGAATCATTCTACTGGTTTAGTGACCAACTGCTGTATTTGACCTTTTCTAAACAATCAGGTCAACACCGTGCGGTAAGGAGCCATCCAATAGTGCACATTTGGGGGATCTTCTTGGTGGAGGTGGACACCTTTTACAATTCATTTTCTACAATTTGCATCTGAGAAAGATTAGCCTTGATTGGACTTTATAAAACACTCTTTGAATGGACTTGAGTTTATTTATTTATTCATTCATCTTCTTTTTTTTTTTGTACAATCTATTACTATTTCACTATTTTCAGTATGTTGCTGCTCACTAAGTCTGCTATTGTTGGTTCAGACGGACCATTTATTAGATTTCACTTTATTGTTTATTCTCTTATTATTCATTATTAGCGCCCCCTCCATATACCATTACTGTTCAGTTCAGACCTTTGATGAGGTCTCTACCTTAGGGGAGCTGCTTATTCACTATAATTATATGTTGTTGTCACATTAATTTTTATTGGCGCGAGATACCACACCTTTTATAGAAAACAAAAACAAAAAAAACATTTAGAAGGGAAATTGAAGGACAAGGTAAGTGAACCAACAATGCACTAGATTAAAGGAACCCATTTAGAAAATAAAAAACAAACGTTTACAACCCTTTTAAATCCTGCATAAATTACAGTGTATACAGGTCATTTCTGTCTGCTGCCTCTGCCTGCCTCTGCAATCAGCATGAGCCACTTCTGACAAGTTTCCCTGGTACCAGGACCGTAGGACACTCATTGACTTTAGGGCGCTTTCACACTGAGGTGGTGGGGGCTGTAGCGGTAAAGCGCTGCTAGTTTTAGCGGCACTTTACCGCGGTTTAAGTCTAATGCCGCGTACAACCACGGATACATTTCCGACGGATGTTGGCTCAAACTTGTCTTGCATACACGCGGTCACACAAATGTTGTTGGAAATTCAAAACGCCAAGAACATGGTGACGTACAACACGTACGACGGCGCTAGAAAAGGGAAGTTCAATACCAGTCGTGTTAGTAGAAGTTTGGTCAGAGACGATTTGCGCTTTTCAGCTTTGTGCTTTTCAGTCCCTAACACATGTGCTATCTCCATTACAAATGCTAGTTTCTCGGGCTGAAGTGGTTAAAGTGGAGTTCACACCCAAAAATGGAACTTCCACTTTATGGATTCCACCCCCTCCGGTGTCACATTTGGCACCTTTAAGGGGGGAGGGGGGAGCAGATACCTGTCTAATCCAGGTATTTGCTCCCACTTCTTGGCATAGATTGTCACAGGCTCTGTGGCGATATATGTCATGTCCTGCCCCTCCTCCGCCCTCCCTGCTGTCTTCTGGGAGACACAAAGGTATGTCCCAGAAATTCCTTCTCAATAAGTAAAGTTGCCTGCATTTAGCCTTGGGTAGCGTCTTTGGTTTCTTTTAGAATCACTGACTGACGAATTACAACATATAATTCGTCAGTGTACGGTAACTTGGATCCCTTGTGGATTGTCTAAGCACTATTGGATCACCTGCCTCCAGGCTCACCTCAGACTGACCTCCCCACTGAACAACACAACTTGTTTGGGATCTTCTCATAGATGTAGGGACTCAGTAAGTCACTGTGGCCCCTCTTTCAGCTTCGGTTGCTCTGGGTCATGAGGGCCCAGAGTCAGGAACTCCACGTAGCACATGCACCCCGGCCTGGTAGGCCATATCGCCGGGGCCTGTAAATGTGCGCACACGCTAAAGGTGGGTGCAGCACCCAGAACCAGGAACAGGTAGAAAAGAACCCCACAAAATGGCGTCTGCACCATAAATACCTTCCCCCAGCATGCCCCGCGAGGGAAACACTCCTCTAATTGGCTGCTAGAGAAAGGCGTCTCTGGCGCCACCTGTCACCCAGAGATGAAAAAGCATCTCAGGAACACAGAATGAAACCGCAGGCAGCCCAGCCTGGCAGAAACCTAATTTTTCACAATCAAATGGATGAGAGCAAATTAACTCTCTCATCCCCCTCTAAATTTAAATAGCATCCATACTAAAAGTACAGGGGTGCTACACTTACGTAGATTCGCCTTTTGGCCACTAGGGGCAATGACCGCCAGGCACCTGCGATCGCAGGTGACAGAGCGAGAACTGGGATCTGTGTGTGTAGACACACAGATCCCGGTTCTTTTAGGCCGCGTACACACGACCAAATCTGTCTGCTGGAAACGGTCTGCCAGACCATCCCAGCAGACAGATTCGATCGTGTGTATGGGCGAGCCGACGGATTTGGCCAGCCGACAGATTTAAAAACATGCTTTCAAATCTGTCGGCTGGGAACCCGTCCACCCGACATGTCTGCTGGTTAGTACGCTAACCAGCAGACATGTCTTCTCGCACCGGCGTCGAATGGTTTCGATGCATGCGTGGAAGTGTTTCACTTCCTGGTGCGGTGACGTGGCGGCGTCAACGTCACCGCCACGTCAGCTCGCCGCCTGGTGACGGGGATTTTGGTTTGACCGTGTGTACACGATCAAACCAATACGTCCCCAGCAGACAGATTTGTTCAAATCGGTTTGTCCGACCGATTTGAACAAAACTGTCTGCTCGTCTGTATGGGGCCTAAGGGGAGAGGAGACTGATCGTGTGTTCATACAATGTATGAACACCGATCTCTCTCTTTCCCTAGTTAGTCCGATCCTCCCTACAGTTAGAACACAGTGAGAGAACACAGTTAACCCCTTGATCAGCCCTAGTGTTAACCCCTTCCCTGCCAGTGACATTTATACAGTAAACCAGTGCATTTTTATAGCACTAATCGTTGTATAATTGTCACTGGTCCCAAAAATGTGTCAAACGTGTCCAATGTGTCTGCCGCAATATCGCAGTCCCGATAAAAATTGCAGATCGCCGTCATTACTAGTAAAAAAAAAATAATAATAAAAATGTCATTAATCTATCCCCTATTTTGTAGACGCTATAACTTTTGTGCATACCAATTAGGATACGCTTATTGCATTTTTTTTTTTTCAAAAATATGTAGAAAAATACATATCGGCCTAAACGGAGGAAAAAAAAAAATACAAAAAATGGGGGTATTTATTATAGCAAAAGGTACAATTTTTTTTTTCAACATTTACGTTTTTTATTTGTTTATAGCGCAAAAAATAAAAAACGCAGATATGATCAAATACCACCAAAAGAGAGCTCTATTTTTGAGAAAAAAAGGACGTAAATTTTGTTTGGGTACAGCGTTGCATGGTGGCGCAAGTGTCAGTTAAAGCGACGCAGTGCCGTATCGCAAAAAATGGCCTGGTTATTGAGCAGCCAAATCTTTTCTGGGGCTGAAGTGGTTAAAGTGGAGTTCACACCCAAAAATGGAACTTCCACTTTATGGATTCCACCCCCTCCGGTGTCACATTTGGCACCTTTAAGGGGGGAGGGGGGAGCAGATACCTGTCTAATCCAGGTATTTGCTCCCACTTCTGGGCATAGATTGTCACAGGCTCTGTGGCGATATATGTCATGTCCTGCCCCTCCTCCGCCCTCCCTGCTGTCTTCTGGGAGACACAAAGGTATGTCCCAGAAGACAGCAGGGACCAGTGTGGACACGCAGCGCGACTTGTGCATGCGCAGTAGAGAACAAGGCTGTGAAGATGCAAGGCTTCACTTCCCGATTCCCTTACCATAGATGCCGCCATCTACGGTAAGGGAATTCACCCAAGAGCCGAGGGAAAGATCGGCTTCGGGTGCTGACACCAGGTAAAAGTCAGCAGCTGCAGTATTTGTAGCTGCTGACTTTTATGCATTAAGGTGAAAAACTAGGGTTTACAACCCCTTTAATTTTCCAAAATAAATGTGCCAAAAAATTACAACTTAAAACTTGTCATGCTTTTTACTAAATATCTCAGACTGTCCACTTTTCAAAAAGGGGTAATTTGGGGATATGTGTACAGTCCTGGCATTTTAAGGGTCTCAAGAAATGAGATTGACCATCAGTACATCAGAACTGATCAATTTTCAAATATATATTCCATAGTTTGTAGATTCGTTAACTTTAAAACAAACCAATTACAGTAATATACACTTATCGGGATCTTTTTTTTTTTACTAAAGACATGTAGCAGAATACATTTAATGTTATATTTATAAAGAAATTCGATTTTATTGGCCAGGTTTTATAACAGAAATGAGAAAACATATACTTTTTTCCAAATTGTTGGTCTTTTTTAATTTATAAAGCAAAAAAAAAAAAAACCCAGTGGTAATCAAATACCACCAAAATAAAGCTCTATTTGTGTAAAAAAAAAAAAAAAAGTACACATATGGGTACACAAAAGTACACATTTGGGTACAGTACTGTTACATGGCCGCACAATTGCCAGTTAACCACTTCAGCCTGGGACCATTTCACTGGTCAATGACCGGGCCACTTTTTGCGATTCGGCACTACAGTACGTCGCTTTAACTGACAATTGCGCGGTCATGCGACGTGGCTCCCAAACAAAATTGGCGTCCTTTTTTTCCCACAAATAGAGCTTTCTTTTGGTGGTTTTTGATCACCTCTGCAGTTTTTATTTTTTCTATAAACAAAAATAGAGCAATTTTTTTTTTATTAATATTTTTTACTGTAATAAATATCCCCCAAAAATATATAAAATGTATTTATTTTTTTCCTCAGTTTAGACCGATACGTATTCTTCTACCTATTTTTCATTAAAAAAATCACAATAAGCATTTAATGATTGGTTTGCGCAAAAGTTATAGCGTCTACAAATATGGGATAGTTTATGGCATTTTTATTAATATTTTTTTTTTTACTAGTAATGTCAGCGATCTGAGATTTTTATCGGTACTGCGACCTTATGGCGGACACTTCGGACACTTTTGACACATTTTTGGGACCATTGGCATTTTTATAGCGATCAGTGCTATAAAAATGCATTGATTACTGTAAAAAATGTAAGGGCAGGGAAGGGGTTAACACTAGGGGCTGAGGAAGGGGTTAATTATATTTCCTAGGTGTGTTCTAACTGAAGGGGGGGTGGGACTGGCTAGGGGAAATGACAGATCGCTGTTCATACATTGTATGAACATGCGATCAGTAATTTCTCCCCCTGACAGGACCGGAAGCTGTGTGTTTACCCCTGGTGCCGGGCACACGCGTAGACACCAGGGACGAGCAGGGGGCGCGTGCACCCCTAGTGGCTGAAATGCAAAATCACGTTATATTACGTGATTTTGCGCAGCCGAGCCGATCTGCCGCCGTAAAACTACAGTGCTGAACAGGAAATATGCTCTGCTCATAAGGGTAAAACCCTCTGGAGGTCAACTGGTTAATAGGAACTGCCTAAACTTCTAAAGGATTTGTAATCCCAGGCTGCGGGCACGAACTTCCTACCTTATTTCTGGATTCCAGGCTGCAGGCATCCATAAATCAAAAGCCGCGCCTCCTCCTCAGATTGTTCCGTGATAGGCGGAACACAAATTTTCCCAGCAGGGCCTCTGTTCTGTGTCCTGCCTATCACGGATGCCTTCTCATCCTCGGACGAGAGGACATCCGTTATAGGCGGAACACTGAACAGAGGCCCTGCTGGGAAAATTTGTGTTCCGCCTATCACGGAACAGTCTGAGGAGAAGCGTGGCTTTTGATTTATGGATGCCCGCAGCCTGGAAGCCAGAAATAAGGTAGGAAGATTGTCTTGGCCGGCACAGTGGGGGCAAGTGATGGCACAGTGGGGGCAAGTAATGTAATGGCACAGTGGGGCATGTAATGGCACAGTGCGGCATGTAATGTAATGGCACAGTGGGGCATGTAAGGTAATGGCACAGTGAGATTTGAAAAAAAGACTGTTTCTGTCAGCGGTTGTTCCTGTCAGCAGTTGTTCTGGCTACCCCTCAGCTTCCAGAAATTAGTAGGAAGGGGGTAGTCTTATATAGTGAGTATATCCCAAAACCCAAATTTTTCCTGGAAAAATAGGGGGTCGTCTTATACGCCCAGTCGTCTTATACCCTGGCAAATACGGTTTTCATGAACACATAATAGCATTAACTACTCATTTTTCAAATCTGCTTAGATTTTGGCTTTAAAATCCCCCCCCCCCCCCCTTTTTAAAACTTGCAATTATCTGTATGTCTCTAATACATCCTATTACTGGCATTAGAAAAAGCTGCATGTTAGTTTAATTAAGTTGTTTGACATATCCACTTTTCCAGTTGTGTGCTTTGAATCGGCGAGCATTTTACTTTGCAAAAGTGTTATATTCAAGAAGTGAGTCATTATATATTGTCCAAATCTTATGATTATGTGAATAATGTCAGTCTTTGTTAAAGTTAACCTGAAGGAAAAAAATGGTCACAGTAAATACAAATCATTCTGACGTCTATTTTTCCCCATGGGATGCTTAGCTCAAATGGTGGAAAATGGAGAAGAGAAGCTTGCATATGCGCCAGAATGGAAAAAAAAGGCATAAAACACAATAAAGAATATTTGTTTTTTATTATTTACTGCCACATAAAGTTCAAAAGCAACTGCACATATATTTAAAAAAAAGATATAGATGAAGTTAAAAGAAAAAACAAGGTCTATTTAGGTTATTGGCAAAACAATGGGGAAGATAGTGTAGTGTAAATGTATTAATATTTCAGCACAAAATATATTCGCAAGTAGAGAATACCAGAACACTTATCACTTACACTTACACAATGGTTTTCTCTGTATTCAGTCCAGATGACTGTCAGCTGCAGCTATCAGTAGGCGTTGAACCTGAAAAGAGTCCCGGATACTGTGATTGGCTCAGTGGTATGTTGTGGCCAAGAGGAATGGAGTTCCTACTACTTCCAGGGTCAGTGTACTGTAGGTTGCCAAGTCAAGATATCCCCCTTTTCTAACTCTGGCTAGCAGAAAGTTCTTAGAGCAAGTTAAAAAGTCTGATGGAGGTGGACCTAGATACCGCCAATAGCTTCAAAATGTTCAGAATGCAGGAGCTGGCATTATAGTATCACATAAATGGGCTAATAGTATAATAAAGCAAGTAAAAGCAATACAGGAAGAAAAAACATTTCCTGGACATTAGAAATGTGCGATAAAAATGTAATAGCAACATTAATAACACCATCAAAATAGTAAAAGCTGAACATATCTTTAGAAACAAGAGTCAGCTTAGCAGTTTCACATGAACAGGCTTATAGTACCAGGAATGGCGAAACTAATAAAATCAACCTGTTTGTTATGTGTAAGCTCATGAATCAAATGTATCCCGAAAACTTTTTTTAAACCAAAGATGTTTTATAAAGTACACAATTAAAATTCATAAGCACACTAGAATGTTAATAGAACCAAATTGTTCTCTGGTCAAGCATCCGCTGGTTTGGTTTTACATGAATGGGCCTAATATAAGGACCATTCATGTAAAAACACTAAGGGCCAGATTCTCAGCGGCGTTACGACAGAGTTTCTCAGATACCCCGTCGTATCGCCGTTTTTTTTGTCTCGTATCTATGCGCGTGATGCTAAGCATCACTTTTGCATAGATACGCTTCTACATCCGACAAGTGTAAAACCATTACACTTGCGGATCGTAGGTGTAATGACAACTCCGGCCACTAGGTGGCCTTTACGTTGTTTTCGCATTTGCATATGCTAATGAGGTAGCTAATGTTCGCGTAAGGTTACCCCAGCTTCTATGTGGAGTAACCTTACGAAGTACCGTCGGATGCCGTCGGGTCCCGTCAGATGCCATGTTAAGTATGGCGTCGGGTCAGCGTCGGCTTTTTCCGTCGCTTACGTCGTTTTACTAACTCGTTCGCGAATAGGGAGTTGCGTAAATGACGCTCACGTCGTTTTGACGTCGGTTTCAACGACGCTTTCCGACGTGAGCTGGAGCATGCGCACTGGGCTTTTTCCCCGGCCGGCGCATGCGCAGTTCATTCGACGCGGGGGCGCGCTTAATTTAAATACAAGCCGCCCCATTTGAATTGCGCGGGTTTACGCTGCACGATTTACGTGACGCAGGCGAAACCTACGGAGCAAGTGCTTAAAGAATAAAGCACTTGCTCTAGTACGATGCGGCGGCGTAGTGTAACTGGCTTACGCTACACCGCCGGAATTCTTAGAGAATCTGGCCCTAAGCCGAGCTCCTGTATCTAAAACTGTTAGCAGGTTTTGCTATTTGTGTCCATGCATGTTAAAACATACTTTAGATACCATATTTCTAATTACCAAAACTTGTTTTTCTCCCTTTATGTTTTTCTTTTAGTAGCTTTGTTATACTATCACCCAATTTGTGTGATACCATAAAGTAGGGTTGTCCCGATACCGATACTAGTATCGGTATCGGGACCGATACCGAGTATTTGCGGGAGTACTTGTACTCACACAAATACCCCCGATGCCTAAATAGAATACTTCCCGCCGCCACCGTCGCCACCACCGCAAGCCGCCGCATACCACAAAGCCGCCGCCGCATACCGCCGTATACCGCCGTGTATTGTAATTTCCGCATTACAGGCACCTGTTTCAATTCTTAATGCCCGCCGCGTATAGACACTCCCCTTCTCGGGATTGGACGGATCTGTCCAATCCCGAGCAAGGGGGAGTGTCTATGCACTGAGCCGTGTGTATAGACACTCCCCCTAGCTCGGGATTGGTCCAATCCCGAGAAGGGGAGTGTCTATACGCGGCGGCCATTGAGAATTCAAACAGGTGCCTGTAATGCGGCAATTACAATACACGGCGGTATGCAGCATCATCTACGGTACTAAAGGTATGGGGGACAGGACGTGGCTGCAATATGTGGGGAACATGACATGGCTGCATATATGGGGGACATGACATGGCTGCATATATGGGGGACATGACATGGCTGCATATATGGGGGACATGACATGGCTGCATATATGGGGGACATGACATGGCTGCATATATGGGGGACAGGACATGGCTGCATATATGGGGGACAGGACATGGCTGCATATATGGGGGACATGACATGGCTGCATATATAGGGGACATGACATGGCTGCAATATGTTGGGGAACATGACATGGCTGCATATATGGGGGACATGACATGGCTGCATATATGGGGGACATGACATGACTGCAATATGTGGGGGACATGACATGGCTGCATATATGGGGGACATGACATGACTGCAATATGTGGGGGACATGACATGGCTGCATATATGGGGGACATGACATGACTGCAATATGTGGGGGACATACATGGCTTCAATATGTGGGGGACATGACATGGCTGCAATATGTGGGGGACATGACATGGCTGCATATATGGGGGACATGACATGACTGCAATATGTGGGGGACATGGCTGCAATATGTGGGGGACATGACATGGCTGCACAATGTGGGGGACAGGACATGGCTGCAATATGTGGGGGGACATGGCTGGGGGGACATGGCTGCATTTGGGGACACATTAAAAAAAGTATCGGTATTCGGTATCGGCGAGTACATGGATAAAAGTATCGGTACTTGTACTCGGTCCTAAAAAAAAGGCATCAGGACAACCCTACCATAAAGCCAGCTCCTACGTTTTGAATTTTCTTTGGCTCTTACCAGCTCCTGAGTCTATCCCTGTTAAACCGTTTAAAATGCACTAGGGACTTTCTGACAGTCAGGCTTGAGAAAGGGGAATCCTCCCTGAAACACGTCACCTGGGCAACCTTTGTTAACTTGACCCAGGAATTGGGAGAAACTCCACTCCTCTTGACTTCTGCATAGTGCACTGTACACCATATAACAGCACTCCTTGTGCTAAGCCAGGGGTGGCAAACACAAGGCCCGCGGGCCGAATCCGGCCCGCCAGGCCTTGTCATGTGGCCCGCGCAGCGGCCTCCGATCAGCAGGGGGATCTCTCTCCTGGCAGTAATCAGCGAGGAGCCGAGGACAGATAGGACTGAGAGCCCGGAGGGCGGGAAATTAGTTCAACCCCGCAGGTTGGTGCAGGCTGGATCGGTGGAAGCGGTGACGTGGGAGGAGAGAGCCGGGCTACAGGCAGTGACCATGGCCGCGGTAATGTCCGTATATGTGTGTGCCAGGGAGCGGGTGACCGTCTGCTTCCGCCCACACTGTGTTTTCTATGGGGAAGGGAGAAGTAAGTACAGTCCGCTCTATGGCTCTGCGCCTACAACTTCCTTCTTCTTACACACGGAGTACTACCAGGACAGAGCGCACTGTACTGAGGAAGTTCACTCCCAGGTGCCACCATAGGGATCTCCGGATTCCTCCGCTCAGCCTGAACAGGCTGCTGCACCTCAGATGGTCAGGACCAAGGCTGGGGGATGGAACAGGAATCGGTGACCTCTCCCCCCTGACCCCGCCCCCCCAAGAGGCGAGAAACGGCGGGCGCAGCATCTCCTGTGCCCCCAGAGCATGGATTGCTCCAACTTCCTCTTCAGTGAAATGAGGCCTGGGTAACAGACTGACTGGGGACACAGAGGACGGGCAGGCTGCCAGGGAGCTGCTGGAAGCATCAAAGGAAACACACAGGCATGAAAGGTAGGGCTAGCAGTCTCTCCTCATCTCTCAGCCTCCCCCTCCTCCCCCTTTCCCTCAGCTCCCCTGTCTCTGTGATCCCAATGTCTCAGTGAATCCAAATCACCACTGCTGCAAAAAAACACAATTGTACAAATATATAAATAAACTAGTTTTTTATAATTATTAATAAAATGTTCATTCATAGCCATGTTTTTGGATGGTTTTTATTGATTGTTATATGGAATTAGTTTGTTTCTTTATATATTTGCACAATTGTGTGTTCTTGCAGCACTGGTGATTTGGATTCACTGCCCAGTAGGGCCATCTTAGAATTATTGTATTTGTTGAATTGTTTTAATGACATTTTCTGTACTTTATTTGCACAATGATGTTGAGGTTTCTTGCAGCACCGGTAATTGAGACTCACTACCCAGTAGGTTATTTTATAATATTTCAGTTAATGGAAACTACATATGTCATATTCACACTATAATACTTGTTGCAGCACCGTGCACTTGGGATCAATACCCAGTAGGGTTTATTTTTTTAACCTTTTTGATTTTTTTCTACATATATATTGGTATATCTATATATAAACCAATATATATGTAGAAAAAAATCAAAAAGGTTAAAAAAATAAACCCTACTGGGTATTGATCCCAAGTGCACGGTGCTGCAACAAGTATTATAGTGTGAATATGACATATGTAGTTTCCATTAACAGAAATATTATAAAATCCCACTCCCAATGCCTATGATGGCTAACCTGTGTAGAAAAGATGTAAACACCTATTTTCAGGCTGCCCGGTCATGTTATTCCCTGTGTGAGCCAGTGGTGTATGCAGGGGAGAGGAGGGAGCACCAACAACAGATGGGACACAGGAATCTATATTTGATGTCACCACTCCAGGCTTTTCCAGTCATTGACGAGCACGCTCTCCTCTCCCCTGCAGCCACCGCTGGCTCACACAGGGAATCATGTAACCAGACTGGAGCTAGCTTAAAATAGGTAAGGCTGACAACCCACGCTACGCCACTGGTGTAAGCGCAGATACAACCGGCCCTTTGAGGGCAACCAAACTGCTGATGTGGCCCCTGATGAATTTGAGTTTGCCACCCCTGTGCTAAGCTGATCCCAGACACTTTTTTTTACCTCCAAACCCCTGTCACTGGCTACAGCTGGGAGTCATCTGGACTGGATATGGTGTTAACCTCTGGATCATGGATAACATTATTTTATGCTGCTTTTTAATTAGGATTACAAATATTTACTAAGATATAATTTTCTTTCTGGGTAGTTGTTATGCCTTAAGAATATTGGCATGTGTTTTCCAAGATGCCTTTTGTAGAGGAGCTCCAACATGGTTGTGGCAGATATTGGATCTGCACCACTTATCACCTTAAAGTAGTGGTAGTCAACTGGAAAATTAAAGAGGTCCTCAAGTGTGACCCCCAATACCTCCAGAAGGCCACGCAATATCAGTGCACAAAAAGTTTGATTCTGGTGCATTTTTTGAAGCATATTGTAATGCACACTAAATACATTTGAGCATAAAAACCCACAGCATTGGAAGTAGTGGGTAAAATAATAACATTATTACCATTGGTGTCAGTACTAGTAACATTAACACACATTGGTGGTAAGTGGCAGTGAACCATAACCACTGCAGTGGCATCAGTGGCAGAGAAATGTGACCCCACCCACCATGCATTGATGGTCAGTGGCAGTAAAAGTTAACCCCATTCCCCCTCCTACATTGGTGGTCATGGCAGTGAAAGTTAACCCCCCCCATCTCCTCCCTGCTTTAGGCTCATGACAAGGTAACCCAAACCAACCCCCCCCCCCGTATTGGTCATCATGGCAGTAAATGTTAATCTTCTCCCCCTCTGCATGGTGGTCAAGGTAGTGCAAGTTAACCCTCCTATATTTGTGGTCATGACAATGAAAGTGTTAACCCCCCCCCCCATTGTTGATCACTTACCCATCACTAGCTCCCACACCATGCTTTCCCCAAGGCAGGTGCCCTATTGGTCATCATGGCAGTAAATGTTAATCTTCTCCCCCTCTGCATGGTGGTCAAGGTTGTGCAAGTTAACCCTCCTATATTTGTGGTCATGACAATGAAAGTGTTAACCCCCCCCCCCATTGTTGATCACTTACCCATCACTAGCTCCCACACCATGCTTTCCCCCAAGGCAGGTGCCCTACGTGTACTATGTATGGAGATAACTTCACCCACGGTAAGTCTTTCAGTGGCGGGTGCTGGAACACAGGGAGTGTTCCAGCGCTGGGCACCCCACTGCCATTTTGCAATTTGATAGGTGCCCAATAGCCCATGGACTGTACATAAAAGGCCAGCAGGTAACACGCACCTCGAGAGCCTTGAAGAGTATTTCTACATTTTTGAATAAAAATAATATAGCATAAGCAATGTTTGCTAAAATCATATTGTAATTTAATGTCATTCAAATTACATTTATGTTTTAACCACCTCAATACTGGACACGTTTACCCCCTTCCTGCCCAGGTCATTTTTAAGTTTTTAGTACTGTAAATTTTGAATGCAAATGCAATGTTGTCACAAACCACTGTACTCAAATGAGATTTTTATCATCTTTTGAAACATAAAGAGCTTTTTTTGATGCTATTTAATCACCACTGTTTTTTTTATTTCTTTTATATATAAAAAAAAACAAAAAAAACACACATTTTCACACAAAATGTTGCTAATAAATACGGTAATCTGTCTTCATAAATTTAGACCAGAATGTATTTTGCTACATTTCTTTCTTAAAGCAGAGCTCCACCTTAAAGTGAAACTTCAGCTCATCGGAACCCCCCCCCCCCCCCCCGGTGTCACATTTGACACCTTTCAGGGGGGTGCAGATACCTGACAGGTATTTGCACCCACTTCCGGCCACACAGTCTGCGGGTAGACTGCGGGCAGGACGTCAGGTCCCCGTCCACCCCCCCCCTTTGTGTTCTGGGAAACACTCAGCTCCCAGAACACAGCGGGGACCAATGAGCACAGCGCAGCATGACTCGCGCATGTGCCGTAGGGAACCGGGCAGTGAAGCCGCAATGCTTCACTTCCTGGTTCCCTCACTGAGGATGGCGGTGGGGGCAGCAGAGTGACGAGTGATCGCTCATCCTCTGCTGCCGACGGCACTGGACTCCAGGACAGGTAAGTGTCCTAATATTAAAAGTCAGCAGCTGCAGTATTTGTAGCTGCTGGCTTTTAATATTTTTTTTCGGCGGAGATCCGCTTTAAAAATAACCCAAATCAGTGTATATTATTTAGTCTGTGTGAAAGTTATAGACTCTACAAATGATGTTATACAATGCTGTGAAAAGTAATTGTCCCCTAAACCTAATAACTGGTTGTGCCACCCTTGGCGGCAACATCTGCAATCAAGCGTTTGTGATAACACAAAATTGTCACAATTCGTGGGAAAATGTATAAATTATTAAAATATTAGTTTTTTTCCGCAAAGTTATCATTTTAACAAGTTATTTTTCGCATACGGCATGGGCATACTTACATAAGCAAAAAAAGGTAAACACCTTCTGTTGTGAAGACTTTTACACATTCTAGATGCATAGAGGGACTCAACATACAAGGAGCACCTTTAGGCTTTAATGGAGCATAAATTCCATGTAAATTATGCATCTAATTTCCTGACTACCTATCATATTTTTATATCAGAGGGGCCCAAAAATACCAAAAATACCAGGAGCGCATTCAGGCTTAATTTATGCATCTAATTCCTTGATTACCTATCAAAGAGTAGTGGAAACACCCACAAAATGACCACATTTTTAAAATCTGATAACCAAAGGTATTTTCTAAGAACATGGTAAATAGCATGGTAAGTCTTTTAAAAACATATTTATTTATTTTTTGGTACATTGATTATCCAGGGGATTGTTTTTTCTCAACAAAAATGGAGTTACTCTTTTAATAGTAGGAGATGGGTTAAGTGGCTCTGGATTTCTTACTTTGAATAACTTATTTTTTAAGTTACTAAATATTTTAAGATTATGTGAAAGCAACATAACACACACACACACACACACACACACAAACACTTCTGTAGATCTGACAACATCTGCAAGATTTGCTCTGTGATGGACATAGTTTTAGAAACTATTATTGCTATATGCAAGCCACAGTTTAAGACATGCAGAGAATATCTCTGTGTACAGCATAGGAGCCCCAAGGCATAGCTCATCCGGCAATCACTTCTTTTATTACGCATCTTCACTAAAATGACACTAATGCCAAGTGGTTTAAAAATCAATCTAATATTTCCATTACACACAAGTAGAAAAAAAAAAAATCAGAACCTTGGCTTGGCTTAAACATTATGATCAATGATTGCTAAAAACCTAAACTTGATAAATTTGAAATATAATTTACCATTTCCCACAAATAGATGTACCCATATGTCCTCAGGTTTCAGTTGCTCTAGCAGGGTCATGGCTGAAGCTGCAGTAATGACTTTGTATGTATTTTTAGAGCTGATGTTGCTCTAAAATGTGAAAGGGATCCTCGTGCCTTTACTTGAACATGTGGTCGAAGGGGGCTTTCACACTGGAAAGACAGCAGAGGTTGTTTAGGGTCAGTTTGCAGGCGTTATTTTTAGCGCAATAGCACCTGCAAACCGATCCAGTGTGAAAGGGGTCTAAAACAGGAAACCTGACAAGCGGTCATGGCACCAGCATAAAGCATAAGTTCACCTTTTGAAACATGTTACACCAATATTCATATTCATACATGTTACTGTAGCACTGGCTCCTGCTGAAAGTACTTAAAAACTGGGGGTTTAATATTACTTTAAATATCTATTTCGTACTGATTAATTATGTACCATATGTACTTGAGTATAAGCCAAGTTTATCAGCCCTTTTTTTAGGGCTGAAAATAGCCCCTTGGCTTATACTCGAGTCAGTGTACCTGTCGGGTCGTGGGCATCCATTTTTCAAATATCGCAGTTTCCTCCTGGTCCGTGATAAGCGTTTGACACTTGTGTTCTGCTACCGCCTATCACAGAGGTCCTCTCATCCTCAGACTTTCCCAGCAGACACTGTGTTCAGTGTCCCACCTATCATGGAAGTCCTCTTGTCCGAGGTAGAAAGAAGGTCTGTGATTGGCGGAACACTGAACACAGTATCTGCTGGGAAACCGAGTCCGAGGATGAGAGGACCTCCATGATAGGCGGCAGCAGAACACAGTGTCAAACGCCTATCACGGAACGGAGCGGGACCAGCGGGAAGCCACGACTTCTGAAAAATGGACGCCCGTGACCCGACAAGAATACAGGTATACTACAGGCATGCCCATGTGTTAAGTAGATGGTTGGAATCTGGTGACCCTGGGGAAGATTCTGCAGATAAAGGAAATGCTAAGTAAGTTAAAAATGAACTACAGCAGCCCAAACAACACATAGAGGAACGTGTACAGAAACTAAATGTGGAGAAGAATAAAGTCCATAATTATATTACCCACATTGAGGAAGCTACTGCATCACTGGATGTCTTTTCTTTGCCCATGAGGCGTGCAAATGGGCACAGTGAAGCTGTAAATGGGCATTGTTGACCCTCTTTTCCGCTTACTGTTGCATTCTCACCCTAGGCTTATACTTGAGTCAATAAGTTTTCACAGTTTTTTGTGTGGTAAAATTAGAGCCTCGGCTTATACTCAGGTTGGCTTATACTCGAGTATTTAAGGTAATATATACTTCTTTTTGAAAATATATTTTTATTCAAATAACTCCCTTTACTTTATCAAAATTATAATTATTTTTTTGTAGTTATATGTTCTCCACTGTGCACCAGTTTGGGTGAAAAATATAATCTTATAAAATGTACCTGTACTATAACTTTGGAGATGGTGGAGACTTTAATGCATGGAGACTATAAAGACATTCATAACATTATAACAAGGAGGAATGTTACATAACTTGTACTCTATATTGTGACATAGCCTTGGCTAAAATGGCAAATAAGTTGGTGGGTGGAGGTCATCTGTTGCCCAGAATCAAGATCGGGGTAAATGAGGGCTCATAGAAGCCTAGTGAGGAAAATAGGTTGGTTTTCATTCTAAGAGGCTGACCTCCTCTGTTAGGCCTCGTACACACACGACCGTTTTCCTTGACAAAATCCATCAAGAAAAATACTGGCATGTTCTCTTATTTCTCGCCGGGAGTCTCAATTTCCTTGTCGTGTTTCTCGTCGGGCTGGTTTACTTCGAGAAACACGTTTGTGTGTAAGCTTAGAAATGCGTGCAGGCAGAATAAAGTATGAAACGGGAGCGCACCTTCTGTAAAAGTAGCGTTCGTAATGGAGATAGCACATTCGTCACGGCACTGGAGAACTACAGTTCAGTGAGGGAACCTTGAATGCCAAAATGTACTGTGACATACTAAAACAGCTTGGTCCACTCCCTTTGAAGACTGTGCCGCAGTGCAGAATTCCACCATGATAATGACCCCAAACACATCTCCAAGACAACCACAGCCTTGCTAAAGAAGCTGAGGGTAAAGGTGATGGACTGGCCAAGCATGTCCCCAGACCTAAACTCTATTGAGCATCTGTGGGGCATCCTCAAATGGAAAGTGGAGGAGCGCAATGTCTCTAACATCTACCAGCTCCGTGATGTCGTCATTGAGGAGTGGAAGATGACTCTGGTGGCAATCTGTAAAGCTCTGGTGAACTCCATGCCCAAAGGCAGTGCTGGAAAATAATGGTGGCCACACAAAATATTGACACTTTGGGCCCATTTTGTACATTTTCACTTAGGGGTGTACTCACTTTTGTTGTCAGCGGTTTAGAAAATAATGGCAGTGTGTTGAGTTATTTTGCGGGGACTGCAAATTTACACTGTTTTTACAAGCTGTACACTGTCTACTTTACATTGTAGCAAAGTATAATTTCTTCAGTGTTGTCACATCAAAATATATAATACAATATTTACAAAAATGTGAGATACTTTTGTGAGATACTGTAGATATGTGCGTTAAATTATGACCCAAGTTAGTTTTGTTTTTTTTTTGGTGGGGTTTACACATTTACAGATTTCCTCTTGGTCTCAACACAAAGCCCAAAGGACTTTTTCCATCGGAAATTCTGACTGTGTATATGCCCCATCGGAGTAATTCCATTGGAAATTCCAATGAATTCCATCTGAGTTTACATAGAGAACGTGTTCTATTTTACCTAGGGCTGTTACTGATCAACATTTTTGTGTTCGATTAATCTTTTTTTTTGTAATCAATTAAATTGACTAATTTTGATTAATTATGACGCACATACAGATCCAACTACTTTTAGCTAATCTCCTTGCAGGCTAATTCCTAGTGCAGCTACCAACCAATGGAAAAATGCATAGCAGAATACAAAAAACACACAAAGGCAGCGCTCAATGGGAATAGCATTAAAACTTTTATAGTCTTCAAGTAGGTAACCAAATAAATATTGCACTGGAGATAAAATCGATGTAGATACATAAACTGTAAAAATGGTGCAAGTAATACCAAACGGTAGCAAAAGCAATCATAAAAACATGTAGCTAAGTATGATACTGGTATAAAAATGTGTACAATGATACCACTGCTGAATCCAGATGAGGAGAAGTTAACATCAGTCCGTCGGCATGTAGATGTCCCAAGAAGGGAACTATCACAACTCCCAGTGAATGGTTGTAGAATCCCAGGTTGATAGAGGGAAGTGTAACAGCCCTTGCGTGTGGCAGATAGTAAGGTCCCGCCGGCATTCAGATATTAAGGCACAGCAAAAGAGCCCTTGATGGACCTGGCAAGCAACGCCGGTGTCTGTGACATCACCAGATCTCCGACGGAACTCCCTGAAGGCCCAAAAGCCGGTGGAGAGTACCAATCAAAATAATTTTAAAATCGATCAAAAAGATTTTGATCGGTCAAAAAAATGTAAGATTATTCGATTAATTAAAAGTTGATTTGCACAGCCCTAATTTTACCCCAATGGAATTTCATCGGAATTCCAATGTAGATTTGGTCGAACAAAGGTCTGATTGTGTGTACAGGGCATAAGGGTTCTCCTTGACCTGTCATTAATACTGCCATCCCCCCTGAGATAAGTGAGGTCAGCATATTCTGCATGTGCTGCCTCCCCACTTCCATAACATTCTAGGTAGGTAGAGCCATCTCACAAGTTTAGAGAATGTTCTGAAGTGCTCAAGAAATTCCCTATGCTGTTGGTATTAAAACTATGCCCACATGTCTAACCAACCTCTGCTGTCAATTGGCAGCCTAAGCTACACATGAAATAGTTACATAGTTAGGTTGAAAAAAGACACAAGTCCATCTAGTTCAACCAAAAGACGTGCCACAGGTGATTGCAGTGGCAGCTCATATGGCACTCTGCAATGAACAATGGGTAAATGGCAATTCTAGGCACGGGCAAGATTTGAAAAAGACAACGTAAGGCGGACAGCCTTAGCAGGGAAAAAAATGAAGAATGAATACATACATTAGGAGAGCTAATTTAGAAAAAATAATGAATGACTAGATACAGGTCCAATATTACAAACCTTTATAAGGTGGACTTATATTTTAACACTGGGAAAGCTGATGAGTTCCCTAATGGCTTGGCAATATTATGCCCATGTCCTTTTCAAAAGCTATGCTGAATATAATTTTACAAGAATATGAAGCATTGATTGACATTCAATTAAAGTTATTTCTATCTACATGACACAGTATGAAGGCTTTTAACTGAATTAAATCATACGGATGCCAGCCAAGCTTTTTGGCATAAACCTTGCAGCCATATATCTGTATATCTCTAAGTACCATCCACTTCCAGGAAACTTTCTGTGGATTCTGTAACCCTTTCATTATGGTGTTCATTTAACATTTCACCCATCTAAAATTGCATAAAGAAGCAGAAAATAATAAATGTTGACCAGCACAAAGTGTATGGATTTACACTGCTGGCTTCAAAATGTAACTATACTGCCAGAAAACTACTAAAAGTGGAACTGATACTTTTGAATTAACATATAAAATAGCAAGCACACGGCTCTATATCAGTGAAGGGCACTTAGGATTTATTGCTATGGCATAAACTATTCTGCCTACATTCTGAATCACTAAAAGATTGAAAGTTCTTGTGCTGCCTGATTTGGTTAATTAAAAAAAAATACAGAAGTTATTGGCTTTCAGTAAAAGGATTTTTTTTCTTTGCCAGATCTGTTGTAAGAGATTTTCTAGAATATCTTTTGCAGATACATAGGATAAGCCGGGATCATTTGTAAACCAGATAACAAGCACAAGCTCACAGAATTAAGCGTAATTCTAATGTACCCATTTGTAAACTTCCAAATGTAAAAAAAAAAAAAAAATCAGATGAGGTTATGGAGATTTGTTATATAAGCAGCACCCCAATTATACATATGGACCCATAAAGAGTAGGTTTTCACAGACCAAGTTTGTGTGTGCTTAGTAAATGTTTCTAGAAAGTGCATACATTTTTTTTTTTTTTTTTTGCAAACAAAGTTTTAGTTTAGGTCTATGACCAACCACTTACCGTTACTGGTAGTTCATACATGTCATCACTTAATGTAGCACACATTTTGTATCTTTGACCACCCTTCGTTGTACTCATTATTTGTAGTTGTTTGCAAACTTCTGCTATCTTTTTAACACCACATATACTGTATTTAAATAATTTGAATGACCAAAGCTTATGATCTGTCTTGTTCAAATTACACTACATTTAGGCTAGACTATTGGAATAGCTGTAGGAAAAGCAACAACTGTAAGAATCTATGTTATCCAGTTGCCATTGATAGGCTAAAATGTATGAATTGGTTGCTCTACGGATATTAGAGTAGGTACTTTGACAATGCCATGGCGGAACATGCAAATCTCACATATTTGCATTTAAAACAAGCATATATGCTACACACATAGAAATGAACAAATACTACAACTGTACATAATGATTGACACCTCCCTAATATTATTGGTAGCGGGCATATGAATATCCCCTTTTATTGGTTATCGGGAAAAGGAATGCTGTATTACTTTGATTGTTAACAAAAAGAAGAATGATCTGTTGATCTGTTACATTGGTAGGGAGCGGGAAAATGAATGCCCCTTACATCTGTGTTAAGAAGGAAAAAGTCTTCCCCTTTACACTGGTGGTCAGCAGAGAAAGATATACCACCCTAAACTGGTGGTCAGTGGAAAAAATGCCATCTTACATTGAAAGACAGTGGGAAAAAGAATCCCAACTTACAGTACTTTGATCAACAATGGAGAATCATTTTGCATTCCTGTACAGAGGGAAGATGACACCTAAGGCTAGGTTCACACTAGTCCATGAGTTCTTCATGCATCATTTAATGCATTTTTCATAGGCTTCCATAAAATGGGCCAAAACAAACCCTGACAACAATTTTTGCATTACAAGTGACAGATAGATTTTCTCCATATGATATTAGAAACAAAGGGCCAGATTCAGGTACATCTGCGCATTTTTGGACCGGCGTAGCGCACCGCCTTTACGTTAGACTTGCGCAATTTTGCCGCGTAATCACCCTATTCTCGTAGCTTTTGCGCAGGAAATTGCGCATGCGTAACGTTTTTTCAGAGGCGTAAGGAGGAGTAATACAAATTGGGAAGGACGTGGGCGTGTTACATTGAAATGAGCCGTGACCCCATGCAAATGAAGGGCCGGCCGGCTCGCGCATGCGCGCTTGAAACATACCATGTCAGCTCCGCTGTGCGCATGCTCACAACTCGGGAGCGGCGCAATCAGTGAAATTGGAAATGGACTAGGGCAACGTTGTGAACTACGCAAACAGCATAAATAGACACACACAAACGCACTTGCATTGCAAAAGTACATCCATTTGTCCCTTCCCATTTAACCAAGTGCTTTTGTCCTGTTGTTCGTTGCGGTGTGTTTTGTAGTTGTCAGATTAGTGTTCTGTGTGCTCAAGTGTTTGTTAGTAGATTTTTGAAAGTGGTTTTTGATAAGTGTTTGAGAGACTGTTTGTTTGATTGATATATTTGTGTTTGTTTGTTTTCCTGCTGTATTTTTGTTTTGTTTTTTTGTGACTGTTTATTGCTGAGTAGTTTTCTCTCTGTGTGTGTTTTTGCTTGATTGGTTGGGCTTGTTTGTGTGAGTGAATTTTGTGGACTGGGAGTGAGTTTTTTTGGAAGGATGACAGAGAGAAAACGAAAGCTGAATTTTACAGTTGTGGAAAAACAAATTCTTGCCCGGGCCATTAGCGAGTATGGGCGTTACCTCCACGGCCCAGAGAGTGCCAACACCACCCCGGCCAGGAGGAGGGAGATTTTGGATAGGATCACTGAGCAGGTCAATTCAGCGGGGCAGGGGGAGACACGGACCCGGTCTGGGATTGACAAAAAAATCAATGACCTCCGGCGTCTGGTCAAACAGAAGCTGGCCAGAATGCATGCCCATGCCAGGGGCACAGGAGGGGGCCCACCATGCCGTATTAGGCTGACAGCGGAGGAGCGTGCGGTGGCCCTGACCTTTCATCGGCATGAAGTTGAGGGCCTACCCGGCTTTGACTCAAGTCCGGAGCCCGTGGTGCCAGGTAAGTTTTTTTTTTAATATCAGGTGTGTAGCATGTGTGGGGGAGGGGGTGAAAGGGAATATGTGGCAAGTGTGTGGATCCTTCAACCTGTGAATGTTTTGTGTCATCCACAGATGTGCAGGAGGGTGCAGGGCCATCTGGCCTGACCGCATCAACCCCAGGACAGCAGCCTAATGAGGCCCCCCCAACAAGGCCGGAGTCCGCGGAGGAGGTTCAAGAGGAGCAGGAGAATCATGAGGAGGAGGAGAATCATGAGGAGGAGGAGTCCATGTCAGGCACTGGACGTTTGGTTTTTGAGGACTCTTCCCCTCTGGCTGGCAGCAGGCAGGCCTCCCTAAGGGGGAGCCCCCCCTCCTCCCCCAACATGGCTCCCCTCACAAGGGCCTCCCCTTCTCCCCGGCCACAAGCATCAGCTGGAGGCAGGATGTCATCCCAGACCACCAGGGGGGTGGCCGATCTCCTGCCCGCCACTCTGAGAAGGGACCAGTTCCTCCAGACCCGCCATCTGGGACAGGTCAGCCAGACATTGGTGCGGATGGAGGAGAGCCTGTCCTCCATCAAGGATACGCTGTGGAACCTGGACTCCCACTCCCGGGCTTTCACAACCTGCCTAAACGAACTGCAGACGACATCAGCAGGCGTTGGTTCTCAACCTGGAGTTCGGGACCCCCTCGGAGGTCGAATGTAGATTTTCCAGGGGTCACCGAATCCTGGGCTGTTCCTGAAGCCCGCACCGCTCTCCCAGCCTTTTCGCAGCTGCCCAGCAGGACTGTTCCTGGAGCCCGTGGCCGCCCACTCAGCCTCTTCACAGCTGCCAATTCAGTTCATGGCATGGCTGGGGGGAAGAGAGTAGAGTTAAGCCGACCGATGAGGAATGTGAAGTGGGAGGGGCTAGAGGAGACCCGATCTCCTGATTTTGGCATAGGACACTGATGCGAGACACCACAGAGCAAGAGACACAGTGAAGCCGGAGACACAGTGAAGCCAGAGACACAGTGAGTAACATTACCTGTGATTAGAGTTGCCAACAAAAGTCCCCACTACAGTTCTCAGATCAGCAGATGACCTTGATTAAGAGCACCTAATTTGGCTGATTAGAACTCCTCCCAGCACTGCCACTGATTCCACCCCCCTCCAGCACTGCCACTCATTCCAACTCCCCTCAGCACTGCCACTCATCCCATTTCAACCCCCCACCCCCCACGAAGGAGTAAGAGAAGGAATAAAAAAAGAGACTATACGGAAAGGAGAGGAAAAGTGGGGGAGGAACAAAGAAAAAGGGAGAGAAAGAATAAGAGAAAGGACAAGAAAGGCAGCAAGAGAAAGGTATGGAAAAAAAGAAAAAAAAGAAATTAGGATAGAGAGAGATACTTTTTCCCTGTGTCATTGTATTTTATTACACATCATTTATTAACTTATTTGTTCAGGTTTCTGTTTTGTATGTACGGATTGCATGGGTTGTTGCCAACATGAGGTGAAAATGTAATGTCAATAGTACATTATTCATGAATGATTTTCAGTATCTCAATAAACCAGGAATAGAAAAACATGCATATGTATATTCAGTTCATAACGCTGTGCAAAAGATTACTGTCATAGATTACTACAGGCAAATGTAGCTGGATCCTTAAATCAAAAACTGCTTCAGACTACATTCTATCTCTCTAACATTTTATCAATGTTATTGAAATGTGTCCAGACTTTGCTTGTTGCCATGAAGGAATTATAGACAATATTTGTAAAAGCTATGCAAATTCATATAGCTGCTAATGATTATACAGACCCAAGGTTTCAAAGCCCAACTCCAAAAAAAACATTCACTTAGCAAAGTGAATGTTTGCTTATTTTAATAAATAATGAGAAACGGTATTTACGTTTCAAATATCCAATTACATGTATAGGAATTAAAAACAACAAAAACCCAGCAATTAATTGTTTTATTCTTTTAGCTAAGTGAACATTAATTGCTCTTTTATAAATTAAAACCACAATGTACGGCCACATTACATTTACTACAGCTGCACAGGAAAACATTTGCATGTATTATTTTTTTCAGAGGAGCCTGCAGACATATCCTCCAGCTTTGTGCCCATACCTCGGTATGGGCTTTTAGTTACAAAGCTGGAAGTGAGAATAAACTACAGGAGTACGTGCTCATCAGAACCCTCACAGTTTATTGAGAACTACAAGCTGTCTGCCGTGGTGACAGATGGGACTTATAATTTCTTTATTCAAAAATTCTCCTTACATGTTGCACCCTAAATATGCCCAAAAAGGTGAACCCAGGGCCGATCCGCCCTATAGGCTCACCATGCAAGCCGCTTAGGGCCCGCAAAGCTGCGGAGGGCCCCCCAAATTACTAGAGGCCATGCCTGGTGAGAAGTCATTTTCACTGGGTCCACTCATTAGTGTCTCTTGTAAAGGAAGATGACTACTACAATTTTGTGCTGCCCTTCTGTTATTCTATTTTACATTTGCTATTGCTACACACTCCACTTTATTGTAACTAAATTAATCTAATCTAATTAGAACTTTTTGATGATAATTGCCCAATTACAGGACACTGTTTGGCACTACCTCTAATGCCTTGTACACACGACTGGTTTTCACGACGAGAAAACTGCCATTTCTTATATTGGTCGTGAAAACTGTGCGTGTATGTATGCTCCCTAGCAGTTTTCATGACGAAAAAACTGCCCGCAAAAAAATTTAATCCAGCTCTTTTTTTTCTCATCGCGAAAAACGGTCATGTGTATGCTTTTCCAAGGGGAAAAAGAATGTGCATGCTCAGAACCAAGTATGCAGCCCAAAAGCAGTTGTAGTAGCTGATCTTCCACTCTTTTGTGCCCCCCTTTCCACCCCAGGTTTTCTCCCCATTGGCTAGCTTTGGTTAGGCCATATCGTACATCACTGCTTATTTTCTTCCTCACCCTCTTTGGTCTTTTCCCTCCCCTTCTTTCATTACTCTTATTTATCCCCTCCTGTTCATAATGCTGCAGTTCTGTAATAGAGACAGGATAATAGACCTCCACCGATTCATTATGATTTCAATGCTAAGAGCCCTAAACCTTTACATCTGCTCCTAGGCCCCGCCATTGGGAACATGACTTTCTGACTTCCAATTTCGTAATTTTTATCAGCTCCTACAAAAAACAGTCCTCCTTCAGAGGCTTTGTACAGCTACTATATCACCTTTAAAAAAAAGATTCCCTGCTACATACCGAAGATCTTTGTTACAATTAAATTTACAAGAACCAAAAAAACTTACTAGGTTCAAAAAAGGCTGTAAAATATTGACCCCTTAATGCAAATGTCCCACAATTTACACAATGACATTTCCCCACTGCTAGGGCTGTAGCACATCTAAAGGCATTATGCTCCTGCTTGGATCATAATCTCACATCTGTAGGACTCTTACTTTGCTTCTTGGGTTGGCTGAGACATTGGTGCTTCCCTATCACCATTTGGTTAAAAAAGCCCTGCTCATCGATAAGAATACAAATTTGGCTCACCTCCATGATACCCAGGGCTGCTTTAATGGGGGGTGCTTTGGGGCCCTTGGACTTACTGAGCACTGCTGGGTCTCAAACCCTAAGAAGTTCTCATCTCTGATTCCTCCTGTGTTGAACTGTATTATAACTGTACTGTATGCCTTCATTTTATTAAGCACTGCACAAATTGATGGAGCATTATAAATCCTATATAATAATAATAATAATTAATGAGTTCACCTGCGAGCAAAATCATCAGGAGCAGACTGAAACCTTCTCTAGCATAACAATGCTGATATTCAGTATCTCTAAAAGCACCTAACCACTTTGGGAGCCCTATTTTGCCACTGGAGGATGTCAATTCTGTCACTGACCACACTCCTCCCATTTCACCCTCTGACCTGGACCTTAATCCCATATTGACCCTCCTATCCTTTCTTTTTAACCACTTTCTATTCTTATATATCTCTACTTGCTTCTCTTTTTTTTCTCCTTTTTGATACTTTATGCTACAGACCCTTGGGTGGTATAAAAGGAAATACATGGGGACAAATGTCTTAGCACATTTATGGATAACCTATGTGTCTACATTGTAACTGAGTCTCAATGAACAAATAAATGTAACCCACCATGTAATAAATAATCTCCTTGTTATATGTGTTATCAGGGGTGGACTGACAACTCATGGGGCCCCCGGGCAATAGAAGATTATGGGGCCCCCAGGCTTACAGATGGCCACCAAGCCAGGTGGCAGTACAGAGGCGGGGCAGCTAAAATTTCGGGATTTTCACATCAAAAGCATGTAGGTTTTGGACATATCAGGGACAGATAAAAAAAAACACAGCTTTTTACATACTGTCCCTGGTTTTAATGAGCTTGGCAACCTTGATGGGGCCCCCTAGTGGCATGGGGCCCTCGGGCAGTGCCCGAGTTCCTCAATGGTCAGTCCGCCCCTGTGTGTTATATTCTTTGCCCCATATTTCCTGGTCCAAATATTCAGTGTTACTTCCTAACCACTGTGCTGGAAACAGGACTATGTATCAGCATTACTGTATTGTTTAATCATTATTCAACAGGCATGTAGGAGATGCAGGTTTAGAACAGAGAACCGTGGTGTCACATGCCTGACGCAATGTGTCAAATATGGGTAAATCACAAGAATGACTGAATAGAAAAATAAATAATTTTGCAGGTATGTGCAAATAGCTGTTTTTCTAGAGTTGTGTTTTGTTTTGTGAACCTTTGGTAAATTGGGACTGGGTAAACATGTTAAGTGTATATGTAGCGCAGCCCTCGTGAGGGTCACTCGTTAAATCAGTACCCCTCTGGTTGCCCTGACCCTGTAAGTCTTCTGCCACCTCTGACACCCTGGGTTCATACATTTTCCCCTTTTAGTCACGATAGCAATTAAATAGGTACACTAGAATTGATTAAACCAATTAACTTGTCTTGGTGAAATAAAAATGATGGGGAAATCAACACAAGTTTACAGTTCAGAATGGTATTTCTTATAGGAATGTCATAAATGACCAAATGGACATCAATATAAAACATTAAACAGTGAGAACTGTAATCTCTGTACACAGCAAAGCACATACAATGCCTATGTAAACAGGTTACAGGAGACCAGAGGAATGGCTCTTATTGGTGTCAGACCCCTCCCTTCTATTCCTAAACACATAGATGCAGAAAAGTAAACACAATGTCAGCACTTATGACAGTCACAATCTGTACTGAAATCCAATCTGCTCTTTCAGAGAGTTCTTGATAAATTGCAGCTCTGTGAGCAAATCCCTGAAGTGGGGAAGGAGGTGGGGAATGAGGTGAGATGTAGTCTGTATTACTGTGCAGCAATCAGGTTAATCTCTTAGCTAGCCCTTCAAATAATTGCATGCAAGGAATTTCTGAATGGCAGAGCAAAACAACCTGAATCAATTGGTTGTGAATAAACAAGGAAGCAAATCTTCATGTGTGGAACGAACTGTGAATGGAATCACAGTGATCACTGGCTGAAAGATGATGCTCTCTGTAGAGCAAAAGTAGAAGAGATATAAGGTAGAGATGTCTGTATATAGTGGCTATGATAGAAGCGGCATCCAGGCTGCCGCCGAACAGCTAAGGGATGCTGCCCACAGGTGCCCCTCTGAATATCCACTGGATATACAAGAGAGTGTGCCAGGTCCCAATCCGTTCTTCTTATAGTCTTTCCCAGTGGTCTGTTCTTCCCCATCAGCCATCTGGTAGTTGTAGTTACTATTGATTCAGCAAGAGGGCAAATCCCATCCATTCAGACTACATGTCCCAAGATGCTTTGCTCTGCCTTGTCTCTGTATCAAGGAGGTAACAAGTCAGCGTCAAACTCAGAACTAGAGGAAAATGGCTCCCCACAGTGTTTCCTGATTGCAGGAATATATATATATATATATATATATATATATATATATATATATATATATATATATATATATATATATATATATATATATATATATATATACAGCTCCTGGCTACATATACACCAGCCAAGACATACTGAAATTGATTTTTAACACCTTAAGATTTTGGATGCTGATACTAATAGAAGTATTCCACCAAATAAAAGAAAATAATTGCATATACTTTGCACTGAATTATTAATTTTCTCTAGTTTATAAACACCTCTGAATAAAGTGCAAAACCTCACAGCAAGAGGAACACAATGTGCATTACCACAGCATTTGCGATTGTGAGAAGACAGCTTTTAATCATTCTATGTCAGAAAGGCAGATGGGATTGCTCATAAGCTGTATACACTACTGCAAGTGTGGCCTGTTCAAGCCCAGGTTATAAATACAACAAAAAAAATAATTATTTTGAAATGTTTTATGCTGTTTTTGTATTATAGTTTTTACATAACGGATATCAGCAAAATACTGAATCATGTAAAATATATTTTCATCCATTGATGACAGCCTTTGTAACTGGTTGGAGAAATGAAATAATGGGCCATAGGCAGAGCCAATAAATAAATAAATACAATATACACATTTATTGAATACGATTGGCTGCAGTCCTTTATTATTGTTTTTTACGCAACTAAGTCATTAAATGTATTAAGAAAACCATTGTCTTTTATAAATAATAACATTTTTGTTTAACAATTTATCTAGCTCAGTCATTACAGCTCGAGCTAACCTACTGAACCATCAATAAAGGCAAGTACTGTCCCCGTCAGTATCGAGGAGATGAAACCACATAATTAGAGCTGCAACAATGGAGGGGTAGTATGTTCTTGTAGTTAATTTTAAAAGGAACAGCCAGATCAAAAACCTGTTTTTTTTTTTTCTTCTTTTTTAAAGTGTATTTTTGTGCGTGAACTCGAGAGAGAGGAGCCGGACTGCAGGAGTTGGAAGTAGGCAGACCCTCCCCCCGGAGGCAATCGCCATCCTTCTCCATGCCCCTGGTGGCAATGGCGGGTGTGAGGGGGGCCTCCCACTCACCCCGCCCTACCTGCTCCTCTTGGGAGCCCAACTGGGGTGTTTTAAGTGTGCAATGGTCCCATGGGTGGGGTGACGCAAATGTAACTGCTCCCCACCTTACATGTCATATCACATTTTAAATGTTTAATATGTTTTATTTTGGACATAATGGAAGAAATATAAATGAGGGAGGGGGAAGATATGACATACTTTGGTAAATTGAAGGGTAAATTCACACCAGGGAGCTGGCAGCCACCGTTCTCTGCTCACAGAGGACCCGAGAACTGAGCAATGAGCAGTAACGTGATTGTTAAATTTTCGAGCTTAGAGCTGATGGGGGACAACTTGCAGCATCAAATTGATGCTGCAGCAGGTAGGTAAGTATGTATGTTTGCTTTTTTTATTCTGCACTTCTTCTTTAAAGTAATATTAAGCTTTATTTTTTAATTTATTTTTATTAAAATAGAAAAAGTCATACTTAACTGCTTTGTGCAATGATATTACACATAGCAGTGGCTTACCTCCTGTTTTTTTGGTAACCCCTATACCCCCAACACTGTCTCCTCCTTCCTGTGGGTGCTTCCTCAGCACACGTTTTGCTGAGAGGGCACCTGCAGGAAGGAGAAGAGACAGCGCTGGCGAAAGACCCAAAAAAAAGGAGGTAAGCAACCACTCTGTGCAATATCATGGAATCATTGCCGGATCTAGTGGGGTGCTGGGGTGGGTTGATCCTCCCTCTAGATTTCAGTTGCACCTCATCAGGCAACCTATGGACCTTGTGCATCAGTAGAAACTGTCTGCAGCAGTTGGCTGCATCTGTGTAGTCTGAATGTGACATTCTCACAGAGCCCCCCCTCCACGTAGAGGAGAGAGAAATCAATGTACACTACCTTCTCCCACCCGTCTTCTCATGTGTCTGTCCCAGTGCTGTGCCTGCGAAAGGGGATGTGTGGTTGGGAAATTGGAAGTACTACATTTTAGCTGCAAGATTGATGCCCACCAAAGACAAGCATGAGATGATCAGTGAGCTGAGCAGTGTACTGACACTGAACTCTCCCCATCTCCCTCCCTTCTCTCCCCCATCTGTCTTACCCCCCCCCTTCATATTCAGTTAGCATATTTATCCAACTTGCAGATTGTCAGACATCTCCTAAAAGTACTAAACTGATGGGGGTTTTATTCACAAGTTTGTGACTCTTCTGCTTTAACCCTTTCCTGTCTAGCCCCAGCATCTCTTTAGGGCCTTATTTACATGTGATTTAGTCTCTGAAGAGCAATCTGAATTCAAAGAGCTCTTCAGAGAGCATTTGACAGGCAGTGAGGAGGTGTTGTAGAACCCCACAGTAGCATACTGCATCTATGTGCATTGCATGCAGTTGTGCGGTGCTTACGGAGCAGCCTCATTCACTTGAAACAGTCATGTTTAGAAGGCACGGCGCCCATAGAAAGAAACACAGGATATAATTCTTGCTGAAGCCACAAAACATTACAGTGGCAGTATGTGTACACCCCAACCCTGTGTTACTAACCGTCTGTAAATTTACAGATGGTTTGTGAAAAAACAGGCACATTTCTCCTGTCCATAAATGGCTATGAACAGGAGAAGAGTGCCCGTGTGTGCTCCATCCCTTGTGATAGCAATAAAAGTGCTAAAAAATAAATAAAAAAAATATAAAAAAAAATATTAAAATATAACAACTCCCCCTATGCTCGCACGCAAAGGCCGAAAGCCTACGTAACTCCCACGCACATATGTAAACGATGTTCGCCCCACACATGTGAGGTATTGCCATGAACATCAGAGTGAGAGCAATGATTTTAGCACAAGACCTCCTGTGTAACTCTAAACTGGTAATCAGAAAAGGCTTCTAAAGCTTGGCCTAAGGAGATTTTTAGGTACCATAGTTTGTAACCATCCTACGGGTGTATGCAATTTTAAAGTGTGATATGTTAGGAATCTATTTACTTGACATAATATCTTTTGAATTTTATTTTAAATATAGGTATTATTTTGTGTTTGTGTGCACTTATATTCATCAAAGTGATTTTCTTCCAAAAAAAATGTATTAAAAAAAACGCAGTGCAAATTCCATGACATAAAAAATGGCAACACCCACCGTTTTAACCACTTAACCCCTGGACCATATTGCTGGTCAAAGACCAGAGCACTTTCTGTGATTCGGCACTGCGTCGCTTTAACTGACAATTGCGCGGTCGTGCGATGTGGCTCCCAAACAAAATTGGCGTCCTTTTTTCCCCACAAATAGAGCTTTCTTTTGGTGGTATTTGATCATCTCTGCGGTTTTTATTTGTTGCGCTATAAACAAAAATAGAGCGACTATTTTGAAAAAATGCAATATTTTTTACATTTTGCTATAATAAATATCCCCAAAAAAGATATAAAAAAACATTTTTTTTTCCTCAGTTTAGGCCGATACGTATTCTTCTACATATTTTTCGTAAAAAAAATCACAATTAGCGTTTATTGATTGATTTGCGCAAAATTTATAGCGTTTACAAAAAAGGGGGTAGTTTTAGGCAATTTTTATTAATATTTTTTTTTTACTAGCAATGGCGGCGATCAGCGTTTTTTTCGGTACTGCGATATTATGGCGGACACATCGGACACTTTTGACACATTTTTGGGACCATTGGCATTTTTATAGCGATCAATGCTATAAAAATGCGCGCGCGCCCCCTAGCGCCCGCTAAAGGTAGGACGTAGAACAACATGCTCTCGCCCAGCAGTGCCACCGTCCCGCCGTATAACTGCGGTGGGCGGTCGGCAAGCAGTTAATCTCTAGAGTCTCTGCTTAAAAAATCTACATGTTTGGGGGTTTAAGTAGTTTTCTAGAAAAGAAAATTATGATTTTTACTAGTAGGAGAGAAATGTCAGAATTACTAAGTTATGTAAAGTAGTTAATTAAAAAATAAGAATACAAATTTTCTGAGGTTTATTTGGTGTCTGTGAGACTGTCAATTGTGGCACAGTAATTGGTATTGTGTGGGTATAAGGCAGTGGTGTATTTAGGTTTTGTGCTGCCCTAGGCCTGATTAAACTCCTGCACCCCCTAATTGAAATATGACCCACCCCTTCCTGTCAAGGCCACACCCCTTGTTGTTTAACACCCGCCCTGACATTTTTGAGTGGGGAAACTAGTTCTGAGGGCCTGGGGGGCAATGGATTCCCCTAATTTGCATAGATTTACTCTCACTTCTTGTTTGGCTATGGTGGAGAAAGGGAAGGGAAATGTCTGCAATGGGAAAGGGATGGTAAAAAATAAACTGACAGGGGCTCTAACCCTCCCTTACTCTATCCAAAATGAAAAAAAAGTGTTGCCCATAGTTCTACTTTAAGCACAAATTTCTGATAATTTTATGGAGAGGACTAAGACACATCGGACACTTTTGACACATTTTTGGGACCATTGGCATTTTTATAGCGATCAATGCTATAAAAATGCGCGCGTGCCCCCTAGCGCCCACTAAAGGTAGGACGTAGAGCAACATGCTCTCGCCCAGCAGTGCCACCGTCCCGCCGTATAACTGCGGTGGGCGGTCGGCAAGCAGTTAATCTCTAGAGTCTCTGCTTAAAAAATCGACATGTTTGGGGGTTTAAGTAGTTTTCTAGAAAAGAAAATTATGATTTTTACTAGTAGGAGAGAAATGTCAGAATTATTCAGTTATGTAAAGTAGTTAATTAAAAAATAAGAATACAAATTTTCTGAGGTTTATTTGGTGTCTGTGAGACTGTCAATTGTGGCACAGTAATTGGTATTGTGTGGGTATAAGGCAGTGGTGTATTTAGGTTTTGTGCTGCCCTAGGCCTGATTAAACTCCTGCACCCCCTAATTGAAATATGACCCACCCCTTCCTGTCAAGGCCACACCCCTTGTTGTTTAACACCCGCCCTGACAAGTTCTGAGGGCCTGGGGGGCAATGGATTCCCCTAATTTGCATAGATTTACTCTCACTTCTTGTTTGGCTATGGTGGAGAAAGGGAAGGGAAATGTCTGCAATGGGAAAGGGATGGTAAAAAATAAACTGACAGGGGCTCTAACCCTCCCTTACTCTATCCAAAATGAAAAAAAAGTGTTGCCCATAGTTCTACTTTAAGCACAAATTTCTGATAATTTTATGGAGAGGACTAAGAAGATATAACCATGCCAATGGTGCAGCATAAAACATTATAGCACAGTGAGGAAGGTTTGTGGTTCAGGATAATAGGACAGTCAAAATTAGAAGAGTCCCCCCCCCCCCCCCACAGTTGTGGAATACTGGATGCCGGCATACCGGAAGCAGTGAGGCGCCTTTATTGGGGGGCTAGACTAATTTGCCTAACAGTGTAGTGCAAGCCGGCGGGGACTCTTTTCGTGCTGCCCCCTTGCAAAGTGCTGCCCTAGGCCTGGGCCTTGTTGGCCTAGGCCAGGATACAGCGTTGGTATAAGGACTGTGATATATGTGCATTGCATAAAGCAGGCAAAGATTCTGTTCAATACCCCTTTAAGACTACCCACTGGCCACTGCAGAACTAATTATTATTTTTTTTCCCAGGGTATCCCATGTCTTTCTCCTAGCCGTGCTCACTAGCCGTGCTCACATTTTACTATGTCGTTCTGACATTTAAATTTTAAAGCCGGGCAGATTGGTTATGAGTAATGCTAATATTGCCAATGATTACATAATATTTATGCTGTTTAAAGGCTAAGGTGGCCTTTGGAACATATTTTATGTCCTGTGCCCATGTAGACTGCCATACTGACCCCTGTCCTCCAGCCTACTGACCGCCTGTCCTCTTCATGCTGACCCACTGCACACTGACCTACTTTCGCTGCCCTCTGACCTGCTGACCCCTATATACTGCCCTACAAAATGCTGACCCCCCTGTCCTCTGCTCTGCTGATGCCTATCTTCTGACCCCTATTACCCTGCCATAGTGATTCCTATTTTTGTACACTGTCATGCTGATCTTCTATCCTCTGTCCCCCTGGTATTTTAAATCCAGCCCTGCACACACAGTAAGGCCCAGCACCACCCCTTCAACTACAATATATCTATGGAAAGAAGCCAACTTTGCCATTAGATATGACCTTTGGGTCTGGATTGAATATGAGTCATATGGGTCATATGAGTGTGACCCAAACCCAGCCTGTTCACAGATCAGCAATTGGCTGTAAAAACTGGCCATATTTGGTCAGTATGCGCACCCAAAAATGACAGATCCCTGGGCCAGCTGATGTTTGCAAACAAACCAGCCAGAAATCCTGGGGGATGTCATGGCCCTATTTGGTCAATCATATCATCAAAAATCTCTGGACACATTGTTTACTTACAAGAGCAAAGGTAAATCTGTTGCAGCAGTAGTAGGACATGTGAACATTATTGGCTGGTGAGTCGTCTTGTCGGGGGGTCAACATCATCAAGTGGCATGTCGTTGTGGATGCAGGTTGTTCTGATTTTTTAGCATCTACATCACTGGACAAGGTGATTGACCTTGGATTTACACCGGCAAACAATGTTTACCTTTTTTTATTATTACATATGGGGGGTTATTTACGAAAGGCAACTAGTGCAAACTACAAGTGCAAAGTGCACTTGAAATTGCACTGAAAGTGCAGATGGAAGTCCAGTCGCTGTAAATTTGAGGAGTAGATCTGAAATGAGGGGAAGCACTTCTGATTTTATCATCCAATCATGTGCAAGCTAAAATGCTGTTTTTTATTTTCCTTGCATGCCCCCCTCGGATCTACAGAGACTAAACTTCCAAGTGCACTTTCAGTGCAATGTCAAGTGCACTTTGCATTACAAGTACAAACTACAAGTGCAGAGTGGATTTGCCTTTCGTAAATAACCCCCATGGTGTGTGTGTGTGTATGTTTGTTTACTTTTAACTTGTTTGTAGTAGTAGCAATGAGTAAAAATGGGCTCTAATGCAAACTATACTTATTCCATTGAGACTGCATGCCTGGACATGGGTCTAGTTTGAATTTAAGGGGGAACCACACACAATTTTTTTCCTTAAAAAAAAAAAAAAGGGCAAGGGGTCCTCCCTAAAATTCATACCAAACCCTTATTCAGGCATGCAGCCTGGGTGAGCATGCACCACCCATGCCATACAGGCCATATGCCTTCAACCTTGCAAGAGGGAATAATCATGCCACCTTGTTCTCAAATTTGGTCACCTGAAGGATGGGGGGAAAGGGGGGGCTGCAGATTGGCAGTGTACACAAAAAAGATAAGGATATTTATGGGTTTTTTTTCAGCTCACAGGAAATGACTAGGACACTGCATTACTGGTAAGATAAAGATAAGCAGGATGGTCTGCACTTGCTGAAAGTGCTCTTAAAAATGAAAACAAATACAGTCACATTGTCTAAGAACTAGTTATACAGTAATGCATTATTTTTTTGGCGGGGGGGAGGGGGGGGGGCTGATGGTCTGAGGCGCAGGAAACTAGCTTGGGCCATAAAGGAACCTGACTTTTCTCCTTTACAATGCAGCATGCCTTAGGAAGAGGTGTTTGGAATGAAGATTAAGGAGTAAGGAAATTGATACACAACAAACTATTTCGATTTAATTTTTCCCTGGAGTTGGTCTTTGCGCTAATGAGAAGTAAACATCCTTTGTCTCTCTTGTCTTAAATGAGTCAATATGGATTATTTAATCAATTATTGCTCTAAATCCTTCTAGATAATGCTGTTTTAGTAATTTTAAGCTAGTGCCAGGTTGTCAGCTCTGCATGAGTCCTAAGATAATGACTCTGGGTTACAAAGTTCCCATTGTGACAAACAATGCTCCAAGCTGTCACATGTTTGCCCCATATAACTTCCTGTATATAAGACCCGTTTCACACTGGTGCTGCGGCCGCATCAGCAATAAAGCTCTGCTTGTTTTATCTGTGCTTTTCGGCCGCTAGCGGGGTGTATTTAACCCCAAAGAAGGGGTTAAAAATGCCTGTGTTGCGGTGCTTCCAAATCACTTTTCAGACACTTTGGAAGCACTTCTCATTAATTTCAATGGGCAGGGCATTTTGCGAGCACTGTATTCAGCACTCCTAAACCGCCCCAAAGTTGCTGCTTGCAAGACTCTTCCTAACAACCCGCAAGCACACCACCCTAGTGTGAAAAGTCACACTGTAATTAAAGGGAGGCGGTTTTCAGGTGCTTTATAAGTGCTATTTCTAGTGATAAAATTCCTGCAAGCTGCCTCAGTGCGAAAGGTGTCCGACTTGATTGTATGTAAGCAAAAATCACATTGCAGCTTTTATTGTGATGACTCTGGTTTGTGTTACACTATTCTGAAATCCCTCTCAGAACACAAATGACATCTATTAGACAACAGATGTGCATGGGTGTCATTTTAATGATCTATGGGGTTGCTTTTCTTAATTCCCATTGATTTTCTGTGTAACTGCATTGGTATTGATCTGCACGACCACATTTCCTAGCTAAATGCTTATAAATAGTCTCCTTATGTGTTTAAAATTCTGTGCAGTTCTTATTATGTTAACTATGAAAATGAAATAGTGTGAACTTTTAATCTCACATAATGTATACAGACAGTACTGTAACTGCATATTTCTATACCTGGATGCCTGGTCTACCAGCTGTTACATAGGCTTCTCTGTGACACAGGCAATGTAATAACAATAAAATCAAGTAGATATCAATGGAGTATAAAACATTACAGTGGCCTGTTTACTGATCTGCGACTGTAACCGTGGCAACCCTACAGCTTTCCAATACAAAACGCTACACTTACCTCTACAAAGATGAAGCATGGTATAATTGAGTAGCTGCGATGGGTATTGTTCTCCAAAGCCATTTCCTGTCAGCTGGAAAGGTCTGTGATACCTAAAATGTCTGGAACAAAGAAAAAAAAAATGGAAATCTTTAAACATTTAACCCGGTTTTGCTCAGGGCAGTAAAAAAGACATTTAATACAGCAACAGTCACTATAACAGACCCAGAAAAACTCAATCACCATATTCTATAAAACCTTTGTAATCAATCAAAATTTTTATTTTACTGATCTGATTTCATAATCCTAAAAATGTAATTGATCGTTGTGCTTTTAATGGTGTATTTGCACTTTACAGTACAATAGAAAATAAAGCAATACGTGTCAGCAAGCTTGCGTTTAAAGAAAAAACACAATTATAACATTATTATAAATCATATATCTATGATATAGCAACAAACTAGCTAAATTCTCAGTGGACTTGTATAGATAACAGTTCATCAATTGATAATCCAAAAACAATCTTTTATTCATCATATTTAAACATCTGCATTTCATTTCTAAACAATTTCACCTGTTTTGTAAAAGGAATATAATTTTAACGTTATTATAAAGGGAACAAATTACAGAATAAAATGTACACTTTTTTTTTTTTTATTGGCAGGGAACTTGGGATCAAAGCAGAAAAAAACACTAATTTGCTTTCATTTTGTTACACCTTTTGTTTATAGGAAGCTTAAAATTATATATAATGGGTCTACGGCAGAAATGTAAAAAATTGGTCTGGTCCGTGGGTATCAGACAACTGAGGTGTTTAATGAAACGGAATGCACTGGAAAGCATTAACATGGAAAGCATAATGTTAACATAGTATTGTATTAAGAAAAACATCAAAGCTATTTGTGAATTGCATATTTCAGCAAGCAAAAATCAAAGAGCAGTAACATACAAATATATAAATTAACATCCACTCTAAAAATGCTGAACTTTGTGAATTGTCTTTCATTTTACATTATCATCTCTTGTCCAATGCATCCAATTTTTATGTCTAACACAACCTCATCATGTGTCATGGCAACCCAACTGTACGCTTGGCAAAGCCTTGTCATGTGTCTGACTTAATCTCATCAAATGTACATCAGGCATAACTTATTTGTCTGATAAACTATGAGGTGCCTGATGTAAAATGAGACATTGGCTGGATTTACACGATATATTAGCAAGGCAATGCTCATTCTACTGCATTGTATTAAGCTTTACTGATTTATTGTTCATGTTGCTGCATTTTTGTACTTTTCTCTTTTTTTTATGCATCCCGAACCCCTTGGCCTCACATGTTCCTGGTTTGTGAGACTTCCTATGGGTTCTTTAATGTGATGAATTACCTTATTGACCAATAGGTATGAGCTGAATGCACTTGAGTTTAAGGCTGGTTCGACAAAATTCAATAAAGTTTGAATGTTAAATTAAAACCCCATTGAAGTAAAGTGTTGAAGCCAAATGTTAAAAAACAGTAATACACTGGCTATGGATATGGTTAGACCAATATATGTGACATCCAGTTTTTGGTATTTGTACCATGCTTCTGCTCCTGAGGGTTTTACTTTTACTTTTACTATTACTGTTACCTTTTTTTGTTTTTACAGTATAAGTCATCACCTTTGATTGTTTATGTCATACTGCTCTGTTATACTGCATATTTACAACTGTTCTGGGGTTGTTTTTACCCTTTCTGTTTGTAATATGAAAATCCAAATAAAAATATTTACAAAAAAAAAACAACAGTAATATCCATATTCTCAGCTAAAGGGGCAAGGGTTTGGCAAATAAATAAAATAGGGCACTGCCCTGAGTAACATACCAAAGAAAAGAGATTGTATTAATGCTTAAAAATACATGCCACACTCATATACTTGATGATTGTTTGGTATGGGGGAACGTCACAAAAAAAACCCAGCATGGAGTCCCCCCAAATTCAGGTCTGGTATGAATATTAAGGAGGAACCACACATAATAAAAGAAGGGAAAAAAGTGGTGAGTTCCCCAGAAAATCCATAACAGACCGTTATACGAGTATTCATTCCAAACAGGCCACATGCACTCAACATTGGGAGGGTACCTTTCCAGGGGTGCATGTTGATGAGGACAAGGACCTCATCCCCACAACCTTGGCCCAGAGGTTGTGGGGGTTTGCAGGGGGGAACATTTTGGCATGTGGAAGTCAGATACCGGCTGCCTCCACTTGAATTTGTGAGGGGTAATCATTTACACAAAAAAAAGTGCATAGTGCAAATGATGATTTGCTTTACTAAAAAATAAAACCCAGCATAAATGTCCCACAATGTAAATCTATCATCGATCATTTTGTCCACTGATGCAGATCCCTACTAAATGATGCCTGAGGAATGAGGATGTCATGATGATAAATGACTTCCAAAATAAAAATACCTGCTGACCAACAGACATGTCCAATCGCAACACTCACTGCAAATGACATCGGACTGCTCCTGATGCTAAATGTAAACCAAGAGACTTGGGGTCTCCCAGGTCATGCCAAAATATAGAATATTCATTCATGTAAGGGAAGATTTGTTTCTCTTATCATTGCTTTCTTTTTTTGTTGTAGAAAAGTCTGTGTACTTGGGGATAGTCTATTTAAATTTGACTGAAACACTACAGGAATAGTAGTTAATTATTTTCAGAGTGAAATTAGGAACAAATTAGACATAAAAATGTATGCTTTGTGACACAGTGTGAGTTTAGAAATAAGACACATCGGATTTGCATTAAGACAAAGTGCAAAACTTCAGAGTATTGTGCCTGTGTAGAGAAGACTGTGGCTTGACAATGTTTTCTAGGTTTGGTAATCCTGAAACATGGTCTGGAGCTTGAAGACTTTGAAGGTACAGGCATACCCCACTTTTATGTACACAATGGGACCAGAGCATGTATGTAAAACAAAAATGTACTTAAAGTAAAGCAATACCTTTTTTTAACTTCTGGGGGGTCAGGGGCTATAGTGGGGATGTCAGGGGCTGTAGAGGTGGGGGTCAGGGCCTAAAGTGGGGTATGCCTGTATTTGGTTGGGAAGAAATCTCCAAACCTGTGCCCAGGCCTTGCTAGAGACCTGCAGGCTGTGTGTTTATGCAGGTGCGCGTGCTCGTTAAAAGCCAGGCCTGATCATCTCAGGGCTCCCATTATAAGACAGAGCCTTTGTGTGGAGATAAGTGTGTGCTCCAGCCAGGAGGGATGTGTGTTCCTGTCAGGAAACCAAAGCACTCCACTCAGGAGACAGAACTCCATGTGGGAGGACTGGGAGAGAAGTGGGCCTGTATGGCTGAGGGCTGTAAGTAAAAGTTGGGTGAACCAGAATAACCAAGAGAGCCAGATCTGAGAGACAAAAGCTGCTGGAAAGAGAGTCGGGTGGCTTAGCAATTTAATTTATATTTTGCTGTGTGAGACTCAGTTTTCCTACTTGGGCAACCAAGGTGTTGAATTTTTCTTTTCCTTTTTCAATAAAAGTTGGCCAAAAAGCCCTTAGTCACAGACTGCCATGAACTCATTAAAAAGCATATACCACTGAACTAAACAAATGCCATATGATAGCTTTTCAAGCAGAAAAATATAAATGCAGTAATTATTTTTGACAATGAGATTGTCCTAAGGGTCACCATACACAATTCAATCATATAGTCTTTTTACAATCAACTTTAGATTTCTCAGAATCAGTGGCGGCTGGTGCTCAATATTATTTTTGTTTTGGGGGGGCAAACCAACGCACCCTGGGGGAGATGAACAGGGAGGTGGCCTTGAAAAAGCATATTTCCATGGTACTGTCTAATATAATAGATATAATAATACATGATAGTAAAGTAACACCATCAAAGCGAAACGTCACCTTTCCTAGCAACATGCCTTTTTGTACTTTATTCTGTAAAGCTTCATCAAGAAAAAAGTAAAGTTCTTATTTCTTAGCCAAGCCATCTGCATTAGGTTTTGTCCAAAGTGTAAAAATGTTAACATCAATTAGTATTATTAGTAATAGTATTGGTAGTAGTAGTAAACTGTCCATTAAGCACAACTGCAAAGGTAAACCTGGCACAGGATTAGAGGTAACTTTTTCTCAGCAACATGTCAGATTAAACAGTCTCTACTTTCTGCAATTTAAGATAAATCACAGTTCATAAATGGATCATGCAGCTCGAGGGTAAAGAACACAGTGACTCAGGTACTTCTTACATGCTGGTTTATTCTGCAAAGTGTTGTGACTTTTTGTAATCAGACCACATGAGAGTGTTCTTTCAGAGCAACTCTGAGAACCAGTATTAATGTTCTGGCAGAGTATGCTGGGCTGTATCAAACATTTTAACTTGTGCTTGGTTACAGTATGATCAAAATATACTTTGTGCTTGTCACAGTCTGTGCCAATCTGGTTCTCCAGATACCATTTAAACAGGCTTGGACTGGCCATAGGGCACACTGGACATTTGCCAGTGGGCAGGGGCTGCGGGACAATATGCAGGGGCTGCGGGCAGGGCCGGGACAATATGGGGATGACTAACATTGCTCACAGTCTGTGAGTCACAGATCACCTGTGCTGTAGACTTGCACCGATGGGCACTGATAAGGAGGCAATTATATGCAGCACTGATAGGTGGTACTAATATGCAGCACTGATGGGCACTGATAGGCAGCACTGATATGCAGCACTTATGGTCACTGATGGTCACTGATAGGCAGCACTGATAGGTGGAACTGATGGGCACTAATAGGCAGCACTGATGGGCACTAATAGGTGGCACTGATGGGTAATGATGGGCACTGATAGACGGCACTGATAGGTGGTACTGATTGGTGTCACTGATGGGCACTGATGGGTGTCACTGATGGGCACTAATAGATGGCACTAATAGGCAGCACTGACAAACATAACTCATAATCAGCCCAGACACCCCGCCCCCCCCCATCAGGAGAGCCGCCAATTGGCTGTTCGTGTCAGGGCGAGCCGAGGAAAGTCGTTTACCGGCACTTCCTGGTTACCGCTGTGATCAGCTTTGATAGCTGATCACATGGTTAAGCGCCTACACCATAGGCTCTCTATCACGATTGGAGATGCAGTGTGTCAGAGTGACACACAGCACCACCAATAGCCGTGCTGCGAGATCCCAGGGGCGCACACGAGCGGCTTCTCCTGCTGGACGTCATATGATGCCCAGTCAGGATAATGGAGCCACATTTTGAACATAAATTCGAAATAGGGCGGGTGGCAAGTGGTTAATAAGTTATTGTTTTTCAAGCCCTATTTTTTCTCAGTTAATTACTTCTAAGCTGGGTTCACACCTATGTAAATTGACCCGCATACAATTCGCATAGTAGGAGATTGTGACCTGCTCTCTATGGACCTGGTTCACACATGTCCGCAGCAGCTCCGGTGCGAATTGCACAGGAGCCCTGTGCGTCTTTTAGTCTGTTTCAGGTTTGAAATCAGCCCAAATTTCAGGCTGAGATCAGAACTAAAATGGTGAATGGGGACGCACCGGACCCATGCGGACTCAAGGCTGTCCACACTGGTGGGTTGAAATTCCTTGAGATGATTATGGCATATTTTTTTGCTATGGTGTCTGTAGCTGTCCCGACCTCCCTATGGCAATTTATGACCCTGATCCAGGGATGGTGGCTTCCAGAGCCACCTTAGCATTCAGAGAGCAGGAAGGCCTGCCTCCATCCACACCTGCTTTATGTTTCATCCACTGCCATGCTGCAGAAGCTATAAGGTAAGTGAGGGGATTCTCTCATCGAAGGACACTCATGTGACAAGTGCCTTTAGGTGTGATGGGGGGACACTGATGTGATGGGAGGGACACTGATGTGATAAGGGGGGCGCTGATGTAATAAGGGGAAACTGATGTGATGGGGGAACTCAGATGTGATGGGGGACTTCTGATGTGGTGGGGGACACTGATATGTTTGTAGAACCTTTCATGTAATGGGTGCAAACTTATGTGAGGGGAGGACCTCTGGCATGATGGGGGGGGACTCTAATGTGATAGGGTTCTGATGTGTTGGGGGACCGTTGATGTTAGGAAGAGGGTGACACTGATGTCATGGGGGCAACTCTAGTGTGAAGGGGACTATGATATAATAGAGGCTTCTGATGTGATAGGCGAACTCTGATGTGATGGGGGGGATGGGTGGGGGGGGGTGTCAGGCATCCTGATTAATGTAAATCTACACTGACATTAATTAACATTGTGGAACGTTTTGTTTGTTAAAGGACTTACTCATTCATATAAAAGGGAGGGGTGGTATCAGGAGACCCCCCTTATTAAAGAAGGCCTCTAGATTCCAATAAGTCTGGACCAGGATTGTGGGGAAGAGGCCCCTATCTTTATCAACATTGGGACCGGGTGCTTTGCCAAGCGCCCCCCGAGTTGCCAGATTGCATGCTCTGATAAGGGTTTGGTATGGATTTTTGAGAGGAACTTCACTTTTATTCTTGGTTTTTGCATGGGGTGCCCCCTTAAAATCCATATGTCACTGGTCCGAGCCAAAAAACATTTCTTAATTTAGTTTAGTTTCCTAAACTGCCTTTGTTGCATGTTCCCCATGGCAGTGCCCAGCCCACCATGTCATTTGATTGACAATTTCTTGCCTATAAGATTAGAAAATGTCCAGAATAGATTTTAATTTTTTGCTCACATCATTGGGGTTTGGATTTGTCACCTGAACTTTGGATTAGCCAAACCCTCCTCAAGCTGATCCCATGAACAATGTGTTCCGCTAATCATTACTCACTGACCTGTAGTTGCCAGCTTCTTTCCTAATACCCTTCTACAATACTACTCTTACAATATTAGTTGTCTTCTGGTCATAGGTAATTTCTTCTGTTAGAAGAAATTGATTAAAAAGACCAGTTAATGGTCCATCAACTACACCTCAACATTCTCTTAGAACTGAATAGTTATTAAGCTTTAAAGTGGAATTCCAGCTTATTCCTAACTACAGTAGCGTTAAAACTGTCCCTTTCCACCTCTCAACACCTATGCTAACTAACCTGTGTAAGAAAGATGTATATACTTACCTATTATCAGGCTGCTCTGGTCTGATCATGTGATCTGTCTCCCCTGTGTCAGCTTCGGGGGGTAAAGGGGAGCATTCTCCCCTTTCACCTGCAGCTGCTGCTGGTGGATACAGGATACAGGATACAGATGGAGTGACCTGAAAATATTATAGCATAAGTACCCACGTTTCATTTTTTTTTTTATCCCATAGTTTCCTTAATTCCTGTCACACCTAAACAGTGGAACCTCGGATTACAAGCATAATCGAGAATGCTCATAATCCAAAGTACTCGGCCAGAGGTGGGGGGTGCTGGAGATCCTCGGAAACAGTTGGAAAGGCCTGAGGACAGCTCGGCTGACCTCGGCAAACCTCGGAAAGGCTCGGGAACAGAGTATTTCCATGTCTTTGTGAGCATTTCTGAACGACTCCAAAAGTCATCAATCGCCTGGGATTGGCGCCGTTCAGCTCTGCTGGTCTCTGGCGCCCCCACCTCAGGCCAAACGCAGTACTGCACACCATTTTGGCCTAAATCCTGCTCGTTTTGCGAGACAACACTTGCAAACCTAGTAGAGTGCTTGTATTGCGAAACGCTCATTAACCACGATTCTTTCTTCATGAACAGTCCATTTCCTCCTTTTTTGTACTTTAGCAGCACTGATAATGCTTGTAATCAGGTCTTCTCATGAATACACCATGTACTGTAAGATAAGATCTGAGATTGTCTCTGCTGTCATGTGGTAGACATGCTCAGCTATTTCAGTATACAAAAAAGCTTAGATCTGCAACTATCAACTGATGTTTGGAAAGATGCTAGAATAGGCACTATATATAAATAAAGAATTGTAGGTTGATGGGTCTGGGACAGGATGAGTCATCGCCAGATGGCCTGTTGACTTGTGTTATTTCATGATGACATAGGGATGATGAGTAGGGTTGTCCCGATACCACTTTTTTAGGACCGAGTACAAGTACCGATACTTTTTTTCATGTACTCGCGGATACTGAATACCGATTCTTTTTATTAAATGTGGCCCCAAATGCAGCTATGTCCCCCACATATGCAGCTATGTCCCCCACATATTGCAGCCATGTCCCCCCACATATTGCAGCCATGTCCCCCCACATATTGCAGCCATGTCCCCCCACATATTGCAGCCATGTCCCCCCACATATTGCAGCCATGTGCCCCCAAAATATTGCAGCCATGTCCCCCCATATATCCAGCCATGTCCCCCACATATATCCAGCCATGTCCCCCATACCTAGATGATGATGATGCTGCCCCGTCCAATCCAGAGCAAGGGCTTTAATTAGGAAGGGAAATGGACCATGCAGGTTAAGAAGTGGCTTTTGGGAAGCCTGGCTTTAGGTAAGCCTTTAAGAAGTTTAAAATGTAGTGTTACACCTCCTTGCAGGAAGGAGGGGAAAAAGTTTTGGTAGTGAAACTGACACAAACGGTTAATAGGGTAATTACTACTGGGACCCACAAACTTTTGCTAATCTTGCCTTTTCTTTCCTGTCACATTTGCTTAGGAGTATAAGAAAATTTGTTGTGTGTGATGCGGGGCTGTACGGGTTAAGGCAGCCCTGTTTTTACTGTATTATATAATGTCCCAAAAGGGACAAATTAAAGTGAAGTAAATTTTCCTTGCTTATGTCCAGGTATTTGTGAAAAGTGGTGAGTATTTATGTATGTTCATATAAGTTTGGTAAGTTTTTCTTTGAAGGGACAATGGTATAGTATGACGTCTCCCCTTTGCTAGTATTTTGTTTATAGAGCTTTGGAATTATAGGTGCTTGATTCTGCTTAAAAAATTTGTAATTTGTTTGAAATACTTGTTCATATTTAACATGTTTTGGTGACTCTTGGAATGGTATCAGAGGTGGTATTTTGAAGTTTGCAAAAGGGATGTGTTAGACAGGCTGGGGGGTTGTATAAAAAGGGAATGGTCGGAGAACGCCCAATTTTGTGATTAGATATAGTGAGTGTAAAGGTGTTTTTAATGAAAGCATCCTACTTGTAGAGGGTACAGTAAGTTTAGAAGGTGAATAGATTTATTAATAAAGGATTCCATTAGACAAGCTTTTTAATGCATTTTTTTAGAGACACAGGTTGTTTTAAAACTGACACGTGTTGAAGAAAAAAAAAACGTTTAAAAAATTATTTTAAAAATGGGAAGTAGATGTCAGAGCTGTTTGAGATTTAAAGGGGACACTAAATGTGGGGACATTTTTGCTGGCATTTGCATACCGAGCCTTGTGGTTTGCTGTAGGAATGCAGGAATATTAGTTTTTGTGTATTTTTTGATAACAAAGTATATCTGAGGAATGGTCTCATGGGACAGCCGAGACAGGAGGTTCTAAGCAGTTAAGGAAACTAACACAGAAAGAGTTTTGTTTAAAATAAGAAAGTTAAAGTGTCACGGCCAGGTTTACAATTTGGATTATCAGTTAAAAGGTGTTGTTAAAATAGTTATTTGTGTCAACTTACCCTGTCTTTTTGTTTGTTTATTGTTGTTTGTTAAAGTTTCCTCCTCCCTCTGATCCTGGACTGTCTTGGGGGGTCTGAACGAGGTAGAGGGAGGTTAAAAATCTTCCTCCTTCCCCCTCGGATCCCCCCTGGATTCCCTCTTCACTTCCTGATTCTCCACCTCTGAGCTGGTGAGTCTGGGGGTGTGAATTCTGACACGGATCGCTGGTGAAGCGATGAGATCGCAGCTTCATATACTGGCAGTTTCTGTGTCGATCAGTGAGGATTCTTGGTGTGTGGAGATCATCAGTAAGAGGACATGTTCAAATATTTCTCCCCCATTTGTCTCTGTTTCATACTCTGTTTGTAGACTGTGATCAGTGGCAATCCTTGGGGTCGCTGCTGTTTCGCAGTTTCATAGACAGACACCTAGGTAAGGGAAAGTTAATGTTAATAGAGAGAAATGCTTAATTTTATGTGTATGTGAATTTTTGTCTTGTCTTGGAATTCCAATTTAGAATATAAGTTGTTTTTTCTTCTGAATGCAGATGGATTGTTGGTTGGTTGATATGTGTCCTATAATCCTGCCAAGGACGGAGAGCATTGCTAAAGTGGGCAGGTGAGAGGGACAGACTCATCTGTGTGTGGTGCTTTAAGAGGAATGAATCACAGATTTGGACAAGGACAAGTTACTATGTCAGTGATTCCTCCTATCCAAAGTATTGTTTAGCACAATACACAGAGGCAGGCCCGTTGCAACAGGACAGGCAAAGCAAACAATAGCTTGGGGCCCCAAGCTGGCCTGGGGCCCCCAACTTCCCCTTCCCAGGTTGTAGAGTGGCCAAGCTCTTCCTCCTTCCTTCCTCCTGGAGTCCTGTCAGTCCGGCCGGGAACACAGGAAACTGAATCTCCTGTACCGCACAGTACCCAGCACGGCCCGGGACTATCCGATAGGGGACTGGGGACCCATAATGATAAAACACCGGACTGACAGGAGAAAGAGGAGCTTGGCCACGCTATAGCGGCAGCCTACAAGGAAGAAGGGAAGTGAGAATAGAAAAACATAGGGACTAGGGAGGGGGAGAGGAGTAAGAACATGGGTGTAAAAAAATTGTGTAGCGCTAACGTAGGTTTTTCGTGCGGGGGAGGGGTGCTAGGGGGGCCCCATTTTGCTTGGGGCCCCCAAAATCCTTCAAACGGCCCTGCACAGAGGTACATGTCCGCTTGCACTGTTGATCAGGTAAAAAAAGGGGGTCAGACCACCAACCATTCCTTCATCACCACTTTTGCCTTACATATTCAGCGAGTCTGAGAGACTTGCTGAGGTGGAGAATGAGTGTTAAAGAGGGATTTGATTCAGAAAACGTATTTATAAAAATACAAGTTTATGGTTAAAATGTTGCAACTATTATCAGTCTATTCATGAAATGTGCTGGGCACATATTAAGCCCATGCCCAATGCATAGTTAATTGGGAACATTAAAAGGGGAATGTGACACGTCACTGATAAAATTACATGTATGCTCTGGACTGGTACCAAATGTTTTTTGTTTTTTTTTAGGAATCTGATCAGATACAAATTCTTAAGAGTATCATTTCAATTTATACATGGGGTGTTTTGATTGTTTTAGTTGGGCTCTGTTTCCACTGTTGCAGCCCCAAAGTCGCGCGATTTGCAATGCAACTCGATTGCAGTGCGATTTCATTTGACCAGTGAAAACCTTGTGAGAACAAGTTGCACCGAAGTCGGAACAAAGTAGCGCAAGAGCCTTTTTTGGAGTTGCTGTGACTTGGGTCACATCGGTGGTAACTGGCTTTGGGGACTGTTTTATTTGTGTAGTTGCCTGTCCTTGCGTTATTAGAAGTTAACTGCTTACCGCTCGCCGCACGCAGTTATACGTCTGCAGCATGGCACGGGCAGGCAGAAGGACGTATATATATATATATATATGTATATATACGTCCCCTTTAAGAAGCGATTGTTGCGCCCGCTGCGATCTCTATAAGAGCGCCCGCAAATCCGGCGGACTCGATCGCCACAGGCATACCCGTGATCGTCTCACGGAGACATACAACAGGGAGATGTTAGTGTAAACACAACATCTCCCCATTTTGCCTAGCTGACACTGTCACTGATCGTGTTCCCTGTCATCGGGAACACAATCAGTGATGTCTCACAGCAAGCCACGCCCCCCTACAGTAATTCTTACAATGCCACCTAGTGGTTAACCCCTTCACTGCCAGAGTCATTTTCACAGTAACCAGTGCATTTTTATAGCACTGGTCGCTGTAAAAATGACAATGGTCCCAAAAATGTGTCAAAAGTGTCCGATGTGTCCGCCATAATGTCGCAGTCATGCTAAAAATCGCCATTTACTATTAAAAAATTGTTTTTATAAAAATGCTATAAAACTATCCCCTATGTTGTAGACGCTTATTGCGATTATGTAGAAGAATAGGTATTGGCATAAACTGAGGAAAAAAATGTTTTTTATATCTTTTTGGGAAATATTTATTATCACAAAAATTTGAAAATATAAAAAAAAAAAAAAATATCGCTCTATTTTTGTTTATAGAGCAAAAAATAAAAAATGCAGAGGTGATCAAATACCACCAAAAGAAAGCTCTATTTGTGGAGAAAAAGGGACGTCAATTTTGTTTGGGAGCCACGTCGCACGATCGCGCAATTGTCAGTTAAAGCGACGCAGTGCCGAATAGCAAAAAGTGGACCGGTCATTTAGCAACAAAATGGTCCGGGGCTTTTTTTCTCTCTATGTCAACAAATGTGCTGTAGTTCAGATTGCTTGGGTCTGTTACCTGTCATCTGATTGGCTGAAACGACAGGCGCTGTGATTGGATGCCTATCAGGCATCCAATCATAGAAGAGGACGGTAAGAGAGGACGGTAGAGGACATCGAGGAGTGTGGAGGACACTTCCGTGACCCGCTGCCCCACCGAGACAGGTATGTGCTGGGCGAGCGGGGGATGCACACTGGCAGCATTTAATGGGGCACAATAGCGGCAATTGATGGGCACACTGGCAGCATTTGATGGGGCACAGTAGCGGTAATTGATGGGCACACTGGAAGCATTTGATGGAGCACACTAGCAGCAATTGATGGGCACACTGGCGGCAATTGATGGGCACACTGGCAGCAATTGATGGGCACAGTAGCAGCAATTGATGGGCACAGTGGCAGCAATTGATTAGCACACTGGCAGCAATTTATGGGTACAGTAGCTGTGTTTGATGGCACAGTTGAGTCAATTTATGGGTACAGTGGCTGTGTTTGATGGACACAGTGGCTGCATTTGACGACACAGTGGCGGCAATTGATGGCACAGTGGCTGTGTTTGATGGCACAGTGGCGGCAATTGATGGCACAGTGGCTACGTTTCATGGCACAGTGGCTGTGTTTCATGGGCACAATGGCTGCTCTTTATGGGCACAGTGGTGGCAATTAATGTGATGGCACAGTGACTGTGTTTGATTGGCACAATGGCTGCTTTTGATTGGCACAGTGGCTGCGTTTGATGGCAAAGTGTCTGATGGCACAGTGGCTGCGTTTGATGGCAAAGTGTCTGATGGCACAGTGGGGTCAATTGATGTTTTTTTTTCAGTTTGTTTGCACCCCCCAAAAAAATTTAAACACCAGCCGCTACTGATGGCCGCACAAAATATTAACACTTTGGGTCCATTTTGGACATTTTCACTTAGGGGTGTACTCACTTTGGTTGCCAGCTGTTTAGAAATGAATGGTCGTGTGTTGAGTTATTTTGAGGGGACAGCAAATTTACACCGTTAAACAAGCTGTACACTCACTACTGTACATTGTAGCAAATTTCTTCAGTGTTGTCACATGAAAAAAATATATATACATGTATATATTTACAAAAACGTGAGGGGTGTACTCATTTTGTGAAATACTTTATGCTGGAAATTGAACATTACATTCAGTTCTAGTGAAGAGAAAGGTGGGATATAGCTTTAAATCAACCTATGCCATTGTTTGCTTAGATTTCATAGGCTTATAAAACCTCAACAAAGGTATCTTCTTTTTTCAAAAGCTGTATGCTTTGATATTTCATTTGGAGCTGTAAACAAATTATACATTGCCTATTTACTCCTCATACATTGTTGTGCAAATTAAATTAATTATTGGGTAGCTAATTTAGGTATATCTAGCAAAGAGAAATTAGGGAATGAGATCAAATGATACTGTCAGCTGGAATAAAACTGTGTGAATTCAAATAGAGCCATAAATTATTTCTGCAGTGAATCAGAGACCCTTCTAACTGCAATGAAAATGCCTAACAAATCAATTTACCATAGTCTGTGATGCGTGACTTTATGCTCTTGGTAAAACAACATTCTCATGCAACGCTAGAAGATGGCATTGTCATAATGAATCACAGTGAGATAGAGGTGTAGAAGTTGCTTGAACAAATTAATTAAATATATTTATTCTGCAAAAAGGTGTAGCTTAGTAAAAAAAACAGAGAAGGGGATCCTAACTGCAAGCATGATCAGTGTCAAACTTAAAGTGGATCAGGTTATATGTATAATATATCATTTGTTTTGTGGCATGAAATGTAGGTGTTTTATGGGAACCATCAGTGTTCTCTGTTATTCTCGTTCCATTTTAGTTGGTACAAGGCAGGGCCGCTGTTAGAAATCATATGGCCGCGTACAGCATAACTTTTTTGTTGGAAAAAATTATGAAAAATTTTGAAAAACGTTTTATATTTTGTTATAAAATTTTGCAAACAGGTAATTTGTCTCCTCCTCCTGGTGGGTACTGATGAGGCGTCACTGGTGGGCACTGAGAGGTGGCACTGGTGGGCACTGAGAGGTGGCACTGGTGGGCACTGAGAGGTGGCACTGATGGGTGGCACTGATGGGCAGCACTGTAGGGCATTGATAGGTGGCACTGTAAGGCACTAATAGGTGGCACTGATAGCTGCCACTGATGGGCAATGATAGGCGGCAGTGATGGGCAATGATGGGTGGCAGTGATGGACAGTGATGCGCTATGGTAGGGTAGGTTACCACCTGTAGGCATCGATAGGTGGCACTCCTGAGCATTGATAGTTGGCAATGATTGGTGGCACTTATATACACTGGGCACTAATATGCACTGTGTGGGCACTGGCAGGTGGCACTGGCAGGCGCTACTGGCCCTTACACAGAAGCCGGTGATTGGCTTTTTTTTCTCCTCACGCTGTCAGTGTGAGGAAAAAAATAACGATTACCAATTTGTTTACATCATGCTGATGACGTGGTAAGGGGCCGGGATCAAGGAGCAGGCAAAGGATGTCTGCTTCCAAACACCCCTCCATGTTACCCTATGTGTCCATGGACTTTTAGAATCTTTTTATTTATTTACTTATTTTATTTGTTATTTATTTTTAAAGTGTATTTTGTGCGTGTACTCGAGAGAGGAGCCGGACTGCAGGAGTTGGGAGTAGGCAGACCTCCCCCAGAGGTCAATCTGACATCTTTCTCCATGCCCCCGGGTGGGAATGGAGGGTGTGAGGGAGTCCTCCCACACAACCCGCCCTACCTGCTCTGCTTTGAAGCCCAACGGGGCAGAGGGACTCCCCTATGAGGGAGTGAGAGGATCTAGCCCGCTCAGCCAACCCCACTAGTCCTTCGCCTCTCTTTTTTTTTTAGAGACTGCGTGGCCAAAGTGCATGCATGTTAACCCAATTTCGAGTGCGTGTGAGTGCGGTGGTTTTTGTGGGAGGGGGGTGGGCGTACTAAGTACAGGCTTACCTCGCATAGCACACCCACCGGGAGCCGGGCTGAGACCACCAAACTCAATTTACATGCAGCCGAGACCGGGATCCGAACCCTTGGCTGCAGATGTGAATGGCTTGTCAGCGCAGTGCCAATCGCGTTGAGCCACCACAGCTTCCCCTTTAGGCTGGGTTCACACTTGTACGGTGAGAATTTCAGCTCTTTTATCTCTGCAGACAGATAAGAGAAGTGTTCAGCAGATTAGCTCCGTTTTTGCTGTGAATTTGGAGACCTGGGGGAAGTTCTGAGTGAGAGGAGAGTGGGGGAGAAATGTATTGAGCTGAATGAGAGAAATTCCTGAAGAGAACTGAACACATCTGCGAATCAGCTGCGTACCCATAGAAGATAATGGGACTGAATTCGCACCTGAGCCGCACCGCAAGGCCTCCACAACGCATACGGATTTCCGGCAATGCGCAGTGCGAATGCATCGCACATATGTGAACCAGCCTCATTGAAAACAATGTATTTAAAAATGTTCTGCATATTAGATGCGGTTTAAGCCGCAACCAATTCGCATAGGTGTGAACCCGGCCTTAGAATCTTTTAGGGGCAGGGGCGTTTACGAACAGGGAAAAAAAAAACACTGCCAGTGCGTACAGAAGCAGCAGTGCCCTGCCAGAAAAAATGCTCAACGAGTATAAATGCACCTAAATACGTGTTAACGCTAGCTGTGGTGTAAATTTTAATAATGTTTAAATAAAAAAATATATATATATCTTTAAATATTGTACCTGCTGGGTGTCTATAGTATGCCTGGGAAAACGTCTTTGAGAACCCGGTCTTGCCCGGCGGAACATGTATCAATGGAAAAAAAGTTTTAAAAACTGAAGTTTTTTTCAGGAGTCCTGCTCCTAAAAAAAACAACAATTTTTTAAACTTTTTTCAGTTGATACATATTCCCTGGGGCAAGACCCGGGTTCTCAAAGACATTTTCCAACAATAACTTAAATATTGGTCTTTAAAATGATCGTTTTTGAATTTGAAAGTTCGAGTCCCATAGACTTCAATGGGGTTCTAAATGTTCGCGTGAACGGTCGGTCTGTTCGACGGTTCTGGTGCGAACCGAACGCGGGAGTGTTCGGCTCATCCCTAGTTACAATCTGTAATACACAGTACAGCCATAAAATAACACATCAGCACACAACAGCTATGTGACACACCTTGACAGATTCGCACAGCAAGTGCTCTGTGGCTGATTTCCCCTAATGCTAAAGATCATAAGGCACTGTGAGGATTTTGATGATTCTATTAAGATTACAACATGTAACGTCTCACTCACTGTGTGCTGCCCAGTCCGTGCTGCGTCACCCTCTGCCACCGGCAGGATTAGTTTTACCACTCCCTCCCTGTCAGCTGTCAGTCCCTGAGACAGTGGAGCAGGTAAAGCACTTTACAGATCACTCTGCCAAGCACCAGGGATAGGGAGCAGGGGCCGAAACTCTAGCATGCGACAGGTCGCAGGATTATGTACCACCTCCTGAAAAAAAAAAAAAAAGGTCCCTCCTCAGCTCTCACCTCCTGAGCCCCTCTTTTAACCTGATGGGGCCCAGAAAAATATATTTATACACCCCCCTAAGCAAGTAGGAGCGGGGGTGTAATTTAGTAAGCCCTATTTTTGAAAGGTTTGAAAGGTATGTTTTATAAAGCTGGCCGGGCCCCCCTGATCAGCTGATAGGCCCTGGGCCCTTTCCCAATACAACAGGACCGGTTGTACTGCCTTATCAGCGACCCTGGTGCAAGGTATGAATACAGCACCCATAGCATATTTTATAAGATTTGGAATTCCTTTACTCATCACTTCAATGAAAAAATATATATTTTTTGAAAAATACCGTACAATACTTGTTTTGTCCTTTTTTTTTAAATCCTTTGTTGCATTTCAGTTCTACCAAGATAAACTCCTGCAGCCAATTCCTGACTACTTGCAAGTACTCCAGTGATAGCTGCACAGCTTTCTTAAGAGTGAAATTGTGGTGTCGTCCCCCCGAGGAATTTGGGAATGAGGGGAGTTACCTATCTGGCCCTTTGACCCACCCCCCCTATCCCGGACCACCCTTTCTGTCTTCCTCTCTTCAGTCTTGTTCTTCTATCCTCTTTATCTCTCGACACCCGTGGGGGTTCTTTCTTGACATAAAAAGAAAATGAAGGGGCTGGTCACGTAGACCCGACACCCGGCTATAACTTGATACACACGCCCCCTTCTCCAAGGGTTACCACTTGTCTTTTAGAACAACTGTTCCCAGACCCCCTCCAGAGTCGCACGCGTCACCTTGCACTTGCGTGACACAGTGGGTGCCTAACATGATGTTTTATGAAGTGTGCAATGTTCTCTTTATTCTATGTCATGTTGTTGTGTAATTAACCTGTCGCGTGTACTATATGTATTGCTGCACCATGTCGGCCTGCACGGCCCTGTTCCTGATTATAAATAAAAAATAAAATAAAAGTGAAAAAGTGAAATTGTGGACCATGCCTGTGCAATGTGTTAAAATAGCCATTTCTGGTCTTCATCAGAAGCCTGCATGACAAGGTGAAATCATAGGATTCTGCATAGGAAGCTGGTGTAGTGGAGTGACATCACAGGACAGAATGTTTTTTACCCAACTATGTAAAATAATAAATAGTTCCTAGAATAAATCTCTGAAAACTTTTATCCAGTGTATAGTTACTCCATATGACTCAGCATGTCCCATTCTTTTGCATAGTTGTTTTCTACCATCAAAAACGTTGCAATGCCACTTGACATAGCACCAGCATACAGGATCTAAATAACCTTTGGGACCCGATCCTGTTCAAGCAGATGAAGCCTACATAGAAAATAGGAACATAAATGCTGCCGCTCTTACAAATGGGATGCACGACAGGATAAGCATTATTTATAAGTGTCATTGGCTGGGGTTCGCCTAGACATATTTTAAAAGAGGTGGGCAAATGCCTATATTGTGGGCCAATCCCCTGCCAGGCCCGTCAGAACAAGACAGGCAAAACAAGCAACTGCTTGGGGCCCCGAGCTGGCCTGAGGCCCCCAAGCAGGAGCCCGCACGCCTGTCCACTCTGGCTGCTGTTGCGGGGGCGGCATGTGTTCGTTCCACCGCGGGTATTTGGGCTGTCGAGGGGAGAGAGAGAAGGCCAGAGGCAGCCTGAGACTGTGGGCAGACACTGCTGACACCAAATGAGAGTAGGTCATGGGGGAGGAGCTGCAGAGACACGTGGAGAAGAGGGAGCCCAGAGAGACACGGAGTCATGCAGGGAAAACCAAGAAGACACTGACAGAAAGTAAGTGTCTCTGATTCTGATTCTGGCACCCAGCACTACCAATGACACCTGCTGTGGGGGGGACTCTGATTGGGACACTGCCTGCTGTTGGGGGGACTCTGATGGGGACACCGTCTGCTGTGGGGGGGACCCTGATGGGGACACCTGCTGTGGGGGGGGGCCCTGATGGGGACACCTGCTGTGGGGGGGGGGGCCCTGATGGGGACACCTGCTGTGGGGGGGGGACTCTGATGGGGACACCTGCCGTGGGGAGAACTCTGATGGGGACACCACCTGATGTGGGGGGAACTCTGATGAGGAAACCTGCTGTGGGGTGGGCTCTAATGGGGACACCTGCTGTGGGGGGGACTCTGATGGGGACACCTGCTGTGGGGTTGGCCCTGATGGGGACACCTGCTGTGGGGTTGGCCCTGATGGGGACAACTGCTGTGGGGTTGGCCCTGATGGGGACACCTGCTGTGGGGTTGGCCCTGATGGGGACACCTGCTGTGGGGTTGGCCCTGATGGGGACACCGGCTGTGGGGTGGGCTCTGATGGGGACACCTGCTGTGGGGTGGGCTCTGATGGGGACACCTGCTGTGGGGTGGGCTCTGATGGGGACACCTGCTTTTGGGTGGGAGGGGGAGTAAGAAGTATGTTGGATTTAGTTATTGTGCACTCTTTAATGTATATTAATTGATTTTATGGTGCAGTGGTGTTTTTTGGAATTGTTCAAGTGTTGAAAATGTTCATATTTTATGCACATTTATATGCAACGGCAGTATTTGCACTGTAAACATTTTTATCTATATAACGTACGGGTGAACTTATCGCTATGCTGTGGTTCCTGTAGGCTTTGCGTGCGTTCGGTGGGGGCGGGGGGTCTGGGGTTTGGGGGCCTCCATGTCTATTTTGCTTGGGGCCCCCAAATTCCTTCAAACGGCCTATGACACTTTTACAAACAATACATGTAATCCTTTACCAGGTTAACTGAAATATTCAAAAAAACAGTACCTCCTAAAATGATTAACTACTGTATATTACTAAATAAAAAAAGTCCACTGAAACACATACAAGCAAGTGGCCTTTTTTGGGGGGCGGCAAACAACCACCTACATCCTCCCAGATCGGTCGGCACTCGGCAGCAACACCCCCGCTCCCCGCCATCAGTCAGTCGGTCGGGTCATCCCCCCAGGGGCGGCGTAGGGTGGTCATCCATCCCACACTTACCCTATCTAGGTTGCAGACTGGTGACGGCTTGCGGATTCCATCGGGTCTTCTCATCCTCTGCATCACAGTGAGTTCTGTTGTGTGTCTCCTCCCTCCTCCTAGGCATCCAACCAAACCTATTTTAAAGCCACTAAAGCCTCTGGTTCTAATCACATGCTTCAAAAAAACACCCTACCATTGGAATCCATGCATCCGACATCCTGCATAGGGGCCAGATGGATGGATGGATGGGGTGGGGGCAGCACCCGTGCACACTTTATGGACGAGCTGCCCCTGATAAAATAGAAATAAAAAAATCTGTGCTAACTCGACAAAAACAAAGAATAAGCAGCTGTATACAAACAAACAAAGCCAATAGAAAATAGATACAAAAATACAGCGCTAATGAATGGTACCTAGACATAGGGTGGTACCAACCACCTAACTATGAATGGGCACAACCACATGTGAGGAGAAAAAATTTAAACAATGATGCCTGATGAAGCACCAACATAAGTGATATGCGTACATATATAAAGAAAACCAATAAGGATTGATCAAAAAATGTGCTCAATATTCAGAATAACTGAATGTGAAAATGTTTATGACATCTGTGTTCATATGGACAGCTCTGCAATAACTGGTATAAACAGATATTCACAACTTGTCTGTAGAGATCAAAATCACATCAGATGTATGGGGTGAGTAAAAACACTCTTACCAGACAGGGTGGACTCTAATACTATACAGCAGAGAGTCAGCAAGGCGTTGTGGTCTATTGGAACCGGGACCACTGCAACTGTTGTAGCTGGAACTCCAAATGATGTGGACAGCAGGAACCGAGAGGTGCTCAGATGCCCCTGTGGAAAGCTTCTGTGGCCGAAACGCGTCGGATATTGCTTTTGGGCACCCCATATTGCTTTTTATGTGATCACTTTAACATTTTTGTCATACCATGTCTATGACTTTTATGCAATAAACCCTTTCCTTGGTTTAATTGACCTGCACCATTGGAGCTTTTTTTCTATTTTCTCATGATCCATTACATGGGTTCATTGGAGCCTTAGCTTTGTTTGTTCATGCATCAAACGATTGGCAGCATAGGACCAGTTCAGCGGACAAATCCGATCGTGTGCATGGGCTAGCGGACATGTCTGACCGGCGGACAAATTTTAAAGAATGCTAGTACACTAACCAGCGGACATATCTGCCCGCACAAGCGGCGAATGGATGCGACGCATGCATGGAAGTTTTTTACTTTCTGGTGCGGTGACGTGGCGGCGTCAACGTCACCGCCACGTCACCGTGCTGTCTGCCGGCGGGGATTTTGATCCGATGGTGTGTACGCCGTCGGATGAAAATCCGGAGGAGACATGTCCGCTGAAAACGGACTGTCGGACAGTTTCAGGGGACATGTCCCTCTGTGTGTACGCAGCCGTACACTTCACATGCAATGTTAGTTTAAATATATATATATATATATATATATATAAATAAAAATAACACAGATTTTTCATTAAAATTTATAAATAATTGTAAAGCCCCATACACACTATCAGTTTTCCTGATGGTTTTCTCTTCAGGTTTACCAAAACCATCTAATATGAGGTCAAACCTCAAGAGTTTCAATTTGTATGCAATCAGGCAGGCCCTTGCACTACATGGTTTTGGTAAACCTGATGAGAAAACCGTCAGGAAAACTGATAGTGTGTATGGGGCTTAAGTTGTATCAAAATCGAGTCCATACAAAAATCTATTTTAAAAGGAGGAGGCCAAAGCTCCATTTTGAGATTTTTTTTTTTTACTAAAAAATAAAGTTTAATGCTTGAACAAATATAATAGAGAATTGCAGCTATGTGTTTTCCTTAGTGTCCTTTAGGTTTTCTTTCATATTTTAAATCACTCACTGATGTACACGTGCACAGAAAGTCAGACCATCTGTCGTTTGTGCAATGCTGATTTGCAAATAAAGCAACTAAAATTACTAGTACGGGTAACAAGCACAAATTCTTCCCACATAAGACTCGTGGGCTGTTGTTTTATCTCTCACTCAAGAACATCTGTTTAAGATTATTGAAGACTGATGCACACTAATCCTGTTACAAATATCTTATAACTAGGGGTGGTGACATGTGACCAGAGGGAGAGACTATTACTATATACACAATGGGGATACATGTCACCCTAAATGATCTTTTGTGATTGCTCCAGCTGACAATTTATCCCCTATCAGTATATAGATGTAATGTCACTGACCAAATATGGTCATGCTTAATGTTTACATTCAGCTGCAAGGTCAGGAGCTGACATTTGTGGTAAGAACTTCTTGGGAGCGAAACATGTCGGTGGTCGCCATTTTCTTTTTTGTATGTTGAAGTCATTCATGGTGATTAATGTGGATTAATATTGCTGGAAGACACGACTGATGATGGATTTACACCATGGGACAGTTTTTTTATTTTTTTTTATAACAAATTACTTTTTTAAATGTCTGGTCTTTTTATTTACATTGCATTTATTAATTGTTTTAATGAGTAACAAGGAATACTACTGTATGTACCCATTACTTAATCTTGTAAGAGATGCCAGAATCTAGGGGGCCCTTATTTTAAACGGGGCTTCCAGATTCCGATAAGCCCCCATCCTCCCACAAGACCGCTACATCTATAGGTCAGGGTTATGGGGAAAAGGCCCTTTTATCAACATAGGGACAGGATGCCTTGCAAAGTACCCTTGCCATGTTGAGGGCACGGTATACTAATCCCTTTGAATGCAGAGCTCAAATCTCTTGGTTCCACAATAAGTAAACATTATATAATATATGTAACAATACTCAAAAAAATATTAAAAGTGCATATATTAGAATAGTAAAACATACATGCATAAACAAATTAGTTTCTGTGTACATAGCACAAAAAATGCAACTCATTGGAATATACTTTGTATATAAGGTGCTACAGTACTATCTGGTCAGAATTCATAAATAAAACTAATATATTTATCTATCAATCACAAAGTTACACTCTATAAATAAAGCACTCAAGTGCTTTCTGTTCCAAACATTATACAAAGGGCCAGATTCAGGTAGATGGGCGAAGCTTTATGTTGGAGTAACGTTTCTCATTTACGTTACTCCGCCGAAACTTTAGGAGCAAGTACTGTTATTCACAAAGCACTTGCTCCCAAAGTTGCGGCGGCGTAGCGAAAATGAGCCGGCGGAATTCAAATTGGGCAGGTAGGGGGTGTGTATTATTATAACTAGGCGCGATCCCGCGGCGAACGTACTGCGCATGCGTCGACTGTCAGTGCGCATGCTCCAAATTCTGTCAGTGAACGTCAATGACGTCAATCCCCATTCACGGACGTTTTACGCAAACGACTCAAATTTTTTTTTCTTCGACGCGATGACGACGGCCATACTTAACATAGGATACTCCACTAGGGGGCTGCTTTATCTTTACGCCGCGTATCTCTTACGGAAACGTCGGAAAGTCACTGCGTCGGGCCCGAATACGATTGTGAATTGCTGATTAACATATTCTCGGCGTTAATCAGCGGGAACGCCCCCGGCGCCATTTTTAAAATTGCAGTTCCGATACGACGGCGAAATACAATTACGCCGCTCGTATAGGAACTCCAACCCGGCGTTGCTTGTTTTCTGACTACAGAAAACAGAAACGCCGGCTCAAAGTGAGAGTTAGGCTGGAGTATCACTGATACTCCAGCCTAACTCTACCTGAATCTGGCCCAAAGTCTATTATAATTTCTATACAACAGTTTATTGTTTTAAATCTTAAGTGATTCCATCTTTAGGTGAGTCTCTTCCTTACACTTCCTTCTATAGCCCTGTACACACGACCGGTTTTCTTGACGGGAAAAAGTCAGACAGGAATCCCGACGGGAAAATAGAGAGCAGGTTCTCTATTTTCCAGCCGGGATCCCCGGCAGTTTTCTTGATGGGAAAATTGCGAGGAAGCATACACACGTCCGGTTTTCCCGGCCAAAAGCTCTCCTGGCAGTTTTCCTGCCGGAAAAAACGGTTGTATGTACGAGGCTTATCTCTTATATTCTCCTATCCCCTTGCTGTGTTTGCACACCACCACATTTTTGTGCTCACCTTCTGAGATAGGGACACCCCCCTCCCGCTGCCATCCGGTGCTTCTCCGGGCTCTCCCGTGCCATCGGGGGCCTGAGAATGAATCGGCTGGCGTCACACGAGGATCATAGAGATTTCCGTTGACCAGATAGTCACCAGTCATCTCTATGACCGTGGGAGGCTCGGGCACGACGTTATGACGTCACACCTGGGTTCCCAGAAATTAACAAAGCCGCGATTGCAGCTAGTAAACATGAGATCATGATTTATTTTTCCTGATCTCATGCTTTCCAGCCTGGAAGAGAGATGTGGGGTCCTATTGACCCCGCATCTCTCCATAAAGAGGACCTATCACACACCATTCCTATTACAAGGGACGTTAAAATTCCTTGTAATAGGAATAAAAGTGATCAAAAAAATGTAAATGTAAAAAAAGTGTAAAGAAAAAAAAATAATTAAAACGCCCCTGTCCCCAATAGCACACGCTCAAAAGCGCACGCACATGTAAGTCCGTGTGAGGTATCGCTACATGCGTTAGAGCGTGTGTAACAATTCCAGCACTAGACCTCCTCTGTAACTCTAAACTGGTAACCTGTAAAGATTTTCAAAGTGTCGCCTATAGAGATTTTTAAGTACCGAAGTTTGGCGCCATTCCATGAGTGTTCGCAATTTTAAAGCGTGACATGTTAGGTATCGATTTACTCTGCATAACATCATCTTTTATATTTTACAAAAAAATTGGGCTAACTACTTTACTGTTTTGTTATTTTGTAATTAATGAACCCATTTATTTTCCAAAAAAAAAAGGTGTTTGAAAAATTATTGCGCAAATACAGTGCAAGATAAAAAGTTGCAATGACCGTCATTTTATTCCCTAGGGTGTCTGATAAAAAAACATATATCATGTTTGGGGGTTCTGAGTAATTTTCTAGCAAAAGAATGATGATTTGTACATGTAGGAGAGAAGTTCCAGAATAGGCCCGGTATTGAGGTGTTATAAAAGTGGTGTATTGAAGTGGTTAATGTTTGGAACAGAATGCACCTGAGAACTTTTTTTTTTTTTTATAAAGTGCACCTTTATAATTGATAGTTAACAATAATAGTGTTATTTATGAATTCTGCACAGATAAGTCGCCTCCAGGAAGGGGAATTCGATGCCAAATTTTAAATAAAAAACTGGCATGGGTTCACCCTCTAGAAGCATACCAGGCCCTTAGGTCTGGTATGGATTTAAAGGGGAACCCCCTACGTCGAAAAAACGGCGTGGGGGTACCCCCAAATCCATACTAGACCCTTATCCGAGCAAGCAGCCCGGCCGGTCAGGAAAGGGGGTGGGGACGGGCGAGCGCCTCCCCCCCCTCCTGAGCCGTACCAGGCGGCATGCCCTCAACATGGGAGGGGTGCTTTGGGGAAGTCACCCCTTGAGGTTTCAGATCTGGCCTCTAAATGAAAATAGAAGTAGTTGCACGCTAATAGGGTATGCAATGTGAAACTTAGAAAAAACATATAGTGGTGATAACTTTTTACTGCAGCTGTCACTAATGTGCTCCCACAGAAATCAATAATTAACAATAAAGGTGTGACAGCGCTGTAAAAGTGAAATAAACAATGATGGTGATAAACACTGATATTGCAATAATATTAAAAAAATACAAAAACATAACATGAATGAATCCACGTTGTGCAAGCAAACTCAAAACAAAAAGAAGCTTGTGTGATGTCTTCAAACAACCTTCATGAACGGAGTGCTCCCACCACCTCATGCAATGCTCGCTCACCTCCTTTAAGGCCGGATTCACACCTATGCAAATTGGTTGCGGCTTAAATCGCATCCAATTCGCAGAACATTTCAAGATACATTGTGTTGAATGAGGGTGGTTCACATATGTGTGATGCATTCGCACTGCCGAAAAAACTTGTGCGTATTTAATGACTTGTGGTGCGGCTCAGGTGCGAATTCAGGCCCCTTATCTTCTATAGGTACGCAGCTGATTCGCAGATGTGTTCATTTATCTTCAGGATTTGTTCTCATTCAGCTTAATACACTTCCCCCTCCCCCTCCCCTCTCCCAGGTCTCCAATTCGCAGCTAATCTGCAGTTAAAACGCAAGGGATCTGCTGAACACTTCTGTTATCTCTCTGCAAAGATAAGAAGGCTGAAATTTGCACCGCACTAGTGTGAATCCGGCCTAAAGGACACTGCAAGGGGTCAAACACCCTGTGCAAGCATTCCCTCCCAGGGATTGTCTGAGAATCTTGGTGGCTGAAAGGATGAACGTAATCAAAAGCAAGTACTCCTTCCCACTGTGCTGCTTCAAACTTAAAATCCACAATGACTACCGTTACGTTCAGCAACACATAAAAAAAAAATGAGAGAAAGTGCCTCCTGTAGTGCAGTATCCAAGGGGTTAAAAATGAAACCACTCCACCCCAGCTACTATTAAACTCACATTCAGCCCAGGTTCACACTGGGTACAATTTAGTTTGATTTGAGATGCAATTTCACATTTGGGGAAGTCCGGCAATTGCCGGAAATGACACCGTCCTAATCGGTGCGACGCCGCATCTGCGGCGCTGCACCAATTTCAAAAAGTAGTTCCTGTACTACTTTTTGCAATTTAGGACGCAATTTACATTGACATCTGTGCAGAAACCTGCACAGATGTCTCTTAAATCGCGGCTGAAATCGGGACTGCCAGCAGGAGTGAAATCGTGCGAGTTCAGCTTAACTCGCACAATTTCATTCCCGCAACCCAGTGTGAACCAGGGCTTAATGAAATTTTAAAAGCATTAAAATCACATGACAGTCTCACTCAGTAGTAGTAGTAATTGTAGTCCACCGCCAGGCTCCACCTCTACTAGTTTCACCACCATCCTCCAGATGAAGCCACGTGGGAGGTGGTGAAACTAGTAGAGGTGGAGCCTGGCGGTGGACTCGAATTACTACTACTACTGAGTGAGACTGTCATGTCATTTTAATGCTTTTAAAATTTAATTAAATGCGAGTTCAATGCTAGCTGGGGTGGAGTGGCTTCATTTTTAACCCCTCGGATACTGCACTATAGGAGGCACTTTCTCTCATTTTTTTTTTTCATGTGTTGCTGAACTTACCGGTAGTCATTGTGGATTTAAAGTTTGAAACAGCACAGTGGAAGGAGTACTTGCTTTTGATTATGTTCATCCTTTGAGCCACCAAGATTCTCAGACGATCCCTGGGAGGGAATGTTTGCACAGGGTGCAATGTGTGTTTGACCCCTTGCAGGGTCCTTTAAAGGAGGTGAGCGAGCATTGCATGAGGTGATGGGAGCAATCCGTTCATGGAGGTTGTTTGAAGACATCACACAAGCTTATTTTTGTTTTGAGTTTGTTTACACAACGTGGATTTATTCATTTTATGTTTTTGGACTTTTTTCATATTATTGCAATATTTTATCAGTGTGTTTATCACCATAATTGTTTATTTCACTTTTACAGATCTGGCCTCTAGCTTCTGCCTTCTGGGGTTACCAAGTGTTATAAGAAACCATTAGATAATAAAACCCACTAACATTATTTTATTTGTTTGATTATATATTATAACAGTGTATTGTGGGTGGATTTCCTTAAATATGGCAGTCAACAAAAAGCATTTATGTGCAATGGAAAAAAAGCCATGACTTGACAGTCTACGTTATGTTATAAATATGCATAGAGCAAGCAGATATTCTTCATGTTTTATTCAGTCCTTTTGGTATGGAGAGGCATTTTAAGGCCCTCTATTCCTCCCCTGAAACTGCCAGTGAAAGTAATACCAGGTTTCTTTAGATCCCACTTCTTCCTCTTGCTTAACCACGATAAATATTTTATCAACAATATATGATTAGTATTATAGTTTTAACAGTGCCCTTTGTTTTGTTATTGACATGTCATTGCCTCTGTCCAGTAGCATTAACACAACTAATTACGGCACCAGAAACATTGTCATGAAAATGCAAAAAGTCAATGTACCCTGAATGACAAAAATCACACCATGACCAGACCATGATAATAAAGGCTAGATGGTAGCACTCCTAAAACTACTGTATATGTCATCCCAATCAGGTGCCAGGAAAGCAGAACACCTTATCAAAAAGGAAATCTACCTCTGTTTTTCTTTGAAGTACACTGCAGTCAACATTGACAATTAAAGGGGCCATGTTGCCAGACTATTCATTTTAACAACAACTATTCATTTCCATAAGATTATATGTGTGTTTAACTTATTTTAGGTGTTTTATTTACAAATGCCTCTCATGTGGGCATTCAAAGCTCTGAGACTGCTGCTGGGTACTGCTCTTATAAGCAAAATCGAAATCAAAATCAGTGAGTTGGAAAAAGGATCCACCCCCCTCCTAAAAATGACTGTTAACCACTTAAGACCTGGACCTTTAGGCAGCTAAAGGACCTGGCCAGGTTTTGCGATTCGGCGCTGCGTCGCTTTAACAGACAATTGCGCAGTCGTGCGACGTGGCTCCCAAACAAAATTGGCGTCCTTTTTTTCCCAGCTTTCTTTTGGTGGTATTTGATCACCTCTGTGGTTTTTATTTTTTGCGCTATAAACAAAAATAGAGCGACAATTTAGAAAAGAAATGCAACATTTTTTACTTTTTGCTATAATAAATATCCCCCAAAAATATATATAAAAAAACATTTCCTCAGTTTAGGCTGATACATATTCTTCTACCTATTTTTGGTAAAAAAAAAATGCAATAAGCGTTTATCAGTTGGTTTACGCAAAATTTATAGTGTTTACAAAATAGGGGATAGTTTTATTGCATTTTTATTAATTATTTATTTTTTACTACTAATGGCGGTGATCAGCGATTTTATTTGTGACTGCGACATTATGGCGGACACTTCGGACATTTAAGATGCATTGTTTATTGTGAAAATGACAATTGCAGTTTGGGAGTTAACCACAAGGGGGCGCTGAAGGGGTTTGTGTGACCTAATGTGTGTTTACAACTGTAGGGGGGTGTGGCTGTAGGTGTGATGTCATCGATTGTGTATCCCTATAAAAGGGATGACATGATCGATGACGCCGCCACAGTGAAGAACGGGGAAGCCGTGTTTATGTTTTGTAATGGGAGTTTTACTGCCTAATGCCACCTCCCAGTGGTTCTTTAAGTGGCCTTTATTGCCCAAGAGGTCAATCAGAAGCAAGTATGCCATCAAAGCTTAGGAAGCAACTAGTACAGAACATAACTTTTGCAGATTGGTTCATGTTCATTAATAAACTGGAATTAACCCCTGCATAGCCTAATTTCTGCAAATGTCAGGATATTTGTGAAATTCCAGTGTTGTCTATCTTCCCTTAAGTTTATCCTGATTGGTTAACTTTAAAAAAGGCCATTCTATCCAGACAGCTATGGCAGATTATAGGTCAACTCTAATGTGTATCTAAACCTAGTTCTGGTTTTAAATTAACTTTGAATTCTCAAAGGAGACTAATATGTGCAGGACATAAGCATTCAGCTCCCTTTCTGTAATGCCACATTTTTTATTATGTATCCCTCAAGCAATTTTTCCCTATGTTGCTTTTCACATTTCTCTCACTCCCAGGCTGCCTGCCTAATGAAGGATTGATGATAGGGCTGACCTACTGATTCTGAAAGCATTAACCAACCTGGCCCTCGGTAATTTAAAAGAATTAGAGTAACCTTGCTTTTCCCTACACATTAGTGTGTCCTTAGGCATAAGAAAACTAAAGTGGATAAAAACCCACCAAATGACTATTGAAATCTGTCTTGCAGAACTCCCCTACCCATTTGTTATAGAAGCCCCCCTCCCCCCTCCTTTTGGTATTTTTAACATTCACTGATCTAGTAAGTCTATTTTTTGTAACACTGTAAACTGTAATATTGTAAAGTGCTCTATATTTCAAGAGACTAAGAAGTATGTAAATAACTTTTAGGCCGCGTACACACGATCAGACTGGTCCGATGAAACTGGTCTGCAGACCAGTTTTATCGGACCGGTTTGATGGTGTGTACGGCCCATCGGATCGTTGTCCGTCAGACCAAAGTTTTAAAACCTGCTTTAAATCTGTCTGACGGACACCCGTCCGTCGGACAGGTTCGATGGTTAGTACGCAAATGCATCGGACCAAAAACCCGCGCATGCTCAGAATCAAGTCGACCCATGCTTGGAAGCATTGAACTTCGTTTTTTCAGCATGTCGTTGTGTTCTATGTCACCGCGTTCTGGTCTGATCGGATTTTTGGTCCGATGGTGTGTACACACATCAGACCATCAGACCACTTCAACGTGGTCCGATGAAAAGGGTTCGTCGGACCAGTTTCATCAGACTGGTCTGATCGTGTGTACGCGACCTTAGGGGTTGCAAAATGGGTAAATGTGGCATGCATTTAGTTTGCATTTAGGATTAAAATGTTTTGTGTTGCATCCTCTGAGCTGAATGTCCAAAATGTCTCTCATCAGTATCATTCTAATTGGTCAGTGCCATCACATGGCGGCGATGACCAATCAGCAGCCACATAGCCCATCCTGTCAGCTATGGAGAAGACGCATGGATGCAGAGAGAATTTCTAAGCCTTGGACTCCTAATGCGGACATACTGGGGCTTAGAACTGAATATTGCCACAGTCCAGGTCAGCGAAAGGGGGGGGGGGCAGGGGGAACCTGTGTAAGTTCATCTTACAGATTTTTCTGTAAAGATGAACTTACACTTTAACCACTTGCCTACTGTGCACCTACACCCCCTTCCTGCCCAGACAAAATATAAGCTTCCGGCACTGCGTCGCTTTAACTGACAATTACGCGGTTGTGCGACGTGGCTCCCAAACAAAATTGGCGTCCTTTTTTTCCCACAAATAGAGCTTTCTTTTGATGGTATTTGATCACCTCTGCGGTTTTTATTTTTTGCGCTATAAACAAAAATTGAGCGTCAATTTTTAAAAAAATGCAATATTTTTTCCTTTTTGCTATAATAAATAACCCAAAAAATATATAAAAAAAAAAATGTTTCCCTCAGTTTAGGCCGATACGTATTCTTCTACATATTTTTGGTTAAAAAAAAATGCAATAAGCGTTTATCGATTGGTTTGCACAAAATTTATAGCATTTACAAAATAGGGGATAGTTTATGGCATTTTTTTTTTTTTTTTTTTACTATTAATGGCGGCGATCTGCGATTTTTTTATTGGGACTGCGACGTTATGGCGGACATTTCGGACACTTTTCTGACATTTTTGGGAACATTTACATTTATACAGTGAACAATGCTATAAATATGCATTAATTACTGTATAAATGTGACTGGCAGTGAAGGGGTTAACCACTAGGGGGCGGGGAAGGGGTTAAATGTGTGTCCTATGAGTGTTCTGTGGGGGGAGGGGGGGGTGACTGGGGGAGGTGACCGATTGTGTCCCTATGTACAAGGGACACAATCGATCTCCTCTCTCCCTGACAGGGACGTGCAGCTCTGTGTTTACATACAGAGCTCCACGTCCCCGCTCAGTTACTGAGCAATCGCGTGTGCCCGGCGGCGATCGTTGCCGCCGGGCACTCGCACGGGATCCCCGCAGAGCGGCGGGTGCGCGCGCCGCCGGCGATGCGCGCCCGCCCGCGGCTTTAAAGGGACATCACGTCATATGACGTGATGTCAGGATAATGGAGTCAAATGACGGCGGGCAGATGACAAGTGGTTAAAGTCCATTAAGCTACTGTAAGCTGCTGCTTTGGGACTCCTGCCACCTTATGGTTCTGGAGATACAGGGCTCCTTGCGCAGCCTGTCAGAAGCTACATACAGAGCAGCCAGTTTAAATGCAAACTGACATACTCTGTTTGCAGAAGACTGAGAGGATGAGCTCATGGTGCCTCTCACTTTTTGTTAGAGGCCCTGAGCTCAATGGACAGCTTGGAGCCTTGGACCAATGGTAAAGTACCATTGAAACAAGCTGTCCAGTAAAAATGCTGCAGTGGAGGCTGCCTGCTCAAGATACTATTTACCCATAATACCCATAATTTACCCATAATCCCATGTTTTTCTCAAACAGTTAAGAGGGAGAATGAGAATCTGCTGCTGTTGAAAAGGTACTGTTTTAATCATGCTAAATCATACATCATTATGCTATATGTTATAATAATTTATTTAGGGCTGTGCAAATTAACTTTTAATTAATCGATTCATCTTTAATTTTTTTGATCAATCAAAATCGTTTTGATCGATTAAAATTCTTTTGATTGTTACTCACCTCTCCGAAGGCTTCTGGGCTTTCAGGGAGTTCCGCCAGAGATCCGGTAACGTCACGGACACCAGCGGGGCTTGCCGTGTCCATCTGAAGGGCTCTTTTGCTGTGCCTTTATATCTGCATGCCGGCGGGACCTTACTATCTGCCACACGCAAGGGCTGTTACACTTCCCTCTATCACTTCCATCTATCAACCTGGGATTCTACAACCATCCACTGGGAGTTGTGATAGTTCCCTTCATGGGACATCTACATGCCGACGGACTGATGTTAACTTCTCCTCATCTGGATTCATCAGTGGTATCGCTGTACACATTTTTATACCAGTATCATACTCGTCTACATGTTTTTTTGACTGCTTTTGGTACCGTCAGGTATTACTCGCACCATTTTTACAGTTTATGTAGCTACATCGATTTTATCTCGATTTTATCTCAATATTTATTTTGTTACCTACTTGAAGACTATAAAAGTTTTAATGCTATTCCCATCGAGCGCTGCCTTTGTGTTTTTTGTATCCTGTTATCCATTTTTCCAGTGGTTGGTAGCTGCACTGGGAATCGGCCTGCAAGGAGATCGGCTAAGAGTAGTTAAGTCTGTATGTGCGTTATAATTAATCAAAATTAGTCGATTAATCGATTAAAAAGAAAAACAATTAATCTAACACAAAAATTTGGATCAGTAACAGCCCTAAATTTATTATTTATCTATTTACTGTGAAATTACTGGTTTGAAGTTATATATCAGACAGGAGGCTTCATATCTTGCATTAAATCTTTCTTTTAATGCCCATAGAAGAAATGCAAAACATTCATTTCTTTTAATTGTAGAGAAAAAAACTTTGTTAAAACTACAATACCCAGCAGCCCCGGGGTCTCCTCCCCTAGGCCATAGTCCCTATATAAGGGGCTGTCTGGGTCTCCTCCTCCTCTTTCTTTCTGCTTATGGCATAAGATAAGTATCGCCTCATATTATCATATTTACTGTCCTTATTACTGTATTTTCTTAAAATTGTTTCTCTCTTCCTCTGTGACCGGAATGCTGCGGTAACTTCCCCAGCTATTCCGGTCCAATTTCTTAATCTGTGAGTGCCTAGGTACTCACGGTTAGTGTTGCTCACGAATATTCGTATTGCGAATATTCGGCTCGAATATGGCATATTCAAGTATTCGCGATATATTCCGAATTTCGCGGTGAATATTCGCTATTTCGAATATTCGTATTTTTTCAATTTTTTTTTAGAACAGATCACATCCTAGAGATCCCCATCGACGTCTAAAAGCATTGCTGGTATGATTAGAGACCTTGGGCCGAGTAGCTGCGGCGATCATTTTATATTGCCGAAAAATCGCAATGCGATTATTCGGCAATAGCGATATCGCGCGATTATTTTCGAGAAATTCGCAATATTGTTTTTAGCTAAAATAACACATATATTCGATTTCAGAGTGTTACTGTCGAAATTCCGCAATCAATTTCTCATTCGCATTTTTGCGAAATTACGATAAAATATCAAGAATATTCTGAGCCAATCAGAGTGCTCCTTCCGCATTTGCCGAATATTCGCAATTATTTTGTATTGTAATATATCACGAATATTCTGAGCCAATCAGAGTGCTCCTTCCGCATTTGCCGAATATTTGCAATTATTTTGTATTGTAATATATCAAGAATATTCTGAGCCAATCAGAGTGCTCCTTCCGCATTTGCCGAATATTCGCAATTATTTTGTATTGTAATATATCAAGAATATTCTGAGCCAATCAGAGTGCTCCTTCTGCATTTGCCGAATATTCGCAATTATTTTATATTGTAATATATCACGAATATTCTGAGCCAATCAGAGTGCTCCTTCCGCATTTGCCGAATATTCGCAATTATTTTGTATTGTAATATATCACGAATATTCTGAGCCAATCAGAGTGCTCCTTCCGCATTTGCCGAATATTCGCAATTATTTTGTATTGTAATATATCAAGAATATTCTGAGCCAATCAGAGTGCTCCTTACGCATTTGCCGAATATTCGCAATTATTTTGTGTTGTAATATATCACGAATATTCTGAGCCAATCAGAGTGCTCCTTCCGCATTTGCCGAATATTCGCAATTATTTTGTATTGTAATATATCAAGAATATTCTGAGCCAATCAGAGTGCTCCTTCCGCATTTGCCGAATATTCGCAATTATTTTGTGTTGTAATATATCACGAATATTCTGAGCCAATCAGAGTGCTCCATTCCGCATTTCTCGAAATTTCGCATTCGCATTCGCAATAGCGAAATTTCGCAATCATTTCATTTCCAAAAAATATCACAATTATTCGTATTTAGCGAATATATCTCGAATATTCGACTATATATTCGAGATATATCGCAAAATCGAATATGGCATATTCTGCTCAACACTACTCACGGTTTTGTCTGACGGCCGCCATGTCTCTGTTCTGAACTCTCTATCTTCCCCCTCTCCCCCCCCCGCGCGCGCCGCGCTTCGCGGACTTCTGACGACAAGAGGGGCGCGGCTGAGTGACGCGCTCCCCGACGTCACGCCTTAGAGTCCTAAGCGTCCTATCAGAGCACTCCCGGCCGTAATCTCGCGATATTACGGCCAGGGGCTTCTGCCTGCCGCTCCCCCTTCCTTCACCAGTCGCACTGACGGTGAAGGAGTGATAACTGCTGGCAAAGGCGCTCTCTCTCTCTCCCATTCCACAGGTACCCTACCTATTAGTTTGGGGACATTTTTCCCCAGCTATCTCTAGGCCCGATTCTTGAGGTACACTACCTATTAGCTTGGGGACGTTTTTCCCCAACTATCTCTAGGCCGATTCTTAATCACATTGTCCTCTGGATTGTCAGTGATTTATCCCTGACAGTCCTCCCACATTAACAACATCCAAAGGGATATTTATTTCAATATGGCTAATGATAACACTAATGGCTTGTCCGGACTCTCCGGATTGGCCAATGAGGTGGTGGATTTAGATGTCTCACATCTGCTATCCACGGTCCAAATCCAAGCCCTGATTAATAAGTGTATACAAGCAGCTTTTGCTGCCAACGTTCAAAGTAAAATATCTGTACCATCCACCTCTGGGAGCGCCCCTACCAGAGGTAAGGCGTTCCAAAAACGCAAGCACCTAACAGTGCACTTCGACTCCCCGGCAGGGGAAGTTTATACTATGCCCCAGGCAGGATCCGAATCGGTCTGCCGCACCCCGCATGTACCTGATCTAACTCGACCCTTGAGCCCCAAGGAGAACAAAAAAGGGCAAAAGTCTGCCAGACGGATTAAACCGGACTCTTTTGAAACGTCTGATGACGATTCCGATGTGTGCGACAGAGCCAAGGCCTCTGTCTCAGACCTGGATGGCGAGGAAGATGCGGGGTTTATGGTGGACTATCATGACGCCAGCACTGAGGTGCCACATGCAGCCATTCTAGACTCTCAGGGTCAGCCCTTGTTTAACCCTGACGAAATTTCCCATCCTCACTCGGGGGATTGGGCTCCGTTACCCCATGTAGCTCAATACCTGGAACTCTGGACTAGACGGTCCTTGGACAAAGTGAACCGCAACAAATTGCGTGCGGAATGCCCCAGACCATATCTGGCAAACAAAGTTGCAGTCACCCCGGAAATAGACCCGGTGCTCCTCAAATACCTCACAAGGTCCAGAAAATACTCAAAAAAGAGTATTGAACGGTCCTTTAAAGCCATTCAGGACCGCATACTGAATTTTTTGGGCCCGCTCACAAAAATTTGTAATTTGTCGGAGCAGGCGGCCTCCTCGGCCCAACCACTTGATCTGACGCAACTTAGGGGCTGGGCCCAACGGGCGATATGCATGCTGTGTACCGCAAATACGACCTGTTCAGTGGAGCGTCGTAGCTCCATCTTAATGAAATTAGAACCCCAACTTAGCCATTTGGCGGAGAATGAACCAGGCCCCTCCGCCGAGGGTCTCCTGTTCGGGGACGACCTGATAAAGAATATTAATACATTTATTAGTCTTTTCTCGAGCATGGATAAGGCACAGACCTCTCTAAGGAAATCCCAAACTGGCAAGGTTTTTGGGAAGGCCGGAAGAAGCAGAGGGCGATCTACCGGCCGCACTGCTCCATACAGGCCCTATTCAAGACCGCCAAGCGGTTCACTCCTGCTCCGCAACCGTATGCCATACCCATGGCCCAACCAGCTCCCTTCTTTCCTCCACGAGGACGCCCCTGGAGAGGACGCGGAGGACGTGGGTTTCCTAGATCCAGACCACCGACCGGTGAGTACATTCCCATACTCAGTTCCACATACACTGGTGGGGGGCAGACTAATGTATTTTTCCCACATCTGGTCCACGATTTCGGCAGACGCGTGGATCCTCAGCACGGTGACAGGCTACCGGATAGAATTCTTATCACTCCCGACCCTAAATGTGATACCCCATCCCATCCGATTTTCTTCCCTAAACATGGAGCTGATAGACGACGAGCTCAAAGAGCTTCTGTCCAAAGGGGCGGTTCAGGAAGTAGATCCCCTCTCACCCGGCTTTATCACCAACATCTTCTTAGTGAAGAAAAAGGACGGCGGCTACCGCCCTGTCATAAATCTGAGAGAAATCAACCAGCACGTGGCATACCGCCATTTCAAGATGGAAGGTATCCATCTGCTACGCGACCTCCTCTGGCCGGGAGACTGGCTGGTAAAAATAGACTTGAAGGACGCATACCTTACCGTCCCCATTCACAACGAATCTCAATCTTTCCTAAGATTTCAGTGGAAGGACCGTATGTGGCAGTTCACCTGCCTCCCGTTCGGATTGTCATTGGCCCCCTGGTGCTTCACTAAACTACTCAAACCGGTAGTGGCCGCACTGAGGAGCAGGGGGGTATACCTCATCATCTATCTGGATGACCTTCTTATTATGGCACGTTCCAGAACTCAAGCCTACTTGCACAGTCAATGGGCGATTTCCTTATCGGTGGAACTCGGATTCCTCATCAATTACAAGAAATCCCTTCTGGAGCCCTCTCAGGAGATGGAATTCCTGGGTTTCCTAGTAGACACCAAACAGGCTATGCTGCTATTACCGAAATCAAAATTGGCTCTGATTCGCAAGGAAATCAGGGCCACATTACGCAAAGGTCAAGTATCCTTACGTATGATTGCACGCATAGTAGGCCTTTTGTCGGCCTCTATCCAAGCAATATTTCCAGCCCCCTTACACTACCGAGCTCTACAGAGACTCAAAACGCTTCATTTACGCCAAGGACTCCGATACGCGGACGAGGTTCCGTTATGCCCGGGAGCAATAGAGGAATTGCTGTGGTGGCTTCACCACGCCGTTGCGTGGAACGGCAGAACCATTTTCAATTCCTGCCCCGATGTGATCATAGAGTCCGATGCGAGCCACCAAGGCTGGGGTGCCTGCTGCGGGCAATATACCACCGGAGGGAAATGGTCTGTAGAGGAATCTCTCCTTCATATCAACGCCTTAGAACTTCTGGCGGCATATTTGCGATCAGGAGTTTTCTCCCTCACACTTCCAACAGATGCGTACTTTTACCCATGGACAACGTAGCAGCGGTTCAGTTGCTCCCCTTCTCTCTTCACCTTCTGTCGAACACAACCAAGGGTTACCACCCCCTGATAATGAACGACAGGGGGCGTGGCCGGCAGCCGAGGCGGATGGCTGTGTAAGGAGAGAGCTCCGTGTAACCCGCCAGCATCAACACCATCCCAGCGACTATTTTAGCCGACCAAGGCTCTATCTACCTCGGGGTCACTCCTGAGCACCTCTGGGTGACAATGGGGAAGAGAAAGAAGGAGAAAGGGCCGCGGAAGCTGACCGACTTCTACCCGTCGGCGAGCACACCTAGGCCGCAAGATGGCGCTGGGGCCTCGGACTCGCGTTACAGCCCGCGCGGCGATTGCGGCGACGGATCGGATCCGAATCACGGGAGAGGCCCGCAATCCTCCCACAGCGCCAGCGGAGGATCGTCACCAGGAGCATCCCCAATCAGCAGCCCTCAGAAATCAGCCCAGAAACGCTCATCAGCTCACAGGTATGCAGGGGAGATGGGGACCGCATGTGACTCTCAGGACAGCACTAGAGACTTTGTGGAGCAGCTTAATGAATTCCCTACCACTGGACAACCCCTTAGTGACACGACTATGAGGGACATGCTGATTACTCTTAGGGGATCCCTGCACAAAGACATGATGGCCTGTGTCACCCAACTTACAGGGGAAGTGTCAGCAATAGGAGACCGGATCTCTCACGTGGAAGACAAGATGGGGGAGTTCTCAACAGCCCATAACGAGCTTGTGGATGCACATAATGATACTGAGAATGACATGCAAGTGATGAGGGATAAGCTCACAGAATTAGAGGACAGATCCAGAAGGAATAATATCAAACTTAGGGGAGTGGAAGAATCTATTGCCCCAGCTGAACTCAGATTCTATGTCCAATCCTTCATCGCCGCATTGCTGCCTGATACCCCCAAACAAGAAGTGATAGTGGATAGAGCACATCGCCTTCCTAAACCAAAATTTCTCCCAGATACAGTTCCAAGAGACGTCATCGCTCGCATTCATTTCTTCCATGTAAAAGATGACCTCATGCGGTTCTCTAGGAAGAACCACCCCCTACCTGGCCCCTACTCAGCGATCGCCATTTTCGCCGACCTGTCTAAACCCACTATGCAGGCACGCAAGAATTTGTCATCCATGACAAAATTGCTACAGAATCACAAAATTCCCTACTCTTGGGGCTTCCCAACTAAGCTGCTCATCACAAGAGAAAACCGTACCTATGTCATTACAAACCTTGAGGATGGCCTGGCCCTGGCCAAAAAGTGGGATCTCCTTCCAGAAGACCCTGGTGGTTCAATACGAGATCTGAATCTCCCAAGATTGTCCCCAGAATGGTGTAAAACCTGACCTGACTGCCTAAGTAATCTGTCATATGCCGTGGCAACCGCCTTGGTCATTTCTTCATCTCTGACAGTTGATGGGGCGGAACACGAGGAGCTGTTTACCCCCCACAAGTATTGCGGAGTTTTTCGCACTTTGTGAGACATTTCACGTTTTTATGTACTGGTTTACCTTTATTTTTTTTCCTTTCCCCTTTGTTTCTTCTGTTCTAACTGTGCCACAGGATCACTATGAACCAAACTCATCCGTGCTGGAATCTCACTGTTCGGTACCTCCTTGCAATATGTTGGACTTCCGATTACGTATCTCTAATGCACCAGCGCCTCCTTCAGGTAATGTGACAGTACCTACTCCAAATTTTGAGTTTCACCTATCCTTTGCTGAGCACTCTTTATTTCTGCTCTGATGGCCTTATCAATTGTATCTATGAACGTCAATGGCTTGAACAGCCCATTCAAACGAAGCTCCATGTGGAAAGAGATGGTGCGGCTTAAAAGTGATGTAGTCTGCATCCAGGAGACCCACTTTAAGTCCTCTAAACATCCCAAATGCTCGCATAGAGCTTACCCGCATATTTTTCAAGCAATGGCTCCTGTCAAAAAAAGAGGAGTGATGGTGGCCGTTAAACACTCTATTGCATTTAAACTGCACAACGTTGTTTGCGACCCTAATGGGAGATACATAATTCTCATATGTGAACTGAATCAATCTACCTATACCCTAGTTAACTTATATGCGCCAAACAAAAGACAACCAAGATTTCTAACGGCCCTACTGAAAAGAGTGGAGAAAATTAAGCAAGGATCCCTGCTCCTCTGTGGGGACTTTAATTGTGTCCCTGACCGGTCCATGGACTGCTCGCAACCTCTGTCGACAAAGAGGATAGAACTCCGATCACTTATAGCGGAACATGATCTGTACGACACATGGCGTTGCTACCATTCTTCAGAAAGGGACTATACACATTACTCGTGCCCCCATCGGGCATATTCTAGAATAGACCTGGTGCTCTCTGACCTGCCTCTCTTGCAAAGAACTATCTCAGCGAAAATCCACTCGATAACCTGGTCAGATCATGCACCGGTGTCCATCACTCTTCAGGACAAGAACACTGACCCTCCAGTCTATCTTTGGAGGAATAATGTTGACATTCTCTCTGACTCTACCCAAAATGCTAGACTGGGGGCACAGCTTCAGGAATTTTTTCAGTTTAATGACAATGCGGATACTAAGATTGCATCTTTATGGTGCTCACATAAGGCATTCAGTAGGGGTCTATTGATACAGACAGCAGCCAGGGAGAAGAGGAGGAGGGCGGCACTGCTGCAGGGGTTGCTAGGGGAAATCCAAAAGTTAGAAACCCTACACAAACAAAATCCCTCCCCTACAACGGAATCTGACTTATTTGCGTGTAGACATAAGCTCCGTCTCATGCTGATCACGTCGCATCAGAAGTGTTTGAGAAGGATTAAAGCCATGTACTACGCCCATAGCAATAAAGCAGGGAAGCTCCTGGCCAAATATATCAAAAGACGTCAGCAGCAATCTAAATTGTCCTCCCTTAGGGATCCGCACTCTAACACGTTGGTCCATCATCCAACACATATAGCCAACGCTTTCATGAAATACTATAGAGACCTTTACAACCTTCACCTAGATGCAGACACTCCGCAACCCACTGACGCGTCCATCAACTCATTTCTCAACTCTGTGACATTGCCCTCTCTGTCCTCCTCCCAACTGACATCACTCAATGCCCCTATTCAACATGCTGAAGTTAGCGAAGTTATCAAAGCCCTCCCCAAAAATAAGTCACCGGGTGTAGACGGTTTCACCTCAGAATATTATAAAGTATTTTCTCATATACTAACTCCGTATTTATGTACCCTATTCAACAGTGTCGCCTCCTCATCGATGTTCCCAGAGGAAATGCTAGAAGCTACCATTGTGACTTTGCCAAAACCAGGTAAGAAGCCGGATTCACCACAAAATTTTAGGCCTATTTCGCTCTTAAATACGGATCTCAAGATCTATGCTAAAATCTTGGCAAATCGATTAGCATCCATCACTCCATTTTTGGTTAAAGCCGACCAGGTCGGCTTTGTGAAGGGGAGGCAGGCCCCCGATGGCACTAGGCGATTATTTAACTTGCTGTACTTATTAGAACGTCGAGGAACCCCTGCAGCGTTTTTGGCGTTGGACGCAGAGAAAGCCTTTGACAGGGTGCATTGGGGGTACCTTAGGGCAACCCTGCAAAGGTTTGGACTTCAAGGCTCTATATTATCAGCCATCTCTGCATTATATACGTGTCCCTCGGCCAGGGTTTTCTCGTCCAACGCCATGTCCGATAAATTCTATATCACTAACGGGACCCGCCAGGGGTGTCCACTATCCCCGATAATCTTCACACTAATGATGGAGCCCCTTGCTGTAGCTATCAGATCTGACACAGACATATCTGGGATTAGTGTGGCTAATGAAGTCCACAAGATAGGCTTATTCGCGGATGACGTGATCTTGACTGTGACTAATCCGGCTTCTTCCCTGGACAAAGTGCAAAAGGTTTTATGTGAGTTTGGTGCAGTGTCATATTACAAGTTAAATGTTGCTAAGTCTTGTGTATTGCCTGTTAATATTCCTAAAAAACAGATAGCTCAACTTAAAACTAGGTTTAAATTTCAGTGGATGACCGCAAGTATAGCATACTTGGGCGTTAAGCTGGTTTATCCCTCCACTGCTACTTTTCGCATTAATTTTGACTCTCTTTTGGACGTCATCAAAGCTGACTTGGCACATATCTCCACTTTTGAACTGTCCTGGCTGGGAAAAATAGCTGCCCTGAAAATGTTTCTATTGCCTAAGATTATCTATTACTTCCGCACCATCCCTGTACTTATCCCTGACTCTTTCTTTGCCAATGTTGATAAATTGTTTAGGAGATTTATCTGGCAGGGGAAAATGCCTAGGATTACATTTACAATTTTGCAGAGGAATAGGCATACGGGTGGTGCAGGCCTTCCTGCTCTCCGTAATTACTATAGAGCAGCCTTGTTGGATCAAATGAAAGCCTGGTTTGAGCCTGATTCACCTAAGCTGTGGGTGCGGATAGAGAAACTAGTTATGCAAAACAGGGACCTCCCATCCTTATTATTAGCAAAATTAACCAACCTACCAATGAAGGACACCTGGTTGCCATCTATCGAAGCTACGCTTTCGACATGGGAAGCCATCCAACCACACCTGGACTCTAATGCTAAAATTAGTCACCCAGTAACCCAAATCTCAGTTCTTGAACACCTTATCCCGGACCTTCGTACGGCCCTTTGGAGGAAGAAGGGTTTCTCTACCGTCCAGGAGGTTCTTGACGATCCAGAGGCTGCTCGTTCATACCCCTTCACCCAAATTAAACACTTCCAACTAACCCAAGCTAGCTCAACATATACATTACCTGTAGATGTGTGGAAATATCTCAGTACTTCCTATCATAAACCTAAGGGCCTTGCCTGGTTCTACGCCCTGTTACAAAAAGATAGTAGTTTCTCTAAAACTTCTAGTATGATTAACTGGGAAAGGGACTGGGGCACCTCCCACTCCCATTCTGAGTGGAAATCAGCCATACGCGCTATTTATACTTACTCCCACTGCACTAATCATTGGGACAACTTGATGAAAATCCTCCACAGATCCTATTTGACCCCAGTTAGACTATCACTGATATTTCCACCAGGGAACCCCCTATGCTGGAGGTTGTGTGGAGCTAAGGGTAACATTTACCACACACTGTGGGGCTGCAAAAGCTTACGCAGTTTCTGGATTGCCGTATTTAAACTAATCTCATCGGTTACAGGGTTTTTCTTACATCCTTCTCCTCAGTTGGCCCTCCTTAACATTAACATCACGAATATCCCATCTCAACTCCGTAGCATAGTTACGCATGTATTGATAGCTGCCCGCCTAACAATCACTGCTAAGTGGAAAAATACCCAGGCCCCCAACATTAGTGAAGTAATCCAAAGAGTGTCTACACAACATCTATATGAGAAATATTTCGCAATGCAGTCAAATAGGAGCCAGTCATTTAAGGCTCAATGGATGCCTTGGATTTCAAAATTCCCTGAATAAGACATACATATTGTATAGTGATTGACTTATGGTTCATGTGGCCTGTGGTACTGTGGTTCGTTTCTCCCCCTCTTCCTTTCTTTCTTGTTCTTCCTTTCTCCTTCCTCTTTTTCTGTTCGCTTCTCTTGTTTTTACGTTGCACTTGCTTTTTGTTCATATTTTCAATAGCTCTCGATTTTCTCTACTTACCTCTGCCTTTGGTGGGGTTGCTGGTCCTCACTCCTCTACAGAGTAGCGGATCGGTCTAACCATTTCAGGTTCACCTCTAGTGGAGCTAGGAAAGTACGAACTTATGCCCTACTCCCTACAATGTTATGTTCTGATAACTATGTTTATTATATATACTAGTGCCTTACCTATGAATGGTGCCGTGGCTCCACATTGTGAAGTAGGAAGCGCGGGCCTGTTAATTTCCTGAGTACTTTTAGACTGGTATTGTATCTTACCTTCAGCATTTAATGAATATTATATCCTGTTGCCTACTGGGAAATTGTTCATAAGTTCAAACTGTATTGTTAATGTTACTTGTACTGTCACTCTTCTTAATAATCTTAATAAAAACAATTGAAAAGATAATGAACGACAACCTTCCTCTCTTAGCGTGGTTGGTTTCGGGGTCGAGGACGCCGATAACACTATTTCACAATCGTTTAGAGACCTCCTCGCCTTGGCCTGGGCCCCGGGGACTAGATCGGCGTACAGATCTGCCTGGACCCTGTGGGTTCGTTGGTGTGATCAACGGCAAATTGATGCCGTTCATGCACCTGTATCAGCAGTAGTGAACTATCTAGCAGACTCTTATGAGGCTGGAAAATCCTATAGTTCACTGAATTTTTATAGATCAGCCATTTCGGCTTATCACTGCCCCGTGGATGCTTTACCTGTAGGTAAACACCCTTTGGTATGTAGGCTCCTCCGGGGAGTAAAGTTCAAGCGTCCCCCTCGTCCTAGATACCAGTCTACGTGGGATGTCTCCCGGGTTCTAGAGCTCTTCTCCACTTGGGAGCACAATGACGTCCTTTCTTTGAAGAATCTTTCTATCAAACTCTCTACCCTTTTGTGCCTGGTTTCCATCAAAACGGTCTCAGACGTAAAAGCACTGGACATCTCCCGGCGTCAATTCTCGCCAGAAGGGGTAAGGTTTTCCGTGGTCCGTAGAACGAAAACGGGAATTCAAACAGTGTTTTATCCCTTCTTTCCTGATCATCCACACATTTGTGTGGTTCGATGTCTGCAACAATATGAATCTCGGACTGCAGCCCTGCAGTCCTCCGCTCATAACCAACTGTTGATTTCCTATGTGAAACCTCACCTTCCAGTATCCTCGGCCACATTGGCCAGGTGGGTGAGAACAGCCATGGAAATGGCCGGAATCGACATCTCGCTCTTTGGAGCTCACTCCTCGAGAGGTGCCATGGCTACCAAGGTGGTCACGTCAGGAGGTTCACTCTCGGACCTTTTACTGGCGGCAGATTGGTCGTCAGAAACGACTTTTCGACATTATTATTTCCGACCACAAGACCATGTCTCAATTTCCGTACTTTAATATTGTATACTTGCATGTCATATACAGTGTATGCTAGCTTTAAACTTGCAAGATATGAAGCCTCCTGTCTGATATATAAATCGGGATTTTCCTAGCTAATATGACGGAAAATCTGAGTTATATGATGACAGGAGGCGAGTATCTTCCCACCCTACCCAACCCTGTCACGATATGTATTCTCGTTTCAGGCTATTGAAGAGTGGAGTCTTCGTCTGCACAGCCGAAAATGAAGCGTTCTGGAGTTCCCGAATGACGACTGTTCTGTTCTGTTCCAGTTGAACACAGTTGAAAATGGCCCAGTTGGCCCTACTTCCAGTTTCGGAGGAGAAGTCCCCGATCGACGTAGAACGACATTCACAGCGACAAGATTACGTGTTGTTCCAGGATCGCACGAAAGAAAGAGGAGGAGGAGACCCAGACAGCCCCTTATATAGGGACTATGACCTAGGGGAGGAGACCCCGGGGCTGCTGGGTATTGTAGTTTTAACAAAGTTTTTTTCTCTACAATTAAAAGAAATGAATGTTTTGTATTTCTGCTATGGGCATTAAAAGAAAGATTTAATGCAAGATACTCGCCTCCTGTCATCATATAACTCAGATTTTCCGTCATATTAGCTAGGAAAATCCCGATTTATACCTCAAGCCACCTGCTTGAGTACAGTTTTTGAAAATATAGTAAATTACCTTAAAAACAATATATAATAATTATTTGTATACAGGCATAAATGTACTTAAAGGGGTTGTATGGGTTCTTGTTTTTTCACCTTAATGTATCCTATGCATTAAGGTGAAAAAACATCTTGCACTTGCCCCCCAGCACCCTCGTTTTACTTACCTGAGACCCAAATCTCCGTGGGCGTGATCCTGCGATGCTTTGCCCTAGCTTGAGGCGGCTCTTCATTCGATAATTGATAGCAGCGCAGGGGCAGAGTGGTACACTCGGCGGCTATGGCCGCTGACTGTATCACAAGAGAGTGTGCCCCCAAGCTAACCCCCTTGGGAGTGTGCTTCCCAGAGGAGGTTAGCTCTTGTGGGGAGGAGCAGAGACAGCCGCCATGGGATTCCAGAACATGAAGATCAAGGCCACTCTGTGCAAAGCAAACTGCACAGTGGAGGTAAGTATAACATGTTTGTTATTTTTTTTAACTAACCCATACAACACATTTTAACCACTTGCCTACTGTGCACCTACACCCCCTTCCTGCCCAGACAAAATTTAAGCTTCTGGCACTGCGTCGCTTTAACTGACAATTGCGCGGTCATGCGACGTGGCTCCCAAACAAAATTGGCGTCCTTTTTTTCCCACAAATAGAGCTTTCTTTTGGTGGTATTTGATCACCTCTGCGGTTTTTATTTTTTGCGCTATAAACAAAAATAGAGCGTCAATTTTTAAAAAAATGCAATATTTTTTACTTTTTGCTGTAATAAATAACCCAAAAAATATATAAAAAAAATATTTTTTTCCTCAGTTTAAGCCGATACGTATTCTTCTACATATTTTTGGTAAAAAAAAATGCAATAAGCGTTTATCGATTGGTTTGCGCAAAATTTATAGTGTTTACAAAATAGGGGATAGTTTATGGCATTTTTTTTTTTTTTTTTTACTATTAATGGCGGCGATCTGCGATTTTTTTATTGGGACTGCAACGTTATGGCGGACACTTCGGACACTTTTCTGACATTTTTGGGACCATTTACATTTATACAGTGAACAATGCTATAAATATGCATTGATTACTGTATAAATGTGACTGGCAGTGAAGGGGTTAACCGCTAGGGGGCAGGGAAGGGGTTAAATGTGTGTCCTATGAGTTTTCTAACTGTGGGGGGAGGGGGGGTGACTGGGGGAGGTGACCGACTCGGCTATATACGGTGCCTGCGCAGTCAGCTCCTAGGTCTGTGCGCAAGCGCCATATAGCGATGTGAAGAGCCGAGTCCTAGTCCGGCTATTTTCGGAAGGCGTGACGCGCTATAGCCATGCCATAGCCACACGTCAATCATGTTAGGAACTCCTATTCCCCGCGGTAGGAAGAAAATAGAATTAGCGATTAAACCGTAAGTACAGCGATAAAAAAAAATAAAAAAAACAGCATACTGTAGCTGACGACAGTATGCTGGATGGGATGGCACATACATGTTTTTTAGGGTGAAACCCCGCTTTAAGTTAAGCAATACCTTTTTTCACTTCTAGGCTGTAGTGGGGAAGTCAGGGGCTGTAGTGGGGGTGCAAGGGTCTGTAGTGTGGGTGCCAGGGGCTGTAGTGTGGGCATCAGGGGCTGTAGTGGGGGTGTCAGGGGAACACTCACATGTAAATAGGCTCATCTGATGCGGACATCCGGACATCTTGCTGTGTACAGAGGACAGAACCCCCAAATATTAGATATATTGTTTTAGCAGACACCCTAGGGAATAAAATGGTGGTCATTGCAACTTTGTATGTTACACAGTATTTGCGCAGAAATTTTTCAAACATGTTTTTGGGTAAAAAAAAAAACTGTTTCATTAATAAAAAAGAAATAAAAAAAAAACACAAAAGGTTAGCTAGATTTTTTTTAATAATGTGATCGATGATGTTACGCTGAGTAAATAGATACCTAACATGTCACACTTTAAAATTGTGGACACTTGTGGAATGGCGTTAAAACTTCAGTACTTAAAGCAGAGTTCCACCTAAAACCTGACAGTGGTTTTACCCCTAACATTTTGGTTTTGAATAAAGTTTGACTAGTTTGTAATCCCATGAGGAGCTGTGTATACCTGGGTTGTGCGGTGAGGTCAGTGGCTGATGAGGCACTAGCTAGTATAATGCCACGTACACACGATCATTTTTTGCGATGAAAAAAAACAACGTTTTTTAAAACGTCATTTAAATTGATCGTGTGTGGGCAAAACGTCGTTTTTTGTCTTAAAAAAAACGACCAAAAAAAAATTCCAACATGCTTGAATTTTTTGTGTCGTTTTTCAAAACGTCGTTTTTTGTGTGTGATGGTGTGTGGGCAAAACGATGTTGAAAACGAAGTTTTTAAACCAGCGCATGCTCAGAAGCAAGTTATGAGACGGAGCTTCAATGGAAAAGAGTGCCGTCGAACGTGGTGTACGTCACCACGCTTTGCTAGAGCTTTGTAGAAAAACGATGGTGTGTACGCAACGTCGTTTTGGAAAATGAAGTTTGAAAAACTTCGTTTTTTTCATGATTGAAAACGTCGTGTTTTTTCATCGCAAAAAATGATCGTGTGTACGCGGCATTAGAGTCAGATACACACAGGTTACATACGCCGTGAATGTTTGAGCGAGAACAATAATTCTAGCACTAAACCTCCTCTGTAACTCTAAACAGTTTAACCTGTAAAACATTTTTTAAGAGTCACCTATGGAGATTTTTTTCAAGGGTATCCCATTTTGGCAGGTACTTCCGTTCCAGTCCTCTTAGGCAATCGGAAACAAAAGTCGTCCTTCCCCCTCCCCAAGTCTTCTGGGACACAGGAAAGGTCCTAGAAGACTTTGGGACCAATCACAGAGCACAGCACTGCTCATGCATGCACAGTGGGCACCCGCTTGTGAAGCCACAAGCTGTCACAGCCAGATGCCCATAGTAGAGATGTTGGCGCCGCTGAGGGAGAAATGAGGAAGAAATCTGCTGGACTGTGGGACAGGTAAGTGTAGGTTTAGTAGTTTTTGTAGCTGCTGACTTTTAATAAACACACAAATGACTGGAACTCTGCTTTAAAAATCTCCATAGGCGACCCTTGAAAATGTTTTACAGATTACCAGTTTAGAATTACGGAGGAGGTTTAGTGCTAGAATTATTGTGCTCGCTCAAACATTCACGGCGTATGTAACCTGTGTGTATCTGGTTTTTATACTAGCTGGTGCCTCATCATCCACTGACCTCACCGCACAACCCTGGTATCCACAGGTCCTCATGGGATTACAAACTATTCAAACTTTATTCAAAACCTAAATTTTAGGGGTAAAACCACTGTCAGGTTTTAGACACAGACTATACGGTATATGGCTTCATAAGCGCATAGGCAGTAGTGTAAGTGTGACATAATAATCATACAATACTCTTCTTAAATTTAAAGTGTCATTTTTCTCTGGTGCTTCGTTCCTCTGTTATCAGCATGAGTCACTTCTGAGAAATTTTCCTGACAAATGAGATGAAATTTGTGATGGTATAAGCACACAGCTTCACTATTCAGAATACAGCTCTGCATGTTCCAATCCTTAGTTCCTCTGTCCCTTTCCTCCAATCAGGTCTCATACAGTGTATGAGGCCATGTACACACAATCAGACCGGTCCGATGAAACTGGTCCGACGGACCGTTTTCATCGGACCAGGCTGAAGTGGTCTGATGGTCTGATGTGTGTACACACCATCGGACCAAAAACACGATCAGACCAGAACGCGGTGACGTAGAACACAACGACGTGCTGAAAAAACGAAGTTCAATGCTTCCAAGCATGCATCGACTTGATTCTGAGCATGCACGGGTTTTTGGTCCGATGCTTTTGATTACTTACCATCGAACCTGTCCGACTTTAATGTCCGATTTTAAAGCAAGTTTTAAAACTTTGGTCCGACGGACAACGGTCCGATAGGCCGTACACACCATCGAATTGGTCCGATGAAACTGGTCTGCAGACCAGTTTCATCGGACCGGTCTGATCGTTTGTACGCGGCCTAAGAGTTTTCCACCCCTCCGCTCTGCTTATCTGACAAATATTGAAGGATTTTATTACAATTGTTCATTTTAAAGGGTTGTAAAAAAAAAGTATTACTTATATAAGGGGATTGGTTTCATCTCTATGTATTATCTAAGGCTATTCACTTCACTGGGTATGTGAGAGGGTTTACATCCACTTTAACAAATTTAATGTTGTAAAGACCATATATGCACTGCACAAATATGCAAAACCAGATCTTACTAAATTATGGCAATTTGTGTCATGCTCAGTCAGACTGTTACTTCAGTTTGTGAATTGTTCTACTCATGTGGCAATTTGGAGTGTGGACAGGTGTGGTAAACCAATAATTATGATTATTAATGTGGCAGACACAGTATCTTGAGCTTTAAGCTTGAGTTTCGTACATTTTACTTAACAGGCATGAAATTAAAACTGATTCGTGGACAAGATAAAAGTAGATAATCCACTGCCTTAAGGAAGAATTTAGAGATTAGTGGAGTGGTTCAGCAAGTTTGTTAAAACAGCTAAGTTTGAGTCATATAACTAAATGAGTAGAACAATCACAAATCTTATTACTATTGGCATCCTTCAGACATTACCATGTAAAGGTTTCACAATCTGACCCAAATTCTTCCTGCAACCAACATAAAAAATAATAATTTTTAAACCACTGAAATGAATCTATATATAAGGAGTGTATTGTCTATCTTTATCATATTTTGTACAAATACAAGCTGCATTCCTCTGGGCACTTGTGCCATTTTAAAGTAGGAGTTTACTCTTGATAAAATTACAGGTTCACAACTAAACTATTTATTTCAAATTGAAAATACTATGCTGTACATTTTGTGCAGTAAATTCCTGTTTAAAAACAGGGTGGCCGTCACAGGTCATCTCTAGTCTCCAGTTGAGAGACATGAGGTGAGGTAGTCTTAGTGCTGGGCTGGCTAAAGGTCAATAGTGTCCACATTACAGTTTTTCTCTATTGTTTTGGCTCATTTCTTGAAACCGAAATGACATTCTCAAAACTCTAAGATCATTCGGCAAAACAGTCTTGCAGTTCAGCACAACACTATAACTCACTTGCAAAAGCTCATATCTTTCCCAAAACTGTTCACTCATGCTTCAAAACCATATTCCTTTCCCATATAAAGAGTCAGTGCCTCCAAAACGGCAACGATTCTTCTCAATTGCTTTGGCTCATTTCTTGAAACAGACCAGACAGACATTCTCAGCTCTCTTGGTGCTTTTGCCAAAATAACCTGGATGGTTCGGCACAACACCATGGTTCACCTTCAAAAGCTCATATCCTTCCCAAAACAGTTCACTCGTGTCAAAACTAAATTTCTTTCTCATTCAAATAGTCGGTGCCCCCAAAATGCATCATCCCTTTGGCATTGTGTATGCACTGCAAGTCAAAATGTTTAGATGTTTTATCTCTATGGCAGAGGACCATTGAAATATCCCTCATGTCCGCCTTTCAGTCTTAGCCCAGTCCTTCATTGACAATGGTTAATGTACAGTTTTTGTCTAGCTAACTGAATACAATTGTGTATAAAACTGAAAAAAAAGAAAAGATTTTAGGGTAAGAGTCGCCTCCAAGGTTTGACATCACACATTGCACTCATACTGCCAAGGAAAAATTACTTTACAGTCTTGTAACCATTATCATTCACACACAAAGTAACTTCCATACATGAGACTAAAAAGAAAACGTATATACAGCATAATATACGGAAATATAAACACACAAACAAAAAACAAGGACAATTACTGTAAATTTAGCCTACAATGCTGTAAATAAAGCTCGAGTTTCACAACTACTGTAAGGCCCCTTTCACACGGGGCGGATCAGTAATGATCCGCCACGTAAACCTCCACTTGCTCAGTGGGGATTGCTCCATTGATCCCCGCTAAGCTGGCGGATGACAGGGAGGTCCTCACACACTGTACAGGGACTGCCCTGCCAGCTATCCGCTCTCTCCTATGGGGGGATCGGATGAACACAGACCGTCTGTCTGTGTTCACCCAATCCAATCCACCAGACAGACGGAAAAGTAGGTTTTTCCTCCGTCACACTTTGGCGGACCGGTGCGGGTCTGATGTCAGTGGGCATGTCACCGCTGACATCCGCAGCTCCATAGAGGAGCACAGAGTGCCCAAAACTGGCAGGTGGACCTTAACAGGCCACCCGTGTGAAAGAGCCCTAACATCTCTTCACTGGTCGCTGTCCTCACCCTCCCTCTCCTGGGTACTGCCCTCACCCTCCTGCCCATCCACACGCTGCTGTCTGTCTGGCCACAGATTCCCATCAACATTGCAGCGTATATCCTCCCTTGCGATGAAACGAGGGAAGAAACGAGGGAGATGTCGCAACCATCGCCTACACTGATCTCCTGTAATATTCTCACAGGCAGCGTCTATTGCATGGAGCGGGGACCTCTGATCTTGAGCCTGATGCTCATACACTCTCCACCTCCAAGCGCAGAAAAACTCCTCAATAGGATTGAGGAAAGGAGAGTAAGGTGGTAGGAACACAATATCCATCCTTGGATGAGCAGTGAACCAGGCCCTGATAAGCGGGCCACGGTGGAAATTCACATTGTCCCATACAATTATATATTGTGGTAGGTGAGGCCCTATGAGACCTCTCTCATTTTCAGGGATCAAATCCAAATGAAAGCGGTCCAAGAAGATGAGGAGCTTCTGTGTTTTGTATGGGCCAAGACTGGGCATGTGAGTGGCCACACCATTCTCAGAAATGGCAGCACACATAGTAATATTGCCCCCTCGCTGGCCTGGGACATCCACCATGGCCCAGTGGCCAATAAAATTACGGCCACGTCTTTGGCCCTTGGCCAGGTTGAAGCCAGCCTCATCCCCATACAATACAGTTACAGACAGCTACATAGGAATGTTCTATGTTCTGCACAAGTTCAATATACTACTGGCCAGTATTCCAGTGGATCCAAACCTGGGGTACATGTGCCCTATGCAGAGGTACTACAGGGGGTATTTGACAGAAAGGGGAGTGGGAAAAATTATGAAATTACTGAAATGTTACAGTAACATTATTAGATAGATTTCCATGGGAGGCACTACTGTAATTGCAGCTCTTTGACCCTTTTACTTACTGTATTGTAGGTTATATTCTTCAAAATAAGGATTATAATGATAATTGCATCATACAGTAAGCTGCAGTTTTTACTGTAATACTGGAATACTACTGTAAAATGTATCATCAATATTGTAGAAAATAAACTATTCCATACTATTCCATAATTTATTTTCTACAATATTTTTATTGTCATGGTTAGTATCATATGTAACATCCCACTAAAGTAAGATACTGTAATACTGTAGGCCTATCACACACACACACACACACACACACACACACTAAATGAATACGCAAATGAGTAAATAAACATATTTGTTGCTCTATGCACAGTGTCCCGTCCTATACATTATATAATTCCATCATTGATTGTGAGGCCATGGCTGATGACATGGTCTATAATTGTTGCCCAAATTTCATTAGGGACAGCATGGTGTCTTCGTGCTCCTTAGCTTCTTCCAGTGGCGGCTGGTGCTCAAAATTTTTGGGGGGGAGCAAACGAAAAAAAAAAATATTGCAGCCTCACTGTGCCCATCACATGCAGTCACTGTGCCATGCCACCAAATGCAGCCACTGTGCCATCAATTGTCACCACTGTGCCATGCCATCAAACGCAGCTACTGTGCCCATCAATTGTCACCACTGTGCCATGCAATCAAATGCAGTCACTGTGCCATCAAGTGTCACCACTGTGCCATGCCATCATATGCAGTCACTGTGCCATCAATTGTCACCACTGTGCCATGCCATCAAATGCCACCACTGTGCCATCAATTGTCACCACTGTGCCATGCCATCAAACGCAGCCGCTGTGCCATCAATTGTCACCACTGTGCCATGCCACCAAATGCAGCCACTGTGCCATCAATTGTCACCACTGTGCCATGCCATCAAACACAGAAATTGAGCCATCAATTGTCACCACTGTGCCATGCCACCAAATGCAGCCACTGTGCCATCAATTGTCACCACTGTGCCATGCCATCAAACACAGCAACTGTGCCATCAATTGTCACCACTGTGCCATGCCATCAAATGCAGCCACTGTGCCATGCAACACAGAAACTGTGCCATCAATTGTCACCACTGTGCCATGCCACCAAATGCAGTCACTGTGCCATCAATTGTCACCACTGTGCCATGCCATCAAACGCCACCACTGTGCCATCAATTGTCACCACTGTGCCATGCCATCAATTGTCACCACTGTGCCATGCCATCAAACGCAGCCGCTGTGCCATCAATTGTCACCACTGTGCCATGCCATCATATGCAGTCACTGTGCCATCAATTGTCACCACTGTGCCATGCCATCAAATGCAGTCACTGTGCCATCAATTGTCACCACTGTGCCATGCCATCATATGCAGTCACTGTGCCATCAATTGTCACCACTGTGCCCCATGCCACTGTGCTCATTGTCGCCTCTGTGCCCTTTGTCACCACTGTGCCCCATGATGCCACTGTGCCCCATGATGACACTGTGCCCCATGATGCCCCTTTCCCTGTAAAAAAAAAACACTTACCTGACGCTTCCATGTCCTCCCTCGATTTCTTCTGCTGCCGTGGAGAAGCTTCAGCCAATCAGGTTCCTGATAACCAGAATCCGGGAACCTGATTGGCTGAAATGGCCGTCAGTCTTATGCAAGGACCGCAGGTTGCCTGTGCTCCGAGTATAGACTTCCGAGAGCCGGAGGGCGGTACTGAAAAAGCCTATCAGAGCCGCTGGCTTTGATAGGCAGTTCCTCTCTGGCAACAATAACACACATTCAATGCATTGCATTGAACGTGTGTTATTTGCGAGAGGGGGTGGCGCTGCAGCGCCCTCTATAGTAAAAGTTCTTAAAGGGCCCGTTTTTTTTTGTGACTGCGGGTGAGGGGGGGGCGGCGCCCGTGCGTCCCTATGGGCGGGCCGCCACTGGCTTCTTCCCCCTATTCCACCATCACTCACCCTTACTCCTCCTCCTCTTCCTCGGGCAGGCAGTTGCCCGTGTTCATCTACTTGGCCATGTTCAGACATTGTACTGGTCCTGCATGGTCAATCTCTATATATACATGTTTGGCAGCATTCACAATACAGTAATGGACAGTACCTCTCAGGTAACTAAACATACTGTTTGATTGGTCATCTGAGACCAACTCCTCCTTCGTTCAAGTTCTAGTTTTACCTGACTGTCAATTGCTGTAATGATTTTATCAAATGTTCCAAGAGATTCATATATGGTATTCATGGTATTATGTTCCTGAATAATTTTGACAATTGAACAGACTATTGTGCATGTGATGACTTAAACAATGAAATGACGCTGACACGTTTTGGAGAGAACGACCATTTAGACTGAGAAATGACAATCAGTTTGGATCAACACGATCTATTCAATTGGAAATTGTGCTAAATGTAGGTTACTTGTACTAAATCATTTGAGAAATGTACTGAGACATTGAGACATGTACTGAGACAGTTGCAATATGATGAAATGAATGAGAAATGCCATTCAGTTGTGAACAATTTCCAAGTGGTTTGGAGATTTGTCCATGTTGTTTTGAGAATGTAATTTCTGTTTCAAGAAATGAGCCAAACCAATAGAGAAAAACTGTAAGACAGCAACAGCCTTTTCAGGTTATTTTAATTCATACAGAGCAATGGAACCTTTTTAATGGATACGTATGCAAAACAAACCCCAAAAAACATAATATGTATTTCCTATATATTCGAATCCATTAAAATTATACTGTTTTCCTTCCCATGCACTGCATGGTAAAAGTATCTCTGAAAAGGACATCCCATCCCCCAACTCCTTTATAGGTACAGTACCTTACTTGCACTTAATTAACAGCTCCTTGAACCTCTGCAGTTGATGCTGAGATTGACTGTGTCAGTGACCTGGGGGAGCAGATACATCATTCCCCCAATCATGTGATCTTCTCCCTTGTAATGATTCTCATGCCTAGCACCAAATAACTAGACCCAGGCACTACAGGGGAGCAGGTTGTATGTTTCTCTATACCTGTAAGGGGCAAGGAGCTGCAAGGGAGCACAAGTAAGGTAAACATATAGGAGACAGTGGTTGCCCTTTTTCGGGGTAATTTTCCCTACATGGACAAGTTGACAGTGCCACTTTAATGAAAATATCTCTTCAGAGATATTGGAAGCTACCACTCTAATGCCGCGTACACACAATTGGAATTTCCAACAAGAAAAGTTCTAAGTGAGCTTTAGGCCAGAAATTACAAGCGTATGTAGGCCCTATTGGACTTTTTTCTGTCGGAATTTCCGACAACAAAAATTTGAGCGCTGGTTCTCAAATTTTCCAACGGGAAAAGCTCTTGTCGGAAATTCCAATCATCTGTATGCAATTCTCACCCGCAAAAAAAACACTCATGCTCGGAATCAATTTGACGCATGCTAAGAATCATTGATCTTAATTTTTCTCGGCTTGTTGTAGTGTTGTACATCACCGCGTTCTTGTTGGTTGGAATTTTGTCTGACCGTGTGTATCCAAAATTCCGTCGGAAAAAATACACGTTTTTTTTTTGACGGAATTTCTGATCGTGTGTACGCGGCATTAGATGCCTGGGCTATGTGTCTTTCAGACAAGTGATGTGACTTACAGAGACACTAAGGGGTTGATTTACTAAAGGCAAATAGACTGTGCCCTTTCACATGTGCATTTGCTCCAGAGCTTAGTAAATGATGGAGAGTTCTGCTGATTTCCATCATCCAATCACGTGTAAGCAAAAAATGCTGCTTTTCCTTGCATGCGATTGGATGTTCTTTGTAATTTGAAGCCTTACCTAATTTACTAAGCTCTGGAGCAGCTGCACTCGCAAAAGTGCAGAGTATTTGCCTTTAGTAAATCAACCCCTAAGTGCCTTATTAATTCATAACTATTGGGCAGCACAGTATATGATTGCTATGCAGCAAAGCTATTTCTTTCTCGTACATCACGGGACACAGAGCGGCATATTCATTACTATGTGGGTTATATGGAGTACCTTCAGGTGTGGACACTGGCAATCTTCAAACAGGAAGTCCCCTCCCTATATAACCCCCTCCCCTAGAGGGAGTCCCTCAGTTTTTTCGCCAGTGTCTTAGGTGTTGGTCACGGAATAGCTTTGCTCCACATCCTTGGGATTAAGGGCGGGCTACCGGATCTGTCCAAGGAGCCTCAGTGCCAAAGTGGACAGTACCCGGGCCCCAAACCGTGGGGTTTTGCCTATAATGCTCCTCTTTGGAGGGCTGGACCCTGGGCCCAGGACTTGGAGTTTGCAAAAACCATAAAGTTCCTGTTTTGCCAGGGTGCTATATAGGTCCAGGACAGTGGGTACCTTCATAGGACCCCAGGGCCTGAAGGTCTACTACGCTACCCACGGAGATGGGAGAAGATTGGATCAGTTTGCTGGTCAAACATCCTGCAGCATGGAGCAGGTAAGGGGGAGCCTGCGGGACTTGGTTCGACAGCAGGCTCCCCGGGGTAACCTAAAAGGGGGGATAGCCTAAGTATGCTCTGCATGGGCAACCGTGATCACTATGTCTAAAAGAGACAGGATGACACCCTTTCTCCCCCCATCACTAGGCCCCCCTGTCTAAATATGTGTTGCTAGCTAACCTGCTGTTTCTTCCTAGGGCTAGTAAGGATCCCTAGGGGCCTTGAGAGAGTCCTACCTGGCCGGGGGTTTGAATCTGCCGCCTGTTTCTGCGTGCCTGGATCTCCAGCAGCGCGGCTCCTCCATGTTCCTCCTGTATCCGGCATACGCGCGCGCGCGCGTGCGCGCGCACGTCTTATTGACGTTTTTTCGCGCCGTCCAGACAGGAGGGCGGGGGGGGCGGGCCTGCGGCGTCATACAGGGGCGCGCCTTTGTGCTGTTATAGACAGCAGGCCTTGTCAGGGCTCAGTCTGAGGCTGATTTTTTCAAGGAGAGGACGCAGAGCGGCAGAACAGTGACTCCCGGTGGCGGAAGAGGGGTAGTACATGTGGACTTTGTTCCAATGCCTTTATTGTTAAGCCAAGAAATCCCCCTTATTTTGCAGCAGGTTGGAGGCTGGCAAACTTAAATTAGGGTCATTGTATGTTGTCAAATATATAATATATAATATATAATTATTTAAAAAAAAAAAAAAAAAAAAAAAAGAAAAGACCAACATACGGGCCCATCAGTTTTTGGGGACACTAGTGATCTATTCTCCCCTAAACTCTGAAAATTGTACTCCTGGCCACTACAGTCTGTTGTGTGGGCGGAGTCCCTCGATTTTGTATTATGGCTTCCAAGGGTTCGGGGTCAAAGGGGACAAAAAAGACCAAAAAACAAAAGGGGTCCCTTTCTGATTCTGATATGCCGATACTTTCCCCGCAGCTTATTAATTTAAGAAGCGCCTTGGATGAGCCATTAGGGGGATCTGGTGCGGAGGCTGGCCCAGATCAGCCCAGCCCTGTGTTTATCACAGAGGAGATGCTAGCCGTATCCCTAGGGGGGCTAGAAGAGAGAATAGCGGCATTGATCGCCAGAGCTATTCCTGGTAAGAAACGGGTTAGATCCCCATCACCAGGGGGTGTATCCTCAGATGCTGAGATTCTCTCTCCGGAGGAATTAGAATCACAGGAGGATCAACTGGACCTGAACCAAGAGGGTTCAGGGATGGAGGGGTCTACCTCTGAGGAACCATTTTCAGACTCCCAGACAGAGAGACTGTGGGTACAGTCTTTGACGGACATGGTCCGCTCGGCATTTAGTTTGCCATTGCCAGAACTTCAGGTTCCTCCGGTATCCTCTCTGGGCTCTTTGAAAGCCCCGTTAAGCAACGCAGTTTTTCCGGTCCATCCTCTCTTGGAGGAATTGATCTTTCGGGATTGGGTACGGCCGGACAGGGTTTTTCTGCCACCGAAAAGATTTGCGGTCATTTATCCCATGGAGGAAAAATTCTCCAAGAAGTGGAGGCTCCCAGTAGTGGATGCAGCCATCTCATGTGTGAATAAATCACTAACTTGCCCGGTGGAAAACATACATATGTTTAAAGATCCGGTTGATAAAAGATTAGAGACACTTTTAAAAGCATCCTTGGCTACGGCAGGAGCAGTGGTGCAGCCAGCGGTAGCTGCAATTGGAGTTTGTCAGGCATTAAAAGACCAGACAAAAGAAATGTTAAAGGACATGCCTACCCAACAAGCAGAAGAGTTTGCTGACATTCCCAGAGCTCTGTGTTTCGCGGTAGATGCTATAAAAGATTCCATCCAGCAGGCTTCTCGTTTATCACTATGTTTGGTACACATGAGAAGGCTCTTATGGTTGAAGAACTGGGCGGCAGAACCCCCATGCAAAAAGCTTCTGGCAGGATTTCCCTTCCATGGAGGACGACTCTTCGGAGAAGATCTGGATAAATATATTCAGACTATTTCAAATGGCAAGAGTACCCTTTTACCGGTCAAAAAGACATTCCGGGCTCCTACATTTAAAAGGCAGCTTTTTCCTGTCTCGGGGCCCTCTAATTCCAGGCAGTATCGACGGCCGCCTGCACGATCCAACGTTAACAGTAGATCGCAGGGACAGACCCCTGGGGGTAAGAAGCCGTGGTATCGCAAGCCGTCAAAGACAGCCCCTAAGTCTGCCTTATGAAGGGGCGCCCCCACTCTCACGGGTGGGGGGAAGGCTTCGTCTCTTCTCAGAAGTTTGGGAAGCCAAGATCCCCGACAATTGGGCCCGGGCATCTGTAACCACAGTTTCTAAGATATCCTCCGCCTCATTTTCAAGAATCAAGGCTACCAAGGGATCCAGCAAGGAAGGCCTCAATGCTGGCAGCTTTGGATCACCTGCTTTGCCAGGACGTAATTATAGAAGTGCCAGCCCAAGAGCAAGGCCTAGGTTTCTATTCCAATCTCTTTGTCATACCAAAGCCCAACGGCGATGTCAGGCCAATCTTGGACCTAAAGAGGTTAAACGCTTATCTAAGGGTGCGGTCCTTCCGGATGGAATCCATCCGGTCAGCAGCCGCCGCGCTTCAGAAAGACGATTTTCTGGCCTCCATAGACATAAAAGATGCTTACCTTCATGTACCAATCTTTCAGTCGCATCAAAGGTTTTTACGCTTCGCGGTGGGGCAGCGACACTTCCAATTCAGGGCGCTCCCTTTCGGGCTGGCCACGGCCCCCCGGGTATTCACGAAGATCCTAGCCCCAATTCTGGCCAATTTAAGGATCCAAGGAGTCACAGTCCTAGCATACTTGGACGACCTTTTAATCATAGATCACTCACGGACGGGTCTGCAAAAGGCAGTAAACCTCACGGTTCGGTACCTCGAAGAATTCGGCTGGGTCCTAAACCAGGGAAAGTCAGCATTCCAGCCTACAAAGCAGTTGGAATACCTCGGCATGAGGTTAGACACAGAACATCAAAAGGTGTTCCTGCCCCTTGTAAAGATCAAGGCGATCAAGGGGTTGGTTCAGTTGGTTATAAACAAGAAAAGACCAACTATTCGCCTGTGTATGCGATTACTAGGCAAGCTAGTGGCCACATTCGAGGCAGTACCATACGCTCAGATCCACACTCGCGTCCTACAGGCAGCCATTCTAGCAGCCTGGGGCAAGAGGGCACATGCCTTAGAGTCCCCTTTGACGCTATCATCAAGGGTCCGACAGAGCCTGGCCTGGTGGTTGAACCCTCAGAATCTTCTAAAGGGAAGATCCTTCAGCCCTGTTGTCTGGAAGGTAGTTACCACAGACGCCAGCCTGGCAGGCTGGGGGGCGGTCTTCGAAGGGTTCTCCCGCCAGGGAACTTGGGTGAAAGCAGAGAGGCAGCTCCCCATCAATATCTTGGAAATCAGAGCTGCTCGCCTAGCCCTGTTGGCGTGGACCTCCAGATTAAAGGGGTTCCCGGTGAGAATCCAGTCAGACAATGCCACGGCGGTGGCATACATAAACCACCAAGGGGGAACCAGGAGCCAGGCCGCTCAAAGGGAAGTGAACTTGATTTTTCAATGGGCAGAGGTTCATGTACCCTGCATTTCAGCGATATTCATTCCCGGAGTGGACAACCTGCAGGCAGACTTCTTAAGTCGCCAGAGTCTGTTGCCAGGGGAGTGGTCTCTGCATCCCCAGGTCTTTCAGACAATCTGCCAGAGGTGGGGAACGCCAGACGTAGATATAATGGCATCCAGGTTCAACAAGAAACTAGACAGGTTCGTGTCGCGAGCGAGGGATCCTATGGCCTGCGGAACCGATGCGTTGGTTTGCCCTTGGCATCAATTCAAACTTCTATATGCATTCCCTCCACTACAGTTACTCCCCCGCCTGTTGCGCAAGATCAGAGTGGAGCACAAGCCAGTCATTCTAATAGCTCCAGCTTGGCCCCGGAGGGCTTGGTACTCACTAGTCCTGAATATGGCAGTGGGAGACCCTTGGACTCTTCCTCTACAACCAGACCTACTCTCACAAGGCCCGATCCTCCACCCTACATTACAGCGTCTAAATTTGACGGCCTGGAGGCTGAATCCCTGATTCTCAGGGGTAGGGGTCTGTCTAAGCAGGTAATCCCTACCCTGATTAAGGCTAGAAAGCCGGTCTCCAGGGTAATTTATTACAGGGTGTGGAGGAACTATATAGGCTGGTGTGAATCCAAAAGATGGAATTGCCGCAAATATACTATTGATAGGGTGTTAAGTTTTCTCCAGCTAGGAGTGGATAAAGGCCTGGCACTAAGCACAATCAAAGGACAGATCTCAGCTCTGTCAGTGTGGTTTCAGAGGCCGCTGGCCACCCACTCGCTGGTAAAGACCTTCTTACAGGGGGTCTTGCGTATTAATCCTCCTGTCAAGTCACCAGTTTGTCCTTGGGACCTAAATCTTGTCCTGTCCACTCTACAGAAACAGCCTTTTGAGCCTTTGGCTGAGATTCATTTACTCTTACTGACAAGAAAATTGGTTTTCTTGGTCGCCATAGTTTCGGCCAGGAGAGTGTCAGAATTAGCAGCCTTATCGTGTAAGGAACCATATCTTGTTCTGCATAAGGACAGGGCAGTTCTCCGGCCCCATCCTTCCTTTCTACCAAAGGTTATATCCAAATTTCACTTAAACCAGGATTTGGTACTTCCATCCTTCTTTCCAAAACCTACATCTAGAAAGGAGGGGTTGCTGCATACCTTGGATATTGTCCGGGCCATGAAGGCCTATCTTAAAGCTACGGAAAAGATCCGGAAAACAGAGGTGTTATTCGTTCTACCAGATGGCCCCAAGAAGGGGCAGGCAGCTGCAAAATCCACCATCTCGAGATGGATTAGACAATTAATCATTCAAGCCTACGGATTGAAGAGGTTGCCCCCTCCGTTGTCGGTAAAGGCCCATTCTACCAGGGCCATGGGCGCCTCTTGGGCAGCACACCATCAGATCTCTATGGCTCAGATAGGCAAGGCGGCAACGTGGTCATCAGTCCACACGTTTACAAGGTTTTATCAACTAGACGTGAGAAGAAATGCGGATACTGCCTTTGGTCAGGCAGTACTACAGGCTGCAGTTTGAAATCCTCGGGATCAGAAACACCCTTGGTTATATATAAAAAAAAAAAAAAAAAAAAAAAAAAGAAAAAGGTTCTTCTTTCTTGACTAATTTGGAAATATTATTATGATTTGAGTTTAGCTCTAAAATTGAATCCTTCTTTGGACGATGTCTCCCTCCCCTCATTAAAGCATTGCTTTCGGACATCCCACATAGTAATGAATATGCCGCTCTGTGTCCCGTGATGTACGAGAAAGAAAAAGGGATTTTTAAATACAGCTTACCTGTAAAATCCTTTTCTTGGAGTACATCACGGGACACAGAGCTCCCACCCCTCTTTTGGGTGACCATTTTGGGAGGCATACTGCTTGCTACAAAACTGAGGGACTCCCTCTAGGGGAGGGGGTTATATAGGGAGGGGACTTCCTGTTTGAAGATTGCCAGTGTCCACACCTGAAGGTACTCCATATAACCCACATAGTAATGAATATGCCGCTCTGTGTCCCGTGATGTACTCCAAGAAAAGGATTTTACAGGTAATCTGTATTTAAAAATCCCTTTATTGGTATATGTACAATAACTGATGCAGAAGCAACAAGGCTAGCTATCCTTCTTTTAATAAAGCCTGACTCTAGACATAACCTTTCTCTTTGTTTTGTATAGAGGTTTTGTGTAGACCTCTCTCACACATTTTTATTGCAGAGAGATTTCCTCTCCCTTCCTTTCTCAGTGAGAGGGAGTGAAAGTGTCATGAAGTGATAGAAAATATTTTAAATAGGGACACACACACAAGCACAAGCACTGCAGTAGTACAGTTGGGGAAGTTAGAAGTTTTTATTGCTATGTGTGCCTTCCTGATAAAGCGAACACATAGCAATAGTCACATGAAGTCACCATTGTGGGGACACACATAGCAATACAAATATTACAGAGGTTCTAACTATTTCTCACCACATCAAAAACTAAAAAAATACATTTTGGTTGCAGTTGGACATTTAAAAGGTGAATATATATGAGCAGGGTTGTCTAAATGAGAGGGCACACCTGGGCACTGTCCAGGGGCCCCAGCTGCAAGGGGGGCCCCTGTATTTTCCCCAAAGCAGCTGGTCCTTGAGCCCACGCTGCCCCGAAATTGGGGGCCCCATGATGGCACTGAGAGTGATAGATGCACAGGGGAGACAGTCTGCCTCCTACCTACTTGATGTCTGTTTACCTGCACTGTCTTCATTGTCGGGGCCCCAGAGCATTACTTTGCCCAGGGGCCCATGATGCTATTAAGACGGCGCTGTATATGAGTGCATATACATGCACTGTAGATGCAAATGTTAGACATTTGTTTATTAACAGCAAATAATGTTGTATTTTTTTTTTTTATATTTCAAGGTTGTAATCAAGCTGCTTTGTCTTTCTGTGTACTTTATTGACAGGAATAAAAATAAAAGATTGATTATAATATTGACGCATAAGCCCAGTGAGTTATTTTGTCTTTGTCCTTGACTTTATTGAAATCCTTGACTTCCTCTACAGAAAACCTACCTGCTAGCACAAAAGATACATTGCTGTTTCTCTACAGTGGAGGCCTGCTGTGCAGCTGGTTTCACAAACGGCACAGCACAACATGGAGTATGAATTGGTTTGCCAGCATGATCAGCTAAGCAGATCTTTTTTTTTTTTTTTTTTAACCCTTATGGGTGCAGAATGCTTGATGGGTATTCACACCATTAATGTTCATTAATATTACTTTGGTTTGAAGGACATTTTATGCTGCCTTGGTGTGATTGATCATTCAAGGCTAGAATGGCTTAATTATGTCTTAAAATATTTAATGTCCCGTATTTACCTTACTCAAGGACATTTTTCAAGAGTCAGTTGTAAAAATTCCAGGAATTTTTGGAATATCATAATAATGTACATGTTGGCTCATTGGACTATACTTTAAAGACCTGTATAAGCCATGACCGTCTTTTGATTCTTGCAAGTCTATCGGAATAAAAGACAATTTGGCTATTTATGGGATGTAGCTGGCAAAACGGACATTCTATTGCCAACACCATTTGAGGGAAAGTTGGCTGTCAGTTTACACATTTTTATCCACTGGCCTTTTGTTCTCCTTTGATTACTAAGATATTCATTGGAACTGCAGATAAATGCCTCTTTGGCACGTGCACCCCTATAAAATCTAAGAGTGCATGCATATATGAATGTCAGATTAAGGAGCAATCACAGATAGGAGATACAAAGCCTAAATAGAGCACAGACAGGAGACACAAACCTGCAGAGAGGTACAGTAAATATGATATCTTTCTTTTGTAGATGCCTGCTTTTAAAATTACTCTAGAAAAACTGGTGTCATTTTAAACATACATTTTGAGTATATGTAAGGGTGAAACCACCTTTCCTTGCTTTTTCTCATTAAAATAAATCCATGGGTGTTTACCTGGTGAAGCTATATCTGCTCATTACATGTTCATGGCCATGATGTGCTTTCTACTCGAAAGTTAGCACCCCGATTGTATTTTACTTCCCTTAAAGTGGTACTAAAGGTTCAAATAATAATAATAAAAAAATAACAAACATGTCATACTTACCTCCGCTGTGCAGCTCGTTTTTCACGGAGTGGCCCTGATCCTCTTCTTCTGGGGTTCCTCGGCGGCTGTCTCAGCTCCTCCCCATAACAGTTAACCCCCCTGGGAAGCGATTTCCCAAGGGGGTTACCTTGCAGGCGTGCTCCCGAGACCAGTATTTGTGTCCATAGACACAAATGCTGGACTCAGCTCCGCTCCATCATTGAATTTCATTGACAGCTGCGCGAGCCAATGGCTGCTCTGCTATCAATCTATCCAATGAAAAGTCGAGAAAATTGGCCCGAAATACAGCGCGTTACTCGACGCAAGACTTTCGAGGGCTCAGGTAAGTAAACGGGGGGCTAATAATGCATAGGATGCATTAAGGTGAAAAAACATGAACCTTTACAACCCCTTTTTTTTTTTACTTCAATATTCTTTATTGAGTCTTTTGTGGTACAAAAATACACATGCATTTATTTTCTTTACATACATCGTTGTGAATATAATTATACATATAGCGCATCTTCAGACCTTGGTTGTGCCCCTTTTACCCGTACCCCTTCCCCCCACCCTTCTTATTTGTCCCACGTTGGTGCACTTTATATTATGGTTTTCTCTATTCTCTTTTTACGTGACTATCACCATGTTTCTCTAAGATTTTCCTCCCTCTCACTTGCCGTTACCTCTCCCTTCCGCCCAGACCTTTCCCCAACAGCCCGGCATGATTCCTCTCCCCACCCTAGGGTGGACATCCCATTCTGCTCAGCCAGGGCGCCCACAGCTTTTTAAATTTTTTAAAGTTGCCCTGTCTAGTTAAAGTTACTTTCTCTATCCATACTGTGGCGTTGATCGTGTTTACCCATTCTGCCGTTGTAGGCGCTTTCTCTGATTGCCACTTTTGTGCTATTAGTTTCCTGGCCTGGAACAGACATCTTACCGCCGCTACTGCACTGCCCCTTTGCTCCAATCTCACCTCCATACCTCCCAACAAGCAAACCCTAGCCTCCAGTTCCAGATCTATCCCGAAAGTTGTATTTATTATCTCTAGTACATTACCCCAGTATCTGTGTAGTTTCGGGCATTTCCACATCATATGGATAAGGTCACCTGTGTTTTGACACCTGGGACATTTATCATCTGCTTTTCTCCCAAAGTTGTATAACCTCTTTGGGGTATAATAAACCCTGTGAAGTAAAAACAGGTGGGAGACTCTTTGTGACGGGGCTAGTGACACCAGTTTCCCCATCTCGAGGATCTGTTCCCATTGCTCATCTGTTATATGGCCTATATCCTCTTCCCATCTTTGTTTGTTTTTTCCTGGACTTCCTCCCCCAATCGCCCCCTCGCTAATCTTTGCATATAGGTCTGATATAATTCCCTTGGTACTCTCGGAATCAATCAGACGTTGGAGATGGGGGATTTTTTGCCTTCTTGCCAGGTCCGTCTTGAATTGGGCCTGTAGGGCATGTCTGACCTGCAGGTAAGTATAAAACAGGGAGTTTGGTATGTCATACTCTTCCCTTAATGTTGCAAAAGATTTCAATGTGTCTCCTATATATAGTTGTGCTAGCCTAGTTATTCCTAGCTTTTCCCATTCTTTCACTTTTCCCATTTTTACAATCTCCTGCAGGTTTTTGTTTTCCCATAGAGGGGAGTATTCTGTTAGCCCCTTATACCCCAAAGCTGCCTTGCCTGCCTGCCATGTTCTTTTAACCAGACACAGTGTCGTGTTCATATCCGGGAAAGAATCAGCCTCCAGGGTTTCTATTATGGATCTATGTGGGGACCCCGTTAACATAATTTTCCCACTAGAGTTCCCTCCTCCTTCGGAACCGCATCCCCCCAGATGCTGTAGTTGGGCTGCTAAAAAATAACTACGGGGGTGTGGAACCGCCAGGCCACCCCTATTTGTTGGCAATTGCAATGTCCGTAGACTGATCCTGGCCTTCCTCTTCTTCCAAATTAACTCCCTAAAAAGGGTCTCTATTTTTTTAAACCATGCCTTTCCTATCCACACCGGTGAATTGTGGAATACATAAATTAGTTGTGGCATCCAGATCATCTTTATAAGATTACTTCTTCCGTCTACCGATAAGGGAAGTCTTCCCCAGATATCTGCTTTCCTTTTAAATTTAAGCAAGAGTGGCTCAAGATTATTACTGATATACTGTTCTGGGTCACGGGTTACGACTATCCCCAGATAGTCCATTTTTTCCACTATTTTCAGCTGGGGGATTTCTGCGCATGTCGTATTACCCACTGAGTCCACCGGTAAAAGAACTGATTTTTCCCAATTGATCACTAAGCCCGAGAGTTGTCCAAATGCCTCCACTATCTCTAATGCCGATTTTAGAGACTTTGTTGAGTCCCCCAGAAAGTGCAGGATGTCGTCTGCATAAAGTGCAGTTTTTTCCTCTCCTGCCCTTCTCTGGAACCCCTGTATATCCTGACTATTTCTAATTGCAATGGCCAATGGCTTTACTGCTAGAGCAAACAGGAGGGGTGACAGGGGACAACCCTGCCTTGTACCCCTTTCTAATTTAAACGTCCGTGACAGTTCGTTATTAATTTTTATCTTCGCGCTTGGGGAATTGTAGAGCGTTTTTATCCACCCAATGAGAGTAGGGCCAAATCCAAATTTTTCCAGGACAAGCCAGAGGTAGTCCCACTCTAGACTATCAAACGCCTTGGTGGCGTCCAGGGACAAGATGGATTTGTCACCCATATTTTCAGTTGGCGTTTGTAGATTCAGATACAACCTTCTGATGTTAACACTAGTTGATCGGTTTGGTATAAAACCAGACTGATCTGGGTGTATTAATTTCTGAATAATTTTATTTATCCTGGCCGCCAGCACCTTGGCCAATATTTTCACATCGGAGCACAATAAAGATATTGGCCTATAAGATGCTGTATTTAATTGGTCCTACCCTTCTTTCTGCAACACTATTATAGTGGCTTCTGACATTGAAGTAGGGAGCCTCCCCCTTTCCAGTGCCCAATTTAACGCCTTGAGTAGTTCTGGAAGGAGCACCTCGCTGTACTGCTTATAAATTTCTACTGGTAAACCATCAGGTCCAGGGGACTTCTGATTGGTCATCCCTCCCAGGGCCTGTTGTAGTTCCTCTAAGGTTATTGGGACTTCTATGGAATTTCTATCCTCCACTAATAGAACTGATGTTTCTATTCCCCTTAGGAACTCATTCGTTTGGGACAACTCATCCCTTGTTTTTGATTTATACAGCTCCTGATAGTATGCCACAAATGTGTCCAAAATTACTGACGTTTGTGAGGATATCTCACCTCCCACTGTCCTAATTGCGGGTATGTTGGAGGGGGACGAGTTAGTTTTAGCTAGAAGTGCCAATGTGTGGCCTACACTCTCCCCTTCCGCGAAAAAACTCTGACTCTGAAATAGGCGTTTATTCTCCACTTTCCTATTGATTGCCACCTTATACTCCTGTTGTTTCTCGAGCCATCTTTTTTGTTTAATCAATGAGGGGTCTTCTACATATTGTTTTTCTGCTTCCAACACTTCTTTCCTAATTTTTTCTTCCCAATCCCTGGAGTTTTTCTTAATCTTGGCAACCTGCTGAATCAATAATCCCCTAAGGAAGGCCTTTAGGGCATCCCAAACCACTCCCATTGGTGCTGTTCCTGAGTTAAAGTTCAAAAATTCTATTAATTTACTACTTGTTTCCTCCGATTTTCCCATCAGTTCCAACCAGAATGGGCTTATTTTATAATTGTTTGTAGGCCTCTGCCTCCCTATATTCAATGTCAGCACCAATGGGGAGTGGTCCAACACCCCCCTTGGATAATAAGCTATTTCACCCATTAGCTGCAGACTCTCCCAGTTCCCCAGGGCCATGTCTATTCTGGACAAAGTGTTGTATGAGCTTGAGAAACAGGAGTACTGACGTGTATCTGGATATTTTGTTCTCCACATATCGCGCCATCCAACTTCCTCCAGGAACTGGTTTAAGTGTCCTTCCCCCCTGCTGTCACCACTTGTCCCTGGTGGGAATCTATCCCTTGTTCTGTTCAATGTCATATTAAAGTCCCCTACCGCTATTACAGGAATGTTTTCCTTATTTGTTACAAATTCCATTAATTTACAACCCCTTTAAACCCAGTAGAAGTCTATTGTCAAGACTCAGACAATACATTTTAATTTAATTGGAAACTGTACATATAACTGAATTCCTTTCAGCAATTGCTCAGCAAAAACCCTGTTTTTAACGCACACTGTTAGACAGGTTAATTGGTTGTTCTGCTAGCTGGTCGGTAAGTAGGCTTGGTTATTCCCTGGTAAACAATAATTGAAAAGGATATAGGGGATGGGAGGTGATCTGAGTGGAGATCGGAGATTAGAAAAGAGGGTTACTTTGAGCAACAATAAATGATCGAAAGTTATATAGTGATACAAAAATATATTTTAATAATAGTATCAAAAATAAATAAAAGGCTGTAGTGAATTACAGTCTTGAATTAATTTAAAATCCTTGTAGCTACAAGAGTGGCTACTAGATAAGGGTCCTTTCACACGTGCGGACCGTTTTTTAGATCCGTTTTTTTTATCATCAGTTGATCCGTTTTTCATCAGTTTTTCATCAGTTTTTTATCAGTTTTTCATCAGTTTTTCATCAGTTTTTCATCAGTTTTTCATCAGTTTTTCATCCGTTTTTTCATCCGTTTTTTCATCCGTTTTTTCATCCGTTTTTTCATCCGTTTTTTCATCTGTTTTTTTTTTTGGTTAGAACTTTATTTTTATTACATATTTTGATGAAAAACGGATGTTAGCGGATCGGATGTTAAACGGATCGTCCGCTAACGTCAGTTTTTCGTCCGTTCCGTTTTTTTGACGGAAGAAAAATAGGGTTTTCTTCCGTTCAAAAAAACGGAGCTTAATGCCGCGTACACACGGTCGTTTTTTTGCGATGAAAAAAAACAACGTTTTTTAAAACATCATTTAAATTGATCGTGTGTGGGCAAAACGTCGTTATTTGTCTTCAAAAAAACGACCAAAAAAAAATTCCAACATGCTTAGATTTTTTGTGTCGTTTTTCAAAACGTCGTTTTTTGTTTCACAAAAAGTCACCGTGTTTAGCAAAAACGTCGTTCAAAACGAAGTTTTTCAACCCGCGCATGCCCAGAAGCTAGTTATGAAGCAAGCTTCAATGGAAAAGAGTGGTGAACGTAACCTCGCTTTTTGTGAAAAAACGATGGTGTGTGTATGCAAAATTGTCTTTGAAAAGTGACGTTTCAAAAACGTCGTTTTTTACTTCACAGAAAACGTCATTTTTTTTCATCGCAAAAAACGACCGTGTGTACGCGGCATTAGGCTCCATTCACACCTGAGCGACAAAACGCCTGTCGCCCGACGCTCGTGCCGCTGGAGGGGAAAAATCCCATTCATGTCTATAGAGACGGTTCACATCTCTGAAACGCTGAACGCCTGTCGCCTGAAAAAAAGTCCCGGACCCTTTTTTTCAGGCGACATTGGCGTTCGGCCATAGACATCAATGGGAGACTTTGTAAAAAAATGAATCGAAGCGCGGCAAGTAAAGCCGTGTATGCGGCGTTACTTGCCGCTCAGGTGTGAATGCAGCCTAATGGAGACGGACGTTAGCGGATGCGTGTGAAAGGACCCATTGGAAAGCATTGCGGTCAAAAAACGGATGTCTAAAAACGGACGAACGGTCCGCACGTGTGAAAGGACCCTAAGAGACCAACACAGACTCACATAAAACAACATATAACATAGACACCAGTCCGGACGTTAAGGTGTATCAGACACCAGGGACATGCAACAGTAAAAATCATATATTTTTTATGTTTTAGTGTCCTATCTGTTAATACAGAATAGAGTGGGTTGTATAAGTGGAAATGGTTGCATAGCAACCACACCACTGAAAATAATACAACCTTAAATAAGTTGAATGTTGCAATAGCTGGTGGCTGAATTAGGTGTGTAGGGAGGGGGAGGGGAAAGGAGTGGAGAGGCTGAATGGCAAAGATTAGGTATGTATATATACTGTACATGTATGTTCACATCTATTTTATATAATTGGGACGGAGTCACACCGCGGGATGAGTACTGATAATCTGAGAAGTTCCCATATGAAGATTAAAGCAAATAGGTGTCCTCCTGTTTGTATCAAAATAATTGGTGTACTCAGTAAATAACAAGTAGACAAAGTAGAGCCCCGAGTTTGGCACTGTCAGTCCATCATATATGATTCATTGAATGAAATTACTCAAAAATGTGCATATGTTAGCCTGTTAATCACTGGTTCAATTGGAGCTGTAGGAGATGTTGGCTTGTCAAATCATTGGTACATTACCGAGTTATTGGTTGTCATCAAAGTATATGAAGTATAGGTACATTACCAAATTGCTGGTGGACATCAGGATGTATGGATCGAACCGTCCATTGGAATTCCTCGGTATCTACCGACCTTTGTTTGAATTAGCTGCATGAATGCCGTGCGGGTAAAAATAGAATGGCCCGCGAGTGTTCCTGGATGTTTATCCTGACGTTGCGGATGATTGGTATAGAGGGTCCTTAGTTGCTCGGTATGTACCGCGCTGCTCGGAGTTGGTATCAGACTTGCTTGTCTACCACCATCGGTGACGGTGTCTCCGTCTCCGTCTCAGTTCCTTCTCTGTTCCGTTCCCGTTCGCTGCACACCAACAGTAACGTCACGTGACGTGACGGGTCTTGGTTATTCCCTGGGAATTCCCCAGGTTCTTGTTGTTAGCTGATCTTGTCCCATACACTAATGTCACTGTCCATAATCCCATCGCACACATTCCTGGACATAAGCTTGTGCATAGCGGGGTGCTGTAGCAACTACCAGCTAGAAACTAGGCTTGTCATTTAACAACACACATATTTGCCAGCAGATATCATCCAAAACTTTTATGGCGGAAACATAACAAAGGTTCAAGTACAACAATTCAGAACAGTGCAAGACCCCTTCATTAGGCATGTAATAAGGTGCATACTGTGCTACAAAAGTATATTACTTCTGTAGCACAGTATTAACATTATCCACCTTATCCATGGTGAACTGGAAAATATGTGTGCTGGTACACAAATGTCTGTCTCTAGAAAGGGAACCTATAAATCTGTATATACAGTGCCTTGAAAAGGTATTCATACTCCTTAAAATTTTCCACATTTTGTCATGTAAAAAAGGTAAACACGTATTTTAGACCAAAACAAAGTGGCACATCATTTTAAAGTGGAAGGAAAATGATAAATGGTTTTCAAATAAATATCTGAAAAGCATGAAGTGCATTTGTATTTAGCCCCCTTTACTCTAAAAACCCCTAACTAAAATCTAGTGGAATCAATTGCCTTCAGAAGATATGCAATTAGTAAATAGAGTCCAACTGTGTGTAATATAATCTCAGTATAAACACAGCTGTTCTTTGAAGCCCATCTGTTAGAGAACCTTAGTGAACAAACAGCATCATGAAGGCCAAAGAAGACACCAGACAGGTCAGGAATAAGGCTGTGGAGAAGTTTAAAGCAGGGTTAAGTTGTAAAAAAAATATCCAAAGCTTTAAACATCTCATGGAGCACTGTTCAATCCATCACCCGAAAATGGATTTGCAAACCTACCAAGAAATGGCAGTTCACCTAAACTGACAGGCCTGGAAAAGAGAGCATTAAAGCGGAGCTCCACCCTAAAGTGGAACTTCCGCTCATCAGATTCCTCCCCCCTCCAGTGCCACAATTGGCACCTTTTATGGGGGAGGGGGGACAGAATACCTTTGACAGGTATCCTTTCACACTTCCGGGAGTTTGGCCATGGGTGTGATGTGGCAGTGAAGTCACCGCGGGGCTCCCTCTTCTTCCTCCCCTGGCCGCCGGGCTAATAGGAGAGAGGAGCGGGGCCTAGCACATTTGCACAGTAGGGTACACTGCCAAAAGGCTACACTGCCGGGTTCCCTTACCCAAAATGGCTTCACCCCAGGAACCCTACTGCCGATATCGCTGGACTCCAGCACAGGCAGGTGTCCATTTATTAAAAGCCAGCAGCTGCAGTATGTGTAGCTGCTGGCTTTTAATATTTTTTTTTCCCTGGACCTCCTCTTTAATCAGAAAAACAACCAAGAGATGAATGGTAACTCTGGAGGAGCTGCAGAGATCCACAGCTCAGGTTGGAGAATCTGTCCACAGTACAAATATTAGTCATGCACTCCACAAATATGGCCTTTATGAAAGAGTGGCAAGAAGAAAGCCATTGTTGCAAGAAAGCCATACAAAGTCCCTTTTTCAGTTTGCAAGTACCTTTTTTAGTTTGCAAGAAGCCATGTGGGGGACACAGCAAGCATTTTGAAGAAGGTGCTCTGGTCAGATGAGACCAAAATTTTACTTTTTGGCCTAAAAGCAAAACGCTATGTGTGGTGGAAAACTAACTTTGCACATCACCCTGAACACACCATCCCCACTGTGAAACATGGTGGTGGCAGCATCATGTTGTGGGGATGCTTTTCTTCAGCAAGGACAGGGAAGCTGGTCAGAGTTCATGGGAAGATGGATGGAACCAAATACAGGGCAATCTTAAAAGAAAACCTGTTAGGCCGCGTACACACGAACAAATAGATTTGTTCGAATCGGTCGGGCCGACCGATTTGAACAAATCTGTCTGCTGCCGTTTTGGTTTGATCGCGTGTACACATGATCAAACCAAAATCCCCGCCAGCAGACAGCGCGCTGACGTGTCGGTGACGTGGCGGTGACGTTGACGCCGCCACGTCACCGCACCAGGAAGTAAAACACTTCCGTGCATGCGTCGAAAACCATTCGACGCGTGTGCGAGAAGACATGTCTGCTGGTTAGCGTACTAACCAGCAGACATGTCAGGCGGACGGGTTCCCAGCCGACAGATTTGAAAGCATGCTTTCAAATCTGTCTGCTGGCCAAATCCGTCAGCTCGCCCGTACACACGATCGAATCTGTCTGTTGGGACGGTCGGGCCGACCGTTTCCAGCAGACAGATTTGATCGTGTGTACGCGGCCTTAGAGTCTGCAAAAGAGATGAGACTGGAGCAGAGGTTCGCCTTCCAGCAGGACAATGACCCTAAACGTACAGCCAGAGCTACAATGGAATGAATTACATCAAAGCTTATTCATGTGTTAGAATGGCCCAGTCAAAGTCCAGGCCTAAATTCAATTGAGAATCTGTGACAAGACTTGAAAATTGGTGTCCGCAGATGCTCTCCATCCAATCTGACAGAGCTTGAGCTGTTTTGCAAAGAAGAATGGGCAAAAATGGCACTGTGGATGTGCAAAGCTGGTAGAGACATCCCCAAAAAGATTTACAGCTGTAATTGCAGCAAAAGGTTCCCCAGGGAACATGGCTGCAGTTTTACTAGCTTCACTGACTAGAGACGCCGCTGCTGTTTAGACAACTTGCCGTTACTGTGAGCCGGGAATCTGGAGTGTGGTGAGCCTATACCAACTGAGCACACACCTCAGGTCTGCCATGACCGCCTAGCACTGCAGAGCCAACTAAACACTGATGTTTGCTGTGATTTTATTTGAAGCTGACTTTTAATATTTTACATGTGAGTTTAATGAATGAAGTTTCGCTGTGATTTTGAATCAAACTGGTGATACAATTTTACACTATTGGAGCACTTCTTGTTTTCATGTACAATATTGAGAAAATATCACGGTGATCCAGCTGAGATACGTTTGTCAATTTGTGGGATCATACACAAGCGATTTAGCCTAACACAAGAGTAAAAGGCAAATCCATTTGGCGAGTGAGTTTTTCAGAGGGGAGTTATCACAGCACGGTGGTGTGGTGGAATATTCACAGAAATATGGAATTTTTTCATCAGTTTTGACATTTATGTTATGGACTTTATATCACTCATCACGTGGTGTTATTGAGTTTATACGTTATTGTATTATTTTAGCATTGTTATGGAAATTAGCGCTGCATTTTTCTTATCTCATTTAGACTATTTTGGTTTTAGTTTTTTTCTGTTGTAAATATTTCACAATAACCCAAGTTTTTATTTTGTAACTATTGTCACACATTAACACAATACAATATAGCTATGCAAGCAGTGGGCTCTTTTTTTATCACTTCCTCACTGACATTGATGCTTAAAGAGTTACTAAACCCAGGAACCTGCATTCACTATATCTGATCTCCCACAGTACACAGAACATGGAAAAAAAATATTTTAGTAAATATATCCACTTCCATACCAGGCACTTACGCACCTTCCCGCCCAAGCCAATTTTCAGCTTTCAGCGCTGTCACACTTTGAATGACAATTGCGTGGTCATGCTACACTGTACGCAAACAAAATTGGCGTCCATTTTTCCTCACAAATAGAGCTTTCTTTTGGTGGTATTTGATCACCTCTGCGGTTTTTATTTTTTGCACACCAACTAATAAAAGACTGAACATTTAGAAAAAAAAATATGTTTTTATTTTTTTTTTGTTACATTTTTTTGTAAATAAGTAAGTTTTCTCTTTTAATTACGGCACTGATATGGTGGCACTGATGGGCACTGATGAGGTGGCACTGAGGGACACCGATGAGGTAGTACTGATGAGCACCGATGAGGTGGCACTGATGGGCACTGTCAGGCGGCACTGGTATGTGGCACTGATGGGCACTCATAGGCGGCACTGATGGGCACTCATAGGCAGCACTGATGGGCACTCATAGGTGGCACTGATGGGCCTTCATAGGCGGCACTGATGGGCACTCATGGGCGGCACTGATGGGCACTCATAGGCGGCACAGATGGGCACTCATGGGTGGCACTTATGGGTGGCACTGATGGGTACTTATGGGTGGCACAGGTGGGCACTGGGCATGGATTGGCACTGAGGGTGGCACTGATGGACACTGTGGGGTGGCACTGATGGACACTAAGGGGTGGCACTGATGGATCCATGTTGGCAGTCAGTGCCCATGTGTGGGCACTGACTGGCATCTTTTTTTTTTACTGGCCTTTTTTTTTTTTTTTAACTGTTTTTTTTTTGTTTTTTTTTTTTTATTGCCCCTTTTTTTTGCCCTTCCCTGGTGGTCCAGTGTGGGCATCCGAGGGGGGGCTGCGCTGATAAACAATCAGCGTGAACCCCCCCTGTCAGGAGAGCTGTTGATCGGCTCTCCTGTACTCGCATCTGTCAGACGCGAGTGAGGAAGAGCCATCAACGGCTCTTCCTGTTTACATCGTGATCAGCCGTGAATGGACACGGCTGATCACGTGGTAACGAGCCTCTGCCGGAGACTTGTTACCGAGATCGGAGATGCAGGGTGTCAGACTGACAACCCGCATCACCGATCGCCGCGCTGCACCCCCCCATGGGCGCACGTGGCATGAAATCCTGCAGGACGTCAATAGACGTCCAGTCAGGATTTCAGCACCACTTCCCGGACGTCAATTTCCTATTGACCGGGCGGGAAGTGGATATACTGCTAAATACCTTTTCTCATTAGCAGTACAGTATATAGCAGTCTTATGACTTATTTCAGTGTCTGGTTAAAGCTTGTAGGAGGAGTTGTCATTCAACTCTGACTGTCCTATGAGGCTGCAGGTCTCCTAACCCTCTGTCTGGACAGTGCTGATTGGCCCTGTGCTGATAACATGCACTATCTATCAGGAGATGAATTGGAGACAGTGAAAGATGGGGAGGTTTAGAGAAGACAGGATAAAACAGCCTTTTTACACAATGCAGAGGATTAAGCCCTTAGGTTCCACATTGAGTAGTATAACAATCATACTTTACTGAATATACAGACTGATTTTACTGTTGTAGGTTTAGTAACACTTTAACAGTATAGGGCCTGGTTTACACAGGTATTGTCCTCTAAACAAGACATTTGACAGAGTGTGAGTTATTATATCTCCTCACTTCCTATTTTAATCCCTAAGGCCGCGTACACACGCTCAAACTTCCGTCGGACCGTTTTCATCGGATATGTCTGCTGGGCTGTTTTGGTCTGATGGTTGTACACACCATTAAACCAAAATCCCCGCCGGCAGACAACGCGGTGACATGGCGGTGACGTTGACACCGCAACGTCACCACTCCAGGAAGTAAAATACTTCCACGCATGCGTCGAATACATTCGGCGCATGCGGGAGATTTTTGTCCGCTGGTTAGGCATACTAACCAGCGGACATGTCGGACGGACGGGTTTCAGCAGACAAGTTTTAAAGCATGCTTTAAAACTTGTCTGCTGGAAAAACCTGTCTGCTCGCCCGTACACACGATCGGATTTGTCTGCTGAAACGGTCCGTCGGACCGGTTTCAGCAGATAAATTTGATCGTGTGTACGCGGCCTTAAACTCAAAATCAGCATGCCACAACCATATGCGTTGCATATGTTTGTGGGCTGCTCCTATTTAGGTGAATGGAAAGTGTTTGGTGGGCGGTACCTATCGTCAAACGTGACAGCTGGGATAGTTTTTGGCATGTGTACACCGTGTTCCACTGCATTTGCAGCCTAAGGGGGAACAGTTGGAAGCTGTAAAAATACTGCTCAACAGCATGTTATTATCAACCCCAACTGTAAACTCATTTATTTTTTTAATCAAAAATTGTTTTAATCAGGCAGAAATCCCAAATGTTAATTTACTTTTTCATAAAAAAAAAAAAATGTAAGTAGAATTTTTCTCATTTGAAAAAAAATTGTAAAAAAGTGAGTTTTCTTATTGTGAAATAATGTAATATAATTGTACTAAAGGCAAATAATTTTCCCAAGAGCTTAGTGAATGAGGTGAAACTCTGCAGACCTCATTAGTTACAGAGTAAAAGTGCAAACTCAGATGACCCATAATAATATTTTGCCAAACCATTACCATCAAGTAGAATACTATGGGTACATGGAAACTTCACTCAGAATTGCTCTATATTTTTTCTTTTGATGCTCAATGGCAGACGATTAAAATAACATTTTGAAGTCAATAAACTGTAGGACAGGAGGGAGTTATCATTACTGAAATAGACTGATTGTACCTATGTAAAAACTGTATGCACCTTGATTGTATCATTGTTTTTTTGCCTTTTTTTTTCCCTTGAGTGAATATTGTAATAGTTAAACATGTTTTTTTGATGTTTAAAAAAAAAAGAAACTCTGCCGACCTCCATCATCAGAAAAAATGCATGTCTTTAAAAGTGTTTCTTTATAGGTAATCTGGTATTGTATGTAAAGTTACATTTCACCACGTTCCCTAAGCTCTGGGGAAAAAATGCAACTTGCCTTGCAAAATGAACAGCCTATTTACCTTTAGTAAATCAACCCTACTATGTCTCTTCTGCATTAAAGTATTCTTCTAATATATGTATTCTTACCTGCTTGAAAAATAAAAAAATAAAATAAAAAAAAAACTATCTATGCACCCACCACTTCTATGGACTAGAAAGCTGAAATATATTATATTGTTGTTCTTGTTTAGATATCCTTTAAAATGTTGTCAAATAACTGAAAATCATATTACATAATATAATATATTTTCATAGTTAGTTCCACTCACACCCTCCTTCAAAATGCAACTTTTTTCAGGTACATCCTGACTTTCCACTTTAGATAAACTCTTTACAATCAGCACAAGAACTAAAGAGTCATGGTTAAAAGAAGGGCTAATACTGCTCCCGTTCAGTAGTGGATCTTCATCCATTTGGGACTGATATAAATTATGAATATTAAAATTCCACCAGTTCTTGATTACCACTGCAAGAAATAATGACCTGAACAGACATCTTGCTAAATTATTGGCTTTGCGTTCAATAACATCTGCAAACTCTTTTAATATCTGCTAATATAAGAAATTGCTTTCTAATGTTTTCAACGCTGTGCTTTAATTTGAAGCTAAGCAGAAAAATTTACTTCATAAACAATTCACTAGAGAAAAATTAGACAAATGTTACTTTCTAATCTATCGCCGGAGCCACAATACACGGAAGTTCCTGTGGAACAACATATCGGCAGCAGGAGGGGGAGACGTGGATGGGTGAGGGGGCTTCAGTCGGATGTAAGTACTACATAATGAGCTAGTATGCTATCCATACTAACTCATTATGCCTTTTGTCTTGCAGGGTCTTTTTTTTTTTCTTGAGGAGAGTTTACTTCCTCTTTAAAGATTAATATACTGCAGTCATATCTCTTCTTAAGCGTCTCATTGCCAGAAAGAATAAAGTTTGTAGTCGCTCCTCATAATGGAGGTCCTCCAGCCGGAGTCCCCTTATTAACTTTGTTCTTCTTCTTTGGATGCTCTGCAGTTCCAGCACATCCTTCCTCGAGGATTGGTGACCAGAACAGGGTGGAATACTCAAGATATGGCTGAACCAGGTTTTTGGTAAAGTGATAGAATTATAGTTTTATCCCTTCAATAAATACCTTTTTAATGCATTCTAAAAGTCGTACTGGCCTTGCTTGCTGCAGCTTGGCATGGCATGCTTTTGCTAAGTCTACAAGCACCCACAGATCCTTTTCCATAATTGTTTCCCCCAGAGGTTCTCCTCCTAGCAAATAACTTGCATTTATACTTTTAGCTCCCAAATAAATTACTTAAAATGTTTCTTTATTAAACCTCATCTACTATTTAGCTGCCCACCCCTCTATTTTTATTAGGACTTTTTTTAAAGTTGCTATATTCTGTTGTGAATTTGCTCTGCTTAGCTTTATCAGCTAACAACGAGATTGGGCTATTTAGTCCCACCTCTATATCATTTATGGACAGGTTAAACAGAGTAAGTCCCAGGACAGAGATTTGGGGTACACCACTGACAACTCCAGGCCATTTGGAAACAAAGAATTATAAGATGTTTTGATAGCAATTGGGCAGCGTAATAATTATAAATGATTAAAATGTATGGAATTCTGATTAACAGTTTAACCAGCGCTTCATTGTTTTCCATTTCTAATGACACGGTGTTGCATTAAAAGCCATTAAGATTTACATGAGCATATCCATGCAAAAATCTTATTGGGTAATTAGGTCCACATTGGTCATTTGAGTTTGTACATTTGACATACAGATAATTCAGAATTATACCTGATCATTTTACTTGATCTTTCTATGAACCTCAATAACTCATATTTCTCTATTTTCATCTCATTGTGTTTTCTTATTGTTTCCCTCGGGATATTCAAAAAAACTTAAAAAAAGAAAAAACATCTTTGTTCTGGCTTTATACGAAACAGTTTGAAAGCAGTTTAGACATTATTGTTTTTCTTTGTTGCCTGATATGCTAATTATCAAGGAAAACAATTCAATTCATACCATGCCAATCACTGTGTTGTATTCTTGCCCTTGCTGTTATAGAACCTTCTTAGCAACCATTATTATTTAAGTGCCATGTTTTGCAATTTAAGGGACACAAACTGCCATGTGCTTCCAACTTGTCTTACTTAATGTTTGAAGAAAACTCATCTACGTCCTATGTAGAAAAACAAATCATTGTACACATGCTTCATTATCTTTGTTTGGTGTTACAAAAGCACAAACCTCTGGAAGGCTGCAGTCTGTTGGTTAGCTTATATTTGCTAAAGAATTCAATTATTCAATTGGATTAATGAATTGCTTATAAACAGACTTGAATGGTACGCTGCTTGCAAGATAAGCTACGGTGGCGGTTTTGGATTTGTCATGCAGATAGATAGATTTGCCCAAGAAAGGATCATTTTTCGGGTTGTAAAAAACAACGTTTTTTAAAAATGTCATTTAATATGATCGTGTGGGGGCTTCAGGGCATTTTTCAGGTTCTGAAAAACAAAAAAAATAAATAAAAAAAACAACATGCTCTATTTTTTCACGACGTTTTAAACAATGTCGTTTTTCGGGTTGTAAAAAATTATCGTGTGTGGGCTTTATCGACGTGACAAACCCGCACATGCTCAGAAGCAAGTTATGAGACAAGAGCGCTTGTTCTGGTAAAACTACCGTTCATAATGGAGTAAGCACATTCATCACAATGTGTGTATCACAAACCAGTGCCATGTTTTATTCAATAAAATACTTGTTTTCACACGTTTATCACCTTTTTGTTGCATATTAGAGTGTAAGCTCTTAACTCCATGTTATTTTCTAATATTGAAACTGCACTGTCTCCTTTTTATTGTAAAGCGCTTAAAGTGTTTGTTACCCTAAAAAAACAAAAGATCATGTTCTCTTAAAGCATGTTATGCAGCACAGTGCTTGTGCTATGTAATTTGGCACCCTGTATCACCTAAAAAACCTGTCTGATCCTGCCTGGCTATACCCTTCTTTCCTGTAAACTGACCATGGTTTATCATGGCTGCTGAGCCCTGACACAGAGGTCAGTTTATGTGTCGCCGTCATCCTCAGAGACACATAACGTTATCTTACAGAGTGGATGGGAGGTTTTTATTATATCGGCTAAACAACCTCTTTAACAGATTGTTGGCACTATATAAATCATGTATAATAATAATAAAAATCACCTCAGTGCTGCTGATTTCTTTAGACTCCAGTAGCAACCTCCAGTCTACATGCATGCAATTAAGCAATGACTGCATGGTATTTGTCCAATTGTGACAAAAGTGGATCATTCCTGCATAACGTATGTTTAAACAGTCAATGTATTCTTCATTGGAAGCTTGTGTGACAGGAAGACAATGTAGGAGCACTAGTGGGAGAAAGGAACACAGCATTGAGGTAGATTTACTATAACAGGATAGAAACCAATCAGCTTCCAGGTTTGTATGTCAAAACTTAATTGAAATTAGAAGCTGATTGGCTACCATGTACAGCTGCACCGGATTTGAATTCTCCAGCTTTAGTAAATCAATCCCAATGTCACCCTAGAAAAGGGAGGGAGTACCTTATCATAGAAACACATGCAAGCACCGTAACTTACATGTACGTCAGGTGCCTGCTTCAGATACAGCGGATTGTAGATCCTCGGGGCTCGGTAATTACATGATCACAATGTCAACAAAGCTTTTATGAATGAATCCATTCATAACAGCTGTGTTTCCTATACTGTGATTGGACCACAGCTATCACATTGTACCTGGGCCAATCACAGTACCCTGTATGATGTGATTAGCTTTAGCCACTAGTGATCACAGCTGTCATGAATGGTTAACCCATTCATGTGAGTTGAAAACTTTGCTGTTACAATGATCTTCATTGTAATAGCACAATAAATAATAGTAATAAAACAAAACAAAAAAAAAACACTTAGAGCAGTACAGTGTTACTATGGTGATACTGGAATACTCTAATGAAAGTATTTTTATTTTTTTTTAAAAATTAATAAATTGAAAAAATAATAATAATGTTTAAGGACTTTTTTTTAACATATAGGGGGTTATTTACTAAAACTGTAGTGTGCAAAATCTGGTGCTGTCTTCGTAAGTGTTACATTGTACTGTTCATTATCTCACTCTTGTACAGTATATGTACAGTGACTTATTTTCAAAAACGAGAGGAAAAAAAAAGAGAAAAACTACAGCTTATCTATCTATCTATCTATCTATCTATCTATCTATCTATCTATCTATCTATCTATCTATCTATCTATCTATCTATCTATCTATCTATCTATCTATCTATCTATCTATCTATCTATCTATCTATCAGCTTTATGGTCTCTGCTCTGGCATCTATGTCCCCCATTCAGTGTATTCCACTGAGGGTACAGGTCAGGCTAGGAGTCCTCTCTGTCCCCATGTAATTTCCAGAACAAGGGGAGAATTTTTTATGCTACCACACACTATATAAGTCCAGCATGTAATAGCTAGTCTTTTCAGATGTGGGTGGCTGAGATTGTTCTCGCCAGTATCTGCTCTCTGTTATGAGTCAACCCTTGTGTGCCATTTATATGTTTGGACATTTATTTACGATTGTTTCACAAACTAAACATTCTCGATTATCAGCTTGGAAACTATGTCAAAATTTACACAGACTTGGTCATTAATTGTATTTATTTATTTTTTACATCAAGTCAGGCTACCTTTTTACATAACTTAGCAATCATTTAATATATTTCGAACAGCTGTTTTAGATGACATTGGACTGTCATGGTGGTACAATTTACCATTACACGTAACCTAGGGCATCATCACTGGACAATAAGGCCTTCTGTTTACAAGGGTCTGCTTATTTTTTGCAGTCCATGTCTGCTCAGGTGCAAAGAAATTAAGCTATATTGTATTGTCAATAGTGTATTATCACACAACTGGGTGGGCTTCAGGCACAGTGCTGTGCCCCCCAAGCCCTTTTTTGAAACCTATTAGAGCCTCTGGCTCTAATCACATGCTTAAAAAAAATCCCCCCTTGGAATGCATGTGTTCGGCGCCCTGCATGTAAATCAGGGGATCCGATGCATGGATAGGGGGGGCGGCACCCATGCTCCCCCCATGGACGGGCGTCACTGGCCAAAGCTACGCTTCAACACTAGTGCAGCAACCTTATGTTTTACTGGACCATGAGAGGAGATCTACAGTGCATATTTGCTAAAAATATGTGATGTACACTGCCACTCTGGGACTATATGTCCCAAGAAGGAGAATGAAGGCCCACAGCTTAGCACATGATGCTGTTACCCCGGGTAGTAAGGGGCTGGTTCACACAGTCCAGACACAATGAGGCTGACCTAGATGCATTCTGGTGTTTTGAGACAAAAATTTAGACAAAGGCAAGAGAAGGGCATGATCCATGTCATCATCCATCTTTAGCCCGAAGTCCTGAATTAACAAGCTGTCAAAATATCATCTGAGCATTTAGGAAACAATGAAAACCTTCTTCATCAACAACTACAGAGATACATTTTCACTCCATAAGGACTGCATTTCTTTAAATTTTCACTTAAATAGAAGAACAGAATGGGTACCCACAGATGGTATTATATTTGCACAAGAATGACTGATGTTGAGATATTTGGCCATCTTCCAACACGTGGGACCAATGGCAATATTTGCTTTATGGTAAGAGCAGCACACATATGGTACTTGCCTTATTCACTCTTCTAAAAAGAAGATCTCCCTGGGCAATAATTAGCACCCTCCACTGCCAGAGGCACTCATTATCAGACCCTAGAAGATTTTCAACAGCGCAATAATAGTAATAGTAATAGTGTAATAGTTTATGGACAGCCTAATGAACCACCATTCAATATTACAAAATCATAGAGACCACATAACTGTGGTTAAAAATAATGCTTCCTGTTTACACACACAATTGTAAACAAGGTTTATACAACAGAAACATGCTGATAAGGTTATTTATGAACAATCAGTTCCATCCTAAAAATTAACTTTCTATTAATAGTTTGCTTTTAATGTAAAAAAATAAAAAATGTACTCACTTGTATCTGGCTGTTACTAGGCAGATTTTGTAATCTGCCTAGTTCCTGGTTCCTAGGTGGATCAATTTCTCGTCCTAAGACCCCATTGCCTCCTGGGAAATTAGTGTCATCATTTCCCAGGAGGCATTTCCCAGTCTCTGAGCATTATAGTGCCTAAAAATCACCCAGGAAAACTAGGAAGAAAAAGGAACTGGGCTTCACATGCCCACACATATGATGGATATGGCTACAGCATGAGCTGGAGGATATAAGGCAAGTGTTTGAAATGATTTCTGGAACAAAGCTATTAACCACTTAGTAACCGCCCTATAGACGAAATACGTCCATAAGGCGGTTACTTAACTCTAACAGGACGTCCAATGACGGCGCGATCACAGATGTAAACAAAGCCGCCCGAGCGCATGGGTAGCGTCAGACCCGCGCGCCCGAGCGGGCGCGCACACGTGGTCACGGCGCTCGCCGGGTCCACAGGACCTGCAGCGTCAATAATCGCGGTAAGGAGCCAATGAAAGCGGCTCCTTACCATGTGAACGCGCCGTCCAATGACGGCGCGATCACATGTAAACAAACCAGCATCATTTGATGACGCCGGTTCCTCCCTCCTCTCTCTGTACCGATCGGTACAGTGTGAGAGGAGAGCGCGGATGGCAGCAGCAGTGTGGGATGGATCTGTGACTATTGCAGTCACAGATCCATCCATCCCTGCATTAACCCCTTCCTTCCCTGTGCATTACTCTGCATACCCCCTGCACAATACTCTTCCTTCCCTGCGCAATACTCTGCAATACCCCCTGCGCAATACTCTGCATACCCCCTGCGCAATACTATGCATACCCCCCTGGGCAATACTCTGCATACCCCCTGCGCAATACTCTGCATACCCCCCTGCGCAATACTCTGCAAAACTCTGCATACCCTGCGCAATACTCTGCATACCCTGCACAATACTCTGTAATACCCCCTGCGCAATACTCTGCAATACCCCCGCGCAAAACTCTGCAATACCCCCGCGCAAAACTCTGCAATACCCCCACGCAATACTCTGCAATACCCCCACCAATACTCTGCAATACTCCCACACAGTACTCTGCAGTACCCTGGCCAGTACTCTGCAGTACCCCCGCACAATACTCTGCCGTACCCCCGCGCAATACTCTGAACAATACTCTGCAGTACCCCCTGCGCAATACTCTGAACAATACTCTGCAATACCCCCGCACAATACTCTGAACAATACTCTGCAATACCCCCGCACAATACTCTGCAATACCCCCGCGCAATACTCCCCGCGCAATACTCCCCGCACAATACTCCCCGCGCAATACTCCCCGCGCAATGCTCCCTGCGATTGTTTTTTTTTCAGGCTTCCCAGCCTAGAGGTGAGATGTGGGGTCTTATTGACCCCATATCTCACTGTAAAGAGGACCTGTCATGCTATATTCCTATTACAAGGGATGTTTACATTCCTTGTAATAGGAATAAAAGTAATCAAAACATTTATTTTTGGAGAAAACGTGTCAAACTAAAATAAATAAAGTAAAATGAACAATAAAAAAAAAAAAAAAATTACAGCGCCCCTGTACCCGTGTGCTCATATACAGACGCGACCGCACACGTAAGTCCCGCCCCCCTAATATGAAAACGGTGTTCAAACCACACATGTAAGGTATTGCTGCGAACGTTAAAGCGAGAGCAATAATTTTGGTCCTAGACCTCCTCTCCAACTAAAAAGATGTAACCAGTAAAAACTTTTTAAAGGGTCGCCTATGGGGATTTTTAAGTAGCGAAGTTTGGCGCCATTCCACAAGCGTGTGCAATATTGAAGGGTGACATGTTGGGTATCTATTTACTCGGAGTAACTTCATCTTTCATATTATGCAAAAACATTGGGCTAACTTTACTGTTTTGTTTTTTTAAAGCACAAAACTGTTTTATTTCCAAAAAAAAAAAAACGCGTCCGAAAAATTGCTGTTCAAATACCATGAGCGATAAAAAGTTGCAACGACCGCCATTGTATTCTCTAGGGTCTTTGCTAAAAAAGCATATATAATGTTTTGGGGTTCTATGTAATTTTCTAGCAAATAAATGATGATTTTTCCATGTAGGAGAGAAATGTCAGAATTGGCCTGGGTGTTCCAGAACGCCTGATGGTGCTCCCTGCATGTTGGGCCTCTGTATGTGGCCACGCTGTGTAAAAGTCCCACACATGGGGTATCGCCATACTCGGGAGGAATAGCAGAATGTGTTGTGGGGTATTTTTTAGTGGTATGCATATGCTGTGTGTAAGAAATCATCCGCTAATATGAACATTTTGTGGGAAAAAAATGGTAACTTCAAAAAACTCACAATGCCTCTTTCTAAATACCTTGGAATGTCTTCTTTCCCAAAAGGGGTCATTTGGGGGGTATTTGTACTTTTCTGGCATGTTAGGGTCTCAAGAAATGAGAGAGGCTGTCAGTACATCAGGTGTGATCAAATTGATAAATTTTCAGTAATTGGTACCATAGCTTGTAGACCCTATGAATTTCACCCAGACTAAATAATATCCAATTTTTTTTTGTTTTGTTACCAAAGATAAGTAGCAGTATACATTTTAGGCCAATTTTATGAAGAAAAATTACTTTTTTGCAAAATGTTATAACAGAAATGAAGAAAAATTCTTTTTTTTACAAAAATGTTGTTGTTTTTTCATTTATAGAGAAAAAATAAAAACCGCAGAGGTGATCAAATACAGTACCACCAAAATTTGTGGGGAAAAAAAGGACAAAAATGTCATTTGGTTACAGTGTTGTATGACTGAGTTATTGTCATTCAAACTGTGAGAGCACCGAAAGCTGAAAATTGGCCTGGTTATTAAGGGGGTTTAAGTGCCCAGTGGTCAAGTGGTTAATATGTTTTAGGGACTATTTAATGTGATTAATTTTAGCTTGCAACAAATAAAAAAATATTCTCGGAACCCCGCTTTAACATACAGAATAAGTTACAGTTACAACATAATAAATAAGCCTTTAGTTCCTTTTAATTATGGAAATTTCTCCAATTACCCATGCCTGTTGAGCTATTAAATAAAGAGAGTAGGTGAAACTTACATTATGCAAACATGTACACGGCCATATGGATGTTTCACGAATAACAGATGACTTTACTTAGGTTTGGCAAAAAAAAAAAGGGGGGGGGATTACTATATGCAGGAGAAATTATAGCACAATTTATATTTAGAATCTCAAAGTTATTCCTAGAGATTTAGAAACATTTTACATGGAATATATTTTCATTGGGTGCAGAAAAATAGGAAAAGAAAAATGGATGGAGGAACGACATGACTAAGGAAATAGTCCCAAAAAAGGGTTAAAGCCCAACTCTGGGCAATAAAATGTTTTACCTTGAAGTAGGGCTGTGCCTGCACTGCAACAGTTAATTGCAAATTTTTGTCTAGGGGAACAAAATGTACCCAATTCTCCACTGGAGACCAGTCCCTGCAGCTTCTTCTTCCCCATGCTTCGGTGGTCTAGGGTCCTGATGTCATCCAGACCAAAGCAGGCTCCATAGCTGTGCATTGGATGTGATGACACTGAGGGACGGTCCACAGTCAGAGTGTGGGGGAACACCATTCGCTGGGGGAGAAGATGATTGGGTAAATAGTAGACATGTGCATTCGTTTTCGTCCAAATGCATTTTGGTCTGAATTTCAGCCATTTTTGTTATTATTTTAACAAACTAAATCGAACACGCAGAATCCAAAATCTGAAAGATCCAACATAAAAAAATGCTTAATTTTCATTTCCGTTGCTACAACAGTAAGGCCGCGTACACACGACCAAATAAATCCGATCAAATCGCTCTGACAGACCGATTTGATCGAATTTGTCTGCTGGGATGTATTGGTTTGATCGTGTACACACGATCAAACCAAGATCCCCGCTGGCAGACAGCGCGGTGACGTTGACGCCGCCACGTCACCAGGAAGTAAAACACCATTCGACGCATGCGCGGGCAGATATGTCTGCTGGTTAGCGTACTAACCAGCAGACATGTCGAACGGACGGGTTCCCAGCAGACAGATTTTAAAGCATGCTTTAAAATCTGTCTGCTGGAAAAACCCGTCTGTCCGCCCGTGCACACGATCAAATTTATCTGCTGAAATGGTCTGTCGGACCGTTTCCAGCAGATAGATTCGATCGTGTGTACGTGGCCTAAGAGTTAGATATAGATAGGAGAATCGACATGTCCCTGACAATAGCAATCTGAGTCTATCAAATCTGCGGTCGAATGTGCCTAACCTTAACTCTATTAGTCCAAGATTATGCTACATAGAGAGGAAAGATTTGACATTATAGAGGCAGTGTTGGGGTAGACCATTCGATATGAACGACAAAGATTTGCGAAGCAGAGAAAAACATACAAACGTTGAATCTGTCATTGAAGGCTTATGGTGTCTGTCGAAAGTTCTAAGAAGATTCGATAAGCAGCTACAGTAGGTGACCGCGATATTGTGTCAATCTCGCTCCCTTTCTCAGCGAGATTGACCACCTACGAGCCCCATCGCGGGAGCCAGAGCTGAGCTGGCTTGCCGCGATAGAGACAAAGCTGTCATAGAAGCGACGGGGATCCGACTTGGATTCCCGCCAATTCTACACGTGGGCGGCGTTTGGTATGAATCCTGAGGGGAAACTCCCCACCGGATTTTATATAAAAATCCGGCATGGGTTCCCGCCTCAGGAGCATACCGGGCCCTTAGGTATGGTATGGGTTGTAAGGAGACCCCCTACGCCGAAAAAAACGGCGTGGGGGTCCCCCCACAATCCATACCAGACCCGTATCCAAAGCATGCCGCCCGGCCGGCCGGTCAGGAAAGGAGTGGGGGCGAGTGCTCCCCCTCTCCTGAGCCGTACCAGGCAGCGTGCCCTCAACATGGGGGGGTCAGGTGTCGCAGTGCGCCCCCCTGCCCCAGAGCACCTGACCCCCCCATGTTGAGGGCATGCTGCCTGGTACGGCTCAGGAGGGGGGGGTGCTCACTCGCCCCCACTCCTTTCCTGACCGGCCAGCCAGGCGGCGTGCTTTGGATACGGGTCTGGTATGGATTGTGGGGGGACCCCCACGCCGTTTTTTTCGGCGTAGGGGGTCTCCTTACAACCCATACCATACCTAAGGGCCCGGTATGCTCCTGAGGCGGGAACCCATGCCGGATTTTTATTTAAAATCCGGTGGGGAGTTTCCCCTCAGGATTCATACCAAATTGTGGGGGGACCCCCACGCCGTTTTTTTGGCGTAGGGGGGAGAATCAGCGTGATGCTGTTGTGCTAAAAACACATTCTCGGTGGCAGGTACTGTAAAGTGTACGACGCCGCAATCGTACATTTCCAGTCAAATGCTCAGCCCATAGGCTATAGAAGAATTAGAATGTTGGCTGACTAGTAATAATAATTTATAAATATAATTATTACTAGTGTCATACAACATTAGAATTCTTCTATAGCTTGTAGGCGGAACATTCGAACGGAAATGTACAATTGCGGCGTTGTACAGTTTTGCTGCTCCGTCTAATCTTCTTAGAACATTCGACAGACATCATAAGCCTTCAATGACAGATTCGACCTTAATTAATTAGAATTTTTGGACAAATGCATTTTTTAACTAAACAAAATAAATAAAAAGAAGTTCAGGAGTAACTAAATACATTTATTTTTCGGACAAAAAAAAACATTTTGAAAAACAAAATATTTCAGTGTGCACGTGTCTAGTAAATAGAACAAATATTTAAACCTCTGCAGTGGGTACTTTTGAAAACTGGAGCAGTGGATAGTTTTTAATCTTTCTGGAGTTAGGCTTTAACCTATGTAATGTTAGTGGTCACTGGTCGAAAAAAACAGGAGGAGCTGCAGGGGTATCGATAGAGTGCTGCGGGGAAATTATTCTGGAAAGCCTGAAGGCTTTTGACTATCAACAAAAATGGAGAAGGAGATTTTTTTCTTGTCCCACCAGCTTGGAGGGTTAGGAGTTCTTTGGGGGTCTTTGAAAGACTTGGAATTGTTACAAAACAGGACCCACCAGGTGGCATGGTACTTTCTTTTGGCTCGTTGTTTTTGGTTCTACCAGACCAAGGGCTCAGTTGCTTGGTGAATACTAGTGTTGCTCACGAATATTCGCATTGCGAATATTCGCTACGAATATTGCATATTCGAGTATTCGCGAATATCTCGAATATCGCGGCGAATATTCGCTATTTCGAATATTCGCATTTTTCAAATTTCGCAATAAATTTCGCAAACAAATCGCAATTGCGAAATTTCGCAATAGCGAAAATTCGCATTGGCGAAAATTCGCATTGGCGAAAATTCGCAATTTTTTTTTTTTTTATAAAATATCACGAATATTCGATATTAACGAATATTCGCGACCGCATATGTGAAATCTCGCTTTTTTTTTTTATAAAATATACCGAATATTCGTAAATATCGAATATTCGTGATATTTTATAAAAAAAAAAAAAAAATCGCGAAATTTCACATTAGCGAAAATTCGCATTGGCGAAAATTCGCAATTTTTTTTTTTATAAAATATCACAAATATTCGATATTAACGAATATTCGCGAATATTCTTCGAAATATTCGCGAAATATCGCGAAATCGAATATGGCGTATTCCGCTCATCACTAGTGAATACTAGTAATATACTAAGTTGTGAACTGTCCTTGAGCTGATCGGTGCAGGTGGGGAAACAGTAGTGCTTGAAATTTTAGTTAGCGAACACCCAAAGCCCCCTTCCTGGAAATATTTGCCTGTTTATGTTTGGGGCTATGTTTGTGATATTTGGTCGAGTATATATCTTCCATATTAGGTTAATGATGTGGAGATTCCTGCCCCTTACTATAGGAGCACTTATGCAGGCTTAAAGCAGATCTTCACACTCCCTACCCCCTTTCACGCTCCCTACCCCCTTTTTTTAAACCTTACTTGCAGGTCCAGCACATTTAAGGTACTCAACCACCCAGCAAATCCAGTGTTGTCCTGCTTCTTTTCAACCCCCTCCCCCGGTCCTGTGCCGCCATCTTCTTTTGTGGCATCATCGGTAAACTGTTCGCTTTTCCGGGTTAAGCCGCCAGCTTCCTGATAATATTCTGCCTAGCCCTGCCCCTCTTCTTTTCTCAATGAAGGACTATGTCCTGTGGAGGATGCAGAGCCGGCAAAATGTGCACGTCATTTGCCTAGGAGAATGACATGCATGGGGCAGGGGCAGGACCAACAAATTAATTCTCAAACTCTGTAGCAAAAGGGGAGAAGGGGTGGATGGGAGGCAACATGCACTGGAGGGTGAAGATCCAATGGAGAGTGAAGAGATGGTCTCAGTGTGTCCATTGACCAACAGAGTGTGGCATGGTCCTGCTCCACACTCCCTCTTCACTGGTTGTGATTGACAGCAGCAGGAGCAAATGGCCATTGGGGAGAAATAAAGAGGGCAGTGATGCTGGAGGTGAATATTTAGGTGGTGGAAGCTGGTGGGGGAGCAGACGGTTTTAAAACTTAATGTATAGAATGCATTAAGATAAAAAAAAATTCTACCTTTACAACCAATTTAAGATGGACAGTCATCAATCAAGAAAGATGGCCAGGGATGCAAACATGATAGAACATAGGTTGGCACTGGTGTTGGAGCTTGTGGAAGTTGTATCAGTGGAGTGGAGATAAGGATCAGAGGTTTTAGTTCCACTTTAAGACTAAATTGATATTTGCAAATGTTTATGGAGTAAATTAATTGAGTCTGAGTGTTTTACTTTTATACGCCACAGTCTGTACTCAAGGCCAGATTTCTGCAAAGCCAATATTAGCCAGGGTATAGGCATCATTGCAGCCAGGTTTGGCCTACAGCCACCAATAGATCACATTACTGTCTGTTAGTAACACATGCTCATGTATAATAAAATATTCTAGTCTGCCATCCTGCCATACAGCTTTCCAATGTATTTTGGCTGGGTCTTCACTGTTACTGTCCCTTATGGTTCACCTATTCTGTTTTTTACAACTATCAAATTGCTATTAGAACAGAGGGACAGTTCAACATACCCTTCTAGTTGTTGATTATATGTGTATGAGTGTATGGTCAATCTGTCTCTGCTCCCCCAGCCTCAGTGTGTCATGTGGTTATGACACTTCTAGCTAGTGCTTTATTAACTCTATGGAAGGGGGTGACATAAGACAGTTAGTCTACATGGCAGGAAGTGTAAATTCAGCCCTGTTGGCACCTTTGAGTTTGAAGAATATATAGAAGAACATTTCCAGTCATGCGGGAAGAACAGAGCTGGAGTAATAATTTTATGGCATATTTTTCTTCTTATGACATTAGGAGACTCATATATCTTCTTAAAATCGAGCAACAGATGGAAAAAAAATGTACACCACTTTTGCTGCCAGATTGTTACTGGAATACTATATGCTACTGCATTAATAATTTTTTTTCATACAATAACAGTTTTAAACCGATACAGCGTATTGAGAACCAGAGTGGAAGTATAAGATCATAAACCAATATAAAAAAGTGTTTTGCACTTAACGAGGTTGATATAGGGCCCATTGACATCTATAAAGTTTCCTGCAGTATGCTGCTTGGGGTTTACAACAGGAAACTGCAGCAACAGGAAACAGTGCATTAGTTACTGGGATAGTTTACATTACTACTTGCCAATGTGATACCCTGCATACAGTATCACGGTATCGCCCATTCTCTTCCTCATAGAAAATAATAGTAAGATAATAAAACCACACATTTTTTTTTGTGTTTTAGAAATGCTTCTTATTTACATCTTAGTTTTAGTTTTTTTGAATCCCTAAAACATATAATATTAAAGGGTAAGTTCACCTTTGTACACTTTTTTTTCTCAATTCCAGTTGCCCAATGCACCAATATAGCATTAACCACTTAAGACCCGGACCAAAATGCAGGTAAAGAACCAGGCCCCTTTTTGCGATTTGGCACTGCGTCGCTTTAACTGACAATTGCGCGGTCGTGGCTCCCAAACAAAATTTGCGTCCTTTTCTTCCCACAAATAGAGCTTTCTTTTGGTGGTATTTGATCGCCTCTGCGATTTTTATTTTTTGCGCTATATACAAAAATAGAGCGACATTTTTGAAAAAAAAAATATATTTTTTACTTTTTGTTATAAGAAAAATCAAATAAACTAAATTTTAGTCAAACATTTAGGCCAAAATGTATTTAGCCACATGTCTTTAGTAAAAAAAAAAATCGCAATAAAAAAAATTAGCTACCTAGCGGGAATAGCGACTAGTGTATTAGTATGCAGCGATCAGAAAAATGATCGCTTAGTGACGCTGGAAATAGGGAGTGAAAGGGTTAACTAGGGCGGTGATCAAGGGGTTAAAACTTTGTTAGGGGGGGTACGGGGGCTACCCTGAACCTAACACTAACTGCCTGTTACACTGACACTAAATACAGTAATCATACATATATGATTACTGTATTCAGTGACACTGTGACAGGGGGGGAGGGGGGGTGATCGCAAGGGGTTAAGTCTGCCTGCGTGTACTGGTGTCAGTGTAGTGTTGTGCAGACTTACTGTGAGATGTGATCTCTCCTCAGCGGCGGTTGAAAATACCGCCGAGGGGAGAGATCACATCACTTCCCTCTTCCTGTGTTTACACAGGAGGAGGAAGTACAGGGCGGGGGAGCATGCGCATTGGCTGGGAGCGATCCGGAGGGGGCAGACAAAAGCGAATAGCCGCCCCCTCATCCCGGATCGCTCGGCCAGCCACGGGGACCGCCGCATGTACCGGGGGGGGGGTCCCGATCGGACCCACGACCCACGGCAAGGCAGGCACGTATATATATCTGCTGACGTAAATGTACATGCGGCGGTCCGCAAGCAGTTAATGTACTATTTTTGCAAAAATATCAAAGTTTTCCATTAAATCTACAGCCACATATTTTTCTTGTCCTAATCCACATTTCCAGACGTTTCCATTAGTAATGTCTTCTTTCTTATCAGACTTTAGGTTATGACACAGGAAGGAGTTGACCAGATTGATCTCATTAGCACACACCCGGCATCATCCACCCTCCCATTCCCAGGTGCACGTTTTTTAAATGAAATGCAATACTAATGAAAACATCTGGAAATGTGGCTTAAGACAAGAAAAGTAAGTTACTGTAGATTTAATGGAAAGCATTGATATTTTTGCAAAAAAAAGTACATATAGTACAAGCTATATTGGTCCATAAGGGAGCTGGAATTTAGGAAAAAATTAAAGTGTAAAAAGGTGAACTTACCCTTTAAGACTGCAAGCTATCCTATATAAAAACAAGCACTGGTGTATAAAAAATATGTTAATGCTTATAAGCAGTTGTGACAACACATGCAATAAGGCTTGTGTATTGCAAGCACATATGTTTGAAACAAATTTCTGTCCCGCTTTTCAGTAAGTTCTCTTACAACAATGCGTCCCAGGCTGCTGCCAATAGGTGGGCAAAAGCAGCCCCGTGCCAGGCTTGGGCCCCATTGGATCAGCTTAACAGGGGGCCCAGGCATGACAGGGGCTGCCTATGGAAAAGGAGGGGCTTAGTCTGTCCAACAAACTGGATACCATGGTGAGCAGATAGAACATGTAAACCAAGCTCAAGAGTAACAGCATACCATTGAACAGCTAGTCCAGTAAGTAAGTATGTGTCACAAAGGCTGGTGTTGTGTGCTGGGGGTGCTGATTGGCAGATTGACCAGGGGCTCCACATTTTTACTGTAATAGAGGGAAGGGAAAAACTGATGCAGAGTGAAACTTACAACATAAGTATGTTCATGGGGGTGATTACCTGCATTGTAGCCCAGCTAACCCCAGCCCTGGCAGGGCTCCACATCCTGCTGCCTGATCATAGAGAGCACAGTGATCTCGCAGTGAGATGTACATATAGGGCGCATCATGCAGGACACTGCATGGTGTGCCCGAATGTACTTTTGAAAACCAGAGCAGAAGTAGAGCTGATAGTACTAGTCACATTCATCTGCATTATCATGTAATATTGAGAATGTATCACCAATTAAACAAGAAGTACAGTCAGAAAAAAATATCAACAAACAGGCAATTTATTGCAGAAAATACAAGCAATGCCAGCACCTCGTGGGGATCGGACAGTAAGTAAAATGGTGAGTTATCCTGGCGTTAGTTCTACTTTAAGTGACATACTCAGCTCTGTAGCACAAATGGAGTGGTTGTCCACAGCAAAAGGGCTTCCTTACAAAGAGCAAAACATTGACTGGTTGCTGTGGGCAGTGGCTGTGCAGGTGTGCTTGCTAGAAACACTAGTCCACTCATGGGCTGCGCATTGTTGCTGCAGCATGAATGCACATGTGCATGAACCGGAATGGAGTTGCACATCTGTAGCTATCGATACTTTAGGCCGATTGGACATTTTTTTTTTACACATCATATGGTCTACACTTTTCTTTTCTGGGAAAACTATGTCAATGAGGCACTAGGAGGTCTATTTTCCAATTGTTGGATAATATCCTTGTATGTTTGCACTGTTTGCTGTATGTTTATCACATGCCTGATAAAGGGTCCCTGCATGGTCTAGAACAGTGGTTCTCAACCTTTCTAGTGCCATGACCCCTTGATAAAAGTTCCCAAGTTGTGGGGACCCCTAACGGTATAATTATTTTCCTATCGTGGGTTGTCGGCACAAGTAATTTGCGCCCCTAACCCACAGACATTTAGCGCTCCCTAAATGTCCCTCCACTCGTACAGTATTAAAACCCCTTATAGTACATTTTAGGATGTACTCCTTTCCTTTCTCCTTTCTTTCCCCTTTCTCTCTCTCTCTATATCCTCATTTCTATGTTTGTTTTCACCATCCCTCTCTAGCCATCTTTCTTGTTCTTTCTCTCCCTTTTTTTTTCCTCCCCCCCTCTTTCCTCTCCCTTCCATGTATTCTCTATTTGTATTCCTTCTCTTACTCCCTGGTGGGCAGTATGGGATCAGTGGCAGTGCTGGCATGGAGTTGGGATCAGTGGCAGTGCTGATGGGGAGTTGAGATCAGTGGCAGTGTTGGTGTGGAGTTGGGATCAGTGGCAGTGCTGGTGGGGAGTTAGAATCAGTGGCAGTGTTGGTGTGGAGTTGGGATCAGTGGCGGCGGGAAGTTGGGATCAGTGGCAGTGCCAGCGAGAAGTTGGGATCAGTGGCAGTGCCGGCGGGAAGTTGGGATCAGTGGCAGTGCTGGTGGGGAGTTGGGAATTAGCCAACTTAGGTGTTCTTGATCAAGGTCATCTGCTGATCTAAGAACTGTAGTGGGGACTTTTAAAGGCAACTCTAATCACAGGTAGTGTTAGTCACTGTCCTTCCGACTTTGTGGTTTCTTGTAGCAGTGACACCTATGCTGAAATCAGGAGATAGGGCCTCCTCCAGCCCCTCCTTATTCACATTCCACACCATTCAGGTGACCTCGGGTTGCCGCCCCCCAGCTATGCCATGAACTAAATGGATGGCTGTGAAGAAGCTGAGTGGGCGGCCGCGGGCTTCAGGAACAGCCCAGGTTTTGGTGACCCCTGGCAAATCCTAATTTGACCCCCAAGGGGGTCCCGACCCCCAGGTTGAGAACCACTGGTCTAGAAGATTAGGGGTTGATTTACTGAAGGTGCATTCCAGCGAGGACCTCGGCCGTGTGTACACAGAGCGCTCGCCCCGCCCGTCGGGAATCCTGTCGAGCGAAAAGAGAGCACGCTCTCTTTTTGCTCGACGGCCCGCCTGGATGAATGGCTGGTTGCCATTCCCGACGGGCGGGTCGCCGATTTTGATGGCCGGCAGAGAACCTCGACGGGCGGAACGATGTCTTCTGCCCGTCGAGGTTCTCTGCCGTGTGTACACGGCCTGACATTTCCATTTTTATCTCTGCTGTGCTGTGTGCATCTACCCAAAACCACCTATACAACTAGTAATTAAATAAGCAGAAGGGGGTCAGAGCAGCAGTCCTAACTGTCCCAATTAGTTTTATCACACAGGACTTTTGCCACCCTCAAAACTCTTCAATCCATCAGCAGCCACAACCAATGTCACAGTACTCAACAGGAACATCAGTGTCAAATAGTGTTTAAATATGTATTTTCTGCAAGAGCTGTTGGATTGCCACATTGTAAATAGATTGTAAGGACTTTAAAGACTTTGTAGCTAGCCAAACAAATACATCAATAATTTTACTAATGAACAACATCTTCTTGGCTGCATTTCTGTCTATTTAATGATAAATATTCCTGTATATACTGTATTTTTAAATAAATTGTCCAGTGCAATAACAATATGCCTCTTGTAGAACCATGCTCATTTTAAATGAATTCCGCACCCCTAATTAAAGCACATTCTCCACCTAGAATGGCTTGCTGGATACACCGTAAAAAAGATGTCCCTTAACCACTTAAGGACCGGAAAGGATTTTCCCCCTTAGGCCTCGTACACACGAGGGGATATGTCTGCTGAAAACGGTCGCTCGTGTGTATGGGCTAGCGGACAGATTTCTCCACCCGACAGATTTCAAAGCATGCTTTGAAATCTATCCGGTGGAATCTGTCCGCCCGACATGTCTGCTGGTTAGTACACTTACCAGCAGACATGTCGTCCCCCACCACCGCCGCGCCGCCGCCGAATGGATTCGGCGCATGCGCGGAAGTGTTTAACTTCCTGGTGCGGTGACGTGGCGGTGACGTGGCGGCGTCAACGTCACCGCCGCGTCACCGCCACGTCACCGCGCCGTCCGGCGGCGGGGAATTTGATCCGATGGTGTGTACACGCCATCGGATCAAACTCCCGATCGGACATATCCAATGGAAATGGTCCGCGGACCGTTTTCATCGGATATGTCCGATCGTGTGTACGAGGCCTTAATCACCAGTCCATTTCTGCGTAATTTTAACTGACAATTGCAACGCTGTACCCAAACAAAATTTATGTCCTTTTTTCCCCACAAAAAGAGCTTACTTTTCGTGGTATTTGATCACCACTGCATAATAAAAATCCCCCCGCCAAAAAAAGAAACAAATTTCTTTATCAGTTTAGGCCGATATGTATTCTATATGTTTTTTGGTAAAAAAATTGCAATAAGCGTATATTGTTTGGTTTGCACAAAATTTATAGCGTCTATGAAATAAGGAATTGATTTATGGCATTTTTATTATTATTATTTTTTTTTACTCAGCAATTTTTAGTGGGACTGTGACATTGCGGACACTTTTGACCTTTTTTTTGGGACCATTGACATTTATACAGCTGTCAGTGCTAAAAATAGCCACTGATTACTGTATAAATGTCACTGGCAGGGAAGGAGTTAGCACTAGGGGGCAATCAAGGTGTTAAGTGTTCCCTAGGGAGGTGTTCCTAAATGTGGAGGAGGGTGTAGTGACTGGAGGAGGAGACAGATAGCTCTTCCTAATCACTAGGAAAAGCATATCTGTCTCTCCTCCCTTGACAGAATGGGGATCTGTCTGTTTACATTGACAGATCCTTGTTCTGTCTCTCTCAGGAGCGATTGCGGGTGGCTGGCGGACATCGTGGCCACTGGCCATGTGCATCAGCTCCAATGGCATGCCCCCTAGAGAACTCATGTACAATGACAGTGATTCACCCAGGTGAGCCAACCTGCCTCAGTAAAACTTTAGAGGCTGGTCTTTAAGTGTTTAAAGTGTCACTAAATGGTGTATTACATGCTATTCATACTCACTCAGTCACTATTGGATTAATTTTCTGTATTCTGAAAAAACAAACTGGTTGATCCTGCTGATCTCTGTCTCCCCCTTTTGATCACATCCCCAATGCAGTTGGGCATTTTGCAGAGCAGTGGTGGAAGCTCTGCACATGCTCAGTTTTCAGGTAGTTTCTGTGCTGAGCATTTCCTCCTGTCACATCTGAGTCCATGTGCATGTCCATGTGACTATAGATTGACACATGTGGATATATACACAGTGGTAAATGACATGCCCACTCCCTCCCTCCTCCTTCATGCTCACTAACCAGCTGAACACAATTGGGTGGGATATTAAATCTTGATTGATGGAGGCTTTGCCTCCTTCTTATGCTAAGATACAGGCTGGAGGGGTGTGGCACAACCTGTGACTGGCAGAAATCCGCCCACACCATGTTATTGCCAAAAACAATAAAGGTTTGATTTTAAAAAATATTAATTATTTATTTTTGCTCTATATTTCAATGGCTGTTCTTTTTTTGAGCATGTGACCAGCAGCAGAGGACTAGAAGCTCCTCCTGCTTTTGTTACCCTACAGACAGGCTGGGAAAGAGATGGGCCATGTGACAGTTATAAAAAAAAATTTAAAAAAAATTAAATTAAAATAATTACAAAATCTATCAAAATCTATATCATATCAATAGAGAACCAGGGATCATAGAAGCACAGATTAGAAGAGAAAAAATCAAACAATATCTAGAAAGGGTTAAGACCCCAGATTTGACAGAAGAAGTAATAAGTATCTTAGAGAAGGATATTACAAAAGAGGAAATAAGTCAAACAATTAGGAAAATCAAAATGGGAAAGAGTCCTGGCCCAGATGGGTACACCTCAATATATTACAAAAGATTTGGAGAAATCTTAGTGCCATTTTTTCAGCAATAAATGAATTCTATCGGAGGGGGTATGGAAATACGAAAGGAGGCCTTAAGTGCTCACATTACTCTGATAGGGAAGGAAGATAAGGATCCATCCTTATGTGCCAGTTATAGGCCTATTTCTTTGATTAATGTCGACATAAAGATATATTCTAAAATCCTTGCCGAGAGAATTAGACCGCTCCTAGCAGGGGTGATAAAGGAAGATCAGGCGGGGTTTATACCCGGCAGGGAAACAAGGGAAAATATCCTTAGAGTGTTATTTTTGATACAAAAGGCAAAAAGAATAAAGAACCAGTCCTGTTTCTGTCATTAGATGCCAAGAAGGCTTTTGACAGACTTGACTGGGACTTTATGCTAGCAAACCTGTCCCATGTAGGATTTGGTCCGGCAATGTTGAGGTGGATAATGGCATTATACTCGAATCCTTCAGCCCAGGTTCGGATTAATGGTACCTTGTCAGATAGTTTCCCACTTTTTAACGGGACCCGTCAAGGATGTCCGCTATCACCCCTTCTGTTTGTTCTTTCATTAGAGCCACTACTAGAAACAATACGGATGAACCAGGAAATAGAAGGTATAAAATTGGGTAGTGGGGAACACAAGGTATCCGCGTTCGCGGACGACATGATGCTCTACGTATCCAATCCTAGGGTGACATTACCCAAGATAATGGCAGAACATGAGAAGTATGGAGAGCTCTCAAACTTAAAGATCAATAAAGAAAAAACTGAGATACTGAGCGTTTCGGTGAGTCCGCAAGAACGTGGGTACCTTGAAGCCCTCTATCCATTTAAGTGGAAACAGAGGAAGATGAAGTATCTAGGCATAGCCCTGTCAAACACAGAAAGATACCTTTATGAAGATAACTATATATCAGTATTGAACAAAATAAAACTAGAGTTAAAAGGATATAATATAGAAAGAGTATCATGGTGGGGAAGGATGAATACCATAAAGATGATGATACTGCCTAAAGTCTTATATATCTTTCAAACACTCCCGATAAAAATCCCAGAAATCTACTTTAAAATCCTAGGAAGGATAACAAGGAACTTCATATGGAAGGGGAAAAAATCTTGCATATCGGTAGAGACTCTGACTAGACATAAAAGGGACGGTGGGGTCCAGCTACCAGATTTTAAGAGGTATTACGAGGCAGCAGTGTTAAGAAGGGTTACAGACTGGTTCGAAGATAAGGAAAGGAGGAAAAAATGGGTAGAAGTAGAGGAAAGTCTAAGTAAAAAGGACCTGGGAAATAAAATATGGGTACCGAAGCAGGTTAGAGGACTACCCCAAGAGATCCCATCAATAACAAAAGAAACTTTTAGAATCTGGGATAGAGTTTGCAAGGAAAAATAATGGCCTTATAATAGTCCGCTGTTGCCGCTAACGGGTACAGACCTCTTCCCACCAGGCAAGGGAGGAGGTATGTACCTGAGGTGGACAGCAGAAGATACACTGAAATTGAAGGATGTTCTGAAGGGCAATGTCCTATACACGATTCTAGAACTGCGAGAAAAATATGGAACGTTCCCAGGGGATATGTGGAGGCATAGGCAAGTCCAACACTTGGTAAATACCCTACCGAAACCCCTTCGAGCTTTAGGTGAACTAAATGAATGGGAAAAATATATAACTCGAGGAGGAACAGGAAGGCAGGGAATATCTAGTATATACAAAATACTGACCATGAAAAGAGAATCAGTAGGACTGGAAATAGTGGAAGGGTGGGAAATGGAACTGAATCAAACCTTGTCTAGCGATAAGAAGAGGCAGGTAATAGACCATGTTCACTCAACATCGATGGACTCAAAAGTAAAAGAAGCCAATTACAAACTACTGGTTAAATGGTATTATGTCCCAATGAAACTTCATAGAATGAACAGCGAGGTTTCTCCCCTATGCTGGAGAGAATGTGGAATGGAGGGAACCCATGCCCACATATGGTGGCAGTGCCCTTCGATACAAATATACTGGAGGGAGATAGTTGGATTGATTAAAAAAATTAGTGGGCAAGAGATAAAACTTGATCCATGGGATTGTCTGTTCCACACTACGAGGGTGCCAAGGAAAAAGTACAGGGGTTCCTTGGTCCCGTTTTTATTAAACGGAGCCAAGGTTCTTATACCTAGGTACTGGAAAAGAAAAGAAGCGCCCTCTATTGCGGAATGGATACAGGAAATGGAGAGAATTAGATTGATGGAAGAACTGTGGGCTCTACATACGGTCTCCAAGTCGAGGTATGACGGGATCTGGAGAGGATGGAGGGAATTTAGGGAGTTGGGGTCTAGGGGAGGGGAGTGATGGGGGGTTTTGGTTAATTGCTTTTTTCCCCCTCTCTCCCTAAAATTACCTTAAAATAGATTGTCTTTTTTTTTTTTTTTGGGTGGTGTTAGTGAGCACTCTAGGTATACAACAATGGAACAATTCCCCTAAAATAGACTGTTTTTTTTTTCACAAATAGGGGAATCTGTTCCCTTTCTTATTATATTGGGTTTTTTTTTTTCTTTTTCTTGCATCTGTGTGCACTCAAGGTATATAACAATGGAAATAATTCCCTTAAAATAGATTGTCTTTTTTTTTTTTTTTTTTTTTCTCACATATAGGGGAATTTGTTCCCCTTCTTATTGTATAGGGGCTGTGGTTGTTTTTTTTTTTTTTTTTCTCTTCCCTTTTTTTTTTTTTTTTTTTTTTTTTTTCTTTGGGTGGTGTTAGTGAGCACTCTAGGTATACAACAATGGAATAATTCCCCTAAAATAGACTGTTTTTTTTTTCTTTTTTTTTTCCACAAATAGGGGAATCTGTTCCCTTTCTTATTATATTGGGTTTTTTTTTTTTTTCTTGCATCTGTGTGCACTCAAGGTATATAACAATGGAAATAATTCCCTTAAAATAGATTGTCTTTTTTTCTTTCTTTTTTTTCCTTTTTTTTTTTTTTTTTCTCACATATAGGGGAATTTGTTCCCCTATTTATTGTATAGGGGCTGTGGGTTTTTTTTTTTTTTTTTTTTTCTTTTTTCTCTCCCTCACAATATAGGGGAACTTGTCCCCCTTTTCTACTTCACTGGGTTAGTTGATTTTTTTTTTCTCTCCTCTCTCTCTCTCTCCTCTTCCTCCCTCTTTCCTGCTCCCGCTTCCCTCCCCTCTCTCCGGATCCCTGTTCTATCTCGGGAACCCCTTCCTCATTCGGAAGTAAGCAGGAATTTGGGCCAGGGGGGATGTAAAACTTAGTAATTGTATCGTCTTTTAATTAAAATAAGGGGTACATCTTGAGACTTTTTATACTGTATGTTTGTTTGAGTAATGTATTGTATATTTGTTGTTTTTTTTTTGTGTTTTTTTTTTTTTTTTTTTTTTTGTATTGTGGAAAAAGAATAAAGAAATTTGGAAAAAAAAAAAAAATAATAATTACAATGCCATCATACAGAAAGAAAGGGGCTCATGTAAATTGAACAGTGTGATGTCTTTGAATTATTGTCAACTATACAAAAAGTTTTTTTTTTTTTAAATAAAACTAGGATTTCAATTGGTTGCACCTTGGCTACAGGTTAATTAGTTTTGTAACTGAATCCGGCTGTACACTAATGCCGCATACACACGATCACTTTTGTGATGAAAAAAAACAATGTTTTAAAAAACATCATTTAAAATGATTATGTGTGGGCAAAACGTTGTTGTATGTCCTCTGAAAAACAACAACAAAAAAATTTGAACATGCTTGAATTTTTTGTGTCATTTTACAAAATGTCGTTTTTTTTGTGTCATAAAAAGTGATCGTGTGTGGGCAAAACGACGTTTTTAAACCCACGCATGCTCAGAAGCAAGTTATGAGACAAAGCTTTATTTGGAACAGAGTGCCGTCGAACGTGGTGTACGTCACCATGCTTTGCTAGAGCTTTTTGGAAAAACGATGGTGTGTATGCAACGTCGTTTTTTTAAAATTAAGTTTGAAAAACGTTGTTTTGTTTTGTGAGATAAAATTACGTTTTTTTTCATCACACAAAGTGATCGTGTGTACGCGGCATTACTGCAAGTCTGTGAATAAAAATACTATGCTAATGCTGTGCCAGTTCTTTGATTACTAGAGGCCAACTGATTCTCATTTGAACACATTGAATTCACATTTACACAATGCAAAGACAAGTTATGTGTAATAGGCATATCTAGTGAAAATAGCACCTATGGCAAGCGCTGAAAACTGCGCTGAAACTGTGATGAAACTGCGTCCCTGTGGAAACATTTGAAACCCATCTTTCAGATAACCTTAACAACAAAAAAAAAAAAACAGCTAACAAAACTAGTGATATTTATCATCCTTGTGATACCTTGGGTAGTGACATATCCTCTTTATGCAGAAATCTGGGGTTTATTAGACCCCTGATCCCTCCTCTGCCCTCCAAGGCCAGGAACATGCAGAACCAATACTGAAGTGATGAAATCTTCATCACTTAAGGCCTCAGTTTTCACAGAGGAGAGGGAAAAAATGATGTTTCTCCTTCTTCTTTGTGCGCTGCCAACCCGACCAGATGGAATGGGAGAGCCTGGGAGAACAGGGGAAGGCTGTGGCTGAACGCAGCAGGGATAGTGCTGCCATTGTCCATTAGCAAAGCTGCTGAAAAGGAGATCCTCCCTATTCTCGGGAGGAGGGAATAAGAGACCCCCAGACCCTGGTAAGTGCCTTGCTGCCTAGCCACTCAACAGCGCCCCCTTCATACGGAACCCATGGCCTGGCCTGAACTAAAAAAAGAAAGTTGTCTTCATATTAAAAACACAGCAATTCCTATTATTTTCATGCTTAAAATTTGGCAAGCCTGACAGAGCAGTTATGATTAATTATAAGTGCAAAAGCTGACTCATTACCACTGTACTGCTGTGATGACCAAATGCTGCAGTTAAAGCTGAATGTTTTGCATAGAAGAAGGTGATTATTATTCTTTACTCTTGCAGGTTTCCTCTTCTTTGTGTGACCCGTCCCCTGAAGCCTCTTTCCTTCATTGCCCGACCAGTTGCCACTCTGATGTCGCCCTGTACAGTGCACGACCAGCAGTCCTGTATTGTATGGGAGGACACAGAGGACCTGTCGGCAACCCAAGATGTTGGACAGTGGAGGAGAGCATTGACTGATAGAGATAGGAGGAATAAGGTACGTATATAACTTTGTTTTTCATCCCCTAGGCAAAACAAGCTGTTAACTCTTGCAGTAGAGAGGGGACAACTGTGAACAAAGAGTTTTTCATCCCCAGGGTTTTACTTTAACTCTGCTCTAATATTTAAAGAGTTACTAAAGTCTATTTTTAAAATTAAAATAACAACATGTTATACTCACCTGCTCTGTGCAATGGTATTTCCCAGAGTGGCCTCCACCCTCCTCTTCTTGGGTCCCCCTCCGGTGATCTTCGCTCCTCCTCTTCTTTGTGTGTCCCCATAGCAAGCCATTTGCTATTGAGGCACATGGTGTCTGCTCACTCCTGAGCTGTGCGTCTCTATAGACACATGCAGAAGGGCTTAGCCCCCCCCCCCACTTCCTCCTCACTGCATTTCATTGACAGCAGCAGGGAAGAGGGAGGACAGAGAAATATAAACCTCTTTTTTTCCTTAATGCAAGAAATGCATTAACCACTTCAGCCCCGGAAGAATTTACCCCCTTCCTTCACTTTAACTGACAATAGCATAGTTGTGCGACGTTCCACCCAAACAAAATTTATGTCATTTTTTTCCCCAAAATAGAGCTTCCTTTTGGTGGTATTTGATCACCTCTGCAGTTTTTTTTTGTGCTATAAACAAAAAAAGAGTGACAATTTTGAAAAAGAAAGCAATATTTTTTACTCTTTGCTATAATAAATACCCCCCCCCAAAAAAAAAAAAATATATATATATATATATATATATATATATATATATATATATATACAGTATATATAAATCTTTCTCAGTTTTGGCCTATATGTATTCTACATATTTTTGGTAAAGGTTGGAACAATGAACTATGTCTGCACAGCCAGTTACAAATTGGGTCGAGCTCTGATGAAGAGGCCCCAGACGCCTCGAAACGCGTCAGCCGGCTGCAACACATTCCCTATCCCCCCCATTGCGGAGCGTGGTCTGAGGGGAATCTACCTCAATTTTGTTGACAAGCCTGTTCATTATGCCGTTTGTGAGTAGTTTTTAATATCACTACTATTTAATAAAGTGTCGAGTGGTAATACACTAGGCTGGTGCGCCTTTTCTTTTTTTCTTTGTTTTTGCCAGGACTTTCCCATCCACGAAGGGCAGCAAGGCCACTGCTATTACCATTCTTGACAATTGTATGACTTTCTATGAAGATCGGTTGATCAAGTATTGGACAATCCACCCGTGCGCAGGAGTTTTCTTGTTTTTGTTGTACTTTAGCCAATTACAATCTCCACTGGAAATGCATGTGACATCGTGGCAATTTAAGAGCACAGTTAGAAGATAGGAATGGAACAATGTCACTCTACAAGTGTCTGAACAAAATAAAGCTGCTTAAAAAAAAGAAAAAGGTTAGAACCTTTTTTTTTTTTTAAATATTACTTTCATGTTTTGCCATTGTACTTGTTTTTTTTAATAAAACATCAGTATCAAGTGTCTATTTTAGTCATAGACGTCAAATAATACTAAAGTGTCAGTGGACTCTTGGGGCCCCTGCTAATTGGCCTGTTTTGCTTGGTATATCAAGCAATAACATAAACAGTTTTCCTGTTTCCATGTACATCAGCTAGTATAGGTATACAGTATCTTTATGTCATGAGCCAATTTTGAAATAAAAAAAGTTACCATCTGTGCAAAAATCATTCACATTAGCAAGGGATTGGGGATGTATTTACTGTAAAGGACTTGTAAGCCGTCTACTTAATGGAGTTGTAAAGGAAAACATTTTTTTGCCTAAAATGAATGTCTGCAAGGTAGACAGACAGAATAGTGTAATGATTCTGTTAACAAACAAGTAAATACCTATTAAATTGCTTCATCTATATCATCTCCGGCGTTCTAGTTTCTGTTTTCTCATTCACTTCCTGGTTTGCATCATTTGTTCATGTAAGAACTACATTTCCCAGTATGCATTGCGGCACACCCAGTAATTCACACCTCCTTGAAGTCTCTAATGCCGCGTACACACGGCAGAGAACCTCGACGGGCAGAACACATCGTTCCGCCCGTCGAGGTTCTCTGCCGGCCGTCAGAATCTGCGACCCGCCCGTCGGGAATGGCAACCAGCCATTCATCCCGACGGGCGTCGAGCAAATAGAGAACCTGTTCTCTATTTGCTCGACGGGTTTCCCGACGGGCGGGGCTCGCAGAGAGCGTACACACGGCCGAGGTTCTGCTGGAATGCAGCTCCCAGCGAGGTTCTCGCTGGTTTCTGGCGAGAACCTCGGCCGTGTGTACGCCGCCTTCCACGTATAGAGTGTCCTGCCGCACAGATGTAGTTCCCAGGAGGGGGCGAGCATGTCACTGACCACCGCAGTAAAGTCTCCCTTCACGGTGGTCAGTAAAATCAGACAAGCAGGAAGTGAACAGAACAGAGAAGAAAAAGAGCAACTTCTGAGCAAAAACAAACAATGAGGAAGTGAAAAGAGGAATGTCTGCGGGTAAATGATGCATAATATGAATAATTATTTTTTCCTTTACAACCCCTTTAAGTTCTGTGGTTATAGTGATGTTAAATGGAATAGCACAAAATCTGAAAATTGTGCTTACACTTCACCTTATTTTTTTCCTTATCGGGACCTGTCTAGATATATAGTTACATTCAGATGTGTAGGGGATAGACGGTGCAGGAGCTCCTTAAAGTGGATGGCCTATTAAAAAAATATATTAAAAGCCAGCAGCTACAAATACTGCAGCTGCTGACTTTTAATATTAGGACACTTACCTGTCCTGGAGTCCGGCGGCGTCCGCAGCAGAGGACGAGCGTTCGCTCGTCTCTCTGCTGCTCCCCCCTCCATCCATGGTGAGGGAACCAGGAAGTGAAGTGCTCCGGCTTCACTGCCCGGTTCCCTACGGCGCATGGGCGAGTCGCGCTGCGCCCGCCGATTGGCTCCCGCTGTGTGCTGGTAGCCGAGAGTTCTCAGCATACAACGGGAAAAACCCGTATTTTGCCCGAGACTGCGGGCCCGAAGTGGGTGCAAATACCTGTCTTTAGATGGGTATCTGCACCCCCCTTCCCCCTGAAAGGTGTCAAATGTGACACCAGAGGGGGGGAGGGTTCCGATCAGCGGAACTTCACTTTAGGGTGGAGATCCGCTTTAAGGTGATTTCCAGACTCTCTAAAAAATATTCTGCAATGTCCCCTATCTCTTGTTTTGCTGAATGTAGAGTTGAATGGAAGCTCTGCAAATAAAACTGCTTCCAACAGCGTATTCTTTTTTAGTTTTTGTGAAAATGGTTGCATTACTGAGAGTCTAAAAAGTATTTTTTTTATTATTCCAGTGTGTCTAGAGAAGCAAATTGTCTAAATGCAGCTATGCAAATTAAGAAATAGAACAGTGGCTTAGTGGTTAGTTATGTCTTGTAGCACTAGGGTCAGTGGCGGACCGTAATGCAGAGTGCAGGGGTGCCGCCCCCTATCTATGTGTCTGGCCCTCTAATATACATGCAGGGCACCGGACGAATGGGATCCAATGTTTTTTTTTTTTTTAAGCACTTGATTAGAGCTAGAAGCTTATAGCCAGAGGCTCTAGTAGGCTTTCAAAAAGGGTGGTCTTGGGGTGCAGAGCACTGCTTCCCGAGTCCACCCAATTGTGTGACAATAGTGAATGAATATTCACTATTGTCACACTGATTCTCACTGATTCTCCTCCCAGCCAATCAGCCAATCAGGAAGTGGGTTTTGAGACCTGTTTCCTGAATGTCCGAAAGGAGAAGCAATCCTATTGACCTAGGAGGAGGAGGTAAGAGATACACAGCCAACACGAGGAGATGCAGGAGAAGCCACTGCCCGCCATCCGGAGGGGGCGTGCCATAGTCGGGGTAAGTGAGGGGTTGACCAACCAAAATGTACCCACAGTAACCCCCCCCCCCCAAAAAAAAACACACCAGCCACCACTGAATTCAAATACCAATCAGGATACTAACTGCATGGAGTCAGCATGTTCTCCCTGCTTTTGCATTGATTGGCATTAGTATGTGAATGTATGCATGTGAGATACGGACCTTATATTGGAAGCTCCTTGAACGTAGGGATTGATGTGAATGTACAACATGTTGGCACTATGTAAATCAAGGGTGTCAAACTCAATTTCAATGTGGGCCGCATTATGATTGACCTCAAAAAGGGCCGGTTGTATCTGTAAGATTAGATGTCCAGCGCATCCCCTCCCCTTACATTAGATGTCAAGAGCCCTCCCACCATCAGGAGTTGAGTTCCCCACTCTTCCTTACATCACAGTGTACCCCCCCCCCCATTCATTATTCTGCTCCTGGGAAGAAGATGGGTGCATTGTTGAAAGCAGAAAGTACAGGGTTTGGAGGAGGACCAGAAGAGGGCTGGAGCTCTCCTGCAGCTGAAGGAGAGGTGCGAGGGCCCACGGGCCTTGTGTTTGCCACCTGTGATATAAATTTATAAATAAACAAATAAAATATACAGTCTTTGCTTGTAGTAATTGGATGTTGGTAGCATTTGCAGAAAAAAAACACAGCACTTCAGAAAAAATCTGTAGAATCATTGAAAAAAAATTTTTTTTATGTTTAGAGAAAGAAATCGAACCCTCAGCCGACGTTCACATCGGGTCGTTTTGACATGCAATTTAACATGTCAAATCACATTTCAAATCGCTGGCTATTGTGGCAATGGCACCGTCTAAATCTGTGTGACGCTTCACTGATTCCCAAAAGTATTTGTATTTAGATGTCTCTAAAAATCGCTCCCAAAGTCAGATTAAGATGCAGGTTTGAAATCCTGCCAGTTGCGCTGAACTGGCAGATTTCAAACTGGCATCAGTGTGAACCTAGGCTTATATGACTTCAGCTATCATCATTAAAACTAGTGGTTTTAAAATCTTTGACTATATATCACTAAACATCTGCATGCACAAGGCTAGCTTGAAGTGTATTAAGCCATACCTCCCAACTTTCTGAGATGGGAATGAGCGACGCCTATTAGCAAAAGTATGCAGGTAAAGTACACAACCCTTACTACTCTCCCTTAAAGGAGAATTGTGTAAAAAAAATGATTGGTTTAACCCAAAAGTGCCTTTTTACTACTACTATTCCTTCATACTGGATTCTGGAATTTAGATTTGCATGCGTTTCCATGTGTTGTGCAGCAATTTAGAAATTGGATGCAATTTAGAAATTGGATGAAAGGTTTGGCATTGTAAAAACATTTTTTAAATGATAAAAAGTGCATTTTATATACAACTTTGGTTTAAACCAAATTGTGGGACAAATGAGCAGGAATGAGTGGCAGAGGGACGTTGTTCTGAAATCAGGGACAGTTGTGAGCAATGATTAAACCCTAATGATTAACTTATGTTATTTACACTTTCATTTTTGTTATAGCAATAAGTAGAGTTCTGTAATCCTAACACTGGAAATGCACATATACAGAACGGTACTGTCGATGTTCTGTAGTCTGTTTTGTCTCCTTCATCAGGGATGAGAGAGGAATTATACATAGACAATCCAATGATGTATACATATATATTCCATGACACTTTTAAAAGCAAAACACTGTCTTGGGGAACCCTTGATCACTTTGATGTGATAGGTTTAGGTTATACTAATATCCATAACTTAGATTATAACATAAAACTATGGGGAGGGGGGGGTCTCCAAAAGGGACATCAACCCTTGATGGTGTGGATTCAGAACCCCTGACGTCAGACGACTAGGGCCCTGTGATTGGAGGCCTACAGCCTTAGATGGAGGGCTGAGGAGATCTGCCAGTATGGTCAAAAGAATACACTCATTAAGTGTGTAGATCCTATAGAAGGAGCCCCATGAGGACTGACGCTGGACACTACCACCGCCCTGTGGAAAAACCCAAGGCAATAAAATTGATCATTCAGATTGAAAGATATTAAAAGACAAAAACCCTGAGCACTATGGGCTAGCTAGATATACAGTCCATTTGTCTGACTGACCTTTCCGATAAATAGTCAGCCACTATGATAAGTCACAAGCAAATGATTGAGCGCACTCCCAAAATACAACCTATAAGAAATACTAATACAAAGGGCGGACTGTAATCATGGGATCTGTTCTGCGTTCTAAAGTAGAAGTCCATACAAATAGTCCATAAACATAGTAATCAAGGAAACTTCGCTTGATGGCAGCCAGCTGACCGATGAAGCAATCTGTGATTGAACAAAAAAAAAAACACAAAAGTGGCGCCTTCTAAGCGTAGCAACAGGGTTATTTATTAAATTATGTAAAAGTCTAAAAGAAACCTACTCACAAGGCAGGTGTAAGATCAGTCATATATGAGTACAGGTTTTCATCCATGGGTAGTAGTCGTCTGACGCGCTGGATGTCAGGATCTTCCTTGCTGCTGGCGGCAAAGCCGACGTAGGACCGGAACCAAAAGGCAGGGAGCCTGTTTCCAGGTGTAACTGCGCGAATGACGTCACTTCCAGGCGCGGGAAGATGCACGCGTTCAGGACATTCATGTCCCTTCCTCAGGCAGTGGGGAATCCATTTTGGTGAATCCATAGCGCCTATATTGCCCTTCACCAAAATGGATTCCCCACTGCCTGAGGAAGGGACACGAATGTCCCGAACACGCGCATCCTCCCCCGCCTGGAAGTGACGTCATTCGCGCAGGTTACACCTGGAAACAGGCTCCCTGCCTTTTTGTTCCGGTCCTATATCGGCTTCTCCACCAGCAGCAAGGAAGATCCTGACATCCAGCGCGTCAGACGACTACTACCGGATGAAAACCTGTACTCATATATGCCTGATCTTACACCTGCCTTGTGAGTAGGTTTCTTTTAGACTTTTACATAATTTAATAAATAACCCTGTTGCTACGCTTAGAAGGCGCCGCTTTTGTGGTTTTTACTATGATAAGTCACTGGTTTGATCAGTGCACCTATGTGTAAAAGTATCAATGAAAAGTGAAACTAAAGTCCATGAAAAAAAATGCTAGAGGGCAGAAGGGTAGGTGGTGCATATGCAATGCAATGTACTCTTCTGTCTCATTCCCAGCATCTGTAAGATGCAGAGAATTGAGTAATGACAAAGTAACTCCAGCATGCATACTCAGAAGTCACATCATCATTTGCTACCAAATTACATACACAGAACCTGAATGAAGACTGACAGTGCCAAGAGGGAACATGAATATCATATTACTGGAGGAAAACACACTAAAATGTAAGAGTGCCACAACATGGAGTTATGCCATTCATATATCCATATTATGGCAAGAGTTATAGTAGACTTATAGCAGACTTATGTCGCATACACACAATCATTTTTTCGGGTTGTAAAAAACAAAATTTTTCAGGCTCTAGAAAAAACAAAGTTTATTTCAACTTGATCATTAAAATGGCATTGCCTACACGCGATCGTGAAACAAAAATTCTCTAGAAAAGCATGGTGACGTACAACACATACGACGGCACTATAAAGGGGAAGTTCCATTCAGTCCGCAGATCTCCGAGCCGACGGATGACAAGCTCCTCTCTGCTCACTGAGCGGGGAGGAGCTGTCGAGTTGTCCTCTATGCGATCTGATGAAAACGGACAGCATTTGATGTTCCGCATGGACGGATAAAAGAGCGGATCGGATTCGCAGCTGTTCCGCTGACATCCGACGCTCTAGTTACAGCCGCCTGAAAAACTTGAACGGAAAACGTAAAGGGGAAGTTTTATGACACAGAACGATTTGCGCTTTTCTGTCTGTTACAGCTTTACGAAAAGTAGTTTTACCAGAACGAGTGCTCCCATCTCATAACTTGCTTCTAAGCATGCACAGATTTTTCACGTTGTTAAAGTCCACACACGACCATTTTTTAACCCGAAAAACGACAATGTTAAACACGTGAAAAAATAGAGCATGTTCGAAAAAAGTTGTCAGTTTTTCAGAACCCGAAAAATGCTCTGAAGCCCACACATGATCGTTTTTAATGACATAAAAAAAAAAAAAACGTAATTTTTTACAACCCGAAATGATCGCGTGTACGCAGCATTATAGTAGAAAGTAAAAAATAGTGTCCTTTTTTAAATGTTTGGCTTGTTTTCATTAATATAATGCAAGCTCTATTTGTTTGAAAAAAATATATAAATTTCATTTGGGTACAGTGCTGCATTACCGCGCAATTGCCAGTTAAAGTAGTGCAGTGTCAAAAAAAGCCCTGGTCATGGAGGGGAAAAAACCTTAAGTGGTTAAACAGACTTTACATAAAATAGGCAATGGAAGAGGCTGAAAAACGGGGTTAGAAAAATAAAGCTCCAACTGCTGGTTCAACAGAAGAAGGTGTTAAACTATTTATTGCTAAAAAATATTACAATGCAATATTTCCTATTTACCAGATAAAAAAAACACTTTTAACTAGGGCTGGGGAAATTAAAGATTAATTCCTTGATTAATCTTTAATTTTTTTGATCGATCAAAATTCTTGACATATACCGGACAGCCTGGACAGTGAGACTTACCCTGCTGGATGCGAGCAAACTGCACCCATTGGATTGAGGTACCTTTGCATCTGTTGAGCAGGAGGATGCATCAGGCTCTATCAGGGGAAGGGGCAATAATAACCATCGTTTTCCTATCCTAAGCAGTTTTGTGTAGACAATTATTTGTGTATATGTCTGCTTCCAGAAAATGTACACAATCTGTTATGTCTGTGTGACTGGCTAAAGTGATGCCTTCTTGCCTACTATAAAGTGACTTACAGTCAATATACTAGATACGTTTTATAATTAAAGTTAAATTAACTTTCTACGTTTTTCTTAAAGTTTAATAAGAAAAAGTTACTTGCGTCAGTGCTACAGTTTGAATATAAAACGTATTTGTGTGAACTGTGAAGTTAAGTCATGGATTGTGGAAACTAACTAGTGACGGGTGATTGTATATAGTGTATACCACAGTTACCACTAATGCAGAGTTGCAATGGAAGGAGATCAGCTAAAAGTAGTTGGATCTGTAAGTGCGTTATAATTAATCGAAATTAGTCAATTGATCGATTAAAAAAAAAAAAAAAAAAAAGAAAAGATTAATCGAACACGAAAATTGTAATCATTAACAGCCCTACTTTTAACCACTTGTCACCCGCCCACTGTCAAATGACAGAGAGTGCCAAGTAACAAACCAGTGCCCACCACTGCCACCTATCAGTGCCCATCAGTGTGGCATATTAGTGCCTCCTCATCAGTGCCACCTAATCAGTGCCCATAAGTGCCACCTCATTAGGGCCCATCAGTGCAGCCTATCAGTGCCCATCAGTGCAGCCTCATCAGCACACATCAGTGAAAGAAAAAAAATACTTATTTATAACATTTACTGACAGAAACTAAGAATAAAAAATGTTCTTCAACATTTTCAGTCTTTTATCTTTTCTTTTTCTTTTTAAATAAAAATCACAGCAGTGATTAAATACCACCAAAAAAAGCTCTATTTGTGTGAAGAAATACATAAAAAAAATATTTGGATACAGTGTTGCATGGCCACGCAATTGTCATTCAAAGTGCGACAGCATTGGCCTGGGCAGGAAGGGGGTGAAAGTGCCCTGTATTGAGGTAGTTAATCACACCTTTTGTACTGCTGAACACAATAAATAAAGCAAGTACCGTATTTATCGGCATATAACAAGCACTTTTTTCCCCTGAAAACCGGGGACAAAGCAGGGGTGCACGTTATACGCCGATAGCGCACCTTGGACTCGGAGGGGAATGAGTGCCGCCAGAATTTACCGAGCCATCATCTTCCCTTTATTCGGCTTTGACGTCACACACACAGTCCTGCCTCCACCACCGGCATTGGACCAGTGTTCTGTCAATCACAGGAGCTGGTCCAATGCTGATGGCGGAGGCGGGACTGTGTATGTGACTGCAGACACCGAGTGATGAAGGCTGTACGAGATGACTGGCGGTTGCATGAGGAGATGAGATGAGGCTGCAGAGGGACACACAGGCTTCAGAGGCACACACAGGCTTCAGAGGGATACACAGGCTGCAGAGAGACACACAGGCTGAAGAGGGACACACAGGCTGCAGAGGGACACACCGGCTGCAGAGGGACACACAGGCTGCAGAGGGACACTGACCATTATTTTGCTTCTAAGTGGCTTATTTATATATTTTTAAATGCTGACATTTCTCTTAAATTGGGGGTGTGCGTTATACGCCGGCGTGCGTTATACGCTGATAAATATGGTAGTTATTTACAAAGTTACTATACAATCATTTTAATGGCCTAAAAGCAAAAACTTCACAGTATAAAATGTGCTGTTCATTGTGAATATCTTTGTGCGTGGATTCTTCACAGGCTGAGGATATACATAATAGCCATTATATACACTAGAAAAAAATGAAAGAGAACCATGGCGCTCTTAATAGCTTTTCTTTGCCAGTCATAAAACACAGTTGCTGTGGCTGTAATTTTGACATTGGGAATGCCGCCATCTTAAAAGAATGTTCTTTTAGAACATGAAATACACAACTACATGAAAAACATGTATTTCTCTGCCTTTTATGTCCCATACTTCACGTTCTTTCAGAAAAAATGCATATCATTATCACCTCTATGCAATCCAGGATTTGCGCTGGGTTAAATTACAAGTTGTAATCAATATTCTCTACATCTGTGCAATGTACTGAAAAGCAGTCACTTCTGTCAGTTATGTTTTTTTCACAGCCAAAAAAGGAAATAAGCACAGTTATTTTATTTACATTGAGGTAGATGGATAATGAAATGCTACTGAAAACTTGATAATGATTATTTAAGAAAACGTTTAAGGGCTCATTTATTCTATCAAATGGCAATGATCATTAAATGCTTTGGTGCGATGCAGACCTATGCATTCTGAATGGCATAGTACTGGATGTGCGTTCCAATGTAGCACAAGGATTGGCAACACACTTAAAAGTGCACTGCAGAAAATGCTGCATGCATAATTCTTGATCCATTGTGGTGTTGGACAACCCATCCAAATGAAAGGGATGCCCAAATGTAACGTATGGTAATCCATGAAACAACATGCGTGCATAAGGCTCTGTTTCACATGTTGCATAGTGGAATCGCGTATTCCGTCTCTTTGATCGATTTGCATGCGTTTCCATATGTTGTGCATAGGGCAGCCTATTCACTGGAATGGGCTGCCCTATGCACGTTTTTTCGCAGTAAAGAAGCGGTTTTGTTGTGAGACAATTGTGGAAAAACTGCACTGTGTTTGGGGTGCCGTTAAGATGAAGATGAATTGACACTCAAACTTGCAATGTGCATTTTGCCAAGATTTAGTGTGATTTTGAATCGCTAGCAGAATCACTAGCTGTTAATGCACTGCAACAGACCTTGCAGTGAATAAAATCTATAGTATAAGTTGAAAAGATTTTAAGAAAAACCCAAACTACTGAAGCTGCTATAGTCTCGATTGATCTGAAAAGCTAATTAACCACTTAAGACCCGGACCAAAAGGCAGGTAAATGACCAGGCCCCTTTTTGCGATTCAGCACTGCGTTGCTTTAACTGACAATTGCGCGGTCGTGCGACATGGCTCACAAACAAAATTTGCGTCCTTTTCTTCCCACAAATAGAGCTTTCTTTTGGTGGTATTTGATTGCCTCTGCGATTTTTATTTTTTGCGCTATATACAAAAATAGAGCGACATTTTTGAAAAAAAACAATATTTTTTACTTTCTGTTATAAGAAAAATCAAATAAACTACATTTTAGTCAAACATTTAGGCCAAAATTTAGTAAAAAAAAAAAATCGCAATAAAAAAAAATAGCTACCTAGCGGGAACAGCGACACTAATACAGCGACCAGAAAAATGATCGCTTAGTGACGCTGGCAATAGGGAGTGAAAGGGTTAACTAGGGCGGTGATCAAGGGGTTAAAACTTTATTAGGGGGGTACGGGGGCTACCCTGAACCTAACACTAACTGCCTGTCACACTGACACTAACTGCAGTGATCATACATATAATCACTGCATTCAGCGACACTGTGACAGGGGGGAGGGGTTGGGGGGGTGATCGGGGGGTTAAATGTGCCTATGTGTACTGGTGTCAGTGTAGTGTTAGTGCAGACTTACTGTGCGTGTGATCTCTCCTCAGCGGTGGTTGAAAAAAACGCAGAGGGAGAAATCACATCACTTACTCTTTCCTGTGTTTACACAGGAGGAGGAAGTGCAGAGCGGGAGGAGCGCGCGTATTGGCTGAGAGCGATCCGGAGGGGGCGGACCAAAACGAACCGCCGCCCCCTCTGCACGGATCGCTCGGCCAGGTAACCGGACCGCCGCATGTACGGGGGGGGTCCCGATCAGACCCCCAAACCCCCTCAAGGCACCAACGTATATATACGTTGATGTGCCTGTCGGTGCCATTCTGCCGATGTAAATGTACATGCGGCGGTCCGCAAGCAGTTAAGCATTAAGTCTTTCCAGCCTTGATGTCCGTGTTTCACTGTGTAAGTTTGTCTTATACACCATGGAATAATGGCTGCTTTGTTTTGGTCTTCAGGAAAATGGCCACAAAGTATTTGTAATCTATTATTGTCTGTAATGATATGATAGTTATAGGGAAAATGGCCGCCGCAATAACGTTTTCCATTAAGCCGATTATCTACAACAAAATGGTGTCAACAAAATGGTGATATGGTGACAACAAAATGATGATATGGTGACAACAAAATGGTGATATACTTTGTGTCTGTAGGATATAAATAGAATGATTTTGTTTTCCATCAATCAGTTTTTATTGAGTTTATCATAAACATTAAAAGACAATGTGTAGATTGTACATTGTTTACAGAAATAGAATGATTTAACATCCAATCCGGTTACCCTGAGGAAGTCAAGTGATGTGACGTAATGTGTAGGGCATGGCCGGAGCACATCGCAGACCAAAAGTAACATGATAGGTGGCGAAAAACGCTGATGTTTTGTCTTTCTGAGCACTTAATTAGTGTACTCATGTAAGCAGGCACTTTTAAAAAAAAAAAAGGTTTTGTATGGTAATGCACTATTGGAGGCTTGTCTACTTTACATGTGGGACGGAATCCTTTATTGAAGAGCTGCAGCTATGATCCCGGAAGGGTAGTTTATCGATTCCTATTGGATTGGTATCCATGGCTTATGTTTCATGCCTATGAGGTGAGAGTTCTGGGAGCACAGAGGTGATGGTGACAGCGTTTTGACTCTCTGGGAACCATTAATAGACTTTCTTTCACTATCTAAACTATTGGAACACTGGATGAGCTACGTCATTAAATTGAGGAAGAGTACAAACTTCTAAAATAAAATATGGCATAAATGGGTATCTAGCTCCCTTACATTGGTATATTTGGATCCAGGATATTAGTATGTGTCTTGTCTGATTACATTTGGTATTGCACTATTGCCCTCTGACTTCACCTTTCCCCTTCCCTTTAGGTGTCCTTTAATTTTACTTGTACCGCCAATTTCTTTAACATTGTTGTTGTTACTGAGGCATGGAGGGGCATGGTTTGGTCTTCACCTGTAACCTGTTTATTGCTTTGTACTATCTTTTTTTTTTTTTTTCAGAGAAAAACCAACAAGATAACAAGTGATATCCTAACACTGACTCCATGATGAAGCTATTATTTTCTAGAAGTGAAGATAAGACACAGTGGCAGTAGAAAAAACAATCTAATGCCGCGTGCACATGGTCAGAGTTTCTGACAACAAATGTTCGATGTGAGCTTGTTGTTGGAAAATCCGACCGTGTGTATGCTCCATAGGATATTTGGACGCACAAAAACCTATGCATGCTCGGAATCAATTTGATGCATGCTCGGAATCAATGAACTTAATTCATCTTGGCTTGTCGTAGTGTTGTAAGTGACCGCGTTCTTGCCAATCGGAATTTCCGGCAACATTTGTGTGACCGTGTGTATGCAAGACAAGTTTTAGCCAACATTCCGTCGGAGAAAAAATCCACGGTTTTGTTGTCGCAATGTCCGATCGTGTGTACGTGGCATTAGGAAATGGATCTATGCCTTCTCTAATGTACTGGACTGAATTATTGCCAACTTAAAAAATAGTTTTGTTTGTAAATACCTATAACTTAATACATCTATTTAGAATAATACATAAAACGAACATCATGATATACGTATACATTTAACCTGTTCTGTGCAAGGGTTCAAATTAAGACCCGGGCTTTGAATGCCTTGCATTCAAATAAAGCTGGCTACACATTATACAATTTTTTTTTGTTCAATTTCCTTTAGATTTACCTTAAACAATGTAGTGCAAGAACCTGCCTGATTGCATACAATTTTAAAGTGTTTAGGTTTGTCCTCATATTATGTGGTTTTGGCAAATCTAAAGGAAAGAAAATTGAATAACTGGAGCAGTTATAGAGCGCTATATAGATTATAATCAATGGGCAGCGCTTCGGAAGCGACTGAAAATCGCTTCGGAAGCACCGCAACACAGGAGTTTTTAACCCCTTCTTTGGGGTTGAAAGTGCCCCGATAGTGGCTGAAAAGTATCGCAAAGCATCACTTTAACAGCGTTAAAGCGCTGCTAAAATGAGCGGCGCTTTACGGCAGGTGTTTTCAGTGTGAAAGCAGCCTAAAAGTTGTATAATGTGTAGCCAGCTTAAGCCAAAAAAAATTTCAGTTGCTATGAGTTATCATCCTCTGCACACCCTGTCACCATTTATACTGTTCATACAATAAAGCCCCATACACACTATCAGTTTTCCTGACGGTTTTCTCATCAGGTTTACCAAAACCATGTAGTGCAAGGGCCTGCCTGATTGCATACAAATTGAAACTCTTGAGGTTTGACCTCATATTAGATGGTTTTGGTAAACCTGAAGAGAAAACCATCAGGAAAACTGATAGTGTGTATGGGGCTTAAGCCTAAATGTGTGTGAAATCAAATTTGACTATTAAGAGATATTGGAGTACTCTATGGCCTTCTTGTTGCCTGCTATATTGATTGCACTACAGCAGAGAGATTACTTGAAGATAGCACCAAATCACAGGGTAAAGAAGGGTGAACAGATTATTAACACATAACACATATATAGGTGGTAGATGTTTATATGGCTTACCATTAGCAACAATTAATGTGTAATACAGTATGATAGTATATTGAGGACTGAATATAATATGCTGTCATAACACCTTCTTAGAAAGCACATTTAAGAGTCAAATCTTTTTGTGACTGTTTCATGTTATATAAAATGTGTCTCCTAAGTACATGCGCTGGAGGCATATTATATTACAAATTGTTCCACAGCAAAATCCGTGGGTTGCTGCAGCACCCAACTATGTTTAGATTTCCTTTTACAAGGTGTGAGACAAATGTACATTTGTTCGTTTTAGACAGTCTTATGGTATCATCAATTCACTTTAAATAGAATTGTACAACAAAAATGCATGCAGGCTCACATAGGGTTAAATGTACCCTATTTCTAGAAATGTAGTTGTATGAAAGACTGAATGGGAAGTTGAAACATTTTCATGAGCTCAATCCAAGTTGTAGAAGTGGCCATGCTACAAACTTTTTAAATCTAATTTTCAACTTCTTTGATTGATCTTCGTACCATTCAACCTAATTGTAGTAAATGCATGGTATAAATGACAGTAAAGATGACAATAAATATTACAATATGACTGTACAATCAGACTAAAATGGGTCCTTCTATTTTTCAAATTGACTTATTTATGATTGCACATCTGTCCCTGGTGTGGGAAGGGGAACTACTGCAGGAATGATGAAGGAATGAAGTGCAAGCACTTGCTTTTAGTCTCTGAAACTCTCATGTCACAGTTGAATATACTGGGTTTGATATAAGCTCTGCAAAAGAAAGCTTAATTGATAAGGCAATGTGTAGTAATGTGAAGTAATTTCTGGTAGGAATGGGCCCAACACCCCCTGCTGTGGTTCGCACCAGAAAACCTTGAACAGGCAAAAAGTTCTAAACCCTATTAACCGCTTCCAGACCGTATACTGTGGCAGGGCAGCCCGACTGCGCAAAATCACACACACACACACACACACACACACATATATATATATATATATATATATATATAATTACGTATAAAGACACTATATATGAAATATACCCTCATGTAGGGAAACTACATGCCAAAATAAATAAAAATGGCGTGGCCCCCCATCCAAAATCCATACCAGACCCTAATCCGAGTATGCAAGTGCCTCTTCCCCACAACCCTGGCTGGTGGATGTCGGGGTCTGCGGGTCAGGGGCCTCCAGATCCCAGATCCCAGCCCTCCCCATGTGAATGGGTGTCAGGTACCTCTACCCATTTACCAAAACATCAAAAAGTAAAAACCACAAGACACAGCATTTGACAAGTTCTTTATTTAAAAAGAAAAAAGTGTCCTGCGATGTAAATCCACCTTCAATCATGCCACCCGACAGACCTGAAAAATAGCAAAAAACGCTCCACCTCCACAGGAGGCCTCCCGCCAACTACTGTCTCTTTGCTTTGACAGTTCTTATATAGGCAAGAACAGGGCCACCCAGTGATATAAACGGGTGACCCTGCCCACTTCTGACATCATATGATGACCCCGCCCTTGCCTATATAAGGGCATGTCAAAGAGAAGACATAGCAGTCATCAAGGAGGCTTTCCATGGATGTGCAGCATTGTTGGTATTTTTTGGGTCCGTCGGGTGGCGTGATTGACGGTGGATTTACATCACGGGACCCTTTTTCTTTTTTAATAAAGGACTTGTCAAAAACTGTCTCTTGTGGTTTTTACTTTTTGACACTTTTATAGTGAATGGGTAGTGGTACAATGTACCCAATACCCATTCACATTAGGGGGGGGATTTGGGGGAGATTCTGATAAGCCCCCCACCCGCAGAACCCAACAACCACTGGTCAGGGTTGTTGGGAAGAGGACCTTGTCCCCATCAACATGGGAACAAGCGCTTTACTGGCCTGGCCTGCCAGGCGGCATGCTTGGATAAGGGTCTGGTATAGAATTTAGGGGGGACCCATGCTATTTTTTTTCTCAATTCTGTCAAAGGGGTCCCCTAAACCCCTTTAATACACTGTATTATATACGCTGCACTGCAATATATTCTGCTGACTTCACTATGTACTCTGCACTGTATTATATATACTATATACAATACTCTGCACCGTATTACATATACTACACTGACTGCATGCTCAATCCACTAACTACCCTGTCTAATCTCTCTCTTAATTCACACTATACATGGCTGCTGTGTAAGCAGCCTTTCATAGTGTGTGGTGTGGACTTAGCCCCTAAGCCATGATTGGCCAAAGGCACCCTGCCTTTGGCCAATCATGGCTCTAACGGCACATTGTGCTGTGATTGGCCAAAGCATACAAGTCAGGTGCATGCTTTGGCCAATTAGCAGCCTTCAATGCACTATGATTAAATTAGACCGCTGCGCAAATACGGTGTGACAAAAAGTATTGGAATGACTGCCATTTTATTCTCTAGCAAAGAAAACTGTTTTAGTCTCGTAAACACCGAATCTGAAAAACAGTCTCGGTGGGCAAGTGGTTAAAAATGTCCTGCTGCTGCCCAATTCTACAATTTTAACTTGCCTGGGATTTTGCTTTTCTGTTGGCTAGTATGGGGAGAAAAATTATTATCAGCTTATAAATCCCTGTGTACATACACTCTTCCACTGGTGGACCTTCACCCTCTTCATCTACTTCACTCCACTCCACCCCTCCTTCCATCCTCTTTCAGTATTGTGTTGTTTTTTTTTTTACATTTTTTTGGTAAAAATGTCCAGCCCCACCTCCCCATGCACGTCAGTCAACTTAGGGGAATGAAGCGCACACTGCCCACTGTGCCTCCTGGGATATATCACATATTCCAGGAGGCATAGCCTTCCATTCAGAAAACTAGGAGGGGGTAGGCCTATTGGCATGTCATCGGGAGGCCCGCCTGCCCGCTGAACCAGGAAAATCCTGTGGGCCTCTCAATGACCTCAGAGAGAACATGGAGGCACAAGATGGAGCTGTGGCTGGGCTTGAGAGGATCTCAGCGTGACATTGCTGGATCCGCTGGATGTGTGAATATCTGAAATGTGCAGATACCACCTTAAGGTATGGGGGTGTGAAATAAAAAAAACAGAGGGGCAGGTGCAGATCCTCTTTAATATACTCTCTCCTTTCTAAGCACATCTTGCAGCTTAAATTCTGCCCAAGACTTTCTTTTCTAAACCAATACGTTTTGTTTACTCCATAACATCATTATTGTTTTAGAGTCACATCTTGATTTTTTTGACTTTTTTACTTAGAAAAATGTTGATATAAAATACTGATCTTGTCCGTAGGAGTAATGAAATTATTTTGCTGTAGATGTTGCCATGGTGTTACTTTGATTTGAAAAATGTTTTTTTCATGGAAAAGTACAAGTTACATCAAAAAACCCAAGCATGCTTTTAAAAAAGATATAGTGAGTGTGCAGGTAGTGGCGCTGCTGAGTAAGGTCTTGGATGGGTGTTTTGCGACTAATCAGGTGTCGGGTGCCTACAGTATGTGCGGTGGGCTTATAAGACAGCAGTGCCACTACCTGCACACTCACTATATCTTATGCACATTGGTCTCCACTTGCGAGACTACACAGGGGGCAGCAGCTCATCTACCCAGTCCTAGCGTGGAAACTCCTACCCATTTTCCAAGATGCTTTTAAAAAAGACCCCCTTCTCCAAAACACACTTTGTTTTAAAGGCATATGTAAAGCCAACCACTGCCTCCACATGCACTACTGATGCTTGCAACATAGGCTGTGCTAAAAAGACTGCAAAAGAGACTCGGCCTTAAATAAGGTAAGTACAGTAATTATTCAGTAATAAAGACAATGTGCATGTATAAAGTAATCAGCTAAGTTTTATCTGCACGTTCACCTTTGATTGTTAGCTATGCATTATAAAAGAATGAACAGTAGTTTTGAGGAAGTTGTGAGGACAAACTGCAAAAGAAAAGTGTCCATATGGGGCTTAATCTCTGTGACAAGGCCCAACTGAACCATAATTTTAAAATGGGTAAATACATTTATGATGCAGAAAAACAAAAGCTGTTCAATGCTTTAAAGTTGTGTCGTTATATTTAGAAATCAGCTACAGACTGAGTAGAACATTTCTGTCCCCTGTCTGCAGTTGCGGAATGGGACCATTGCATCCAGTAGCCTCTCTGCAGAAGGATAAATGATTTTCCACTGAGAACAAGTTGGAGAACAAGATTTGTATAGATGGGTGTACAGTTAGAACCTTTGTGAAGTGTTGGTCAATGTTAGGAAGATTTCCAAATTGATGTCCTGGAAATATAAAGTTGGGAGAATCTTACTAACAGTAACCTAGACAATGACAGCAACTTGACAGAGGTTCTAACCTTTTGCTTCCTGTTTCCCTATTAGTAATATTTACCTTCACTCTATGTCCCATGACTGTCATCCCTAGACTATGAAGAAAAGGGATATTTACCAAATCGGATATAAAACAAAGCAGGTTACAACTCTTTTGCAGTTTATTGAAAGCACAAAAGGGTTGGAGTGCAACATTCAACTTAATGTCCAATTCTAACCAGGTTTCATTTTACTTGTTTATTTGTATTTTTTTCTGTGAGCAATGGCATCCGAATTCTATAGATCTCTCACTTGTTTTGAGGTCTGTAGTACAATTGGAAGATTCACTACAACAGTCTCACAGACAGCTATAAAAAAGGACTCTTTTAGTGGATTTCTAACCTTGTCTATGTGCATGTTTAGGAGGTTTTCACTTCAACAGTAAATAAATCTTCCCAACAGGAACACAGACAAAAATATAAACTTGTCAAAGGTTTAAACGTTTTAAATCTATCAAAACTACAAGAAAGACAGTTTTGTCTGGTGTTGGGATATAAAACTGAAGGCCTAGTTGTATAAAAAGATCAACTTATACTAAACCCCACTGAAGCTTCCACCAAGGTCATTTCAAGACACTTCCAAGTGGAAGAACACTTTAGGCCACACTGACAACACAATACAAAGATAATACCCTCCAAATGACATGGGAATATCTTAGCAGAGCCTATTGTTGGGCAAAGTTAGAATGAGCTATTTAGCCAGCTGTCTCTATAAGTACCACTAGTATAGGTGAATGTAAAGCAAGATAATTAATCAGGCTATATCATAGATCATGAACTCTAAATACATTCAATGTGTTCCCAGACATGGTATGAATGTACCATACGAATATGCCTATTCATGTAGACTGTCTTTTTAATTTTGGGAACAATGACCCATATGCCTTTTTTAGCATCCAGAGAATTTGCTAATTAATCAACTAAACACATGCAACCTAAGTGTTAACAATGGCATAGGTTTTCAAGGTTGAAGTGAATAACAGTGATTTAGATGAATATTAGATAGAGAAACCGATAGATAGATAGATAGATAGATAGATAGATAGATAGATAGATAGATAGATAGATAGATAGATAGATAGATAGATAGATAGATAGATAGATAGATAGATAGATAGATAGATAGATAGATAGATATCATGGAAGTCTACATTTTCCTACCACAGAACATGGTGGAAGTTGCAATTGCAGCAAAATTAGTAATAATTGAACTAAAGAGCAATGACTTTCCACTGGTTGACACAAACAAGTTTAAAACCATACATGGAAAATATGATTAATTTTTGAAGTATTATTTGTATAAAACTTTAAATGTCATCCAGAAAGATTATAAACATTTGCATAATTTTGGTCTTTACAGTTTGTGTTTCTGTTGGGTATATTTCCCATCACTTTTTTTTTTTTACCCATGGTACACCAGGATAAAAAGATTATAGGAAATGGGGTCACAAGGACAAGAAGGCACTACACCAATGAAAACTTCACAAAGGGCCTAGGCTCTTCTTACTGTACTGAAAATTGCTTTTGTAGAGTGCTCAAGGCCAAGTGCATACCTATGTCAGTTAGTAGCTCTGCCAGCCCGTCTGGGTGCCCCTGAACAGTACCTCTCTTTGTGGCCATTATAGCTCAGTGTGCAAGGAAACTTAGATGCACCATTGTGCTTTCCATCCCTCCTCATTCGGACAGTCTGGCGCCAACAGCCTTGCACTGGGTGGGCTCTTCTCACTGCTTATGTTAACTGTAGTGCCTACTCAGAAATGCCCCTGCACTTCTCACAAAAAAAACGACCTAATTTCAGTACTGTGGCAGCCCTCTCCTATGTATCTATACACTGGACAGTCCATACAATCATCCCAGCACTTAATCCTCTGTGGCTGCTACTGGCAACAGCAGAGTGTACTGGAGGAAATCCTGGGCAAAGCACCCACAGTTAGCGCTACCTCCGTGAGGGCCACTGCAATTAGCTGGTTCTTTCCCAAACAATACAGAGACCACATTTCACCCAAGCAACAGCCAATTCATTCTGTCTCCAAAAAACAGTCTAGGGGTTTGTCTTTTTATGATTTATTGCTTACAGAACTTGTAACAGTTGAGGGATTGGGGCATGGGATACTCCAAAATGCTAAGTAACATTAAGCAGTGGACACTTTTCTCCTTGTAATCTAAAACCTCACAGCTAAGGACTATGAGGTAGCATCTTGGCATCTGGTTACCCTGCACGATTGCACAGATATAGGTAACCAGTGCGTATTTGGTGTTCTGTAGAGTTATAGGGAGTCACCTAAGGTTTTTACTCACAAGTCTTTACTCAAAGTCGTCTCGTTCCAGCCTCTTTCGGACATGGTTCAGTAAGTGAAACTCTCCTTCCAGACCCGATCCACTTGTAAAGAATCCTACATTCAGCTCTAGGTTAGTCCCAGGTCTCGAGCCATGCGACAGCTGAGACCCAGCAGAACAGCAACTCAGTCTATAGGTTCCTCAGAGGCAAGCAGCCCCTTGAAGCTCTCAGAACCTTCCCTGTTGGAGAAAAAACAGTCTATTTCGGGCTACAGGCTATTTACCACCTCAAAAAACACCTTCTAAATGCATCTCCCCAGGGATTGGCCAGGGTATACTAAATATACAAGCCAGTTATTTGAAAACATTCAAACTCCCAACCCGTGAAACAATGAACAGATCAGAGCAAATGATCACTGCTTCCCTGATTACAGAAGTCAAAAACTAGATTTACTAGATTTACCTAGCATCCTACGCTATAAGGGTGCTACAATGTTGTTGCTGTATCTATAATATTGGATAAAAATTATATCACTTCCCATCATTTTGATTTACTATCACAAAGACAGAAGCAGGGGGAATAGAGACTGTGACAGTGCGGTTCCCTGTCATGGTGTATGTGGCCCAGTATTTTCAACTGGTCAGGATGAGGGGCTCCAGGATGGTTGTTTGATTTGGAGAAAACATTTCTTTTAGTTTCCTCCGTAGTTGGTAGAATCCAGTTTGGGACATGCAGCATGGAGATTTTGTAGTAAACCTGGTGGGTGGAAATCTCCAATCCTGGGATTGGGTTTTAGGAATAGCCAGAACACTGATTGTGCAGGTGGGTTCTGGGCTTTTTGTAAAGTCAGGACCAGGGTTCTGGGCTCCATCTTACAGAGAAGTCCATGTGGGTGTAAGAGAGCAGCCACAACGGTGCATGTCTGCACGGGGCAGTCTGACAGGGCAGACAGAGGGCCCAAGCCTGTGGGCTGTAGAAGCAGAGAAGCTGCGAAAGAGAGAGTGCTAACAGAGGTATGGCATTTGTACATAAATCCAGGGACACTGTTTCAAAATCAGGAGAACCAAAGCACAAAGCCTCAGCAGCGGTGCTGCTAAAGCAAGCCAGGAAGCTGAATTGTACTTTTTTTTTTTTTGCATTGATGGTGGAAACCCCTGTGTGGGCAACTTTTTGTTTTGTTGGACATTTTTTCCTTTCTCTGCAATAAAAATGGGCCAATACCTGTATAAATAAAAGCCTTCCAGACATTCTAACCCAATTCCTATTCTCTAATTTTGGCTGTAGCTGGTCTTCAAATTTAAGATGGCATAGACGAGAGTGTTATTTTCCAACACACCACTAACATTCTGTCCAGTAATCCCACATAATTAAACTACCATCTGTTATTCTGTAGCCTCCTTTTGACTACATCGGAAGCTTGCATAAAACAATATGCTGCACAGCAGTGGTATGCTGGCCACACACGGTCAGATTTTATTTTACATTAGACCTGTCGGATTAACTTCATTTACCAACAACTGTGCGGTTATAAGGGCAGTTATAGGAAAGCCTGTTTCGGTAAACTGTCACACAATATACAAATCTAAACAAAAAAATCTGACTGTGTGGCCAGTTTTATATAAATGTCATAAGTCATTTGTTGTACCCGTGTGGGACACTTTACTTATACTGTTATAAAGGAATGTTTTTGCATGATACATAGGGGGCTATTTGTAAAGCAGTAAATGTGACATTTGCCCAGCTGAGCTGGTTTTGGCTAATTGAGAGGCTTTGTCTCTCTTGAATATCTCTGTGGCCGCTTGTTCCGGGATCCACACCAGTCCAGTGTTGGATGCTGAGATGAGCAGTCACAATATACTACATGTAAGAACCCTGTTTTCAGAATAGAGATCAGCCTTTCAGTGTAGGTTATTTGTATTTTTGTTATTGGGGGATGTGCAGGGTATGTACTGTATATCCTTCCACACTTCCCATTTATAATTTTCCCTTTGCGCTTTTGCAATATATATTTATGGATAATTTAATAATAAAAAATAAGGAAAAAAGCAAAAACTAATAATAATAATAAAAAATACTGTATATGCACTAGATAAACGTTTAAATACAATTTATAAAAAATATATATACATTTATTTTGATTCGGGCAAATTTTTATTCACTTTGGATTGATATATATATATCAATTTGATATATTCAATATATAATTTGTGTTTTAATTTAATTTACCTTATATAAAATTATGGCTCTGGTTTGATAATTAATTAATTAAACATATATATTTCAGGAATATACTTTGAAAGAATCTTAAAAATTAAAAATCTTTAAAAAATAAATATTAAACCAGTATCATTATATATCCTTTCTAGCATTTGTGGATACATGGCTCCACAACAGGCAATTTCTTCCTCACTCTATGTGAGATTACACAGCATTGGCATGTACCTATTTTTGTGGAACATATGAAATATTGCCAAGTAAAATAAAAAAAAAATATATATATATATATATATATAAAACTCTATCTACATACTTTACTATATAACAGGCATATTTTTTCTAGAAAGCTGTATAATCATTTTTTGATATTTACAGGGTCGTTCACGTATTTTGGCCCCAGTGGGTCCCTTGGCTTGACCCTCCAGAGATTTTTATGTTGTGTGTGGGAAAATTGTCAGCTTCTGGGCCTCTAAGCCCCAAACCAAAGCCCTCCTGGGGGCATACCATTTATATCTGGACCCCTGGCAAAAAATTGAGAGTACACTCTGATCTCATATGTTTTTAACTACAATACATTGAAAAACGTTACATGAATTCAACATTTGTAAGTGAAAAACCTTTAATTTTTATATACCGTATTTTTCGCCTTATAAGATGCACTTTTTCTTCACCAAAACTGGGGGGGGGGGGGGGGAAGTTGGTGCGTCTTATAAGGCAAATACATGGTTTCGCCTGACCGATCCGCGTTCCGCGGAGCACACCGCCGCCGCGGCTTTAGGAAAGACCGCGGCTTTGGCCTAGCTCCGGAGTGGTCGGCCATCTTAGTACACCCGTCGCGCTGACGTCATCACTGCTCTGCTCATGGATCTGTTTATCCCTAGCAGAGCGTGCGCCGCAATCTTGCCATGCATCTTCAACAACAGTGAGTTGTGGGGGCAATGTTACTGGCTATAATTACTATGTGGGGGCAATGTTACTGGGTGCTATTACTAATGTTGGGGCAATGTTACTGGCTGTTATTACTATGTGGGGGCAATGTTACTAGCTGCTATTACAGTACTAATGTGGGGGCAATGTTACTGGCTTTTATTACTATGTGGGGCAATGTTACTGGCTGTTATTACTATGTGGGGCAATGTTACTGGCTGCTATTACTAATGTGGGGGCAATGTTACTGGCTATTACTAATGTGGGGGCAATGTTACTGGCTATTACTAATGTGGGGGTGGTGTGATGGTGATGACGAGTGGGGGGCAAAAATTGTACTACAGTATTTGGTTCAGAATCTTTTTTTTCTACATTTTCCTCCTTTAAAATTGGGTGTGTCTTATATGCCAGAGCGTCTTATACGGCGAAAAATACGGTATATAAAAACAACCTGTCTAACTCAATGTATATCTATGAATGGTATTGGAAGGTTATATATTTGTATATCTATTTATTCGCTCTAATCTATTTTAGAATACAAAATATTCTTGCTTAAATATAACCCTGAAGAAGAAGACACATATGCACTCTGAAACGCGTCGAGTGCAAGAATTACAGTAATTAAAAATTATGTGATGATGTTGACAACTTTGTAAATATGTTTAAGCGTACTGTGTATTTTTATATATGTTTGTTTTATACATATTTCTTTTATATAAACATTTAATAAACAATGTACTACTTTACATACTTCCTAGGAAATTTGTGCCTTAAAAGTCCACCATAAGGGGAGTTTTGTCTTTTCTCCATTTTCACAGGATGTGGCACTTTTATGCTCAATATTGCCGACTTACATTTTTGTATGTGACATTTTCCAAACATTCACTACAGGTTAATCTTTTAAGTGTATGTATTTTAACCACTTAAAATATATAAGAAAATATATTTTTTCCTCAGTTTGGCCCGATATGTATTCTTCTACATTTTTTTGGTAAAAAAATCACAATAAGTGTATATTGATTGGTTTGCACAAAAGGTATAGGCCCAGATTCACAGAGCGATTACGCCTGCGCAACTGCTGTTGCGCGTGCGTAAGTCTAAATGTGCGCGTGCGTATAGTTGGACGCGATTCACAAAACAATATACGCCAGAAATCTACGTTTTTTGGTCCGGCGTAATTGAATTAGACATTCGCTTCCCTTCGTGCAAAACTGCGCTAGACACACCATTGATTTGCTAGTCAAATATGCTAATGAGGGAGTTACGGGGATCCACAAAAAAACGCAGTTGCTGCGCAGGCTACGCGATGTGCGCAACAGCAAAATGTTCTGTCTAAAGTTAGAGGACCTAAAAGCTGGTCTAAATTTTGAAAAAAAGTCTAATTGTCAGATAAAGCAACACTGTTAGTGAGGAGTTCAGCAGTCACACGTGTTGCCCAACAATCTGTATGCCAACATGCCAGGGGCATCGTCGCGCATAGCTATACTACTGACTTTAGATGAACAAAGAAGGAGGAGGGCACGGAGGATGGCACTAAGGAGGGCACGGGAGATGTTTTTTTAATTTTTTTATTTGCTTATATAAAATTTACAATTTAAATTAATCTAATACAATATTCTTATCTGATACAAGCCCCTCACTCTTCACTTGATATATCACACACGCATAGACATCTATGGCATGAGTGATTCTGAGGTGTCTCGCATCTTCAGATTCACCCCTCATGCCATCATGGAATTACCACAACCCTGCAGGAGGACATCACCAGCCCAACACATGGCACCACCCATGACACCCATGACAGCTACATATACAATCAGAGCCCCATCCCCACAGATTTCCAACAGAACATGTATGGGGACAGCTGGCTGGTTGGTGAGTGACATGGGTGGCAGGCATGACTGTCCCCCCCCCATGATGCACACATCACAAGTGGCACATGCATGACTAACATCCTCCTGTCTTTTCCCTTCAAGGTGACTCTGCATATGCACTGGTACCCCATCTCATGACCCCATCTCATGCCAGCTCACATTATGCATCTTTGCACGTTAAACACACACATTAATCATGGCACAATGAGAATGCATGCATGCACACCACTGTGGTCCCTAGCACACACACCCCACATCCTCATCACATTGGATTGGCACCAGTCCACCATGCAGGACTTGTGAGCTGCAACGCCATGCCACGGCTCCAATTATGTCACTGTACATTCATACACCATTCACACAGACCTGGCGATCACTTCTCCACCACAAATGAGGGTGACACCCCTTTTCCCGCAGGAATATCACCCCCACATTCCAAAATCATACACAAACAGAACCAAAAAAATTAAATAAATGACGAGCAAAAATAAAAAATGCCCAGCAAAAATATAATTTAAACAAAATAACAACAAAGACATAAAAGACAATCACTCTGCAAAACAGTCCCCAAATATCTCAAAGACACGTCACAAACAAACAAAAGCACCTTGCTGTAGAGGGAGGGATACAAAGGGATGTACTTTTGCAAAGGAAGTGCATTTGTGTCTGTCTATTTATGCTGTCTGCGTAGTTCATAAAGTTGCCCTAGTCCATTTCCAATTTCACTGATTGCGCCGCTCCCGAGTTGTGAGCATGCGCACAACGGAGCTGACATGGTTTCCTTCACGCGCGCATGCGCGAGTCGGCCGGCCCTTCATTTGCATGGGGTCACGGCTCATTTCAATGTAACACGCCCACGTCCTTCCCAATTTGTATTACTCCTCCTTACGCCTCAGGAAAAAACCTTACGTTTGCGCAAGCTCTTGCGTAAAAGCTACGTGAATCGCCGGATTACGCGGCTAGATTGCGCAAGTCTAACGGAAAAGTGGTGCGCTACGCCGGAATGATAATGCGCCGATCTACGTGAATCTGCCCCATAGTGTCTCCAACATAGGGTATAGTTTTATGGCATTTTTATTATTATTTTTTTGTACTAATAATGGCGGCGAAGTGCGATTTTTATCGCGACTACAACACTATGGTGGACACATCGGACAATAAAAATGCACTGATTACTGTGTAAATGACACTGGCAGGGAAGAGGTTAACCCCTAGGGGGCAAGGAAGGGGTTAAGTGTGTCCTAGGGAGTGATTCTATCTGTGGGGGGTTACGAGTGACACGACACTGATCACTGCTCCCGATGACATGGAACAGTAGATCTCTGTCCTGTCACTAGGAAGAACAGGGAAATGCCTTGTTTACACAGGCATCTCCCTGTTCTGCAGCTCTGTGACACAATCGCCAGACACGGGGGAACACCGGCGGGATTTTCAAAGCAACGTATAGGCACGTTTCTTTGCCCACACGAGCCATTCTGCCGACTAACCATCTGGAAATGTTTGGTGATTATCACATTTAGTTTTAAAAAGATGTAGTATTATGGCATTATGACATATGGTGGCTCTTTTTCCAGTTGCAACCCGCATAACATATACACTATATTACCAAAAGTATCGGGACACCTGCCTTTACACGCACATGAACTTTAATGGCATCCCAGTCTTAGTCTGTAGTGTTCAGTATTGAGTTGGCCCACCTTTTACAGCTATAACATCTTCAACTCTTCTGGGAAGGCCGTCCACAAGGTTTAGGAGTATGTCTATGGGAATGTTTGACCATTCTTCCAGAAGCGCATTTGTGAGGTTAGGCAGTGATTTGAACGAGAAGGTCTGGCTTGAAGTTTCCGCTCTAATTAAGGTGTTCTACCGGCTTGAGTTCAGGACTCTGTGCAGTTCAGTCAAGTTCCTCCACCCCAAATGTGCTCATCCATGCCTTAATGAAGCTTGCTTTGGGCACTAATGTGCATACATGTTGGAAGAGGAAGGGGCCATCCCCAAACTGTTCCCACAAAGTTGGAAGTATAAAATTGTCTTACGACAAAACGTACGTAGGAGTGGCCATCAGCGCGTATCACGTCATCGCTTTTGTGGAAGTGAGCTACACACACACGGAGAACAGCTGACAGGACCCGATCGGATTACACGCCGCGTTCTGTTTTACATGCCAGTTGACATCAGTCGAATTGTAAGTGCAATCTATCTTATTAAAAAAGCTTCAATCTCACAGTACTTTACTATGGAACGTTACTATTTTCTTTCCTTTAATGTATGAGCGTAAACCTCTTATATGCTGGTGACTGCTGCTGAGGATCTAACTCCCTGGTTCCATCTGCTGGATTTGAGTCTGATTGAGAGGACTATAAACATCTCTGAGCCCGTTTGACCGCTTTATTAACGGTCAGTGGATCTGGTAAGCAGACTATATTCATCACACGGGTGTTTTGCTTTTGGTGGAAGAGAACCAACTCTATTTTTTGAACATTTCACCATAACCCTCCTATATTTTCTCAATTTTTTTATTAATTTGGGTTTATCACGTATTCTATAGGGCTGTACCTTTTTTGTATTTATATCCACAGGAACTGCCAGATAAACTAGCTCTTCTAGAAAACTTTAAAGCTGCAAGACTATTAGTATTGGTCAGGGCATACATGGTAACTTTACCATACTACACAGCAAAGAGAGATTTTCTAAAATATAGTAGATTTTTGGAACATCCAGTTTATGTAGAAAGTCATAAAAATGATGCCAAGCAATATATGGAACCTGTGCATAATATAGCGATCTGGTTACAAAATGCATGTCTAACACCCAATAATCAATGAGGCTGTCACATACATTTACCTGCTCAGTCTGACCCTTAGTGATGGATGAATTTGATATGGAGTTTCTGGGAACAGGGGGAGGAAGGATCAATATTCTTTCATTAAGTTTCATGTTTATTTCCTCATTAGAGATGTGTCACATTAGCAGTATAATCCAATAATATTAAAACAATTAATAAAAATGTCTAAGCTTCAAAATGATTAAAATTCAAACATGGTGTACCACCTCCTATACATGTTTAGGGTGCTAATTAGATCTATCTATTAATTTCTAGTCTTAGGCCGTGTACACACTATCAGTCCATTCGACGAGAGCAGTCCGAAGGTCCGAAGGACCGTTTTCATCGGTTAACCGACGAAGCCGACTGACGGTCTGATGTGCCTACACACCATCGGTAAAAAAAACGATTGTGTCAGAACGCGGTGACGTAAAACACACGACATGCTGAAAAAAAAGTTCAATGCTTCCAAGCCTGCGTCGACTTGATTCTGAGCATGCGCGGCCTTTTGATCGGTTTTGACCCATCGGTCAGGCGTCCATCGGTTCACTTTTAGAGCAAGTTTTCTGTTTTTGGACCGAAGAACAACTGACCGATGGGGCCTACACACGATCGGTTTGGACCAATGAAACTGAACTTCAGTCCGTTTTCATCGGTTTTGACCGATCGCGTGTACCCGGCCTTAGTTTTGATAACGTTAGGACAATTCATATCTATATCTTAAAATGATGTATACCTTGGCACTGTTACGCAGTCATTCTTCAGGAACTGATATTACGTATGGCTATAATCAGGGTTTGATATCATGTTTGGTCAGCCAGTTGCCTGGACCACATTTAAGATGTAAATGTCCTTGAAGGTGGTTAGGCTGATTATTCTGTTCTATATAATAATGGGTTTCTGTGAACTACAATATCCTTCTGTAAGTCCACCTTAATGTTTTTGATCCAAGAATAAATACAGAAATTAGGCTAACGCCAGTTGTGGCATACTGCAACTGAAAGAAAGGTGGACAAGATTACATAATTAAAGCAGTATTAAACCCAAAGGCCCAGATTCACAGAGCGATTACGCCTGCGCAACAGGAGATGCGCATGCGTAAGTCGAAATGTGCGCGTGCGTTTCGATGCGCGGTATCCCCAGTACTTTTTTTTGTCCCGCGTAATTTCGTTAGACTGGCGCATCCGTCCGCGCAAAAGTGCGCTAGACAGACCATTGATTTGCTAGTCAAATATGCTAATGAGGGACTTACGGGGATCCACAAAAGAACGTTGGGCCACGCAGGCGACGCAGTGTGCGCAACAGCAAAATGTCCTGTCTAAAATTAGAGCATATACTGTAAAAGCTGGTCTAAAAAGAGAAAAAAAGTCTACTTGTTAGATAAAGCAACACTGTTAGTGAGGAGCTCAGCAGTCACACGTGTTGCACAACAATCTGTATGCCAATATGCCAGGGGCATCGTCGCGCATAGCTATACTACTGACTTTAGATGAACAAAGAAGGAGGAGGGCACTGAGGAGGGCACTAAGGAGGGCACGGGAGATTTTTTATTTTTTTTGCTTATCTAAACTTTACAATTTAATCTAATTTAATTTAATCTAATCTAATACAATATTCTTATCTGATATAAGCCCCTCACTCTTCACTTGATATATCACACACGCATAGACATCTATGGCATGAGTGATTCTGAGGTGTCTCGCATCTTCAGATTCACCCCTCATGCCATCATGGAATTAACCACAACCCTGCAGGAGGACATCACCAGCCCAACACATGACACCACCCGTGACACCCATGACAGCTACATATACAATCAGAGCCCCATCCCCACAGATTTCGAACAGAACATGTATGGGGACAGCTGTCTGGTTGGTGAGTGACAAGGGTGGCAGGCATGACTGTCCCCCCCCCATGATGCACACATCACAAGGGGCACATGCACTACTAACATCCTCCTGTCTTTTCCCTTCAAGGTGACTCTGCATATGCACTGGGACCCCATCTCATGACCCCATCTCATGCCAGCTCACATATGCATCTTTGCATGTTAAACACACACATGAATCATGCCACAATGAGAATGCATGCATGCACACCACTGTGGTCCCTAGCACACACACCCCACATCCTCATCCATGGGATTGGCACCAGTCCACCATGCAGGACTTGTGAGCTGCAACGCCACGCCACGGCTCCAATTATGTCACTGTCACATTCATACACCATTCACACGGACCTGGGGATCACTTCTCCACCACAAATGAGGGTGACACCCCTTTTCCGGCAGGAATATCACCCCCACATTCCAAAATCATACACAAACAGAACCAAAAAAATTAAATAAATGACGAGCAAAAAAAAAAAAAGCCCAGCAAAAATATATTTTAAACAAAATAACAACAAAGAAAACACATAAAAGACAAAAATCACTCTGCAAAACAGTGCCCAAATATCTCAAAGACACATCACAAACAAACAAACAAACGCTAATAAACAAAAGCACCTTGCTGTATAGGAAGATCCCAAAGGGATGTGCTTTTGCTAAGGAAGTGCATTTGTGTCTGTCTATTTATGCTGTTTGCGTAGTTTACTAAGTTGCCCGGGTCCACTTCCAATTTCACTGATTGTGCCGCTCCCGAGTTGTGAGCATGCGCACAGCGGAGCTGACCATGGTCTCCTTCAAGCGCACATGCGCGAGCCGGCCGGCCCTTCATTTGCATGGGGTCACGGCTCATTTCAATGTAACACGCCCAGGTCCTTCCCAATTTGTATTACTCCGCCTTACGCCTCTGAAAAAAACTTTACGCATGCGCAATTTTCTTCGCAAAAGCTACGAGAATAGGGTGATTACGCGGCAAAATTGCGCAAGTCTAACGTAAAGGCGGTGCGCTACACCGGTCCAATAATGCGCAGATGTACCTGAATCTGGGCCAAAGTTTTTCTCAACGTGATTCCTCTCAAGCCTGCCTTGTATACACACGATCGAAAAATAAAATGCTCGAGCAAAGCGAGGTGATGTACAACACGTACGACAGCACTATAAAGCGGAAGTTCCATTCGAATGGCGCCACCCTTTGGGCTGCTTATGCTAATTTCCCCGTCTCATAGCTTGCTTCTGAGCATGCATGTTTTTTCCCCCTCGTTAAAGCGTACACACGACCGTTTTTCACGACATAAAAAATAGAGCAAGTTTTTTCGTCGAGAAAAATGCCCTGGAACCTACACACAACCGTTTTTCATGACCAATTAAAAAAATTGCATTTTCTCGTCATGAAAAACGGTCGTGTGTACGCGGCATTAGAAGTAATGACTGTATTTGTTCCTTTTTTAACTTTCTTGATGATTTAGCTAGGAGCTCTGTTGTTTTATAAAAGCTCAATCTCTCCAGTAGACTGTAGCAGTTTGCAAGGATGAGGCAAACAACTTAACATTTGCAGGGGTGATTAAAATTATTAACTTATATTTATTCATGCGAAACCTTTATCCCAAGAGGAAAAAATTGTGTGCTGTGCTGTAAAAAATTATAAAGTGTGGGCTAGAATTTGGCTTCAATTTGTTTAGTGTATATAAATCTGTGAATACATTTTACACTACCCTTCCCCAAGACTGACAATGCTTCTGTCTGCTGTGCCTCCTGTTCACCATTCCTCCAGAATGGTGTCTCACTAAAACAAGAGGCATGTAATGCCCCGTACACATGATCGTACACATGATCTGGCTTTTGCCTGGCCAAACTCACATTGGAATTCCGACAGAATTCCATCGGAGTAAAAGAGAACATGTTCTCTATCTAAACCCGGATGGAATTCATCGGAATATCCGATGGGGCATACACTGGGTCGGAATTTCCGATGGAAAAAGTCAGTCAGACTTTTTCCATCGGAAATTCCGATCATGTGTACAGGGCTTTACTGGCCACGGAGGGGGAAAGCCAAATAAAAGAAAACTGATGCAGACACCACATCTAATGATTGGTAAGCTGCACTATAATACATGTTTTGGTTTTAATACTGCTTTAAGTCATAGTCCTTTCCAAAATGCAAACATGTAAAGGCTAGCATTGATTGGTTACTAGCTGGACTCTTTTACTAAATGATGTTACCCTAGTGGACCTATTAGACTATAACTATAAGCACTAAACTTATTCTCTCTGGAGAAGAGACGCTTGAGAGGAGATATGATAGAAATAAACACATACGTCAATGGTGATACTTGCATATGGAATAAACTATTCAGTCTCAGGGAGTGCAAGAGGACATGGGGCCACTCAATGAAGCTGGAGGAGAAGCGGTTTAACCTTAAAGTGGAGGTTCACCCTCCAAAAAAAATTCTAGCATGCCATGGAGAACACCCACCGACCGGCAGTATGCCGTTTTTTTTTTTTTCCCGTACATACCTTTTTACAGGCTTTCTTCCCCTCCGGCGATCCCGTGGTACTGGGCGTTTACAATCACAGGCTGTGATTGATGTCCCTCAGCCCGGCGCATACAGCGCGTCACGAGATGCCGAAGGAACTCGAAAGTCGGTGCGCAGGTGCCGTATAGGGTCGCACCGACGTTCGGGTTCCTTCGGCATCTCGTGACGCGCTGTATGCACCGGGCTGAGGGGACGTCAATCACAGCCGAAGGATCGGAAGAGAGCCCGTAAAACGGTATCTACAGATAAAAAAAAAAAAAATGGCATACTGCCGGTCGGGTGGGCTCCATGCCCTGCTAGAAATTTTTTGGAGGGTGAACCACCACTTTAAACTGCATAGGTTTTTTTTTACTATCAGGGTGGTGAAGATGTGGAATTCACTTTCACAATCGGTGGTGTCAGCATGAAGTTATGATAGCTTTAAAAAACTCTTGGACGTGTATCTTAGCGAGCACAGTTTGCAAGTATACGGGAAATTATTCTGAACACCTATACCTACACAGGTTAAACTGGGTGGAATGGTGTCTTTATTCAAACTTACCAACTATGTAACTATGTAACTCTACCAGTTGTTAGTGCATGTTTTAGATGCACAAAACAATCTAAGCTACAGTAGGCACGCTTTTGGTTTTACTTTAAAAATGGGACCAATGAGCACCATAAATATCCTGTAAAGGTTAGTGCCAAGGCATCCCTTTTTTTAACATAACCAACGAGTCCACCAGTAAAACTTGACTGTACCAAATGAATTTACAAATTAGGGCGGTAGCTTTCTTTACCTCAGTGCAGTCCTCCTTCACTTACCTCATCCTTTGATTTTGCTTTTAAATGTCCTTATTTCTTCTGAGAAATCCTTACTTCCTGTTCTTCTGTCTGTAACTTCACACAGTAATGCAAGGCTTTCTCCCCGGTGTGTAGAAAGCCTCTTGAGGGGGAGGGGGCGAGCAGGAGTGTCAGGACGCCCACTAACACATAGCTCCTTTCTCTATCTGCAAAGTGGAGAGTGTCCTGACTTGCCTGCTCGCCCCTCAAGAGGCTTTCTCCACACCAGGGAGAAAGCCTTGCATTACTGTGTGTAGTTGCAGACAGAAGAACAGGAAGTGAGGATTTCTCAGAAGAAATAAGGACAATAAAAAGCAAAATCAAAGGATGAGGTAAGTGAAGGAGGACTGCACTAAGTTAAGGAAGCTACCGCCCTAATTTGTAAATTCATTTTGTACAGTCAAGTTGTTTATCTTTTATTTTTCTGTGTCTATTTACTGGTGGACTCGTTAAAAAAAAGGGATGCCTTGGCACTAATCTTTACAGGTTAGTGACTGACTGCACTAGGGTAAAGGAAGCTATTTAGGGAAAACATTTTTTACCTTTGCAACCCCTTTAAATTAGTTTGAGCAACATAATCATCTTAAACGCAATTTTTATTGGAAATTACATGTGCATGCGATAGAACATATCACATATGTCATCTGCTGTGTAATAAATGTAAAGTGTAGATAAAGCTACATATAAGAAAACAGGAATTACTGCAACGTCTTACTTTGAAACTTGCACTACAAATAGTGTGCATGATGTAAAACACTTGCATGGCTTTTTCCAGGCCTGTTCATGTTACATCCATAGTCATTTTCTTTGTAATGTGATTGCTGATAATTGACTAGAGAATTGGTCCCTGTGCAGAAATTATAGCAGTAACTACAGTACATGTTTTCAATTTTCACAAATAGGATGTATAGCATCACATAAATCACTACACCAGAGTGGAGCGCTCACTCAATAATGTACAACCCTAAAACAAATTGTAATCCTTAAAAAGATAGCATAGAAACAAGATAAGGTAGCTGATAAAATATTTGCTTTATATTCCACGGTAGCTGTACTCATAAACAAACACCAAAAGTAAATGCTAACCCTCCAAGTTGTTAGTGAGCAGACTAGACCCACCCCCTTCCATTCAACGCTAACCTTCCTATTGTTTGTGCCCTAGAAAGTGAGCACAGAGCATTTTCCTTTTAATAAACACAAAGCAGATGGAACTAAGGCTGGCCATGCACATGATTGTTTTGTATTGTTTGAACAAGATTTAACAAACGTGGGAATTATAAGGATCCTAGGTACCATCAGTAATGACTGATAAGCATAGGAGCCTTAGAGGAAAGAATTTCCAACTAGTTTGGAAATTATTCTCAGCAGAGGATTATTTTTAGTTCATCCTATCATTCCAAGCAATCATTCCGATTAAATTGCCGCTGCCATTTAATTAAGAAACAATTGTAAACAACAATGGATTATCCTTAAATTGCATAATATATTAAAATAATGTCAATATGGGTTGCTATAGTTTGTATAGCATTCTGATAATTCCAAAAACGATGGCACTGTCAATTTTTAAGAATTGTTCACTAGCGTAAAATTCACATTAAAAGCTTTCAAAAGAATAAACATTACTTTTCAATAAAATGTATTTAAATTGATGCTTAACGTGGTTTCCTATTAGCACATTATTATTATTATAATGAAATGCTTTTCAAATTACTGTACACCCTTTTCCCAAATGAGCTTACAAACTTACGTGGCTTGCACGACCATGCATGCACACAGAGACAGCATGTTCAGCAGCCAATGCATTTATGGATATTTTATGCGTTAGAACACGTTTTTTTAAATCCTGCAAAATTCTGCTTATAATTCATTTGATCACATGTTCCCAAATATCCCATCCATCCCCCCCTGCCATTAAAAAACACAATTTCCCTGTGCAGATTGCATACCATCCCCTGGGAATGTGGTCACCAATGATAATATGAAAGCAACACCAGCCCCCAACCCCCCCCCCCCCTCCTGGTTTATTTCACAAGCTTGCAGACACTTTGTGGTAGTATTAAATAATAAGTCATCATGTCCACGTATGACCTCAACATCACCCCTTCTTCTTTTTTTGATTTTCCAGTCCAGCAATTAAACAGAAAAAAAAAATCCACCCCTTTGATAAATCTGACGCTTTGTTTTCAAATTACACCGTGATTTTCACGCATCATTTTTACTACTTTCCAAAACTGACAGCACAATGGGAATGGCTGGTGTAACCTGCATATTCCACATTCCCAAAGATCCCAGTCCAATAAAAAAAATAAAAAAAGGAAGCTATATATGCAAATGGAGAACGTATTAATGCCAAGCTGAATGAGCTGGTGTTTGACAGTACATAAATCTTAGCTGGTATCCAAGGCTGCAGCATCCTGCATAATTTGTCATGGCAATAAAAGGAAAATGCAAGGGAACACCATTTCAGGTACATAGGTCCATGTTGTAATAAACCTTTGCCGTATAAAACAGGAAAGATACCATTTCATTCGGCACCTCTCCTCTCCATACTGTGGTGTAACCAAATCACAGCAGGATTTGTCGTTCACCTGATCTGGTGTCAGCCTACAAGCATTGTTTTCATGTCACGCCACTTCATTGTGCCTCTTACCTTTTTGCGTTGTTTTCGTTTCAACCGGTCTGTCCAGCTAGGAGTCCCAATATCCCGTCCAACTTGCGAGTGACAAAATCCCAAATGAAGGCATTTCCGATCGCTGCTCTGGGCTACAAGATCCTTGTTTATTGTGTGCTGGTGCTGATGTTGCTGACTTGTAATCCTGGTTGTGTGCATCAATCATGCATCTCTCTGTCTACTGTGTTTCCCAAATACTGGAGATGCTGGGATTTTTTTTTTCCTAGGCTTCCCCTATTTGTATTAATGGATGGAATTAGAAAGCTACTTGCTTAGGAGAGGAGGAGGAGGAGGAGGAGGGGGAGTAACAAATACAATAGAGCATGCGCATGGCAGATCATTAGTGTCTCTCTTTGAGACGCACAAACACATCCAGTGGGTAAAGAAAAAATAGCAGTGGAATACAGTATAGGATTGTGTGTCTGGGTGTTACATTGTAACAGGCATAAAGCGGGTATTTCTCTCTAAATTAGCTAAAAAATATATATAGACAAAAAATAACATAATTACATTTTAGAGTGAAGTGGTAGATGAATAGCTGAAGCGGTCGACAGAGAGATCCAACAGCATACATTATGTATACACGCAGAGACTCCCTCTCTCTCCTTCTCTAGATTTATTTCAAGTATGGATACACTCGCTATATCAATGTAAAAGGACAGCCAAGTCTGTTAGGCTAAATTCACATTCATCTCATGTGTCTGCTTTATTTAAACCTTTCGCTGCCAGAGATGTTTTTTAATCTTTTGCACACATTTAATAAAAACATATCAGCCCTGAAAACAGCAAAACATTTTATTTTTTTGTGAAATTAGAGACCCTTGAGAATAAAATAGTGGCAGTTCAGAATTTTTATGTTACACGATCTATACGCAACAGTTTATCAAGTGCAAATTTTTGTAAAAGATATACTAATATTAAAGGGGTTGCAAAGTCAGAAGTTTTTTTTATCTTAAAGCGGTTGTAAACCGTTGGACTTTTTTTCCCCCCACACCCTGCAAGGTAAAGGCATGATGTGCTAGTATGCATGGCATACTAGCACATTATGCTAAATGTACCTTAAAACAAAGCCCTCCTGCGCTGAGATCTCACGATCACTTTAGTTCTAGGTAACAGAAATGCTGGAGTTGAAGTGATTAAATAGATACCAGACATGTCAAGCCTTAAAAACTGCATGTGCCTGTGAAACAATGACAAACCTATGTACCCGAAACGTTCCATAGGTGACACTTTAAAAGCCCCCACTGTTCATCAGGTTATTGTTAATTATGAATAATGTCTCCAGAATTATTGCTCTCACAGTGGCATGCATAGTGATTTGTAACATGTTCAGCACATTTGATGTTTTCATACGTAGGCACCCCTGACACGCATATGTCTGTGCATATGAGGGGTGGGCAGGCTCAACATACTTTTTGGGGAGAGGTTAAACCGGTAGTAAAGTCTACTTTGTGATTTGTATGTATAGGCAAGCCTATAATAAGTCTTACCTGTAGGTAAAATGAATATCTCCTAAATGTGCACTGTTTAGAAGATATTCACACTGGATGCAGCTGGTGACATCACCGGCGCAGGCGCTCCTTTAGAGCACCATGTTGGAACCGAGGGCTCCCTCACCCATGGGCGGGAGTGATGTCATCACAGCTCTGGCCTCTCCCCACAGTCAGAGGAAGACTGTGGAAGATGGAAACCATGTCAGCCATGACAGTGCTCCACTGGAGGGCTTTGTTCTAAGGTAAGTATTTCATAATGTGCTAGCGTGTGATGCATACTAACTAGCACATTATGTAATTGTCTTACAGGGGATTTTTTTTTTTTACTGCTGTGGTTTAAAACCGGTTTTACAACTTGCCGACCAGCTGCAGTAGTTATACAGCGGCAGGTCAGCTCTATTCAGGGTTGCCAACCGTCAGTAAATTTAAAAGCAGTTTGTAAAATCCGTAATTTTTGCATCTGTCCATAAATGTCCATTAACGACATACAGACTACACGTCCATAATGGACATTCATGGACAGATGCAAAAATTACAGATTTTACAAACTGTTTTTAAAATTACTGACAGTTGGCAACCCTGACTCTATTGCGCAAATCGCCGTAGGTGTACGTCGCTTTGTGCAATAGATTTAGTGGGTGCATGTGGCGCCTGAGCTGATGCGCATGGCCGGCGGCCGTGATGTCTGCCAGCCACTCGGGATCGCTCCACAGAGAGCCCAATCAAGGTGAACACAAAGATACTGTTCTGTCAGGGGAGTGATCGTATGTTGCTAGAGATAGGAACAACAATCTCTCTGTACTCCCTGTCAGTCCACTCCCCCCACAGTTAGAAACACCTCCAAGGGAACATATTTAACCCATTGATCACCCCCTAGTGTTAACCCCTTCCCTGTCATTGTCATTTATACAGTAATTAGTGCATTTTTATAGCACTGATGGCTGTATAAATGTCACTGGTCCCACAAAAGATCACTGATCACCACCATTATTATTTAAAAAAAAATTCCATAAATCTATCCCCTATTTTTTTAGATGCTACAACTTTTGCCAAACCAATCAATCGTTTATTGCAATTTTTTATTTTTTTTACCAAAATGTAGAAAAATACATATTGGCCTAAAATGACAAATTTTATGGGGGGGATTTGTATTATAGTCTTTTTTTGTTTATAGCATGTATATTGTGGGGGGAAAAAAGGATTTTGTTTGGCTACAACGTCGCACGACTGCCCACTTATCAGTTAAAGGGACGCAGTGCTGTATCGCAAAAAATGGCTTGGTCATTAAGGCCTCGTACACACGATCAAATCTGTCTGCTGGAAATGGTCTGCTAGACCGTTTCAGCAGACAGATTCGATCGTGTGTTGGGCGAGCCGACGGATTTGGCCACCTGACAGATTTCAAAGCATGCTTTGAAATCTATCTGGTGGGAACCCGTCCGCCCGACATGTCTGCTTGTTAGTACACTTACCAGCAGACATGTCGTCTCGCACCGGCGCCGAATGGATCGGCGCATGCGCGGAAGTGTTTTACTTCCTGGTGCGGTGACGTGGCGGCGTCAACGTCACCGCCACGTCACCGACACGTCAGCGCGCTGTCTGCTGGCGGGGATTTTGGTTTGCTCGTGTGTACATGCGAGCAAACCAAAATGACAGCAGACAGATTTGTTCAAATCGGTCGGACAGACCGTTTTGAACAAATCTATTGCCTCGTGTGTACGAGGCCTAAGGGAATCCTTCCTGGTGTAGTATTGTATTCTGACAGTGGAGAGCCTTCCCTACTGTGAGAACACAATGATCAGTGTTGCCGGCTACAGCAGGCGGCAATGACTGTTCAAGAAAAAACCTGACATGCTGGTTATACACAAATTGATCGCTAGATTGAATTGTGTCCAACCAGCCTCCCCATACATAGATCGAAATTCAGTCAGCCCCTGCTTAAGGGGGTTGTAAAGGATTTTTTTTTTTTTTTATTATAATAAGCTGTCTTTACATGCAGACATTCCTCTTTTCACTTCCTCATTGTTCGATTTTGCTCAGAAGTTGCTCTATTTCTTCTCTGTTCTGTTCACTTCCTGCTTGTCTGATTGTTACTCACCACCGTGAAGGGGGGCTTTACTGCGGTGGTCAGTGATGTGCTCTCCCCCTCCTGGGAACTACATCTGTGCGGCAGGACGCTCTCTACGTGTTAGAGACTTCAAGGAGGTGGGAATTACTGGGCGTGCCACAATTCATACTGGGAAATGTAGTTCTTACATGAACGAGCACCGCAAACCAGGAAGTGAATGAGAGAACAGAAACTAGAACGCCGGAGGTGATATAGATGAAGGAATTTAATAGGTATTTACTCGTCTTTTAACAGAATCATTACACGATTCTGTCTGTCTACCTTGCAGACATTAATTTTAAGCAAAAAAATGTTTTCCTTTACAACTCCTTTAACCAGACAATTTTTGATCCAGGTTCACCTAGTAAAATGAAAGGAAATAAAGAAAAAGATAAACTCATTCAGTCAACACAGGATTGGTAAACTGCAGTATACCGTATCATATTTCAGTTTTTGGATTTAGATATGATTCAAGGTAAGCATTGAAATGATAACACACTATGTACACCTTTTGAAAACACACTGCGCATTACCTTCACAGTATGTCCAGTCTTGGAAACCCATTCAGGAAACCTATATTTTATCCTCAGCCCTTAAATTGTTACACAGTTTGAGAGATAAGGACATGGGTAAACATGCATGTGATATTTATTCTATTGCAGTCATTTTTATGATGCACAGACCCAGCTATGCAGGTTACACCACAAACAACAGTAATAGTAAGAATTGACAGTATCCATGCATTGTTAACAGCTGTAATGGCAAGATATTACAGCAACAAAGCATTGGAAGGATTTTGTTTAAGTAGAAATAATCAACATTCCTGAGATTCGGTCAAGCAGAATAATTTTCAGTTTTTTAACATATTTTTTTTTCAATTGTGTATCCTCCTGTGAATCACCCATGTGGAATCCCAGACATAATTCAATATACAAATTCTCCTAGTTAAGTTAAGTCACAACAAAAGTGTTGCTTGTATGCATTTGTCACACTTAAATAATCCAAGAGAAAGCCATACTTTACAGAGCTGCAGCCTCATCTAGTTTTCATTTTATTTCCCCTGCTTGATACTATTCATAGGCTTGGAAACTTGGTGCACCTCAATGCTTAGGGCAGCACAGACTAACAGACTGCTTTAGGACATCTAAATGCCAACATAGTGCAGTGACATCAAAAGACAGAGCTATGATTACATTTTCTGTTGAGCTGTTCATTCATCTTATAGTCGTATAGACTACATTTTTGCTCCCCACTTTGCTTTAAGTTGGTCTCCTTTGGCAACTATAGAATTTTGCATATGGACTGACCACTTTCCCGTATGTGCTTTTTTTTTTTTTTTTATTCCAACTGCTATCGAGCATTGTTCAACGTGGCATTTGAACAAGACACTATTAAGAGACCCAGAAGTTCAGGCAGAAATAGTGGCAGCCATTGGCGAATTTTAAGATGTCCATTTATATGGCTCTACTTCTAAACCCTATAAATGGGAAGCCTTAAAAGGTAACTCCACTTTCTTGGGTAAAACAAATAGCAAATAAAGTAAAAAAAAAATAGCATATACAATTGCAACACAAGTCATATTTTTATTGAATGTTATTAAAAATTACCCCCCAGGGAACATGTATCAATGGAAATTTTTTTTTTTAAAACGGCCGTTTGCGGAGCAGCCATTTTAATGATGCTTAAAGTGAAAAAATAAAATAAAAATCCTTTAAATATCACACCTGCTGGGTGTTTATAGTAGTGGCACGTGTTTAGAAATGTCCCTGCACAACATGAAATGATCAAAAAAAAAAGTAATTAATTCTACTTGCGCAAGTTCTGTGTGGCAACATTATGTCAAATATTTTAGCGGTGGTGGGGGGGCCATTATTGTTGTGTGAAAGAAATTTTTTAGAAAAAAGGGCACCCCTCAAACATACTGTAATTGGAGCGCAACAAGGAGCCACGTGCAAAGTATTGCATCAAAAATTGTTATTAGGCGCCCCTGTTGAACAGGGGCAGAAAAATTGTGCATTGGGCACAACACAACACTTGCAACCCCTCCCAATTACTCCAATTGGAGCGCAACAAGGAGCCACGTGCAAATTATTGCATCAAAAATTGTTATTAGGCATCCCTGTTAAACAGGGGCTGAAAAATTGTGCCTTGGGCACAACACAACACTTGCAACCCCTCCCAATAACTCCAATTGGAGCGCAACAAGGAGCCACGTTCAAATTATTGTATCAAAAATTGTTATTAGGCGCCCCTGTTAAACAGAGGCTGAAAAATTGTGCCTTGGGCACAACACAACACTTGCAACCCCTCCTAATAACTCCAATTGGAGCGCAACAAGAAGCAACGTGCAAATTATTGCATCAAAAATTGTTATTAAGCGCCCCTGTTAAACAGGGGCTGGAAAATTGTGCCTTGGGCACAACACAACACTTGCAACCCCTCTCAATAACTGCAATTGGAGCGCAACAAGGAGCCACGTGCAAAGTATTGCAACAAAAATTGTTATTAGGCGTCCCTGTTAAACAGGGACTGAAAAATTGTGCCTTGGGCACTGGTGGCAGAGCCCAGAAACACAACATTTCTTACTAGCTATCAGCAAGAAAAGTGAGGAGGAGAAGGATATTCCATCAGCAGCATAAGAGGACAGTCACTCAGCATCAGCAGTCTAAAAGGGATCCGACATTTCAACAAAAAATATATTATTCATTAATATCAGCATCAGGTGCTTGGTAGCTGGTGTTGATCCAAGCCTGATTCATTTTGATGAAGGTCAGTCGATCAACAGAGCTGGTGGAGAGGCGCACCCTGTGATCAGTGACAAAGCCTCCAGCAGCACTGAATGTCCGTTCTGAAAGAACACTGGATGCAGGGCAAGCCAGTAGCTCAATTGCGTACTGGGCAAGCTCTGGCCAGTGATCCATCCTCAAGACCCAGTAAGCCAGAGGATTTTCGGTGGGGAAGGTGTCCAAGTCGGATCTTGCCCCTAGATATTCCCGGACCATGTAAAGCAGACGATGGCGATGGTTGCTGGAACCGGTCAGACCTTGGGGCTGCGGACTAAAAAACTGCCTGAACGCATCGGTCAGACGACCACCTTCTCCACCGCCCCTTCTGTGACTCACCGAAGCCTCAGCAAGACGTTGTCCAGAGCCAGGTTTTGGTAATCCCCCCGGTTCTGGGAACGCATTGCACAGACCCTTCTGCAAGGCCTCCCGCAGAAGTTTCATCTTCTGCTCCCTCTGCGATGACAACATAAGGTCCGCAACCTTACTCTCGTAACGTGGATCAAGGAGAGCCGCCAGCCAGTAATGATCCCTCTCCTTAATAGCACGTACACGAGGATCCTTACGCAGGCTTTGCAGAATCAGGGAGGCCATGCAGCATAGGTTTGCTAGGTTTGCTGAGGCATTCGGGCCACAGTCCTCTGGGTCACTGAGGACGACAGGATCCACAGGCACCTCATCCCAGCCACGTAAAACTCCACGTGCTCCTTGGGACTGTAAATGATCCCTTGAAGACTGCTGCTGCTGAGTGCTAGGCTCCACCTCCATGCTGCTGATACAATCCTCCTCCTCCTCCTCCTCCTCCTCCTCCTCCTCCTCATCCTGTTCCTGTGTGCTAGGTGGGCAAGCAGGACCACTGTCTGGGTAAAGGGGGCCTTGAGAGGTAAGGAAGTCCTCCTCTTCCTCCCTCTGTTCTGCCTCAAGGGCCCTGTCCATTATTCCACGTAGCGTGTACTCCAACATGTGAATAAGAGGGACAGTCTCACTGATGCATGCACTGTCACTGCTCACCATCCTCGTGGCCTCCTCAAATGGTGACAGGACAGTGCATGCATCCCTGATCAAGGCCCACTGGCGTGGGGAAAAAAAACTTAGCTGCCCTGACCCAGTTCTGCTGCCATATTGGCACAGGTACTCATTGATGGCCCGCTGCTGCGTGTGCATGCCGCTGCAGCATGGCCAACGTTGAGTTCCATCTGGTGGGCATGTCACAAATTAGGCGGTTCTTGGGCAGGTTGTATTCCCTTTGGAGGTCAGTCAGCCGAGCAGTGGCATTATATGACCTCCGAAAATGCACACAGACTTTCCTGGCCTGCTTCAGGACATCCTGCAAGCCCAGGTACCTGCCCAAGAACCGCTGCACCACCAAATTGAGGACATGCGCAAAACAGGGCACGTGGGTGAGTTTTCCCTGTCGCAGGGCAGAGAGGAGGTTGGTGCCATTATCGCTGACCACCATTCCAGGCTTCAGCTGGCGTGGCGTCAACCCCCTCTCAGCCCGACCCTGCAGAGCTGAGAAAATCTCTTCCCCCACTCTAGCACCGCATGGCATCTCTTGGCCTGCATTCCTGCGTATCCCCTCGTACGCCTACGGAGCACGGCTGGTTCGGAGAAAACATCCCCACAGGAAGAGGCCACAGAGGAAGAAGAAGAGGAGGGGGTGGAGGAAAGAGGTGTGTCACAAGCAGTAGTATTTTTTTGGAGGCGTGGTGGCGGAACAACCTCCAAAACTACTGGACCTTGCCCTGCGTCCTTCCCAGCTGCCAGCAGAGTCACCCAATGCACCGTAAAAGACAGGTAACGTCCCTGTCCATGCCTGCTGGACCATGAGTCAGTTGTAATATGCACCTTACCACTGACCGCCCTGTCCAGCGAGGCATGGACATTGCCTTCCACATGCTGGTAGAGAGCCGGAATAGCCTTCCGTGAAAAAAGTGGCGTTTTGGTACTTGCCACTGAGGTACTGCACATTGCACAAACTCACGGAAGGGGGCAGAATCTACCAACTGAAAAGGTAGCAGTTGAAGTGCTAGCAATTTCGCTAAGCTAGCATTCAACTGCTGGGCATGTGGATGGCTGGGATTGTACTTCTTTTGGCGCTGCAGCAGCTGGGGCAGGGAAATTTGCCTGGTACTATCAGTAGATTGACCGCTACTACTAGCTTGTGACACACCTATTTCTACACCTTCACTGCAGGCTTCAGAAAGGACTGGGGGTCTACTGGGGTTGGAGGTCCCAGAAGGGCAAAGGGGGGTACGCTTTTGTCTTTGGTGTGGGTCTTTCTGGTGTGCTTGCCAACGAGCTGCATGGCAGGTCGACATATGTCTGGACAAGCATGTGGTACCCAGGCGGTTGATGTTTTGGCCACGCGATATAGGCTTGCGACATAAGTTGCAAATAGCAAAGGTACGATCTTGTGGACATGTTTCAAAAAAGGCCCACACCAAAGAACTTTTGCTGTACCGGTCAGACACAGCAGCGCCATGCACAAGCGCCGTAGATGTGCGCTGTAATGCAGTGGGTGTGACCTTAAGCTGACCCCTGGAGGGCATCCTGCCTCTTCGGAGATGTGCCTGTGCCTCGTCATCCTCCTCCTCCTCCTCCACCTCCTCCTCTCTACTATCAGGCACCCAGGTAGAGTCAGTGACCTCATCATCCCCTCCCTCCTCATCACTGTCAACAACCTGGCAGTATGCTCCAGCTGGGGGAACATCATCACTGAAAAATTGCTGTCCCTCTCGGCCACCCCCTCTCCCTGGGCTCACATCAATACCTTCCTCTATCAGTGTTCCGTCATCGGAGTCTACAAAACACTGCGCATCTTCCTGCAGCATGTACCCCACACTGTGTTGAAACAGTTCGGGGGACTCCTCAGGAGGACATGGTGGTACTAGGGAAGTATTGTGTGAAGCCATTGTGCAGAGGGAAGAGGACGCCTTGGCAGCTGCTTTGCCAGATAAACTTTGATCTGTCTGTGTGAGAGAGGATGAGGAGGATGAGGACGGCTTGGTCATCCACTCTACTAATTCCTCTGCATGTTGAGGTTTAACACGGCCAGCTCCCGAAAAGAAGGACGAGCGGCCGCGGCCACGGCCACGGGCTGAAGAGGATGCACCACATCCACTACCAGCGTTACCTCTACATGCAGAGCCTGCTTGCTCTCCTGACTCTCTGCCTCTCTTTGTTCTCCTTCCAGACATATTGAAGTGCTCAGGTGGTATGTAACAGCACAAGTGGAGTGACACTAAATGCGCTCAGGTGATATATAACAGCACACGTACAGTGGCACTACCTGCGCTCAGGTGGTATATAGCAGCACACGTACAGTGGCACTAACTGCGCGTTTAGGTGGTATGTAGGAGCACACGTACAGTGGCACTATCTATGCTCAGGTGGTATAAAGGAGCACACGTACAGTGGCACTATCTGTGCTCAGGTGGTATATAGCAGCACAGGTACAGTGGCACTATCTATGCTCAGGTGGTATATAGGAGCACACGTACAGTGGCACTATCTGTGCTCAGGTGGTATATAGCAGCACACGTACAGTGGCACTAACTGCGCTCAGGTGGTATATAGGAGCACACGTACAGTGGCACTATCTGTGTTCAGGTGGTATATAGCAGCACACGTACAGTGGTCAGGTGGTATATAGGAGCACACCTACAGTGGCACTATCTGTGCTCAGGTGGTATATAGCAGCACACGTACAGTGGCACTAACTGCGCTCAGGTGGTATATAGGAGCACACGTACAGTGGCACTATCTGTGCTCAGGTGGTATATAGGAGCACACGTACAGTGGCACTATCTGTGCTCAGGTGGTATATAGCAGCACACGTACAGTGGCACTATCTGTGCTCAGGTGGTATATAGGAGCACACGTACAGTGGCACTATCTGTGCTCAGGTGGTATATAGCAGCACACGTACAGTGGCACTATCTGTGCTCAGGTGGTATATAGGAGCACACGTACAGTGGCACTATCTGTGCTCAGGTGGTATATAGCAGCACACGTACAGTGGCACTATCTGTGCTCAGGTGGTATATAGGAGCACACGTACAGTGGCACTATCTGTGCTCAGGTGGTATATAGGAGCACACGTACAGTGGCACTATCTGTGCTCAGGTGGTATATAGCAGCACACGTACAGTGGCACTATCTATGCTCAGGTGGTATATAGGAGCACACGTACAGTGGCACTATCTGTGCTCAGGTGGTATATAGCAGCACACGTACAGTGGCACTATCTATGCTCAGGTGGTATATACCAGCACACGTACAGTGGCACTATCTGTGCTCAGGTGGTATATAGCAGCACACGTACAGTGGCACTATCTGTGCTCAGGTGGTATATACCAGCACACGTACAGTGGCACTAACTGTGCTCAGGTGGTATATAGGAGCACACGTACAGTGGCACTATCTGTGCTCAGGTGGTATATAGGAGCACACGTACAGTGGCACTATCTGTGCTCAGGTGGTATATAGCAGCACACGTACAGTGGCACTAACTGCGTTCAGGTGGTATATAGGAGCACACGTACAGTGGCACTATCTGTGCTCAGGTTGTATATAGGAGCACACGTACAGTGGCACTATCTGTGCTCAGGTGGTATATAGCAGCACACGTACAGTGGCACTATCTGTGCTCAGGTGGTATATACCAGCACACGTACAGTGGCACTAACTGTGCTCAGGTGGTATATAGGAGCACACGTACAGTGGCACTATCTGTGCTCAGGTGGTATATAGGAGCACACGTACAGTGGCACGAACTGCGCTCAGGTGGTATATACCAGCACACGTACGGTGACCCCAAATGCGCTCAGGTGGTATGTCACAGCACACGTACGGTGACCCCAAATGCGCTCAGGTGGTATGTCACAGCACACGTACGGTGACCCCAAATGCGCTCAGGTGGTATTAAACAGCACACGCACAGTCAGAGCGACTGCGTTTCTGTGCAATTCAATAGCCCACTTGCATTAACAGCAACTGCCTTTCTGTGCAAATAAATAGCACACGTGCAGTAACAGTTAATGCGTCTATGTGCAATGAACTAACACGTGTACACTAACACGTTAGAGCATCAAGCACAATCTCCTGCCTGACAGATACTAATAGCAGAACTAGCTAAGCTATACAGTTTATAAATATATTGACAACTCCTAGGGATGTCAATATATTCTCTACAAACTGTACATTTAACTATACTAACTAGTAGCCTCCCTGATCTATCTATCTATCTATCTATCTATCTGAAAAGACACTGGCCCAGATTCACAGAGCGATTACGCCTGTCTAACTGGTGTTAGACAGGAGTAATTTCAAATTTTGCGCGCCGTATCACTAGTTTGAATCCTCAAACCATGATACGGCGGCTTCGGGCTTCGATCCGAGAGGCTTACGTCTTCGTAAGCCTTCGGATCTACGCTGCGATATTTTTGCGGCCGCTGGGAGGAGTCTGCGTCGTTTTCAGCGTCGGGATATGCAAATGACTTTTTACGGCGATCCACGAAGATACGAGTGGTCTTCGCAATCGCTTACGTCATTTTTTTTCTACGTGTCGAATTTAATTTTTTTTTTTTTTTACGTAACTCGTTCGGGAATAGGAAAGTCCGTAAACGACGCTACTCAAACAACGAATGACGTAACGACGTGATTTCGCGCAATGCACGGCGGAAAACTTCTGAACGGAGCATGCGCAGTTCGATCGCCGCGGGAATGCGCCTATTTTAAATGCTTCACGCCCCCTACTCGCGTAGATGGCTTGCGCCGGGAGAAATACACAACGCCGCCGTAGTTTACTGGACAAAATCTACCGGGATTCCACGTAGAGCCAGGTGAAATACGGCGGCGTAGAGTATTTCTGATACTCTACACGAATCTAATTGTATGTGAATCTGGGCCACTGTGTCTCTATCTATCTATCTCTCTCTCTCTCTCTCTGTCTGTCTGACTTCTTTGTAAAGCAAGCCGGAACACACTACATGAGGCCGCCCGGGAGGCGGCCTTTTATAGTGTTGGGCGTGTGCTAAAGCCCTGAGCCCTAATTGGCCAAAGTACCCAGGCTTTGGCCAATTAGGTCTCTTTGTTTTTTGGGCGCTGTGATTGGCCAAGCATGCGGGGTCATGGTGCATGCTTGGCCAATCATCAGCGCGCAACGCCGCAGTGAATTATGGGCCGTTGCGCGTCATTCGAATTTGGCGCGAACGACCCGATTTGTTCGTTTTCGACGAATGATCGAACAGCCGATGTTCGATGCGAACATGTGTTCGCATCGAACGCGAAGCTCATCCCTAGTCCACAGTAACGGCCCTCTTCCAGAAGCTAGCCCCAGCCATTCCAATCGAACATCTGGAAATAGACAGAGTTCACCGTGTCCTGACTCCCCACCAATCTAAGGACCACTGCGGGACATCATAATGAAATTACACATTTTATGCACTAAAGAGCAACTACTGGCCACAGTCTGCAACAATGAAACACTAGTTTTTCAGGGTCACTCATATCAGCTTTTACAAGACCTCTCCCCACTCACCATCACTAAGAGGAGAGCATTGAAACCACATCTCCAAATTCTACAACAGCATCGTGTCACCTATAGGTGGGGCTTTCCCTTCTCTGTCTGCTTCTCGTTCCAAAGCCATGACTACATATGCAGATCTCCTAAAGACCTCAGAACTACCCCACAGCAACTTCACTTTTCGCCCCCAGATGCACCGCAGGAAAACTCTACTCGTCGCTGACCAGTCTCATGTTCACACCAGAAGTCACAAAACTCCGCACAAGCTCAGGACCAAGACAACTCACACAAGCATGGATGGTTTGCTTCCCCAGTCCCACAACAGCTGAACTCAATAGACTGAACCCACTCCAATGGATATGGAAATCACACCACCTGACACCTTCAGGCTGCAGATCCTGATATTTACCAGTTCAACACCGGTCCGTCCGTCCCCCACGGCCTACCCATTGGTAAAAAAATCTCTTTGGACTTCTCCATCTACTGTGTGATGCTACAATAACTCTATGCCTATTGATAAGCGATCTCTCACTAACATTTTTTTTTTTCTTTTTTTTAACATGGGATCCTATGACCCCTTGGAGCCCAAAGCTTCTTGAACCCATTCCATGCTCATAAATCTTAGCATTAGACAATCTAACCTCCTTACACTCAATTGATACTCCAGCTCCAAGGGCTCATAAACCCCTATTCAAAATACATTTCCTATATTATTTCAAGAGTGTTTTTACTTATCTTAACTGCAGTTACTTAAGTTCACTACTAGATCTCACTTCAGCCTCCGTCACTATCGTTAATCCAGTTGAGACATTTGAAGCAACCCCTCTTGCGGGTTGCCACTTAAGACATTTTTGTTGGGCCGTTTAAACCCTAGCGGCAGTCATTGCGCTCCACCTCTGAGATGATGGACTCTGCATTGGAATCTCTCCATGGTACTACTCCTGTCCCCCTGGCTTGTGACATAGCACTAGTCTTGGGGACAACACACACCCATATTGCTATATCTTTATTAGGGATGAGCCGAACACCCCCCTGTTCGGTTCGCACCAGAACCTTCGAACGGACCGAACGTTTGCACAAACATTTAGAACCCCATTGACGTCTAAGGGACTCGAACGTTCGAATTCAAAAGTGCTCATTTTAAAGCCCAATATACAAGTTATTGTCGGAAAACGGGTTTGGGGACCCGGGTCTTGCCCCAGGGAACATGTAGCAATGGAAAAAAAGCTGTTGTTTTTTCTGGAGCAGCAATTTAATGATGCTTAAAGTGAAAAAAAAATGAAAAATTCATTTAAATATGGTACCTGCTGGGTGTCTATAGTAGTGGCACATGTTTAGAACTGTTACTGCACAAAATTAGATTACTATAAGAAAAAAGTCATTTAAGACTGCTTGTGGCTTTAATGTAATGTTTGGTCTCTGCAATATGGATGAAAATCACTTAGAAAAATAGCATGGGTTTCCCCGCCCCCTCCCCCCAGGTCATTACAAGCCCCTTTGGCCCTATATACTTTGAACAGCAGTATACAGGCAGTGCAAACAAGACAGGGACTGTAGGTTTGTTGTTAAGTAGAATCTGAACCATGTCATACTTTGCTGCTTCATATTGCACAATTTCCTAAAGAGACACTCAACAAACTACATGACACTTGTGCCTGATGAGGCCATTGATGTTCCAGTGGCGGCCCGTGAGGCTGGTCATACAGGCTTGGCCCCCCAAAGCGCACGTGCTGTGCGGCAACAATATTAGTTTAGGGTAGGGGGGCCATTCCAATGCCAGATCTTGGCTGAATACAATTATTATTTTTTTGGAAAGAAAAATTCTAGTATTTTTCTTTGTTTGATTATTTTCTAATTTGGGTTTATTGTAGCTTTCTCCTATGTTACCATAGTGCCATGTTTATTTTCCTGTATTAAATACTTATCATTGTCAATGTAAACACCACAAATCTAGATTTGTTCTTTTAGGCAGCATTGATATAATAATAAGCCACGCATTGTTGAGTATCCAAAAATATTTATTGTTTCACATTTAAAATGTGTCATTGTTTTTTTTTTTTTTTATCCAAAAATATCTTATTAGATTTTTTTTATTATTATTATCAAGAAATATATTTATGGCTATATATTTGTCAACATAATTTTTTTTTAATAATTTTATTTGTTATTTTTTTAGAGATATTTTTTTTTCTTAGATATCTTTTTTTTTGTGTATTTTGTTTGAGAATTCCAAAATTAAAAAAAATCTGATTAAAACTAGGGCTGTGCATATTAACATTTAATTAATCGATTAATCTTTAATTTTTTTGATCGATCAAAGTATCTTTGATCGATTAAAATTCTTTTGATTGGTACTCGCCTCCCCGCCGCTTCTGGGCCTTCAGGGAGTTCCGTTGGAGATCCAGTAACGTCATGGACACCGGCGAGGCTTGCAGTGTCCATCTGAAGGGCTCCTTTGCTGTGCCTTCATATCTGCATGTCGGCGGGACCTTATTATCTGCCACACACAAGGGCTGTTACACTTCCCTCTATCACTTCCTTCTATCAACCTGGGATTCTACAACCATCCACTGGGACAGGGCCCATCACCCAGATCAGCACCCACCAATCGGGCCCTGGAACGCGGAAGCCCACGTAAGGACTCTCCAAAATGCTTCAGAGCATCTGGACCAGACCAGCAACGTGTCTCCTCTTCCTGCAGCATAGTGAGTCCTGTGTTGGGAGTTGGCCTAATCAGTGACTCCATGCGGAAAAAAGTGAAGTTCCCTGTTTTTGTTTTTTGCTATGTTCACTCCCATTCCCCTCCCCCTCTCCCCCCACCCCTGCCTTCGTACATTCGCCCTGCCTTAGATGCACCGTCCACCTCTCGGAGTTCTCTCCTAGATAACAGTCGCTCCGCTCTCTCTCCTTGTTCCTTGCCCATGCAGCAGCGTACGCCTCCACACTCTGAATCTCCATTTCCCACCCACATCCCCCTAATAGTTAACCCAACATGAAAATAGTCTCTTGGAATGTTAAGGGGCTTCGCTCCCCCAACAAGAGAATGAAAATTTTACGCCACCTGAAACGACTTAAAACTGACATTGCCCTCCTCCAGGAAACCCACTTAGCCACACCTGACTGTCCACGTCTGAGAAAACTCTGGGTGGGCACAGTCCTCGGGTCCGTCTCATGTGGTCGCAAAGCGGGTGTAGTGATCCTCATCTACAAAAACCTTCCTTGCATGATCCTCTCCACAGACTAAGATTCTGAGGGCCGCTTCGTATCTGCCCGTATCAAACTGGGGACTAGGGCCATTATCATTACTAACATTTATGCACCCAACAATCCCACTAGCAATTTCAACTCCACCATGCACCTGACCGATGACAGATCCTCCTTAGGAATACACGCCCCCCTTCAGTGCCCCCCACCCAGACATTATTGGCATCAACAATGGACTCCTTACTCCTTCACGACATATTCCGACTATGCCACCCTGCAGACAGGAATTCACATTTTACTCCAACCCCCATAACGTATCCACGAGACTGGACTATTTATTCTGTTCTGACTCCCTCCTCCCATTGATCTCTGAAGCGGACATCCACAACATTGTGATCTCAGATCACGCCCCTGTATCCCTAAAGTTGGACGACCCTGACTTGCATTCTAACCCCAGGATATGGCGGTTTCCCTCCTACCTCCACAACAACTTTTGGAAAAAGCTTGGTTGGAGTACGCTTCAAACAACGCGACACACATCCTAATCTTTTCTGGGAAGCTGGTAAAGCTTTCCTCAGAGGCTGTATCATAGCTTACGCTGCATCCTTTAAACGACATACCCTCTGTCACTACGAAAAAAGCCAGCACACTACTGCATTAGGCACAACGTTCCCTCTACACAGATGACTCCCCTTCCAACCGAACGACCTGGTTTACGGCTAAACAGTCCTTTGACACCTGGGCAGCGACCCTTGAGCAGACCCAAAAGGCACGTCTAGATGCCTCCTTACATAAATTCTGCAACAAGGCCGGTAGACTTTTCTCCAGACTAAGCAAAGGTCCTATCTGCCCAACACATATCACATCTCTGAGAGATGTGTCAAGTTCTGTGCACAACGACCCGAAAGGCATTAATGCTACTATGCACCGTTTCTATTCCTCACTCTATGCCCCTGACCCTATAGACAAGCCGACTGCCCTCGACTTACTCCAATTTTCTCCATTCCCGTTGAGGAAAAGGAAGACATTCACGACCGGTTTCCTCGGCAGAATACGTCTCCCAACAAGTTTCTTGCTGGATTCTACTGAGGAAACCCGTTGTGTGTGCGCGGCCTCAGATAACAGGAGTTCTTCACAGAATTTGTTCAAAGGGGGCCCCGGGTGGCATATATATATATATTTTTTTCCCTGATTTTTTGTTTTGGGTAAAGGCCCCTCCGCTTCTCAATTTCAGGCGGCAGCATCCACCCTGCTTCAGGGGGCTCATGCCTGAAGCTGTGTAAGGGGCCCCATAATTCATGATGGCGGCCCTGTCTGTAATATATATTAGCATTCAATTTGCATCTGTCATGATTTGAAAAATGTGTGTGATTTATGAAGACAACAAATAAACTATATACCTTTTTTTATACACAGACAGAGCAAAGCCAGGAGGAGGCAGAGCCCACAGGGAGCCAGGGGGAGGCAGGCCCCACTGCAAGACAGGAGGTGGCAGAGCCCATTGGGAGCCAGGGGGAGGCAGGCTGCTGGACCATGAGTCAGCTGTAATATGCACCTTACCACTGACCACACTGTCCAGCGAGGCATGAACATTGCCTTCCACATGCCGGTAGAGAGCCGGAATCGCCTTCCATGAGAAAAGTGGTACCGCACATTCCACAAACTCACGGAACGGGGCATAACCTACCAACTGAAAAGGCAGCAGTTGAAGTGCTAGCAATTTAGCTAAGCTAGAATTCAAACGCTGGGCATGTGGATGGCTGGGAGAGAACTTCTTTCGGCGCTGCAGCAGCTGGGGCAGGGAAATTTGCCTGGTACAATCTGCCATTGGTTTACCGATAGTAGATTGCCCGCATGTAGTAGGCTGTGACACACCTAATTCTACACCTTATGTCCTATCAGTGCAGGCTTCAGAGAGGACTGAGGGTATAGTGGGGTTGGAGATCCCAGCTGATGAGGGGCAAGGGGATGTCCACTTTGTTCTTTGGTGTGGGTCTTTGAGGTATGCTTGCCAACTAACTGTATGGCAGGTCGACATATGCATGTGGTGCCCAAGCAGGTGATGTTTTGGCCACGCAAGATACGCTTTATGTGCAAACTACAGAGCACGCGTGCAGTACACACCGAGTAACTTTATGTGCAAAGTACAGAGCACACGTGCAGTACACACCAAGTAGCTTTATGTGCAAACTACAGAGCACACAGGCAGTACACACCAAGTAACTTTATGTGCAAACTTCAGAGCACATGGGCAGTACACACCGAGTAACTTTATGTGCAAAGTACAGAGCACACGTGCAGTACACACCAAGTAGCTTTATGTGCAAACTACAGAGCACACGTGCAGTACACACCAAGTAGCTTTATGTGCAAACTACAGAGCACACGTGCAGTACACACCAAGTAGCTTTATGTGCAAACTACAGAGCACACGTGCAGTACACACCAAGTAACTTTATGCTACAGAGTACACGTATACACACCAAGTGCATGTGCAACTACAGAGCACACGTGCAGTACACACCAAGTAACTTTATGTGCAAACTACAGAGCACACGTGCATTACACACCAAGTAGCTTCATGTGCAAACTACAGAGCACACGTGCAGTACACACCAAGTAACTTTATGTGCAAAGTACAGAGCACATGTGCAGTACACACCAAGTAGCTTTATGTGCAAACTACAGAGCACATGGGCAGTACACACTGAGTAACTTTATGTGCAAACTACAGAGCACACTTGCAGTATACACTAAGTAGGTTTAGGTGCAAACTTTAGAGCACACTTGCAGTACACACCAAGTATGTTTAGGTGCAAACTATAGAGCACAAGTGCAGTACACACCAAGTAGGTTTAGGTGCAAACTAATGAACACACTTGCAGTATAAACTAAGTAGGTTTAGGTGCAAACTACTGAGCACACTTGCAGTACACACTAAGTAGGTTTAGGTGCAAACTAATAAGCACTCTTGCAGTATACACGAAGTAGGTTTAGGTGCAAACTACTGAGCACACTTCCAGTACACACCAAGTAGCTTTATGTGCAAACTGCAGAGCACACGTGCAGTAAACACCAAGTAACTTTATGTGTAAACTTCAGAGCACACGGGCAGTACACACCAAGTAGGTTTAGGTGCAAAATACAGAGCACACTTGCAGTATACACTAAGTAGGTTTAGGTGCAAACTAATAAGCACACTTGCAGTACACACCAAGTAGGTTTAGGTGCAAACTACTGAGCACACTTGCAGTACAAACCAAGTAGGTTTAGGTGCAAACTACTGAGCACACTTCTAGTACACACCAAGTAGGTTTAGGTGCAAACTAATAACCACACTTGCAGTATACACCAAGTAGGTTTAGGTGCAAACTACTGAGCACACTTGTAGTACACACCAAGTAGGTTTAGGTGCAAACTAATAACCACACTTGCTGTATACACCAAGTAGGTTTAGGTGCAAACTACTGAGCACACTTGCAGTATACACTAAGTATGTTTAGGTGCAAACTAATAAGCAGACTTGCATTACACACTAAGTAGGTTTAGGTGCAAACTAATAAGCACACTTGCAGTATACACCAAGTAGGTTTAGGTGCAAACTACTGAGCACACTTGCAGTATACACTAAGAAGGTTTAGGTGCAAACTACTGAGCACACTTGCAGTACACACTAAGTAGGTTTAGGTGCAAACTAGTAAGCACACTTGCAGTATACACCAAATATGTTTAGGTGCAAACTACTGAGCACACTTGCAGGATACACTAAGTAGGTTTGAGTGCAAACTAATAAGCACACTTGCAGTATACACTAAGTAGGTTTAGGTGCAAACTAATAAGCACACTTGCAGTATAAACCAAGTAGGTTTAGATGCAAACTACTGAGCACACTTGCAGTACACATTAAGTAGGTTTAGGTGCAAACTAATAAGCACACTTGCAGTATACACCAAGTAGGTTTAGGTGCAAACTACTGAGCACACTTGCAGTGTACACTAAGTAGGTTTAGATGTAAACTAATAAGCACACTTGCAGTATACATCAAGAAGGTTTAGGTGCAAACTACTGGACACACTTGCAGTATGCACTAAGTAGGTTTAGGTGCAAACTACTGAGCACACGTGCAGTACACACTAAGTAGGCTTAGTTGCAAACTAATAAGCACACTTTCAGTATACACCAAGTAGGTTTAGGTGCAAACTACTGAGCACACTTGCAGTACACACCAAGTAGGTTTAGGTGCAAACTACTGAGCACACTTGCAGTGTACACTAAGTAGGTTTAGATGTAAACTAATAAGCACACTTGCAGTATACATCAAGTAGGTTTAGGTGCAAACTACTGGACACACTTGCAGTATACACTAAGTAGGTTTAGGTGCAAACTACTGAGCACACTTGCAGTATACACTAAGTAAGTTTAGGTGCAAACTACTAAGCACACTTGCAGTACACACTAAGTAATTTAGGTACAAACTACGTTCGACTCGAACTCGAAGTTCATCCCTAATCTTTATGTTTTTGCCATTTGTTACTGTTTGCAGTATACTACAGGGTACTTCACTACTCTCTTTATTTCTGCCCCTCCTTTCCTCTCCCCCACACCCCCCCCCAGATGTTGCCTAAGAAACTCCACTTCTAGATGCAATCACAACCACAACACATGCCTAACCACACAATGGGACCACTAAATATATTAACACTCAGTGAACAAGGGCTGAACTCTCCACACAAACGGACACAAGCCTTTAAAACTTTTATCACCACTAAGGTGCATGTTGTGTGTCTGCAATAGACTAATTTCACTCCCCGATCCACACCCAAATTCTTCAACAGAGCATACCCACAAGTACATACAGCTTCAGCCAACTACAAAAGTAGAGAAGTTCTTATAGCCTTCCACCGCTCCACTCCCTTCACACCCCTGGCTGAAATCAAGTACCCGGAAGGCCACTATCTCATTGTATCAGCAATGCTGCTTGACTCCGAAGTAACGTTAGTATCCTACTTCCCACAAGACTCTAAACCCCTACTATTTCTTTCCCATTTGCTAGGTGTAGTTGACTCTATCAAAAAGGGCATACTCCTCCTCTGCGGAGACTCTAACCAGTCCCTATACCACTTCCTAGATAAATCTCCTCGATCCCACCTTCTCAGATCTACGAAACTCAGCTTCCAAAACCTCTTACATCGCCATTCCCTAGTTGATTCATGGTGTGAGCAAAACCCAGCCCGACTCAATTACACATTCTACTCCCATCCTCACAAAATGTTCTCCCGTATTGACCATATCTTAGTCACCATGGGTACCCCACCCCTACTCCTCTCATCAGCTATTCTTCCTATCTCCTGGTCAGACCATAGCGATGTTGTCACAACCTTCTTCTCTTTAGTCCCCTTCATAAAGGACTCTTCCTGGCACATTAATGACAATATTCTATCTCACCCATCACACCTGCCTGACAATAGAAAGAGCACTTAGGGAATACTTATCTATCAACTCTACACCCAACATCTCCCCTCTCACACTATGGAAAGCCCACAAGCATGTTATAAGGGTAGCCTGCATTACAACTCCTTTAATGTATAAATTGCACAAGCATTAATTATCAGTAGCAGGCTTAGGCCATATTGAAGTGTGATTTCCTGGTGTATGGATGTGAGCACAGCTGCGACCCTACCCTAGACAACATTGTCTTTTTAATGTGTATTTTTGGAAGATTTTTTCACTTAATTTTTGTCGATTTTTAAATTACATGGTGCTTTTTTCTATGATAAACGTAATTTTATTCAACCTTGGTGTTCTGCTTCAGTAACCATCTTGGTAGGATTCTTTCCTGCTCCTTTTTGCATCAGGTTTGGGCTCTGGCTGGGCGATTCCAAAACTTTAGGCTGGAGTCACACCTATTCAAATTGAATGTGGGTTTCCTTGCTTTGAATTCGCATAGCAGGAGATTGTGACCGCCTCTCTTTGGAACCGGTTCAAACAACACTGCAGCTCTGTGCGTCTTTTGGTCCATTTCAGATCTGAATTCAGCCCAAAATTCAGACTGAAATCTGAACTGAAACTGTGAATTGAGAGGCACCTGACTCCTTCTGTGAGCAGCTGCATGTTTTAGTGTGAACTCAGACTTAATCTTCTTCAGGTGAAGCCATTCCTTTGTTGATTTGGATGCATGCTTTGGGTTGTTGTCATCCTGAAAGATGAAGTTCTGGGAAGGCCGTCCACAAGGCTTAGGAGTGTGTTTATAGGAATGTTTGACCATTCTTTCAGAAGCACATTTGTGAGGTCAGGCACTGATGTGGACAAGAAGGCCTGGCTCACATTCTCTGCTCTAATTCATCCCAAAGGTGTTCTATCAAGTTGAGTTCAAGGCTATGTGCAGGCCAGTCAAGTTCCTCAACCCCAAACTCGCTCATCCATATCTTTATGAACCATGCTTTGTGCACTGGTCCAAATCATTTGTTGGAGGGGGGATTTTGGTGTGGGGTAGCTTTTCAGGAGTTGAACTTGGCCTCCTAGTTCCAGTGACGAGAACTCTTAGGCCGCGTACACACGATTGAACATGTCTGCTGAAACTGGTCAGCCGACCAGTTTCAGCGGACATATCCGATCATGTGTACGACCTAGCGGACAGGTTTTTCCAGCGGACAAATTTCAAAGCATGCTTTAAAATTTGTCCGCTGGAAACATGTCCGTCGGACATGTCCGCTGGTTAGTACGCCTAACCAGCGGACATAAATCTCCCGCATGCGTCGAATGGATTTGACGCATGCGTGGAGGTATTTTACTTCCTGGATTGGTGACGTGGCGGCGTCAACGTCACCGCCACGTCACCGCGTTATTCGTCCGAGGGGATTTTGGTCCGATGGTGTGTACACGCCATCAGACCAAATATCTGAGGAGACATGTCCGCTGAAAACGGTCCATCGGACATGTTTCAGCGGACATGTCTCCTCGTCTGTACGCGGCCTTAAGGTGTCAGCATACCAAGACCTTTCATGCTTCCAACTCTGTGGGAACAGTTTGGGCCTGGCTCCTTCCTGTTACAACAAGGCTGCGCACCAGTGTACAAACAAGGTCCATAAAGACATGGATGAGCGAGTTTGGGGTTGGTGGAACTTGACTGGCCTGCACAGAGTCCTAACCTCAACATCAGTCCACATTAGTGCCTGACCTCACAAATGTGCTTCTGGAAGAATGGTCAAACATTCCCATAGACACACTCCTAAACCTTGTGGACAGCCTTCCCAGAAGAGTTGAAGCTGTTATAGTTGCCAAAGGTGGGCCAACTCAATATTGAACCCTACAGACTAAGACTGGGATGCCATTAAAGTTCATGTGCATGTAAAGGCAGATGTCCCAATACTTTTGGTAATATAGTGTAATCATGGTCCTGGTCTTGCATATGTGCATGTCATGCAGGAAGGTTAGTAAATCTAGTGAAGGTTCCATCAAGTGAACCTTCAACTTTATTAAATGAAGACCAATTCAGGGTCCTGGGATATATAATAGCTGTGCCCCCACTGAAGGTAAAGGATGACTAAACCCAAAAACAAAAAGTGGATATACAGTATATCAGCTTAGCATAAGTTGTGACTGCTTTAGTATTCATTTTGCAAGCTAAAATGATTTCCAGCAAGTACATAAAATACCCATTGACGTTAGCAGAAATGCAATGTCATTTCCGCTTCCTGTGAGCTAAACTGGAAGGCTAGAAAAATTCCGTCTGTAAAACTACTAATTTCCTAACAATGATTCCCTTCATAGATTCAATAGAAGAATGAGTGAGCATAGCTACCAAGTAACAGAAAGTGTGTTATTTGCTTGATTGCCAGCTGAAAATAAAGGTGAAAACAACTGAAAATGATAACTACAGTAATGCAGCTACACTCTAATAACTGGTAAGCCACAATACAATACAGTTTGATGTTTGAGTTTAAATATGCTTTAAAAATAACAATTCAATAACAAATTAGATTTTACTGATATTTGGCTCTTTCAGAAGAATATTTTCTCCTTGACTATTACCCCCCCCCCCAACCTTAATAACATAAATGTATCCTTTACAGTGGTTGTCCAGCGAGGTTGAGTAAAGAAAAAATGCATAGTAACCAGTTCAGAGACAAAGGACACAAAGGCCACCAGCACCAAGGTAGCACATTGGATTGAGTCATTACATTGTTGTTACTATACATATTGCTTTGTGGTCTATTTTCTTTTCCTCTCTAAAGTTAAACACTGCGAGCAAGTAACATGCTGCGCATCTGCAATATAAAAGAAAAAAAAAATTAAGGAGTGGGTAGAACGTCAATTACATGGCAGATTTACCCATCACACGAAAATTAAGATGTTTGTATTAGAAGCATTTAGGCCTTATCAAGTCAACTTCAAAATATTACCTGCCTGGCTATACCTTCTCATTGCTCACCAAGCTCTACTCCATAAAAACCGTTGTTTGCGAGCACTGCACTGATGATGACCAACAGCTTTATGCAGCCTGAAATAAATGGTTCATGGTTAGAGGTAAACTTGGAAGTCCTCCGAACGCACCTCAATCTGAAATTCAAAGCTATGCTCTTTTTTAATCCAATTATTGGGCCAGGTAATTTTCCACTATGCAGCACACACAAAGAGATCAAGTATAGGTGGGATGTTGAGGGAAAAGGGAATGCGCAAGTAACCCACTGATATACAGGTAATTTGTCAATAACCTATAATTGATCTAATACCCTGTTGGGTGATGTTGCCGTAACCAGTTACTCGTAACTAAAATAAGGGAAAGGGGAAAAGGGAATTGGGAAGGGGAGGGGAGGGGAGTGGCCTGTAGAAGGACCAAAAAGCTGTTACTATTGGCAACAATGAATGATCAAGTTATTTCTGATACAAAAAGGGTTTATTAATTTATAGTATCAAAAAGTGTTTTAAAAAGTACAGAAATTGGTGAACTTAATGAAAAAACAATAATAATCATGTGTAAAGAAGCAATTAACATAAACATTTAGTCACGGACAGGACAGACATTTAGACAATACAAACTCACGACACAGGTCCGGACGTGTATGTGTTTAGCCACCAGTTCGCCTGCACATCAAAATAAGTCTTTGGCTATGAGTAGATATTAGCGTGTATGTATCAGGGAAAATAATTAGAAAACCTGATGACACCTTCTGATCAAAGCCAATTGTGCTGGTTAGAAGTGGCTGGACACTATCTGCATAGGGTAGTGGGGGTGGGTATGGCGGGGAACTAGGGTGAGGTATTTACAGGACCAGTAATGATAGTTTATCCTCATAAGGGGGAAAAAAAAAGGGAAATTAAATGAAAAACCCCTTTTAAACACTTAAAAATGATGTCCACTTGAAGTGTGATAGTCCTGAAGTACATACATGCTAATATCTACCCATAGCCAAACCAAGACTTATTTTGATGGGCAGGCGAACTGGTGGCTGAACACATACATGCCCGTTACTGTGTCGTGAGTTTGTATTGTCTAAATGTCTGTCCTGTCCGTGACTAAATGTTTATGTTAATTGCTTCTTTTCACATGATTATTATTGTTTTTTCATTAAGTTCACCAATTTCTGTACCTTTTAATACACTTTTTGATACTATATATTAATAAACCCTTTTTGTATCATAAATAACTTGAAGATTCATTGTTGCCAATAGTAACCCCTTTTTGGTCCTTCTACAGGCCACTCCCCTCCCCTTCCCAATTCCCTTTTCCCTTATTTTAGTTATTCTAAAATGAGGACTAAACATCATATTTTTTGGATTTATCTTTGAAATGAAACCTGCAAATACCTTCTTTAGAAGGCCGTACTGGGCTTTGCAATGGTGTAGTGGATGGCTTTTTTGTGCCATGAAGTCCATCTCACCATAACCAATCCCTGAGTGAGGACAGCTCAGATGGTGGAGAGATAGCCCATAAGTATTCTGGAGCCTGACCATTGGGGAGAAGAGTCCAGGGTCCAGTGGTCTGGGAAGGGTCCCCTGTGCTGCGGGGCTCTGCTTCCAGGCAGAATAAAATCAGAAGGAAGGAGCCAGAGAGAGAGAGAGCAGCAGAGGAAGCCTCACACCCTTTTAGCCTCAACTAGACTTAGCTGATTCACCCTGGGAGCTATTATAACCTGTCCAGCAGAAGGCTTGCTCAGCAGTCACCACATAAGCTACAGGATCTTTACAAAGGACTAAGTAGCTTTAATTATACACCCCAGAGCCTAAAGAGGAGAAGCAGCCAGGTGCAACAACCATCTATAAGGTACAGCCTAGAGCCATTCGAAACATCATTTCCTACACCTCTGTTTGGGGATTCTAGTAATGAGCCAGGTGCTTTGGAATTATTCTGAGAAGGAAGAGTACTTGCAGTAAAAAGTCCAGAATTGATCTTTGCCAGTTAGTTCTACTGGAGCACAGCCATGTGCCTTTTTCTGGAAGAACTGGTCCAGTTGATTTAAGTTATATTATACTACAGTTGTAGGCATACTGATATCGCCCTTTGCCTATCCAAGTTGATTCCCCTAATAAGCTAAAAACAAAATAAAACCTCTGGACTGGTTTCTGCCTACAAAGTGCATACTGCCAAAAAATGCAACTTTTTCGAGTGAATGGGACAGCGTTGCAACCGTGTGCAATGCACTCAATTTGTGTGTTTGGGTTGCAGATTACTGTTTAGAGGGGCAGCAAGGGCTGTCACACACTGAAACATGCACATATTCCTCCTGTTCTCGTGGTGTAAGTTCCTGTCCCTCTTTAACAATAGCAACATCAGACCCATAAGGCAGTATGAAAAAAGATTCCTACAAGGAAACAGACAAGGTTGTGTTTTATTATTTTGCAACACGCAAGTTAGCTATTGCAGCTCAGCACTTTGGGATGAAATGTAATTTATCCTTCAATAAACAAATGGTGTTTGAGATACCCATGTACATTTTTTTAAGTACAGTGGAAACTCGGATTGCAAGTAACACGGTTAACGAGCGTTTTGTAATACGACCACTGTGTTTTTAAAAATCGTGACGCGGTTTGCGAGTGTTGTCTTGCAAAACTAGCAGGATTCTAGCCACAGCGGTGTTTGGCTTAAAGTGGGGGGGGGGCGGAACTGAGCGAAGCCGAATGGCACCGTTCGAAAATCCTCGGAAATACTCCATTTCTGAGCCTTTCTGGGGTTTTCCAAGGTCAGCCGAGCTGTCCTTCGGGCCTTTCCGTGTGTTTCTGAGGCTCTCCGGCATCCCCCACCTCTGGCCACATGCGGTACTGCATGCCATTGAAGTCAATGCGGAACAAATTATTTTTGTTTTTATTTATTTTGGATTACGAGCATTCTCCTGGAATGGATTATGCTCGTAATCTGTGGTTCCACTGTGCATACCTGTGAACATGCCAAAACTGACTCTGCAATCCAAGAATTATGATCCGTTTGTATGGTAATTGCCAGAATCTTTGGGCTAGCTGGCCTGTTGAGGAATGTTTGCAAACAACAGCATGAATGGCATCTCCTAGGTCACAAAGGAGTGGGTGCATTGTTCTATGCTGGCAGCAAGGCATAAAACACCTTAACAATTTGTTACAGTATATAATCTTGCTCCTTCTATGACAGCCAGGGACAACATAAAATCACACAACGTGTATCTGTAGGACTTGGCAAATGAATGATAGAGGTACAATTTGCGCACATAGAGTATGACAGTGTTGATAGCTTGTAGGCAAATGTGAAGCTACTCTCCCGTAAAATGAAGCAGGCTTGTTTCTTATTTCCAAAACAAGTGCTCAGTCCCCGTCTCTATGCTTCTTTAACAAGCTATTCTCCAAATGCTTCCAAGGGAAACATCAGATATTCTCTTTAACTTTTTTTTATTTTTTTATTAACCAACCCTTGCATTTTTATCTTGCTTATTTCAGGTTCTATATACCGTATTTTTCGCTCTATAAGACGCACCTGACCATAAGACGCACCTAGATTTTAGAGGAGGAAAACAAGAAAAAAAAATATTCTTAACCAAATGGAGTACTAAAATATTTACCAGTGCCCATGAAATGCAGCCAGACCTGTGCCAAAGAAATGCAGACTGACCTGTGCCAATAATGCAGCACGATTTGCAGTCCCATCCAGGCCCCATTAGAGACTGAAAAGGTATATAATGGGACCTGGAGGGGGGCCTGTTCCTAACAGAGTGTACAGTGAACACCTTCATTCACTGGACCCCCTCCTTGTACCATGACTCTCACCCCTGCCCCAACCTCTCACAAAGTAGCGCTCCTCTTACCTTAACTATTGGTACTGTAGCTATGGCTGGCTCCCGCGTCCTCTGTGACTGGCTGGCTCCCGCGTCCTCTGTGGCTGGCTGGCTCCCGCGTCCTCTGTGGCTGGCTGGCTCCCGCATCCTCTGTGACTGGCTAGCACCCTGGCTCTGATGTGGATGGGTCACTGTGGCTGGCTGGCTCCCTGCTGTGGCTGGGTCACCATGGCTGGCTGGCTCTTGTGTGTGGCTGGCTGGTTTTCTGGTGTGGGTGCATCACCCTGGGTGGATGGCTGGCACCCTGGCCCTGTTGTGGGTGGGTCACTGTAGGTGGCTGGCTGTCACTCTGCTGCAGGTGGCTGGTCTGGTTCCCTGCTGTGGGTCAGTGGGAGGGTGGCTGGCATGGTGCACCCTGCTGCAGGTGGCTAGCCTGGCTCTGTGATGTGAGTCAGTGGGTGGTTGGCATGGTGCATCCTGCTGTGGGTGGCTGGCATGGTACACTCTGCTGAGGGTGGCTGGCCTGGCTCCCTACTGTGAGTCAGTGAGTGGGTGGCTGGCACTATGCACCCTGCTATGGCTTAGAGAGAGGTGGGCTGACTGACAGAGGGGGAGGAGGCTTATTGAAAGAGGGGGGGCTGACTGAGCTGTGATCAGAGGGCTGACGGAATGATCAGAGGGAGACCTTTAGGAGACACACAGCCGGCAGGCAGAGAGGCGGGACTCACAGGTGCAGCTGTTCCGGTCGCCATAAAATGCGATCACTCGCAGACCAGCCCCGCCTCCACATGTGACAAGCTCCGCTGGGACCAATCGCGGACGCCCATGTCGGGCGCCCGCAAATTACCCCATTTGGCTAATTACAGGGCGCTCGTTGCCCATCGCTAAGCTAGGCTCACATCGGTCACTGTGTGTGAAATGTGCCGGCCGCTGGGGGCTGCATTTTGTGCGGGGGGTGGCAGTGGGAAGGCTTTTGGCTTTTTCTCGTGCAGGGGGAGTGGGTTCTTTGATTAAAACACAGCACTGAGCGGGGGGGCGTTGCCAGCAGTGGTGGGGGCGTTGCCAGCGTCGGCGGGCAGCGGTGCCTGTGAAACATTAGTTCCATAAGACGCAGGGACGTTTTTCCCCATATTTGTGTCGGAAAAAAGTGCGTCTTATGGTCCGAAAAATACGGTATATATACACACATACAATCCTTGATTTCTAGAAAGTTGGCTACAGTTTATAATCTTTGCATCATATACCAGAAAAAAATACAAGGCACAAAATCTTCTTGCAAGGCTTTTATCATAACTGTGTCTTTGGGAATTTCTGTGCATTCCACTTAAAGATTTTTTTATTATTAGTATTATTAATAATATTATTATTATTATTATTATTATTATTATTATTCATAGCTAGCTCTATCTTTTTTTAATAATATATCTTTATTGAAATTTTAATCACAAGAATTATAAAAAACCCTAATACAATTCACAGTGTAAAGGAGTGAAGGTATGCAGCAGGGCTCATACGAGCCTTCAGTATATTTAATGATATATCCATAAATCTTGACATAAAATTTACATAAAAAATATTGAAATAAAATTGCAAATGCATTTTAAATAGTTAAACATTAAAAATCATGACTAATACGGGGAACAGCAAAAAAAAAAAAAAGAAGAAAATAAGAGGAGAGAAAGAAAAAAAAACAACAAAAGCATATGAGATATCGGATAATACGTAGATAAAGAGCAGTAATTTTAAGGTCAGGTGGAGAAGTTCTAGGTTAATAAAGTTGCAAAGTCAGGGTTTTTCATAAAGAATTTCCCAGGGAACCATATGTCCTGGAAATGTAATTGCGCCGATAGTTCCTCCATTCTCATAAGCCTATTTAACTTGGTTATCCTGTCTGTTATTAAAGGAATGCACTGGGATTTCTAGTATCTGGAGTTATTGCCCTGGCAGCCAATAAAAAAAATGGAAAACCCCCTTCTTGACTTTTGAAACAGAGTCTGTAAACATAGATAATAGTGCAATTTTGGGAGTTTGGGGCACTGTCTCTTGGGCAAAAGCACCATATATTTTAAAAATGTTATCTCAAAATGGGCACAAAGCAGGACAACTCCACCTATATATGTTGCATGGTGCCTACTGTACATGAGATAGGCATCGCCAACATTTGTCAGATGTATTTGGGAATATTTTATGCAATATCCTAGGGCAGCGGTACCATCTCGTTATAACTTTTTGTTCCTGTATTTCATTTGCAACAGGAGGTTTATAAGTCCATATACAAGATTTACAAACTTATTTTCCTTTAAAAAAAAAACTCCTAGCTCTCTTTCCCATTCCACAAAATAAGAATTTTTATCACAAAAGATTTTGGTTTGGAGTAAGTTATAAAAAGGGGAAACAGTATGGGCCAGATTCAGGTAGATGAGAGTATCTTTCCTCTGGAGTAACGCTTCTCATTTACGTTACTCTGAAGACCCTTTCAGCGCAAGTCCTGTAATTCACATAGCAGTTGCGCGTAAACTTGCGCCAGAGTAACGATAATGCGCTGGCGTAACCCGACGCAAGTGGAAGTGGGTGTGATCATATGTAAATGATGGGCGGAGCCCAGCGCAGAGGCTTACGTTCAGCGCATCATCCACGGAGCATGCGCAGTGAGTGCGGCTCCACTCGCCCCCTTGTGCGCATGCTCACAACTTCCGTCGGCACCACTTCCTGGGAAACGTCAGCGCAATGCGTTCCGCTGGGCGCTTAAAAGCGCTGGCGGAAACGCCATTCCGGCGCAAAAGTAGTTCCGTTTCCCCCCACCCCAGGGAAGATACTTTTGCACTGTAATGGCTGCTCCCGCTACCCCCAGAGAGAGGAGGAACCTCAACTTTAATACCCAGGAGGTCTCAGTGATTATCTCGGCTATGGAGACGGATAATGAATTTCTCCATGGCAAAAAAAGCCGGAAGACCAGCCGGGAGAGGAAGCAGGGCATCCTGGAGTCGATTGCTGCCAGGGTCAATGTCCTGGGCTACTCCACCCGGACTGCTGGGGACATACAAAAGAAAATAAATGACCTGCGGCGCAAGGTGAGGGACAAGGTGGCCTCCATCAGGAGGTATGAGAGGGGCACAGGTGGTGGTCCCCCATGTCCTGTCACCCTGACCGCAGAGGAGGAGGTGGTTGCTCGCTGCCTGGAGAGGGAGCAGGTGGAGGGGGTCGCAGGCTATGACTCCGTGGAGGAAGGCACAAGGACAGGTAAGTGTTTTATAATCCCCTATTTGTTGTTTTTCATTTGGGGGGGGGGGGAACATGTGCCAAGTGTGTGGGACCACCAACATGTGTCTGCTTTGTGTCATCCACAGATGACGGAGCTGGGCCATCATCTCTCAGCCTGCATTCCACCCCATCCCCCCCACGCCATCATGTGCCCGAGCCACTGGGTGGTGAAGAGGTTGTGGAGGAGGAGAGTGGCCACACCACACCTGCCGAGGTGGTTGTGGAGGATCCTGCTGTGGCAGAGCAGGACTTTTCTTTGGTTTTGTCTGTCTCCTCCCCTTCTCCTGGCCCGTCTGTCGTCCCCTCCCCCATCCTTGGAAGCCCCTCAAGGGCGACACCTTCCACCCGAGGACATCCATCTTCTGGCCCCAGGAAGGCGACCCAGAAGACCAGGGGGGTGTCTGATGGTGTCCAGGACCAGTTGGCGAGGGATCACGCCAGGCAGACGGAACAGATGGGGGCCATAGCGGTGCACTTGGAGAAAGTGGCTGACAGCCTGGGCTCCGTTGCCAACCTCAGCAACGCAGTGCAGGATGTCAGCTGCAACTGCGCTGCAGTGGTCACCACTTTGGGGGAGGTGCAGGGGGATATAAGGCACCTCACTGCAGCCGTCCAGGCCAACACTGCTGCCATCCATGGGAACAGTGCTGCCATCCGGGAGCAGGGGAGGCTGAGTCGGCGGGCCCAGCATTACCAGGTGACCCGTCAGCTCCGGATGCAGGCCCAGACGAACACATACCTTGGACGGATAGCCAGGGCCTTAGAGGGCACGCAGGCCACACCTGCCAGGAGTGGCCCACCTGGGGATCAGCCACCTCCAGATGCCCCCCCACCCCCACCCACTCCATCCAGGCAGCTGCGGAGTCAGAGAGGGGCCCCCAGAAGAAGCCCCCGGCATCCCCGATGAGGCCTTTTTTTTTTTCTTGTTTTATATTATTGTTTTTGACATACTCAGGTCATGAGTTTATTTTTTATTTTTCTCAGGTTATGAGATTTTGTTTCTTTTAATGATCAGGATATGATATTTATAATTTATTTTTGTACTGCACACGGTCAGGAGTGCAGGGGACAGTGTGAATGGTGTGTGAATGTGAGAGGGTGGCACTCCTGAAAGTAAGGGGTGTCACCCTCGGCCGTGGTGGTGAAGTGAACCCCACGGCTGAATGAATGACGTGTGAAAGGTGTGTGAATGGACAGTGACATCATTGGGGCCTTGACGCTGGCGTTACTGCTCCCAACTCCTACATGCTGGACTTGGGCTAATCCAATGCGATGTGCATGTGGTGTGTGTGATCTAGGGACATCAGTGGTGTACACGCGTGCATTGTCTGTGTTATTAATGTTTTGGTTTAGTGTCCAAAGATGCCTACGGCGAGGACCCTCCTGACTGCTCTTCCATCAGCAGACTGGGTGTCCTCTGGCAGGTGGGGACTGTGTGGGTCGGGGGTCAGGTCATCACGTATGTCAATATGCAGGCCTTTTTTCATAGCAAAGTTATGTAGTATGCAACATGCACCGATGATCTGACACACAAAGGTAGGGGAATACAATAGGGCCCCCCCAGACTTATCCAGGCATCGGAAACGGGACTTCAGGAGCCCGAATGTTTGCTCAACCACTGCACGGGTTTTGATGTGTGCTTCATTGTATTTTCTCTCTCCTCTGGTTTGGGGGTTCCGGAAAGGAGTCATTAGATGGGGTCCCAGTGCATATGCAGAGTCACCTGTAAGGTAAAAGACAGGAGAATGTTAGTCATGCATGTGCGATTTCTGTTGTGCATCACGGGAGGGGATAGTCATGCCTGACTCCCTTGTCACTCACCAACCAGCCAGCTGTCCCCATACATATTCTGGTTAAATTCTGCTGGGATGGGGCTCTGACGGTATATGAAACTGTCATGGCTGGACCCGGGGTGTTTGGCACGGACGTGCCATATGAGGCGTTGGGCATCGGCTATCACCTGTACGTTGATGGAATGCCAATGCTTCCGATTGCGGTATATGTGCTCTGTGGCACTGGGGGGCTGTAGGGCCACATGTGTGCAATCAATGGCCCCCACAGTGCGTGGGAATCTGGCAATGTTGTAGAAATCTGTCATTGCCTTCTGCCGCAGCTCCTCAGTGGTGGGTCTGATGAACTGGTTGGACATGCGTCTGAGGATTGCAGGGACAACCTGGTGCACACATCTGCTTATGGAGGACTGTGACATCCCAGCCACCACTCCACTTGTACGCTGGAATGATCCACTTGCTAGGAAATGGAGTGTTGCCAGGACCTTCACCAGTGGCTGCACTGCTTGTGATCGGTGTGTTGGGCTGGTGATGTCATCCTGCAGGGTTGTGGTTAGTTCAAGTATTGCATCTGGGCTGAATCTGAATAGGCGATACACCTCCTCATCCCCCATGCCAAAGAGGTTCATACGTGTGCGGTATATCCTCTCACGTGCCCGCCTTCTTGGTTCCAGGGGACCCATCAGTAGTTCTAGGACCACGAGTGCCCCTGGCATGTTGGCACACAGAGGTGTTGTCCTTGCAAGTGGGGGTGCTCAGCTAGCTCCTATCGTCGGTAACGCTGCTGTAGCTGCTCTCCTGCTGACCTGTGACCGTCTGGAGTAAAGATAAAGCAGCCTTTTGTAGAAATAACTTTGCGCCGGACGGACCAGATACGCGCGGCGCATGTAGCCAGCGTATGGTGCTAATCCGTTCGTGAATTGTGAAAAATCCCTCATTTGCATATTTGCAGGGGAAATCAATGGGCGCGACTGATGCGCCCAGCGAAAATAAACGCTGACGATACTCTGGCGTCGGAACGTTCCGCCGGTCGCAAATGAGCCGTTATTGGGCGCATCTAGTTTGGTGGGTACGGGCACATAGAAACGTCGGCGCATCAGCACAGTTACGCGGCGCATATCCAAATACTCCAGCGCAAGTGTTCGTGAATCTGGCCCTATGTGTAAGGGTATCAGTTTGTATATATAGAGAAGTTGAATCTATAACCACAGTTATTGGAAAATGGATTTTTGAAATGGCAGACAAGTAAAGGGCCTTTGGTCGCAGCCCTGGGGGGAATTCAAGATTACCTGTAAGTGGCATTAATGGGCTTATATAAGAAGATAGTAAAGGAATGTAAAGTAGACGGCCCCAGATTTTAAGGGTTGCTTGGACACAGGAAGGTATATTGTTGCCTGATGTTGTAGAGATGGCAAAATGTATGATAAGGACAATCGGGGTTAAGGGGATAGTAATTCCTCAATTTGTGCCCATAGTTTCCTCACAGAGTTATGAAACCAGTCTAAAACTTGAGCTATATGAACCGTTAGGGGGCTAGGAAGGGGTTACAGTAAGTGTGTCCTAGGGAGTGATTCTAATTGTGTGGGGGCTGGGCTTACTGTTACATGACACTGATCGCTGCTCCCGATTACATGGAGCAGACGATCAATGTCCTGTCACTACATAGAACAGGGAGATGCCTTGTTTACACAGGCATCCCCCCGTTCTTCAGCTCAGGGGCGCACACTTGCCAGCGGCGTGTGCGCACCCACACGGCGTGAAATTTAAAGCGACGCAGCCGTGACATTTTGCCGACCTATATTTACATGACGCGGTCGGCAAGTGGTTAAAAAGCAAAAACTCTTGCTAAATACCACTTAAAACAGTGTTAAAGTCAATTCAAGGAAGTAAATAAAAATATAAATGTGTTAAAAAGGTAGAGGTCCAGACATTCAATATTTAAGGAATGTAAAAAATGTCAGCTGATTGTCCCTAACAACCAGTGAATTGCTGGTTGTTAAGGAGCTGGCACCTGTCCTACCGTTAAAGCAGAACTTCACTTTAAAGGGGAAGTTTCTACTTTATGCCCCCCTCCTTCTCTATTTTTAGATTTTTTTTTGGGAGGGTGACAGATTTTTCCCCCCTCCCTGCCCGCAACTCTCTAGGACATGACACCAGTCCCACAAGCCTGCAAGACTATTCACAAAGAGCAGGGAGGCTCACACAGTGGGAATCCGGCTGTGACGTTGTGGAGAATCAGAGTCGGCTAACCACAGTAAACATGCTGACGCTAGAGACCCAAACACTGACAAAGAACCAGTTTTAATCACAGCCACTAGCCACTAGCACTGGTAGTAGTCAGAGTGTATTTGACCAGCCTGTACCCCATTGCTTCACCTGAAGAAAGAGGTTTGATGAATTTTTGATTAGATGATATCTGGCTATTTAACAGTCATGCCCTTCGTCGAGCTTGATGATGTGAATTCCAGACTCCTACTGCACCCGTTTTTTGATCAACCATTTGCCTAAATCATATTCGTTCATGTTGTTCAGGAACCATAGGTTGGCCATGACAGTTTGTAGAACAGTACACATTGCAGCAGCAAAAACATAGGACTGCACATCCTTCACCTTCCTATTTAGTTTACATTTCAAAAGAACCTGTTATCTTAACTTGGGGACAGCAGACAGCTAGTTAAGTTCTGGTAGGACCAGAACATGCGAACAGGCAAAAAACTTGTTTGAATACGGGAACACCATTAAAATCTACGGGACACAAACATGAAAAAACAAAAGTGCTAATTTTAAGGGTTAATATGCAAGTTATTGTCATAAAAAGTGTTTGGGGATCCGGGTCCTGCCCCAGGGGACATGTATCAATGCAAAAAAAAGTTTTAAAAACTGCATTTTTTCCAGGAGCAGTGATTTTAATAATGCTTAACCACTATACTACCGGCTGCCATCTATTGACGGAGGCACAATAGCTCCATTGTTCTGACAGGACCTTATATGACGTCCTGTCTTTTAGAGCCACTAGGGGGCGCGCGCCTGCCGCGTTGCTGGGTACACGATGCGCGTGCCTGGTGGCCGCGATGGCCGCCGAGCACCCGCGATTGCCCAGTAACTGAGCAGGACCGTGGATCTCTGTGTGTAAACAGAGATCCACGTCCTGTCAGGGAGAGTAGACTGATGCTGTGTCCCTTGTACATAGGGACACAGATCGGTCACCTCCCCCAGTCGTTCACCTCCCCCCACAGCTAGAAACACTATGCAGGGTACACATTTAACCCCTTCCTCGCCCCCTAGTGTTAACCCTTTCCCTGCCAGTCACATTTATACAGTAATTAGTGCATATTTATAGCACTGTTCACTGTATAAATGTGAATGGTCCCAAAAATGTGTCAAAAGTGTTCGATGTGTCCGCCATAATGTCGCAGTCCCAATAAAAATCACAGATCGCCGCCATTATGAGTAAAAAATAAATCATAAAAAAAATCATAATTATGTCCCCTATTTTGTAGGCGCTATAACTTTTGCGCAAACCAGTCATTAAACGCTTATAGTGATTTTGTTTTGTTTTTTGGCCCAAACTGAGAAAAAATTATTGTTTTTTTTTTTTTTTGAAATGGGATATTTATTATAGCAAAAAGGAAAGAAATATTGTGTTTTTTTTCAAAATTTTCTCTATTTTTTTGTTTATAGCACAAAAAATAAAAACCGCTCAGACCACCAAAAGAAAGCTCTATTTGTGGGGAAAAAGGATGTCAATTTTGCTTGGGAGCCACATCGCACGACCACCCAATTGTCAGTTAAAGTGGCGCAGTGCTGAAAGCTGAAATTTTTCCTGGGCAGGAAGAGGGTATATGTGCCCAGTAAGCAAGTGGTTAAAGTGAAACAATAAAAGTGAAAAATTCCTTTAAATTTTGTACCTGGGGTGGTGTGGATAGTATGCCTGTAAAGTAGCGCATTTTTTCCGTGTTTAGAACTGTCCCTGCACAAAATTTAATTTCTAAAGGAAAAAAGTAATTTAAAACTACTTGCAGCTATTCATGAATTGTCGGGTCCCGGCAATACAGATCAAAGTCATTGAAAAAAATGGCAACCCCCCCCCAGTCCATTACCAGGCACTTTGAGTCTGGTATAAATATAAGGGGAAACCTAAACCAAAGAAAAAAGCGTGGGGGTCCCCCCAAATTCCATATCATGCCCTTCAGGTCTGGTATGGATAGTATGGGGAACCCTGCACTAAAATATAAAAAAATGGCGTGGGGTCCATCTCAAAAATCCATACCAGACCCTTCAGGTCTGGCATGGGTTTTAAGGGGAACCCCGCACAAAAATGAAAAAAAAAATGGCTTGGGGTCCCCGCAAAAATCCATACCAGACCCTTATCCGAGCACGCAACCTGGCACGCTGCAGGAAAAGAGGAGGGACAAGAGAGCAGCCCCACCCCTCCTCAACCGTACCAGGCCACATGCCCTCAACATGGGGAGGATGTCCCTATGTTGGTGGGGACAAGGGCCTCATCCCCACAACCCTTGCCCGGTGGTTGTGGTGGTCTGCGGGCGGGGGGCTTATCAACATGGGGACATCCTTCCCATGTTGAGGGCATGGTAATGGACTGGGAGGGGGACCCCTGATGTTTTTTTCAATGACTTTGATCTGTATTGCCGGGACCCGACAATTCATGAATAGCCGAGAGTAGTTTTAAATTCCTTTTTTTCCCTTAGGCGGCGTACACACGATCGGACATATCCGATGAAAACGGTCCGCGGACCATTTCCATCGGATATGTCCGATCGGGAGTTTGATCCGATGGCGTGTACACACCATCGGATCAAATTCCCCGCCGCCGGACGGCGCGGTGACGTGGCGGTGACGCGGCGGTGACGTTGACGCCGCCGCGTCACCGCCACGTCACCGCACCAGGAAGTAAAACACTTCCGCGCATGCGCCGAATCCATTCGGCAGCGGCGCGGCGGCGGTGGGGGCCGACATGTCTGCTGGTAAGTGTACTAACCAGCAGACATGTTGGGCGGACAGATTCCCACCGGATAGATTTCAAAGCTTGCTTTGAAATCTGTCGGGTGGAGAAATCTGTCCGCTAGCCCATACACACGAGCGGAGATGTCTGCTGAAACGGTCCATCGGACCGTTTTCAGCGGACATATCCCCTCGTGTGTACGCCGCCTTAGACATTTTGTGCAGGGACAGTTACAGGCATAATATACACCCCCCCCCAGGTATGAAATTAACTTTTATTGTTTCACGTTTTTAAAACTTTTTTTGCATTGATACATGTCCCCTGGGGCAGGACCCAGGTCCCCAAACACTTTTTATGACAATTATAAGCCTTTAAAATTAAAATTGATTTTTCATGTTCATGTCCTATAGACTTTAACGGTGTTCGTGTGTTCGAACACATTTTTTGCCTGTTCGCATGTTCTTGTGCGAACCAAACCGGGGGAGTGTTCGGCTCATCCCTAGTGTGCACATCCACTTTTTTATGCCATTTTGGGACTAGGAGTACAAGCAGTAATGATTGTTAGAGTTATTGGGTAGACTGTAGACTATAGCAGGCACGTTTCTCTGCCCCATCTGCTGCAGCGGAAACAAAAATACAGTCACTGCCACCACATGCCCAGCATCTACATTCTAATTCTAAGCTTCTGACTTTACAACTCTTGCCTTTCCATCTGGTGGATTATACCCCCTTCCATGATTTTGCAGAATGTGCTGTACCACAAGCAGGTTCCCAGTCACTAATTCTTTTCACGTAAGGCCATTCCAGCTCTCTACCATCATGTGGAAGGCAATGCTGTGGCATCATTAGGCAAGGCAGTTAGCCGCAAGGTCCACATTACTGCTGACATGTGCTGCAGTAAGCATGGTCAGGGACAATATATTTAGTTCACAGCACACTGGGTAACTCTGCTTGCAACTCAGAAGGATGCAGGACAGGGTTCAGTGCTGCAGCTTGTTGTGCCGCCACGTTTCCATACAGCTGGTGATTTTAGCTGCCAGATTTTAGCTCTACCCCCTCCTCCTCCATGCGCACCTTTGCTGAATTGTCTTATGAACCACAAGTACCCCGTAAGCCTTCAAGGGGCTATTTAATGAGTCAGGCTAAAAGGTGCCATGCAGTGCTTCAGGTGGTCTGTCTAAGGAACAGGAGCCTCACCAGAGCAGGGATTCCTGCAGCTCTGCACAGGCAGGCCCAGAGGTGTTTCACGCCATGCCAGCTGGAGCCAGGAATGGTGGTGTGCGATAATGCCCGAAACCTTCTGTCCGGCCCTTAGACAAGAAAAATTGGCACACCCTTTCATTAAATAGGTACCTAGGGTTTGTAGATCTGCTAAAGCAGGCCAGAAGAGTTTGTAGCTATTTCAGGCGGTCATACACAGCCAGTGCTCGATTGGCTGAAATTCAGCAGGAATTTCACCTGCGCGTAAAACGACTGATTTGTGACATGCTCACCAGGTGGAACTCGACTTTGGCAATGCTGCAGTGGCTGCTCATGCAGAAGAGGGCCGTCAACAAGTACCTGTGTGAGTATGTCACAACGGCAGGCTCAGGCTAGCTCTGCTTTTTTCCCCCACGCCAATTGCTGCTTATAAAGGAGGCATGCACCTTACTGTCACCATTTGAGGAAGCCACAATGATGGTGAGCCATGACAATGCATGCATCAGTGACACAATCCCTGTTGTGTTCCATATGAGGCAGACTCTGCGTGGCATTATGGACAGGGTACTCAAGTTAGAGGAGGGGGAGGATGAGGAGCACTGACAGTTTTGATAGCATTGAAGCAGAGGAAGACAAACGTTAAACATTAAGAGATGGTTTTCCATCACCAGTACCATTGTGATTAGTATGTGGCTGGGAGGAGGCAGTTCCAGATACTGTAATCCTCAGTGACCCCAAGGGGTCTGTTTCTCATTTTCCACAAACCTGAGGTGCATGGGCTCCTTCATTTGTCAAAGCCTGTGAAAGGACCCGAAAATACGTAGCATCAAGGAGCAGGATCACTGCCCTCCTTGACCACCATTACAAGGGGAAAGTCTCAGAACTCATCCATCCCTACAGAGAGAGCAGAAGATGAAATCTCTTGAGGACACCTTAAAGTGTTTGTTAACCCCCCCCCCCCCAAAAAAAAAAATGGATCCTGTTCCTTTAAAGCATCTTATATGACTCAGTGCTTGCCCTGTGTCATTTGGCCCCTTGTAACACCTAAAAAACAGGCTGATCCTGACAGTTTCTCATCACCCCTCTGTAAACTGACCACGGTGTATCATGGCTGCTGAGATCAGACAATGTGGTCAGTTTATGTTCCTCTGTCGTCAGCAGCCTGCTATCTGCTCTCCTCTCTGCTCCTTTGTCCTCCTTTCCCCTCCTCTCTCTGTCTGTGTGTTAGCCGTCCCTCCCCCTCCTGCTGCTCTTGTATCCAGGGCCGCCATCAGGAATTTTGGGGCCCCTTACACAGCTTCAGGCATGGGCCCCCTGGAGCAGAGAACCGGGGGGGGGGGGTGCTGCCGCATGAAATTGAGAAGCGGGGGGGGGGGGCTGCTGCTGCGAATTGAGAAGCGGGGGGGGCCCTTTACAAAAATAAGAAATAAAGAAAAATATATATAATAAAGGGGGGTAGCCATCCGGGGCCCTGGGGACCTCTGTGCCCTTTAATATAAAGAAAAAAAAGATATATATATATATATATTTTTTTTTTTTTAAAAGGGTGGTTGCCAACTGTGGCCCCGGGGACGTTATTTTTTTTTACAAAAAAAAGGGGCTTTCCATTCGGGACCTCTGGGCCCTTTAATAAAAAGAAACCTCTGGGCCCTTTAAAAAAAAAAGAAAGAAAGAAAAAAATATATATATAAAAAATAAATAAACATTTATATATATAAAAAAAGGGGTTGCCTTCCAGGGCCCTGGGGACCTCTGGGCCCTTTAATAAAAAAAAAATATATAAAAAAAATATATAAACAAAAATAAAAAATACAATTATAAAAAAAGGGGGTTTGACACATGGGGCCCTGGGGACCTCTGAGCCCTTTAATAAAAATACATCTATATATTAAAAAAAAGAAATAAAATAATATAAAAAAGTAAAAAAAAATTATAAAAAAGGATAATATAAATATAAAAATAAAAGAAATAAAAAAATATATAAAAATTATATATTTTTTTATAAAAAAAGGGGGGTTGTCATCTGGGGCCCTGGGGATCTCCAGGTCCCTGTGGACCTCCGGACCCCTAAAAAAATAAAAGAAAAAAAATTGGCCCTTTAATAAAAAATAAAAGAAAAATATATTAAAAAAATATATTTTTGTATAAAAAAATATATAAAAAAAAAAAAGAGGGGTTGCCATCTGGGGCCCTGGTGGCCTACGGGCCCCTAGACCCCTAAAAAAAATGGCCCTTTAATAAAAAAATAAAATAAAAATATATTAAAAAATCTATATATTTTTTAATAGAAAATAAATAAAAAAAAGGGGGGTTGCCATCTGGTGCCCTGGGGGCCTCCGGGCCCCTGTGGACCTCCGGACCTCTAAAAATTGGCCCTTTAATAAAAAAATTAAAGAAAATTATATTAAAAATATATATTTTTTATAAAAAAATATATTTTTTTATAAAAAAAAATTAAGAAAAAAAAAGGGCTTGCCATCTGGGGCCCTGGTGGCCTCCGGGCCCCTGGGGACCTCTAAAAAAATAAAAGAAAAAAAATTGTCCCTTTAATAAAAAAATAATGAAAAAATATATTAAAAAAAATTTTTTTTTTATAAAAAAATATATTTTTTTATTAAAAATTGTTTTTTTTTATAAAAAAAAGGGCTTGCCGTCTGGGGCCCTTGGTTCCCATCCGGGCCCCTGGGGACCCCCGGGCCCCTTACAGGTGTAATGCCTGTACCCCCCTGATGGCGGCCCTGCTTGTATCACTAACCTGTATACACCATCAGCACTTCCTCCTATTGCAGGAGTTTATGTAATGCCTTTCCTGACTCTGGTAGGTTACAGTCTGGTGGAAAACGTCCTTTTGCAGGTTTCTGTTTTTCAAGAGAGCAGTGGTGGAGAAGGGGGCCCGCTCATTGGTGCCCTATAAAAACATTTAAGTCCTTGGCGCCCAGGGTTGTCAGATTCCACATCCCATCAGCAGCATCTGCATTATATGGTTAGGAGATTATCTAGGGGTGAAAACAAACATGAAGAGCTTTCTAGTTGACAATCCACTGGGTTTCTGGGTCATGAGAATAGACCACTGGACAGAACTTGCCCAGTATGCAATTGAGCAGCTGGGCTGTCCTGCATCCAGCATGTTTTCAGAACGGGCATTCAGTGCTGCCAGAGGTTTTGTGACACGTACTGTAAGAGGGCGCATTTGTCCACAGACTCCATAGACTGGCTGACATTCATCAAAATGAATCAGTCCTAGGGGCGTGGCTTGCGCGCGCATGAAGATGGACGCTTGAGCCGTGAGCTCCGCTGACCCGACCGGACCAAAGCGACGAAACAGGGCGACCATCGCCGCAGCTGCCACGTAGTGTCTGCCCGATCACCCCCCCACTACTCCGCCGCATCGATGTCCCGCAAGAGGGTTCAGGAAAAGGGGCTGAAGCGGCTGGAGGCCTTCTCCTTCCAGCCGCGCCACAGAGGCCAAGATGGCGCCGACGGAGCGGCAAGCAGGCAATCGCTCTCCTACGGAGAATCCCCGGACCTGCATCCACAACATCCAAGATCAGGACTCCACTCTCATGTGCCCCAGGACGACTCCCCTGCTACCCCGATAACACAGAGCCCCACGAAGTCGAGGATGCGGCTGGACGCCTCCAACCAGGCCTCAGACACAGTGAGTACAGGCCTGCACAACCCTTCTGCAATCTCCTCACTGCAATCCTCCATAGCTCAATTCCCAACATCTGGCCAACCAGTGCTGGACACCACTATGAAGGACATGCTCATGTCACTACAATCTTCCCTTATGACCAATCTATCATCACTGATTAACAGATTTTCATTAGAAATGAAACACATGGACAATAGGGTGCAGTTTATAGAAAACAAGATGGAGGAATGCACGGAGACGGTTAATGATCTGGTGGATGCATGTAATGATCAGAAAGAGGACTCCCTCTGGATCAAAGCAAAACTCGCAGATTTAGAGGACAGGTCCAGACGCAATAATGTCAAAGTGCGTGGGATCCCTGAATCTGTCCAACCTAAAGACCTGCACAACTTTGCCGCCACGCTATTTTCCACTATGCTGCCAGACCTCTCCCCGATCGAATTAACGATCGATCGCATACACCGCATCCCCAAACCGCGCCACCTTGAGGCAGACGTCCCCCGCGATGTTCTACTTCGTGTACACTTCTACCAGGCAAAAGAACAGATCCTTATGAAAGCCAGAGAATTATCTCCGCTCCCAGCTCCGTACTCTGACATCCAACTATATGCCGACCTGTCCCAGTACACGCTGCAACTGAGGAGACAACTGAAAACCATAACCAAAGCCATGCATAACCACAAGATTGTCTACAAATGGCGCCATCCAGCGACCATTCTGGTCACGCACAATGGCGTGCCACACACCATCTCCACACTGGAAGGAGGAATGAAGCTGCTACACTCATGGGGCATCCTGCCTGACCCCTCTCCTAACCGCCCAGGCCCTAATGGCCCTCCTAATCCGTTCACGTTCGGGTCTGATCGGGAGAAAAAGAAGACCACCCACCGTTGATCAACCAGCCCTATACTACTACTACATACAACGTATGACCTGGTCCGGTCCGGCTATGCGATTGTACACCTGCTTGCTGAACTTTCCCCATTACTAGTCAGCTGCTCTTATGAGCGGTTCTTGCTGACGAATTTGTGCTTGTTTTATTTTTCTTTGCTCTGTAGTTATAGACTGTTTTTTCTTTTTTTTTATCCTCCTATCCCCCCTTGCTCATATTGTTACACGCAAGTTGATATTCCATTGGTGCAGTAACCAGGCTCGGATTGCCCTGGGACTTTTTTGTAATCTCATTAAAGTTCTGTACTAATACGTTTTATTTCCTAGAAGGCTCAACATCTGAAACTCTCCTTGTACAGAAGCACGTCAACCCCCATCACAGCTACCACCACCTTCTGCCATCTGGACCGTTGCATCACCATCCACAACTGTGAGTAACTACATCCACGTCACACCACCACCCACCCACAATGGGGATCACTGTTCTTTCCCTCAATGCTAAAGGGCTGAATCACCCTGTAAAACGCTCCTCTCTTTGGAAATCCGCACTCGACTATAAATGTGATGTATTGTGTGTCCAAGAGACACACTTTGCTACGGGGGCCTCCCCCAAATGCCAGCATAGGCAATTCCCCCATGTTTTCCAGTCATCCTTCTCTAAAAAACAACGAGGTGTTATGATTGCCGTCAAGAACACTGTTATTTTTCAGCTATTGACCTCGGTTATCGACCCGGACGGGCGATACATTATCCTGGTCTGCATCCTCAATAACGTCACCTACACCCTGGTCTCGATCTACTCCCCGAACCATGGCCAAATGCCTTTTCTCAGAAAAACCTTGCGAGCAGCCCGCAAAGTACAACAGGGCCATTTGATGATCTGTGGCGACTTCAATATGGTACCAAATCCCGCAATGGACTCCACTGCTGGCAACAAACGTTGTTCTTCACCTCTAGAAACTTTCATTAATGCTAATGACTTGTACGATGTTTGGAGATGCTGTCATGCGAGTGAAAGGGATTACACGTTCCTTTCGCAGCGTCACAACACCTACTCACGTATCGATTTGTTTATGACTGACAGCCGATTGCTACACAAAATTTTAGACTCCTCTATACATGCCACCACTTGGTCGGACCACGCTCCTGTTAGCATTACTGTCACCGATGACGCTCGTCATCCTAATTCCTATATTTGGAGGGTTAACAACCATCTACTTCAGACACCATGCTACTCCAACTCCATTAAACAGAAATTGGAAGATTACTTCTCCCTTAATCAGGGGTCAGTGTCCGACCCGCTGGTGGTATGGAACGCTCACAAGGCGGTCATCAGAGGTTCATTTCTCCAAATGGGGGCTAGAGCTAAAAAAAAAAGAACCCAACGCATAGACGAACTGACGACTGAGATAACCGTGACTGAATCCCTGAATAAACTAAATCCCTCCCCACTTTTACAATCTAAGATATTCTCCCTCCGCCAGGAATTGAGGACACTCCTTCTTGATAAACATGTTAACGCTTATAAGATGTTTAAATCCACCTTATACTCGACGGGCAATAAGGCAGGCAAAGCGATGGCTCAAAGGGTTAAAGGTCACAGGGCTAAGACAAAAATCCCTTACATACAGCATCCTCACACTAACGAAAAGCTCCTCAAACCCCAAGAAATAGCAAACGCCTTTAGTGCGTATTATGCGGACCTGTATAACTTAGCAGCGGACCCGACTACAGCCCAACCCTCTCCTGAGATGATCCATGACTTTCTAGATCCCTTAAATCTCCCTTCTATAACTCCCCAACAACTGGCAGACCTAAACTCCCCCTTCTCAATCACTGAAATCATATCAGCCATAAAAACATTGCCCAACTCTAAATCACCAGGCCCCGACGGCTTCACTGGGGAATACTACAAACAGTTTAAAGACATTCTAGCTCCTACACTATGCCAAATTTTCAACTCAGCTGCGGCATCCTCGTCGTTCCCTCCCGAAATGCTCAAAGCCTTGGTGGTGACCCTACCCAAACGGGAAAGGAACCCACCACCCCGAAAAACTTTCGTCCCATCTCCTTACTTAACCTCGATGTAAAATTATTTGCAAAAATGATTGCCAAAAGATTAGAAGATTTACTCCCAGTCCTTATCTCCCCGAATCAATCAGGATTCACTAAAGGTCGCCAGGCCTCTGATGCCACAAGACGGATGATTAACATCATTCACCATGTAGAAACCACTAAAACCCCAGCACTACTACTATCCCTGGACGCCGAAAAGGCCTTTGACAGGGTCCACTGGGATTATATCTTAGCGGTCCTGTCAAAATTTGGTATTAAAGGTACAATCCGTGATGCTATAATGGCCCTGTACTCCAATCCCACTGCGCAGGTCTTCTCTGCAGACGCCCTCTCCGCACCTCTACAAATCTCCAATGGTACGAGACAGGGATGTCCACTATCACCCATTATTTTCAACCTTGTCATGGAACCCCTGGCAGAAAGAATTCGGTCTAACCCGGCCATATCTGGCATTCCCCTAGTAGATCAAGAACACAAAATAAGCCTGTTCGCGGACGACGTGATCCTTATGGTCACAAACCCTACCCGCTCTATCCCTGAGGTCCAGAAGACGCTAGCCTGGTTCGGCGATGTCTCTTATTACAAGGTCAACGAAGCCAAATCTTACATACTGGACCTGGGTTTAGATACACCCACTAGTCAACAAATCAAACTCCAATTCCCATATGCTTGGGCAGATCACAGTTTGACTTATCTGGGCATCCAACTGACTAAATCCACCAAATCGTTATTCGCATCTAATTATCTACCGTTAAGATTGCAACTACAGGCTGATCTTACCAGGCTGGCGTCCTTCGAGTTCTCATGGATGGGCCGACTAGCGGCGTTCAAAATGTTCCACCTACCCCAAGTATTGTACTTATTTAGAACTATCCCTATCCCTATCCCACTCAACTACTTCAAATCTCTTCAGACAATCTTGTCCAAATTTGTTTGGAAAGGTAAAAAAGCTCGATGCGGACACTCCCAACTAATTAAGCACCGTTTAGCTGGGGGCTTGGGATACGTCGATTTCCAGGACTATTATATGGCCTCTATTTTAGTACAATCAAAAGATTGGTTCGCAAACCCCTCCCCATCCACAACATGGGGGCAGATGGAAGCATCATTCATCCCGGGAAAAAACATACAGGCCTGGCTGTTCGCGTCATTATTAGGCAAAACTCGCTTCGCTCAGATGTCACCTCCCATAGTAGCATCCATCAAAACCTGGTCCAAGTTCTCTAAACTTACGAGCACTCACCCCAACCTAGCGACCTGGCCCATTCCTATTGACACGTTGAGACATCTCATTGAATCCTCTTCCTACACGGGATGGAAACACAAAGGTATTGCATACATCTCAGACCTTATTGCCGAGGGTAAAACTAAAACATTCCCCATGCTCTTAAAAGAATACCTTCTCCCACAAACTGATAGGTATCTGTACATTCGCACCCAACACTGCCTTGCCAAGCTCAAATCTCTCTCGTGGAGGATTCCTCAGATAGCTTGGATCTTCCTTAAATCCCCCACAACTAGAAAGAAGGGAATATCCCTGTTCTACAACATTCTGCACCAAAAGACTACCTTTACCAGCTCAGCAGCCCTTGCACGCTGGGAAAAAGATCTAGGACAAACCTTCTCGCTTCTCAAATGGGAGAAGGCCTGTTTATCCACCTACAAAGCCACATGTTGCTCCTCTCTATGGGAACTCGCATTCAAACTAACTCACCGGTGGTATCTGACCCCCGACAGAATGTCTAAGTTTAGCGCAACGCTGTCCGCCTCCTGCTGGAGGAACTGTGGACAGAGTGGTGATTTGCTACACACATTCTGGAAATGTCCCAAACTCAAACGTTACTGGCACTCTGTCTTTAACCTTATATCTGCAGTCACTGACATTCCACTAGAAGAATGCCCATCAATGGCTCTTCTATCCCTAGACATCGACCGGCTCCCTAACCCGATGAGGTACACCATAGTACATATACTCCTGGCAGCCCGCCTTAGCATCACAAGGAAGTGGAAGGACCCTGACCCTCCCACGGTGGTAGATGTTATCCGCACCACACAGGAACATTTCATTTACGAGACGACTCTAGCTCTGAAACAGGGGGACAGACTGATGCAGCTCCACTTATGGCAACAGTGGAAGGACTGGACGGAATCTCCTTCCTTTGTCAAAATGTTTAACCTGTAACGTTGATAAATGTCTTACTCGCCCTCATGACTAACTACCCAACCTGTGACCCCCAAACGGGACCTGGTGGGGTGGAACACTCGAGCACAGTCTTGCTCCCTTAGAGGGGTGCTTGAGTAGTTCTGCCCTTCACACGCCCCCCGATGTTGCACTGTACGAAACAATATAAGCTTTAATTTGAAGCCTCACTGCTTCAATAATTCCAAATGTTACCTGGATGGTAGATGTATGAATGTTGCTGCACTACTAAGGTTACCAATTTTACAATGACAATCTCTATGTTCCTATTTGTTGCATACTATGTCTATATTGTAAAGCGTTTAGACCGCTTGTTAAATGTTTACCTTACTCTGTTTTATGTGAAAATTGACAATAAAAACTATATTTGAAAAAAAAAATGAATCAGTCCTAGATGTCGCTGATAAAGTGCTTTCTGGATCTGGAATCTCCAGGTTGCCTAGCTTTGGGGGTGTTGATTTCACCTGGAACATTTTTAATCATTTTTTTATCAAGAGTACCTCTAAAGATTACGATGTGAAGGCACCAATGACACACAAAGACCGTTTTTTCCATACCTGTTTGACAGGTGCATATAATTAAAATTTTTGACAGCAAGGACAGTTCTTGCTTTCATCAAGAGTACCTCTATATGGTTACTGTGTGAAGGCACCACCGACACTCAAAGACCAATGTTTCGACACCTGTTACTTCTATCCAAAGTCTGCGAAAGAGACACCAGAATGTATCCCAAAAAACTCTAATCTTGTTCCAAGTGCACACAATTTTGGCCTCGTCATACAGACTGGCTCCTCAAACCATTGTTTATAAATTGAAAATGTCCATTTAAGCTTAAAGGGGTGTTCCACCCACAATTTCACTTTTTAAATAAAAAATACCCCTGTAATACACAAGCTTAATGTATTCTAGTAAAGTTAGTCTGTAAACTAAGGTCTGTTTTGTTAAGTTGTTACAGCATTTAGATTTATAATCTAGACATAGACCGTGGCCATCTTAAGTGTGGGCATCATGAAGCCAGACTGTATGACTTCCTGGATTTCAGCTTTGCATATCTCGCACATGCTCAGTGCTGCACAAGCAATGTAATAGGTTTCAGTCAGGTTTGCAAGGACTACTGGGAAATGATGCCTATCCCAGAAACCCTTGCAAATAGCCATGTGACTTTAATAGCCTAGGCTAACAAGGAGGAGGAAGTAATGAAGGACTACAAAATAAAGGTATTTACAAGCAACAAAATAAATCAAAATTGTCCATTCTGAACACACAGGGCCAGATTCTTTAAGAAATTTTCCGGCGTAGCATAAGCCATTTACACTACGCCGCCGCATCGTACTAGAGCAAGTGCCTTATTCCCTAAGCATTTGCTCCGTCGTTTGCGTTGGCGTAGCGAAAATGGCCCAGCGTAAGCCCGCGTAATTCAAATGAGGCGGCTTGTATTTAAATGAAGCGCGCCCCCGTGTTGACGCATGCGCCGGCCGGGGAAAAAGCCCAGTGCGCATGCTCCAAAGGACGTCACATTTTCTCAATGTAAACGACGTAATCGCAGCGTACGCCAGCCCCATTGAGAATCGACGTACGCAAACGACGCACAACACGACGCGGTCCCAAGGCCATACTTAACATGGCATCCGACGGCACCCGACGGCATCCAACAGTACTTCGTAAGGTTACTCCACATCGAAGCTGGGGTAACCTTACGCGAACGAAAACGACGTACGCGACGACGGGGCGGCGTAAAAGCGATCGGGATCGGCGTACTACCTAATTTGCATATGCAAATGAGAAAACAACGTAAAGGCCACCTAGTGGCTGGAGTTGTCATTACAACTACGATCCGCAAGTGTAATGGTTTTACACTTGTCGGATGTAGAAGCGTATCTATGCAAAAGTGATGCTAAGCATCACGCGCATAGATACGAGGCAAAAAAAACGGCGATACGACGGGGTATCTGAGATACTCCGTCGTAACGCCGCTGAGAATCTGGCCCTATGAGATTAGGGCATGCAGCACAGACAAACATAAAAAAATGTGTGGAACTCCACTTTAAATGGAAAATGTCATTGTTTTGGCTTTTTAAATGTCATTATTGTTGCAGCAGGCTCTATACACAGTACATATGTGACAATTTACAGGTAGACTAAGAGGACCCCCCAGGCATTATATTTAAAGGAATTTTTCATTTTTATTGTTATTATTATTTCTAATTTTTATGGTTTCACTTTAAGCATCAGTAAATCACTGCTCATTTTAAAATTTTGTTTTTTACAAACTTTTTTTCATTGATACATGTTCCCCAGGGCAGTACCCATAACCATTGTATGCCCAATTACTTGCATATGAGCCAGTTTGGGTCCCATAGACTTCAATGGGGTTTGTTATTCGGTTCCAAACTTTTGTGATGTTCAAAACTTGTGCCGCAAACCGAACAGGTTCGGCCCATCTCTATTAATAAATAAAGCTGTGTGTGTGTGAATAAGGTTTGGGGCTCATGCATCTAGGTGTTGTGACTTTTACAGTTTTAAACTTTTTTTTTTAAATGTGTCTGGAGCTGCGTGCAGGCAACCTATGTTAAGGTGATGCAGCAACTGTATGAACAGGTCCTAATTTGCAAGTGTGTGGATGCATGTGTATGGCCCTGAAAACAAACAGTGTGCATTTGGGGCCACTTACACATACCTGTACACCTGTCAAATTAGGACCTGCAACTGTTTGCACAGCTGCTACATCACCATAAAGTAACAGGCATCCCCAGCTGCACAAACTGCTCATTCAGGCTGTATGGGCTAGAGAACCCATGTGAATGAGCCCTTATTTATTTATTTTTACATTTTATTATTTGTTTACAGTTTTTTTTTTAATTATTATAATTTTTTTACAATGCTGTTGGGGGTAAGGGGACTTTGGTTAAATGTCAGGGGTCTAAACCAACCCCTATTGTCTCACTTTTGAGACAGAGAAATGGGTTGAGAATTTTCATTCTTCGGTCCCATTCTCTGAAGCCTCAGGTGCACTGGACAGTGCATGATCAGAAGGCTCTATATAGAGGCACCTGTTAATTTGCAGATTGAATCATAGTAAACACAGTTTACTATGCTTCAGTTATGAATGAGCACAGTGAGTGATAGGTACTGATCAGGTAAATGATGTATTTACTAGCCCATTCCCCCACTCTCCATCCAGAAGGTCCCTGTCCTGTGTGTCTGCAGCAGCTGTCAGGAGAGGAGTAGAGGGAAGCTGGCAGCGCTGTGTGCATATGTGGGAGGAGTCGCACACTGGGGGGGTCCCTAGCAGCTGGAGGATCAAATCCTGCACAGGGAGGGTGATCAATGCCATGGGGGGGGTGGGGCAATAATAAGAACCAATCCAATTGTGTGTCTCACCTTGCAACAGCTGAAAGCTGGCAAGGTGAGACCTTGCAACAGCTGAAAGCTGGCAAGGTGAGAGGGGAAAAGCCAGCTTACAGCTGTTGCACAAGAGAATTGTTTTTTTTTTTTTTTTTTTTTTTTTTATGTTTTTACTGAAAAAGATTACATACAAAGTATAAAAGAAAACATGTGTACATTTTTCAGAAATTAGTACAGGGGGCAAATATAAAACTGAGAACGAAGCATGAATAAATCAAACAAAAAAAACACACAAAACAAAACAAAGCAAAACAAAAAAAAGTGAGTAATAGTGAGTCTCATGAACTAGGGAGAAAAGCCCTGGGGTCCCCTAATGGGGGGGGGGGGGAGACAAATTTCTCTGGGATACATTAGCCTCAGAGGCAAGAACCATCAAGAATACAGTTAAAACAGTAATATAAACAGGAAAACTAGATGGATGCGAGGCATACAAGAGACCCTAGTGCTCCTGAGGGGTGCACACACTGAAGACAAAATAAACCTATAAAGGTAAACTAATAATGATGAAATAGCAATTCCATAACAGTATAGTGAGAATTGATTCTTTTAAGAGCCCCCACCACACTGATCTTCCCCCTTTATGCCCACATCCGATTCCTTTGCTGCCCAGGCCCCCTGGAGCCAGTGGCACACGGGATTATTAGGGTGTGCCCAGGCACAATGGGCACACCCTGTGTGTATGCGTATGGAGATGTGTGTTGCCTGGCTGTGCAGGAGTAAGAGGACTCAGGATCTAGTGGCTCCTGTGGGGGTAGCATTACACAAATATACAAAGTATTGACTACCAAAATTTATTGTAGCAAACCCCAGAGAGAGCTGCTTTTGTTTGTTCAGTCCGTTACTCTGCCTTTCAACCCCAATAAACTGTGCCAGCCCCTCTGGCACACCTAGCAATGTGATTAATGGAATAACTCAGCAGGAATACACAACACAGTTTTTCTTGTAGTTTACTTGAAGAAAAGTATAATTCAGGTTAACATTAGTCAGCCAGGACCTGTGTAAGTACCCAGGACTTGGTTAAAACAGTTTAAAGAAAACAGTCAGGAGGAACACTATGCAAACAACAAAAGCAATAGGTAACAATAGTTACAGATTTAATAGACTCCCCAATAACTTCTGGTGTGTGTGGGATTCTGTGGCTAAAGGGGAACCCCAGATCGGCATACGATACCTCTAGTACACATCCAGTGAAATATCAATACCCATGTGGTGCGTCCCCTTTAAGAGTAACTGCAGTAATGTCCTGGAGGCAAAGCCCTCTCACCAAAACCTGTACACAGTCAGCGGTCCTCCCCTGAGCGATCGCTCGATCTTAGATGCAGGTGTGTCGCAGTGTCATTCAGTCCGTGAGCTGTTGCAGGATGTCCTACTTTAGCATGGACAGTCTGTTCCTCTGGGCTGGAGCTGCATGAACAATCTGTTCCTCTGGGCTGGAGTTGCAGGCTGTGTGCCCCCTGGTAGGCCGCATTACCACACACACATAGAGTGCAGGAGATGCCCTCCTGATGCAGTTCAGGCACAAAGAGTCTCTGGCCTAGTTCCTCTGCCTTTTTATCTCCTCCTCCACAGTCCTTTGCTGCTGTCTGAGGATTGGCTCAGGCTCTTCCAATAGGGAGTTTACAGACAACCTCCAATAGGGAGTTTACAAACAAGCAGTTAGTGAGAGTCTGTGTGTGAAGAGAGAAGGGGGGAGTGAAAAGCCCATGCTGCTGCAGCAGACAGCTGTTCCCTAAGGCTGCATTCACACCTGAGTGGCAAGTAACGCCGCATACGCGGCTTTACTTGCCGCGCTTCGATTCATTTTTTTTTTTTTACAAAGTCTCCCATTGATGTCTATGGCCGAACGCCAATGTCGCCTGAAAAAAAGGGTCCGGGACTTTTTTTCAGGCGACAGGCGTTCAGCGTTTCAGAGATGTGAACCATCTCTATAGACATGAATGGGATTTTTCCCCTCCAGCGGCACGAGCGTCGGGCGACAGGCGTTTTGTCGCTCTGGTGTGAATGCAGCCTAATAGATTAGGCTGCAAGCAATATACTATATTCTCAAGCTTTGACATAGTTGCCAGATCCTGTCCTAGGATTTTGGACACTGGTCCAACAGGCCTCACAGGCTGTCCTTCAGGATATAATTTGCACTTGGCTTGGTAGAGTAGTACCGGAGTGCTAGAACTCTCTGCGTTTGGCAGATATGGCAGCACTGAGTGATGGGCAGAGTGATCTCTGAAAACCCAAGCATAGCTCCGATCAGCAAGGGTGCAGTGCAGTTGCATGTGTTCAGATAAGTAACTACTAAATGATTATAAATGATCAATGATTATTCTTTATCTCACTGACACAAACAATTTAGAGGTTGTATTACTCATTTTGAGTTTATGCTCACGGCATATGCTACATTATGCTGATAGCAGGCTTAAAATGTGTAGAATAAGGGAAGCTCTAGGTGCATAATGGTTAGATAACCATTATGGGCCAGATTCAGGTAGAGTTAGGCTGGAGTATCCATTGATCCGCCAGCCTAACTGTCACTTTAAGCCGGCGTTTTTGTTTTCTGTAACCAGAAAACAAGAAACGCCGGGTTGGAGTTCCGATGCGATTGGCGCAATTGAATTTCGCCATCGCATCGTTACTTCAACTTAAAAATGGCGCCGGGGGCGTTCCCGCTGATTAACGCTGAAAAAATATGTTAATCAGCAGAAGTCGGAAATTCACGATCTTTTTCGGGTGCGAAGCAGTGACTTTACGACGTTTCCGGAAGCGATACGCGACGTAAAGATAAAGCAGCCCCCTAGTGGAGTATCCTATGTTAAGTATAGGCGTCGTCATCGCGCCGGGAAAAAAAAATAATCGCGTCGCTTGCGTAAAACATTCATGAATGGGGATGTGACGTCATTGACGTTCACTGACAGAATTTGGAGCATGCGCACTGGGATGCATTGACACTCGACGCATGCGCAGTACGTTCGCCGCGGGATCGCGCATAGTTTAAATATTACACGCCCCGTACCCGCCCAATTTGAATTCCGCCGGCTCATTTGCGATGCGCTGCCGCAACTTTAGGAGCAAGTGCTTCATGAATAACAGCACTTGCTCCTAAAATTTCGGCAGAGTAACGTAAATGAGAAGCGTTACTCCAGAGCAAAGATGCTCTCATCTACCTGAATCTGGCCCTATGTAGATAACCTTTTTCCTGGAACAGAGGTTCTAATCTACAACATGCTAATCAGGAAAAGTTGAAATACATAGGCCTTTTTTGTTTTTTATTCTTCTAGGCCCAACTGTTGGTAGCATGAGAGACTTAAAAACAAATTTTCAAGTTGTTCTAGGGTTATATTATGTTTCAGCTTAGATATAAACAACGTATCAAAAGACAGAATCATGTTTTCTACCTTTGAAATAGTCACAAATAGTACTAAAATTAAGAACATAAAACATAAAATAACTTTTGTATAACTCTGTATGTTAGATACAGCATCTCCTTAAGCACTTGTCTACCAAGATACATTTACAGTCATGGCCAAAATTGTTGGCACCCCAGAATTTTTTTCTCCAGAAAATCAAGTATGTCTCACAGAAAAGTATTGCATAACACATATTTTGCACACATTCAAGGCACCCAGTGCCAGAGGCAGCAAAACAACCCCAAAACATCATTGGACCTCCACCATATTTCACTGTAGGTACTGTGTTCTTTTCTTTGTAGGCCTCATTCCATTTTCGGTAAACAGTAGAATGATGTGCTTTACCAAAAAGCTCTACCTTGGTCTCATCTGTCCACAATACGTTTTCCCAGAGGGATTTTGGCTTACTCAAGTACGTTTGGGCAAACTGTAGTCTTGCGTTTTTGTGTCTCTGTGTCAGCAGTGAGGTCCTCCTGGGTCTCCTGCGTTTCATTTCATTTAAATGTCAACGGATAGTTTGCACTGACACTGATGCTCCCTGAGCCTGCAGGACAGCTTGAATTTCTTTGGAACTTGTTTGGGGCTGCTTATACACCATCCGGACTATCCTGCGTTGCAACCTTTCATCAATTTTTCTCTTCCGTCCATCGCCAGAGAGATAAGCTACAGTGCCATGGGTTGCAAATGTCTTGATAATGTTGCACACTGTGGACAAAGGCAAATATAGATCTCTGAAGATGGACTGGTAACCTTGATATTGTTGATATTTTCCCACAATTTTGGTTCTAAAGTCCTCAGACAGTTCTCTTCTCCTCTTTCTGTTGTCCATGCTTTGTGTGGCACACACAGACACACGATGCAAAAAGTGAACTTATCTCCTTTTTATCTGCTTTCAGGTGTGATTTTTATATTGCCCACACCTGTTATTTGCCCCAGGTGAGTTTAAAGGAGCATCACATGCTTGAAACAATCTTATTTATCCACAATTTTGAAAGGGTGCCAAGAATTTTGATCAGCCCATTTTTGGAGTTTTGTGTGACATTATGTCCAATTTGCTTGTTTTCCACCGTTTTTTTGTTTTGTTCCAATACATACAAAGGGAATAAACATGTGTATAGCAAAACATGTGTTACTGCAATAATTTTCTGGAAAAATGTCTTGGGTGCCAACAATTTCGGCCATGACTGTATAAACATCATGGTAGACATTTGGTTAGGCTTTAGGAACCAGCGAGGGGATATCTATTAAAAGTGATTCAGCAGCTCTAGAGCTGCTGATCACTTTTATGGGGCTATAATAGTGTACCTCCCCCACACCGTTGACAACACACACAGTACCCACTGTGGTTACTGGAGCTCTCCCATTCCACCAGGAAGCCCAGGACCATGGGAAACGGCTTTCCTATAGAAAGCAGGATGAACTTTGGGAAATTCGAATAAACCGCCAATGTTTTCATAAAGAGTTCCTGTCACCTGCCCATGCTATCACATAGGAGACTTTTCAGCCACCTTGCGATAGCAATAAAGTTGAAAAATATATATATATGTATATAAACTGATGATCTGTAAAGGCATTTAAAGCATAACCTATAGAGAATTTTGGGTACCATGTTTTTTTCAATTTCAGATGTGTGCAATTTTAAGACATAACATGTTTGGTATAACTCTGTGTTTCTTTGCCTGAAAATGTAATTTAGTGTATTTTTCTGAAAATGTGCATTTGATAAATGACTGCACAAATATTGCGCAACATAAAAAAAATGCAACTACCACAGTTTTATTCTTCAGGGTCTCCACTTTCAGAAAATGTATACTTTTTTGGTGGTTTACAGTAATTTCTAACAAAAAATGCAGATTTTAACATGTGTGCGGAAAAATGAAAACATGTCCAGTAAGAGTCGGTTCACACTGGGGCGACACGACTTCCAGCACGACTTTCAGAAGCAACTTCAACACGACTTGAGCATGAACCACAAGGCGATCTGGGGAGATTTACAACACGACTTGAAGTCCCTTTTCAGGTCAGGAGACATTCCAGTGGCCAATAAAACAACAATCAGCTCTAGGAGAGGGAAGGGGAGGGAGGGGTTTGCCTGAGAAATGTATGTTATCTTGCTGAAAGGTCGCTTCAATTAAAACAGTGATCAGACTTGGAAGCGACTTCCATTGAAATCAATGGGTACAAATCGCCTAGAAGTCTGATTGAAGTAGTACAGGAACCTCTTCTGAAGTCGGAGCGACATGAGTAGTGTGTATTAACACCGCTCCCATTCACTTACATTGCTTTTCTGGACAGCGCGACTTGGGACGACTTGAGACGACTTCAAGTCGGATCCCAAGTCGCCCCAGTGTGAACTGACTCTTAGACAATTTGTTAAACAACAAAATCATTCACAACAAAATATTCTTCTGTATAATAGTTGTCCAAAAAATTATAATCAATAATAAATAATAAGTTCCATCTATAATTAAATGAAACCATAATGGAAAATATGGTAAAACTACCATACTTTTCGCAGTTTCTTTTTAACAGTTTTATGGCTTGTAGGTATCAGGGAATGTATTACAATGAATTTGTGTTTTCTTCACATCTGAAAAGAAAGAAATTCCTCTTCTTTATGAATATGCATATAATTTATATTGCATGAAGCCCCTCCATAAAAGAGAGTGGATACATGAATAACCTATTATACCATAATAAAATGTTGCATTTTACAGCACAACAAGCTGCATGAATACATTATGGTTTATACTAAATTCTAAATATCAAATCAATAGTGTAATGAATGGAAGACTAATTTCTAATTGATTTATCTGCATTAGTCTGGAAGCTGGAAGCTGATGGAAGAAAACAGCAGCACACAGTTATTTAAACATGAATGAAAATGCTATGCCGCTGAACAAAATTTTATTTTTTGCATTAAAAATACATGTGTGAATATTGGTTCAAAAGATTCAGTTTCAAATGGGTATCTTGACTTGCATGGTCGATTTCATACATATTCAGTGTGTATTCTGGAAATACAGTATGTAGACTTTATTATAAATTATAGATCACATTTATGAAAGATAAACAAACGTAAACAGAGTGTCGGCATTAAAGGAAGGCATCTAAAGTTGCCCTATATTAGGCCCCTCGGTAATGAAAATAATCTCAGCTCTAAAGTCAAGCTCAGGCATATTGCCTCCTGCTTTCCGCAGCTTACTATTGTTCAATAAAGCCATCACATTAGTGACCAATAGTGAGGTGGGAGAGGCACCTACTGCTGAGCTACAATTTTTTTTATTTTTATTCCCAGTACACTTACCAGGACTTTGCACAGAACAAGCAGAACAAATGATTTAGAGAGTAAAGGCCACACTATACAGAGGGGTCTTTATAAGTAATTGTGGCTTCCACGTATATATTTGCAAATGTTGTATGAGTTAGGGTCCTTTGCATAGGCGTCCGCAGAACTTTTTACAGGGGGGCATCATTTTAAGGTAACGCCCTTTTCGACAATGTCATGAAGGGGAAGATCTTAATCATTATCACGTATATTGCAGGCATGCAAAGGTTTGAGAAACCTGATGCAAAAGCTTAATAGAAGGATCAAGCTGCCATTGTCTGATTAGCAATTTCTAATCAGTTTTTTATGTTTACAGAGGTTTCCACTACTGTATTTTATTTCTGAAAATGCCAGCACCATGGCTCTATTGTTCCAATATTTATATTCATTAACCCGGAGGAGGTATGCAGATAAGAATTTTTAACTTTCCTTAAACTTTTCTGATGTGCATACAGGCTCTGGCTTAGAAAGCATTCAAACCCAGGGGTCAGCATTACAGCCAGGTAAAGAGCATTTTTAGAATGTTAGCAATGATATCTCCCGCATAGCTATCACAAAATAATTAATTGAATACCTTGACCGCAATTATATTAGTAGTGCTGTTAGATAAGCTTGAGAACATGGACATAGGCTGCCTCACCTCAGGCAGGAGCTGTTGCAGTTGAACAGCTCACACTCAGCTCTTCAGACGTGCTCCCTTCCTTCCCTTAGGCTCTGAGCTGCGCTGCCCGAAGAAGATGGAGAACTGCAATGAGAGAGTCTAGGGAGTTGGGGAGTCGTTGCTGCTGCTGAACGTAAGTGACCAACAGTAAGTGACTGCCCCAGCTTCAGCGCCCCCCTTTGTGGCAGCTTCCAGGGGGGGGCACTTAGCCCCCCCTGCCCCCCATGCGGATGCCCATGGTCCTTTGTTGAGCACAGATAAATGCACGTTTATAAGCATTTAGCAGACTGCATCCCTCTGGTCTACAGCATGGTAGTTGACAGGTCAAGGCTGTTTTCGCAGCAAAAGGGTCTGTTTTGGTGGCAAAAGGAGGACCTACTCAAAATTAAGTGTATGGTCATGAATAGGGATGAGCCGAACACCCCCGCGTTCGGTTCGCACCAGAACCGTCAAACAGACCGAACGTTTAGAACCCCATTGAAGTCTATGGGACTCGAACGTTCGAATTCAAAAACGATCATTTTAAAGACCAATATTCAAGTTATTGTTGGAAAACGTCTTTGAGAACCCGGGTCTTGCCCCAGGGAACATGTATCAATGGTTAAAAGTTTAAAAAACGGTTGTTTTTTCAGGAAAAAAGACAGTTTTTAAAACTTTTTTCCATTGATACATGTTCCGTCGGGCAAGACCCAGGTTCTCAAAGACGTTTTCACAGGCAAACTATAGACACCCAGCAGCTACAATATTTAATTTAAATATATATTTTTTTAAATTTAAACATTATTAAAATCACTGCTCCAGGAGCAGTGATTTTAATGATGCTTAAATAAAAAATAAAAAAATGAAAAATTCCTTTAAATATTGTACCTGCTGGGTGTCTATACCTGTGATAACGTCTTTAAATAGCACAATCATCTGCCTGCCAGTAAATTAGGAATAGCTGATCTAGCTAAGCTATACAGTGTATAAATATATGTACAACTCCTGGGATGTATATATATCCTCTACACACTGTAGATAAAGCTAAACTGACTAGCCTGCCTGCCTGCTCTATTTAGCTATATAAAAAGACAATCTCTCTGTCTCTCTGACTGCTCTCATTAACAACCGCAACACACTACACGAGGCCGCCCAGCAGGCGGCCTTATATAGTGTGGGGCGTGTGCTAAAGCCCTGAGCCATAATTGGCCAAAGCCACCCTGGCTTTGGCCAATTATGGCTCTCCGTTTTTTGCGCGCTGTGATTGGCCAAGCATGCAGGGTCATAGTGCATGTTTGGCCAATCATCAGCGCGCAATGCCGCAGTGAATTATGGGCCGTTGCGCGTCACTTGAATTTGGCGCGAACGACCCGTTTTGTTCAAATTTCGTCGAACGTACGAACAGACAATGTTCGAGTCGAACATACGCTCATCCCTAGTCATAAAGTTATAGATGATCAGTGTATGTTGGGCCCTAACATACACACATCACTTTGTTAAATGGCTACTGATTGGTGTATGTTGGGCCTTAACACATCACCATGCTGACTGGTTGCTGTAATAGGCATGTAGGTGGGGTGCAACCAGGGGCAGATTGACCATTGAGTCACTTGGGCACTGCCCGAGGGCCCCATGCCACTAGGGGGCCCCATCAGGGTTGCCAGGCTCAGTAAAACCAGGGACAGTATGTAAAAATCTATGTTTTTTTTTTACATCTGTCCCTGATATGTCCAAAACTGACATGCTTTTGATGTGAAAATCCTGAGATTTTAGCTGCCCTGCCTCTGCACTGCCTCCTGGCGTGGTGGCCATCTGTAAGTCCATGAGTTGTCAGTCTGCCCCTGGGTGCAACATGGTGCAATAAAAATTTGGATTGAAGCAAAGCAGCAACAGTTCACAACAAACCTATGCAGAAAAATGTATCACTGGTGACTGCAGACCTTTTATCTTTATTTCACAACAAACCTGGAGGGATAGCTACCCAGCTGGTACACTCACAGTTCCAGTGGCATGGCAGAAGCAGGTTACAGCCAGCATGACAGCATCTGTTGAGGGGGGCAGAATGAATCCTGACCATCTGGTGAACAATCAGACAGGGTTCCCGATGAGCAGACGGGGACCTGTCCCTACTTTGTACACTCGTAAACAGCATACCAAACCACCCGGGAGCCAGGGCCTTAACAACTTGTCACTGATGTGTGCTGATGAGGCTGCACTGATGAGGCTGCATTGATGGGAACTGACGAGGCAGCACTGATGATGTGGCACTGATGGACACTAATGAGACAGCACTGATGGTCACTAATAAGCTGCACTGATGGGCAATGATGAAGAGGCACTGATGGGGCTGCACTAATTAAGTGGCACTGATGGGCACTGATATACTGCACTGATGGGGCTGCATTGATGATCAGTGCCCTGATTATCAGTGTAAATGTCTGCTATCACAGACACAGTGACAGTGCTGAGGAAAGGAAATGTTGATAACCGGCATTTGTTTACATGGAAACAGCTGTGATTGGACATGGTAAGGAGGAAATCGCATTGGCTCTTCACCCTGATCAGTGTGATGCTCTGTGTTCGAGGGACACGGGTCACCATCGATCGGAGCACTGCATGCCCCCAGGCATGAGTGGCATGACCAGGAGGACATCATATGATGTCCACCCGGAAGAAGGGAACTCCCACCCAGTCATCAATTTGCTATAGGCCAGACAGGAACTGAATAAATAGTCTCTGGCTGACCCATTATGGCTGCTTGAGTCACCTGGGGTGGTAGCATCCAATGGGACAGCTTCCCCAGTGACTTTTTCTTCGACAACAGTGCCGCTGAGGTGAGCGCCCCCTGCCATGGAGAAATTAGACTGCATCTGCCTACAGACAGGAGGACTTAGCAGACATTTGGAACACATCTTATTTTGTGAGAGGCCCATTTTGATTCACCTACTAGCTGTAGTAGTAGTCACCAAAAGGTATTACAAAATACCTTTCTGTAATGCTTCACAAATTGTATGTTTGATAGTGGCAATGCCAGCAAATGTGTGACGCACGAGAAATAAGAAGAAATAGTGACTGGCAACACTGCCAGTTAGTAAATATACTGTGACTGTTTAAGACGTAAGATGTAAGAATTACAGTCAGGCTGGTTAAACACTACACTGTTTAGCAATTACACTTTGACTGGAGTGTAGATTGTGAAGCACTTTTTAGGAGCTAGTTCTAGTCAGCGCAGTAGATTGTATTAAAAATGTTTGATGTGTTTCTAAATGCAAAGAATATGACCAGCTATTAACACTGTAGATTGTTGATTTAGGGAACTTCTGATTCCTTAGGGGATCAGGATAGCATAATGAATATGCAGGGCAGGGAAAGGTCTGAGCACTACATCAGAGAGTACTCAAAGCAGGCAAAGAATTTGTTGGGACATTTAGGGCTCATTCAGCTTTGCTCTATGAAGAGCGACCTGTGCTGAGATCACTCTTTGGAGAGCTTTTAAACAGGCAGTGAGGAGGCATTTTATAGTATATTTACTGTCTGCTTTAACCCCATGAACCTTACACTAGTGCAGATTGACCCCGTTCACTTAAGTAGGGCGGATTCAGCGAGTGGTCAAGCCCACCAAAAGTGACAAGGGATATAATTCCTTGCTAACATTCTAAAATGTTTTCCAGTGTGTTTTTGATGTATTTTTGATGCATTTTCAATGTGTTTGTTCGCCTAATTTTCCCAAAGTTTCATGGGGTCTTTTTTTTTGTTGTGATGCATTTTTGATGTGTTTAAATGTGTTCCAGTCCATGTTTGATGCATCAAAGTAGAAGTGTTGAGGATGTTAAAGGCCTTTACCTAAGTTCCGTGAACTGTGTACCTTGACTTTGCTCTTATGCAGAGAAATTCGGAAACAATTAAGCCTTTGCATTGGTCAAAGTGACCTCTTTTTTTCTTTGTGCACGACATAGAAGTATTTCCCTGTCTCTGCAAGTTAATACCTCCAGGAGTGGACTGTGGATTATCTTAGCAGGGGGCATGGACAACAAGGTTAGAAAAGAGTGTGTTAGCAACTTTGATAAAAGGAAGAGCACCGGTGTTCATGATGTCCAAAATGATGGTGCCTGAGAGGTCTCTTCCCCATCTCTCGCTTGACTGACTGAGCATGTTCATGTTGGGGGGCATCTGAGAATGTCTCTTGTGTTTGCCGGGAGTTCCTACTGGTTTGCTGCATTATCCATGGTCTTGCTGAACAGACATGGCATTCCACAGCCTCCTCCTGGTTGCAGTAGGTCATAGATGGCCACAAAGATAAATGCAGTGCCTTGAAAAAGTATTCACACCCCTTGAAAATGTTCCACTTTTTGTCATGTTACAACAAAAAATGTAAAAGTATTTTATTAGGATTTTACATGATAGACCAACACTAAGTGCCACATAATTGTGCAGTGGAAAGAAAATGATAAATGGTTTTCAACATTTTTTTACAAATACATATCTGAAAAGTGTGGCGTGCATTTGTATTTAGCAGAGAGGAAGCTGAGCTGAGTGAATGAGGAAAGTTTTGTGGAGATCCTGGGAAGAATTGTTTAGCAAATTGGATCAAATGCTTTGTACTGCCTGGAGTTTTCGTGCTTTATATATTGATTATTATGCTCATAATAATTTACATAGCGCACACCAAGGAAGCTAGTGGTGACAGTGCTTCTCCATCTAAGGAATCAGATGCCTCAAGCTCTGAGACTTTGCAGACTGATGAGGTTTTGGTTTTTGGGAGTCATCTCCGAGTATTATATACCAACGCTTGATTGATGGCCTCGCCGCATTACTACATCTTGCTGGTTGGATATCCGGTTCCATGCTGGTTTAACCTTCATATACATCCTCAAGCTTTATTGAATATTTGAGCTCATTAGGGTTCAATTGATCTGGTAAGCCTCTTTCACATCGGTGGTGGGCATTTCACTATTGTACATCACGTATAGGATGAACCATTGCTGATCTGGAATCACTCACCCAGTCCTACACACCTATCAAGTTCTTCATCAATTTATATGATTATTTGGACTTTATTTTGTTGCATATTCATTTAACACTTGTCAATTGGTGTTTTCACATAGGCAATCAGTGTCTGTTTTATATATATATATATATAAAAATTTTGATCATAGTATTTAGCGCTACATTTCTGTTTGTTTTTGTATTTAGCTCCCTGTGATACCTCTAACTAAAGTCTAGTTGAACCAATTGCCTTCAGAAGTCACCTAATTAGTAAGTAGAGTCCACCTGTGTGTAATTTAATCTCAGTATAAATACAGCTGTTCTGTGAAGCCCTCAGAGGTTTGTTGAAGAACCTTAGTGAACAAACAGCATCATGAAGGCCAAGTAACACACCAGACAGATCAGGGATAAAGATGTGGAGAAGTTTAAAGCAGAGTTAGGGTGTAAAAAAAAATCCCAATCTTTGAACATTTCACGGAGTACTGTTCAATTGCTGTTTACAGACGCTCTCCATCCAATCTGACAGAGCTTGAGCTATTTTGCAAAGAAGAATGGGCAAAAATGTCACTCTATAGATTAGCAAAGTTGGCAGAGACATCCCCAAAAAGACTTGCCGCTATAATTGCAGAGAAAGGTGGTTCTACAAAGTAATGACTCAGGGGGCTGAATACAAATGCACGCTACACTTTTCACTTTTTTGTAAAAAAAAAAAAAATGTTCCTTCCACTTTACAATTATGTGCCACTTTGTGTTGGTCTATCACATAAAATCCCAATACATGTTTTTGGTTGTAACATGATAAAATGTGGACATCTTTTAAGGGGTTTGAATACTTTTTCAAGGCACTGTATATGGGCTGCAGAGGAGATTAGAGCAATTTGGAGGGCCTTTAGGTTGGGTTGAGAAACTGTGGGAGAAGGAGCTATAGGATTACTAGTTGAAGCATATCTTCCCACACTTACCATGGCCATGGCCCCATGGGAGATTAATATAAAATTCCTCTTGAGTCTCTGGAGCAGGGTCCCATTATGGTCTCTTCTGTCATAAAAACTCAGCCTGCCAGTGTTTTTTTTTTTTTTTACTTTATGCATTGTATAACTAACTCTTTCCATACAGTTTCACTCATAGATAGGAGATAAGATCTTTAGTATTTGCCTGATGACATTTTAGCTGATGCATTAGTACTATACATAGAAATAGGTCACAAAAATCACTGTGGCATCCTTGTTAATATGCATTCAGAGGCCAGTCTATTGTTGTAGCAGATAATGAGTTTCTGGCTTATTTGGGTAATTTGTTGAACTTAACAGCAACAGCAATGTGTTGTAATTGGTTGCTATTCCCTGTAGAAGCCATTAATGTGCCATTGATGAGGAAAAAGGGAGAGCATTGTGCAAGAAAAATAATGAATAAACTTTACCTGTATGCTAAAATCTTACTAAGAGCTAAGCATTTTGCATACTTTTCACACAAATAATATGCATGCCACTTAGATTAGCTGTGCTTTAAGTGATTAAAGTAGGCAAATCGCATTACAGTAGCTTTACCTGTTCCCAAAAGTAGATCTAAAAAAACACTAGTAACTCAAATTATTTGTAAGGGTTCCAAGGGTTATAGTGACATCTGCTTAGGCCGAAGAACCCTACAGTAGCTACAACCTATGTATGCTTTTTTTGTAAATAGACAATATAGATTTGATTCTCATAGTTAATACACTTGTGAAAATCATTTATTGGTCTTATTCAGAAAACAGTGCAAGGAACACAGAATTCAAATGGAACCAAACCCTCCGGTTCAACAGTTTCCTAAAAGAAAGCTCAAGTAAGAAATATTCAGTGAATGCTATTAAATCTCTAATTAAACATTCTAATGTTTTCAGTAGTACTTTCATTTACATTCTGGGCCAGATTCTCATAAGAGATACGATGGTGTATTTCCAGATACACCGTCGTATCTCTGTTTTTCTCCCCAGGTATCTATGCGTCTGATTCCAAGAATCATTTACGCATAGATATGGTGTAGATCCGACTGGCGTAAGTCACTTACACCGTCGGATCTTAGATGTAATTCTACGCTGGCCGCTAGGTGGCGTTCCCGTTGATTTCAGCGTTGAATATGCAAATGAGCCCGATACGCCGATTCCCGAAAGATTTTGCGCCGCTTCGCTGTAGTTCACGTAGTTTCCATAAGCATAAGGTTACCCCTGCTATATGAGGGGTAACCTTACGTCAGTCCGCCGTATGCCATGTTAAGTATGGACTCGGGACAGCGTTGTGTTTTTACATCGTTTACGTAACTAGTTCGCGAATAGGCATGTAGGTTAATTACGTTGCCGTCGTAATCAATGTATTTTATGTACTATGGAGCATGCGCAGTGGCCTACGTTTAAGGCCGGCGCATGCGCAGTTCGTTCGGCACGGGGGCGAGCTTAATTTAAATACAAGCCACCCCCTTTGAATTACGCCGGGCCATTTACACTACGCTGCCGCAAATTACGGAGCAAGTGCTTGGAGAATACAGCACTTGCTCCTGTAAGTTGCGGCGGCGTAGTGTAAATAGCTTACGCGACGCCATCGCATGATCTACAAGAATCTGGCCCTCTGTCTATTAGTGAATGCTTAGTGTATGTTACATTAATGGCATGCCTATAGTGACCATAGTTGCCATTGTGCCTATATCAGCTCTTAAAACAGAACTGAAGTTCCGCTGTCACAAACTGTGAGCATGCAGACTGTTAGTTGCAGAAGAGACATGCAATGTTTCTTCTGCAATAAAACACCCCTAACTGCCTGCTAGCAGCATTCTTCAGAATGTAAATTGAGCTGCGCATGAGCAGCTCAGTTTACATCACCAGCACAGTCTCTGTGTGCATAGATAACGGATCTCTATGCATGTGCAGGATTTGATGTCATCCCACATTAAAGACGGCTGAAGACCGGAACCCAGAAATAGGTGCAAAGGCTGGTGAGAGACGGGGATAGTTGAGGAAGGGCAAGTTTAACACCTCTTTAACTAATCTTTTAACCCTTTCGCTGCCAGGCCCGGTGCTCCATTTAGTACCCTCAGGTGGCCAGATCATTTTTGCAATTTTTCCTTTACTTTTTTATTTTTCACTTATAGCTTTCAGAATTGGTGAAAGACCACCAAAACCATATATTTTCTGAAAGCACATGATCAGTAGAATACAAAGAAGGTGCTACTGTTTTTTAGACCCCACAGTATTTGCGCAAAATAATTTATCAAACCAATATACAGTATTTGCAAGAAATACACTAAAACCATTATTAGCAGATAAAAACACAGCTAATTTTACAAAAAATCCTGCTAAATCTCTACTAAATATAAAGGCTTAACCTGTATGGAGTTAATAAATAACAAAAAGTTTTAATTTTTACATTGCGCCTTTTTGCAAAATGGTGAAAATCGAACGTACGCAAAAATGTAAATATCCAAATTTCTCAACAAATCTGAAGGTTTTCATTTTTCCCTTACAGCTTTCAGAATTTGTGAAAGACCCCCAAAACATACGTTTTCTGAAAGCCTATGACCTCTAGAATAAAAATAAGGTGATTTTTTTAGACCCCGCGGTATTTGCCGAAATGTTTATCAAACCAATATCTTTGCAAAAAATACACTAAAACCATTTCTACCAGGTAAAAACACAGCTAATTTTACAAAATTCCTGCTAAATCCCTACTAAATATAAAAGCTTAATCTGCATGGAGTTAATAAATAACAAATATATGTAAATTTTTAATTGCGCCTTTTTGCAAAATGGTGAAAATCGAACGTACCCTAATTTTTTTTCCAAAAATCTGGAGGTTTTCATCTTTCCCTTAGGCCCCTTTCACACTGAGGAGTTTTTCAGTCTCAGTGTGAAAGCCCGAGTGCTTTCACACTGAGGCGGTGCGCTAGCAGGACCGCTCCAAAAGTCCTGCTAGCCGCATCTTTGGATCGGTAAAGGAGCGGTGTGTTTACTGCTCCTCCACCACACCTTTCCTTTAAAAACAATGGGACACCGCGGCTATACCGCCGGCAATGCGACTCTGCAGAGGCGCATTGCCGGCGGTATTAACCTTTTTTTGGCCGCTAGCGGGGGTTAAAACCCCACTGCTAGTGGCCAAATACCGCCGCAATTCCGCAGCTATTCCGACGGTATAGCGCCGCTTATAATAGCGCCGCTATACCATCAGTGCACCTCCCGTCCAAGTGTGAAAGGGGCCTTACAGCTTTCAGATTTTTAAAAGCTGTAAGTGAAACTAGACAGTTTCTAAAAGCATGTGACATGTAGAATAAAAAAAAGTGCTACAGATTTTTTTGGGCACCGCAATAATTGCGCAAATGTTTATCATGTCGCTATCTTCACTAAAAATACACTAAAATTAATATTGCACATAAACACAACATAACTTACAAAATTCCTGCTAAACTAGTACTAAAGCATCATTCATATTGGCATACTAAAGTGTATGCCCATGGGGGGCCATGTTTATCTGCACAGGTGTTCCATGCATCCTCATACAGGCAGTCCCATTTATTTCAATTGGAATGCAACGGCTGCACAGGCATAGCTGCTGTTCCCAATCTGACATCCATGTGGGTGTGGGTACATGACCCGAACACAGACAGTGTGTGCTCAGGGACATGCATGGAGACCTACATGGATGTAAAATTGGGAGAAATGGCTCTTTGGGTGCTACATCCCAAATGACATCAATGGGACGGCCAGCACAGAGATGCACAGAACACCTGTGCATCCCTGTAAAAGTACACTGTGTGTGCCCTGTGTGAACAAGGCCTTAGGCCCCCTTTCACACAAGCACACCGATTGGGTCTGCCTGTCTGTTTTTCAGGTGGGCCCAATCGGAACACCCATTGTTCTCTCTAGAGAGGCTGATGTAAATGGACATTTGTCCGTTTACAACCGCCTGCATCCGACCCAGTCTGCTAAAAACAGACGGATAGAGATTCCATTCCCCATCCATCTTGCAGATCGGACCTTCTCATAGAGAATAGCGAGCTTTGTCCATGTCCGCTCTGCATTAGTGGAGCGGACACAGACTTGTCATCCGCCTGCCCAGCGGAGATCAGCAGACAGATCCCCTGCTAAGTAGGCAATTCTGAGTGACAAAGTCCATTCCATGTGAAAGGGGTCTTAACAGGAGTGGCTGGTCCATTTGGACCGCTGGGGTGCCGCCCCCTGCAGGGCGCTGGCCTCATATTTTGGGGGGTGATCTGACTGCTGGGGAGGACACATCTGGACCCCCCCCCCCCAAGTCCATTGCAGCACCCAAAGCCGGTGGGAGTGGAAGAGGAGGGACGCCAGTAATGATATTGGCTGCGAGGAGCGGGTTTGCAGGGGGGGTTGAATCAGGTGAAGGGGGGTAATTAACACTGGAGGGGAGAAGGGGGTGAAGGGGATAGGAGAGGAGAGTGTGGGGCAGCTTTAGATGGAAGGGTGCAGCAGTGTTGAAGAGACAGGGGGCCGGGAAGCGGTGGCTTGAGTGGGTGGGGGTCGGTCATATTAGGGGTTAATAACTCTGATCAGTGGGTTTTAATCTGCTTATCAGAAGTATAGAATTGTTTAGCAGTGTCTGCTGAACAATTCTGATATAAGTGTATGGTCACTGAAGTGACCATATGCTTATAGAAGAGGGAGAAATAAGGTCCATATGCAGTACTGACCTGGCCACCTGTGGGCACTTCTGTAGGTCCGTATGGTGTATGAACATGGCAGTGAAAGGGTTAAACCCTCAAATGACTGGTGTCACATGTGTAGATTATAAGCCCCTGGCATACGTAAAGAAAAGCTTCAGAAGTGAAGTTTGTAGCTACATTGTCCACTGCAAGTTTAGAGAAATAGTAATGTTGCTATGAGAAAACACAGATTGTGATCAACAGTGTTACAAAGATTATGTATAGATGTTACCACATGTGTTTTGTTGTGTATCTACACACAGGGTAAGGGCAAAAGAGAATGGAAAGAGGGAAAAAAAAGAAAAGATGGGAAAGTGACAGAAGGATGAGGAGGATGGAACAAGGTCAAAGAGAGGAGAAGATGCCGATATGGTACTCAAATTGGCTATGCCTGAATGTAGTATACCACCCTTTTCATAGATCAAGGAGGAGAGGATGCCAGGTTTCCCAAACTTTAAAAAAAGGAGTTACAAAGTCTCACAATAACCAATTCCATTGTTAATGCATGCTATGCTAATGCTGTGCATTGTGTGACATACAGTATTTTGTAGTGTGCCACTCATTGTACAGATGTCTGTGGGACTGACTTACATTCTCCGTAAATTATTGGGAAAAAAGCACATACTATGTGGAATTTGGAGGGTGTCTTGTTTTGAGGAAGTATTAATTTATACACTACAACGACACACTCTTCCCTTTGTAGGTTAATAGCATAATCCTCAGGAAATAAGAATGGTCCATGTGTGATGGGATGTTTAACCCCTTAAGGACCGCCACATGTACATTTACGTCGGCAGAATGGCACAGACAGGCACATCAACGTATATATACGTGCCTGCCTTGACGTGGGTCGGGGGTCTGATTGGGACCCCCCCCCGGTACATGCGGCGGTCTGGTTTGCTGAAGGAGCGATCCGGCATGAGGGGGCGGCTGTTCGTTTTTGTCCGCCCCCTCCGGATCGCTCCCAGCCAATCCGCGTGCTCCCCTGCAGTGTCAGTTCCTCCTCCTGTGTAAACACAGGAAGAGGGAAGTGATGTGATCTCTGCTCTCTGCGTTTTTTTCAACCGCCGCTGAGGAGAGATCACATCACATAGTAAGTCTGCACAACACTACACTGACACCAGGACACGCAGGCACATTAACCCCTTGCGATCACCCACCCCCCTGTCACAGTGTCACTGAATGCAGTAATCATATATGTATGATTACTATATTTAGTGTCAGTGTGACAGTCAGTTAGTGTTAGGTTCAGGGTAGCCCCCGTACCCCCGCCCCCCTAATAAAGTTTTAACCCCTTGATCACCGCCCTAGTTAACCCTTTCACTCCCTATTTCCAGCGTCACTAAGCGATCATTTTTCTGATCGCTGTATTAGTGTCGCTGTTCCCGCTAGGTAGCTATTTTTTATTTTTACTAAAGACATGTGGCTAAATAAATTTTGGCCTAAATGTTTGACTAAAATTTAGTTTATTTGATTTTTCTTATAACAAAAAGTAAAAAATATAGATTTTTTTTTCAAAAATGTCGCTCTATTTTTGTATATAGCGCAAAAAATACCACCAAAACAAAGCTCTATTTGTGGGAAGAAAAGGACGCAAATTTTGTTTGGGAGCCAGGTCGCAATTGTCAGTTAAAGCAATGCAGTGCCGAATCGCAAAAAGGGGCCTAGTCCTTTACCTGCATTTTGGTCCGGGTCTTAAGTGGTTAATGGTTTTACTTTATTCCTAAGGATTATTAGGTTTACAAGGAAGTAATCAAAATGAGTATGGGTTTGTTGGAATCAAAAGATGTATTGTTTGTCCCTAGGGTGGTGTACTATCCATATATCATAAAAGGTATGTGTCTTAAAAGTTGTCAAAAGCATTGTGATTGTTATACAAATAGTTAACTCAATTGGAGGCCTAGCCATGCCTACAGATTGAACCCGATAGGGGTGGGCTGGTACAGGCTACCAAGTACTGTATTGTTATAAGAACAATCTTATGAACCAAGGTAACTCGTTCTGTTACTAAGGATTAATGTGACAATTTAATCTGTACTGTTAAGTAAATACTTTCAATAAAAATCTATTGTTAAAAAAAAAAAAAAGCATTGTGATTGTGTGAAAGTAGGTAAAAGAGGGTTAGATAAAGGAGTTGCCAATCTGTAAAAGAGAGAAAATTTAAATCACCTTCCAGGATTAGAAAGAATGACTGAAATTTTCGAGTTGGGAAAATGTAGTTTGTTTGGATTTCGGAGCATAGAAAGGTTGAGTTGAGTATCTTGAGTTGGTTATCTTGATATAGCGCGGTCTTAACGCGCTTGACTAGGGCCAATTTAGACGGGAGCCAATTAACTTACCAGAATGCCTTTGGAGTGTGTAAGGAAACCGGCGTACCCAGAGGAAACGCACACAGTCACACAGGGAGAACATGCAAACTCCAGGCAGATGGTGTGGTGGTCAGATTTTCGAATCAGCGACCCTATTAAGTTGGGAAATGGTAGTTTGTTTGGTGTTTGGAGCATAGAAAAGTGTGCCTAGTGATGCTTTCAGTGCCATTAAGTATCAGATATCTTCTGTCTGTGTTCATGATTATTTTAGAAAAGTGGGGAAATGCCTGGAGGCAAGCATAAACAAACCAGATTTGTTAAAGAATGTTTCCTGAACAATTTGCAATTAAATTTCCACTTTGCAAGGTTTTTTTTTCTATAGCTTAGTGAATCAGATGAAGCCCTGCTGACTATCAATCAAGCAAACATATGTTTATTTTAATTTTCCTTGCTCATGACTGGATATTCTTTGCAAAGTGACCAGTGTCACCATATTCACTAATCTAAGGCAAGTATCCCTTGCAAAGCAAGATTCTCTTGCACAACAACCAGACTATTTTTCTTAACATCTTTGTGACAGTAGAGTGTACACCCTAGTCACATTAAAGATCCACCTTGATGCATACCCCACCCTAATGCATAAAGTAACTATCTGAAAGAGTGAGGTAAGGCATCACTCCAGGTAGAATTTGTATAAGCTGACACTGGTCAAGCAGGGAAAAAAAAGATTGGCAATGCATAAATAAAGTAGAGGGAGCAGGAAAGGAGGATGTGGACAGCTAGAGGGGCATGATGAACTGTTGGGAAACTATATATCGAGAAAACTCAAAACAGTTTTCTTGTTCAAGGCCTTGTACACACGACCGGTTTCCTCGACAGAATCCATAAAGAAACTTGGTGGCAGAGCTTTTTTGCTGAGGAAAATGGTCGTGTGTATGCTTTTCATCGAGAAAACTGTCGAGGAACCGTCGTGTTCCTCGTCGGGCTGGTTTTCGACGAGAAACATGTTGGTGTGTATGCTTAGAAACCCGCGCACCTTCGGTAAAAGTAGCGTTCCTAATGGAAATAGCACATTTGACATGCTGTAACAGACTGAAAAGTGAAAATTGTCTCTTACCAATTTTTTACTTAACACACAGTAACATGAGATTAGAAAAATCAGCCCCAAGGGTTGTGCCAGTGGATTCGAACTTCCCCTGCCGTCTATGTGTTGTACGTCACCGCTTTTGAGAACGAGGAGATTTAGCCTTTACAGTGTGTACGCAAAGACAGCTTGTCGAGTTTCTCGACAAGCCTAACAAGGAACTCGTCGAGGAAAACGATGTGTCTTTTCTGACGAGTTCCTCGGTCGTGTGTACGAGGTCTCACTCACAATCCATGGGTCACCAGAAGAGACATGGAGGGGAAAGGTACAGGCGAACGAGAGACTATTAAGGTAACAATGCAGAGTAAATGCCACCCAGCCTGTTCTGATGAGAAAAGTTAAACTTGGAGCACATCTGGTCATAGGATATAACAATGGACTACTGTATATAGGGGTTGGACAGAAAAGTGTGTATTGCAGAGATACAGTATATTATAGGTAAAACAATAAACAAATAAATGAATGACTGTTGCATAGGTGTGCGTAGCCTATTGGATTAGGGTCTGCACCCCACAGGTCCTCAAACACATGCTACCGATCACTTACTGTGTTCACTCAGAAAGGGAAGGGGCCAGTAAATCACATATTCACTGACCCCTTCCCCACTCATCCTAAAACATCCCCCTGTGTGTGCCCGCAGCAGCAGCCGGTTGGAGAGGAGAGGAGGAAAGCCAAAAGCATTGTGAAGTGAAGGGTGGGCAGTAGGGACAATCTGTGCTGTACAGGATGATTAGGGTGTGCCTGGGCACACCTGGCACACCCTGTGCGCACGCCTATGGACTGTCGGCTCCAATAGATATTTTATAACTGTGGTGGATGAAAAATACAGGCGGAGGTCAAAATGTTGGTGTACTAAAAGTGGAAACCCATATTTTATTTTAGTACAAAGGGAAGCAAGCAGAGTGAGTTTTTTTTTTTTTTTTGAGCCCCCGTTATGGTTAGTGAATAACGGGCCTGCCATAAACAGTCTAGAAATCTTGTGAAAGCTGTTTGGTAAGTGAAGCATGTAAGGTAAATGACAGAATAATAAACAAAAATTGTTATGCAACAGACAACTGTATTAAATCAATAATTTACAAGTTCAAGGTGGATTTTAGCAAAAGGGTACTAGGTTTGTCTGAAGGTCATCTGGATATTTTTAGACATCTAGTGGGGTTAACACTCATATCCACTGAGTATGCAATTTGGTGTTAGCGTTTTCATGATGGAACTATTTAGCAAGCAAAGCATCGGTAGGTGGGGGTGTCTTTCATTCCCACCCTGGTTTAGGTGAACAAAATATGCCCAGGGTCTCACAAATTAACTCCTTATGTGTTCTCAGGAAAGTGCAGCATTGCTATCTATCTACCCTCCTTAATTGCTGTGAGGCTGAAAGGGAATCCCCACCAATGTTGCATGAACATTGCAGTGCTAAAGCATGTTTCAGGACAGATCAGGAAAATAGGATTTTTAATAACAGCTTACCTGAAAAATAATTTTCCTGTAGTACACCAAGGGACACAGAGCCTTAAATCATTACATAATGGGTTGTATAACCCCTCCCATCAGGGAAGTACCTTCGTTTTGTAGCAAAGCAGTAAGGTTCCCATAAGAAGGGGGGACCTCTGTTTGCCGTGGTGTACTCCAAGAAAAGGATTTTTACAGGTAAGCTGTTATTAAAAATCCTATTTTCTTTATCGTACACCATGGGACACAGAGCCTTAAATCATTACATAATGGGACTTCCCAGAGCAATGCTGAATATGAAGGGGGGGGAGACACAGATCCAAGCCAGCCGTAAATGGGCAAGAAGAACTAGACTGCTGCCTGCAGTACACTACGCCTGAAGGCAGAATCCTTATGTTCTCTTACATCTATTTGATAGAATTTGATGAATGTATGGACTGAAGACCAAGTTGCAGCTTTACAGATTAGAGTCATCGAAGCCTGATGATGCACTGCCCATGAAGCGCTCATAGCTCTGGTCGAGTGCGCCTTAACAGAAGAAGGAGGAATGCTGTTTCTTAAACCATAAGCTTGAATAATTACTTGTCGAATCTACTGCGAAATGGTGGATTTTTATGCCGCTTGTCCCTTCTTGGGATCATCTGGCAAAATAAACAAAACATCAGTTTTACGTATCTGAGTGGTTGCCTGCAGATACACTTTTACTGCCCTCACTACATCTAGGGAGTGCAACCACGTTTCCTCTGCTGTCTGCGGATCAAGAAAAAAGGAAGGCAAAATAATATCTTGATTCAAATGTCGACACCACCTTGAGTAAAAAGGTTGGATGGGGTCGTAGAACAATCTTGTTCTTGTGACAAATTAAATAGGGCTCTTTACAAGAAAGAGCTGCTTATTCTGATACTCTTCTAGCCGAAGAGATAGCAATCAAAAAGGCCAATTTCATGCTTAAAAGGATCAGCGGAATATGGCGAATAGGTTCAAAAGGTTGCTTTTGCAACACTGACAATACCAAATTCAAATCCAATGGGCAAAAGGGAGACTTGACTGGTGAATTTATCCGCAGTACCCCCTGAATGAAAGCCCAAACTAGGAAATTAGATGCCAGTGGTCTCAGAAAAAAGACTGCTAGAGCCGATATTTGACCCTTAATGGAACTAAGGGCTAATTTCATAACCACTCCTAGCTGGCAAAAGGCGAGAATCCTACGTATGTCATATTTCTGAGGATTCCATCTGTTAGGCCCTGTACACACGAGGAGACATGTCCGATGAAAACGGTCCACGGACCGTTTTCATCGGACATGTCTCCTGGGATATTTTGGTCTGATGTGTGTACACACCAGAGAACGCGATGACGTAGAAGACACCGACGTCCTCAAACCAGGTAGTTCAATGCTTCCACGCATTTTTTAGAATGTGGGTCTCAGTAGCCAAACCGTCAAATTTTGCTTTTGTAAGGAAGGATGGAACACTGGACCTTGCGGCAGCAGGTCGTGACGAAGCAGAAGCTTCCAAGGTTTTCCTACCGCCATTTTCATGGGCCTTCTGGACCAATTTGGGGCCACTAGGATTACTGGAATTCCTTCCTTCTTGATCCTGGAAAGTAGCCTTTGTAAGAGAACGATCAGAGGAAACGCATAGATCAGTGAAAACTGATTCCATGGAATTATGAGAGCATCTGATCCGTAGGCCAGAGGATCTCTCGTCCTGGATACAAAGTTGTCCAACTTCCTGTTGAACCTGGAGGCTAGTAGATCTACATCCAGGGTCCCCCATTTTTGGCATATGGCCTGAAAGATATCGGAGTGGAAAGACCACTCTCCTGGTAATAGTTGCTGGTGACTCAGATAGTCCTCTTGACAATTTTATATCCCCAGAATGAAAATTGCAGAGATACAAGGAACATTTTCTTCTGCCCAAGTCATAATCCAATTCACCTCCTTCTGAGTGCCCTGACTGCAGGTGCTTCCTTGGAGATTGATGTAAGCTACTGCAGTAGCATTGTCAGATTTGATCCGTACTGGGTGGCCCTGTAACCTGTGTGTTCAGGTTCTGAGGTCTAAGTATACTGCCCGCATCTCCAGTATGTTGATGGGCAGGTTCCTTTCGGTCTTGGCCCAGGTTCCCTGGGCTGAAGCTTCTTCTAACACTGCATACCAGGCCCCAAACCTACACCTTTATTTCGCCACTTGGCCACCCTCCTCGGGCAGCACGCCATCTACATTCCTCCTCCAGGCTGGAGGCTGAGGGGGATGACTGCCTTTCCAAAGCCAATCGTGAATATATGTCAGAAGGCTGGCCGGAGGCCGGCCTGTATTTGTGGGAGGAGTCTGAGAGTACTTAAGACTCCCTCCCTGTCGGTGCTGGGTCGGCGTAGGGTTCTGGGTTGGGGGGGCGCGGCCGATGCATGTCACTTCCGGCTTCCTGGAGAGGGCGGTCAGCAGCAGCTGTCTCAGGTGTTTTCCACCCACGTTGCGAGGGTCTGATTCAGCGGTCCTCACAAGCTGTTCAGGGGGTGGGGGGAGTCGCTCGTAGTCCGGTTCTCATACCGGGTCCATGGGGGGGGGGTGCTCGCATTCCGGTCCGCACGTGGGGGATTCCCGCATGGCTCCCGTGTTTTCACCTGGTCCAGGCGGGCGCCCCCTCCCAACCCCCACTCGCCTGTCTCCGCCGGGTTCACGCCGGCAGCAGCAGCATGGCCGCCCATTTGTGTCTCTTCCTCCCGGGGCTCTCACCAGTTCACGCCGGGGGGAGGGGGGATGCCCGCCCACCCGCTGTAGTTCTCCCTCCTGCATGGAGGGAGCCGCTGCCCGCCCGTTCCCCTTGTTCTCGCTGGGGAATGGGGGCGGGATGCCTGCCTGCCCGTCCGCTGTATTTCTCCCTCCAGCGTGGAGGGAGCCGCCCGCCGCTTTCCCCGGTGTACACGCCGGGGGGAGGGGGGGAGGCCCGTCAGCTGTACTTCTCCCTCCTGCTGGAGGGAGCCGCCTGCTGCTTCCCCCGGTGTTCACGCCGGGGGGGGGGTGGGGAATGCCCGCCCACTATGTTTCTTCCTCCAGCAGCGGCATGGGGGGGGGGCTGTATGAGGAGCGGTTCATGCATGGGTCTTGCTGGGGGGGTGTCCGCCATTTTTTTCCAGGGGTCGCATGCTGGCTACTTGGGGGGGGGGGGGGGCTGCCCTCCCGCATCTCTGGGGTCATGCTAGCGGCATTGGGGGGGGCTGCTGTCTACCTTTTACTGAGGTCAGGGGAGTTCTGCCCCTGTGTTTGTGTCATAGCGTTTCTGCCCCTGCGTTTCTGTCATAGCGTTTTTTCTGCCCCATGGTTTCTGTCATAGCGTTTTCTGGCCCCAGGTTTTCTGTCATAGCGTTTCTGCCCCTACTTTTCTGTCATAGCGTTTTTCGGCCCCATGGTTTCCGTCATAGCGTTTCTGTCCTCAGGTTTCTGTCATAGCGTTTTCTGGCCCCAGGTTTTCTGTCATAGCGTTTCTGCCCCTACTTTCTGTCATGGTGTTTCTGCCCCCAGGTTTTCTGTCATAGCGTTCTGCCCCCACGTTTGCTGTCATAGCGGTTCTGCCCCCACGTTTGCTGTCATAGCGTTTCTGCCCCCAGGTTTCTATCATAGCGTTGCTGCCCCACGTTTTCTGTCATAGCGTTTCTGCCCCCAGGTTTCTGTCATAGCGTTGCTGCCCCACGTTTTCTGTCATAGCGTTTCTGCCCTCACGTTTCTGTCATGGCGTTTCTGCCCCCAGGTTTCTGTCATAGCGTTGCTGCCCCCAGGTTTCTGTCATAGCGTTGCTGCCCCACGTTTCTGTCATAGCGTTTCTGCCCCACGTTTCTGTCATAGCGTTTCTGCCCCCACGTCTTCTGTCATAGCGTTGCTGCCCCACGTTTTCTGTCATAGCGTTGCTGCCCCACGTTTTCTGTCATAGCGTTGCTGCCCCACGTTTTCTGTCATAGCGTTGCTGCCCCACGTTGTCTGTCATAGCGTTTCTGCCCCACGTTGTCTGTCATAGCGTTTCTGCCCCACGTTGTCTGTCATAGCGTTTCTGCCCCAGGTTTTCTGTCATAGCGTTTCTGCCCCAGGTTTTCTGTCATAGCGTTTCTGCCCCAGGTTTTCTGTCATAGCGTTTCTGCCCCAGGTTTTCTGTCATAGCGTTTCTGCCCCAGGTTTTCTGTCATAGCGTTTCTGCCCCAGGTTTTCTGTCATAGCGTTTCTGCCCCAGGTTTTCTGTCATAGCGTTTCTGCCCCACGTTTTCTGTCATAGCGTTTCTGCCCCACGTTTTCTGTCATAGCGTTTCTGCCCCACGTTTTCTGTCATAGCGTTTCTGCCCCACGTTTTCTGTCATAGCGTTTCTGCCCCACGTTTTCTGTCATAGCGTTTCTGGCCCACGTTGTCTGTCATAGCGTTCTGCCCCACGTTTTCTGTCATAGCGTTTCTGCCCCACGTTTTCTGTCATAGCGTTTCTGCCCCACGTTTTCTGTCATAGCGTTTCTGCCCCACGTTTTCTGTCATAGCGTTTCTGCTCCAGGTTTTCCGTCATAGCGTTTCTGCTCCAGGTTTTCCGTCATAGCGTTTCTGCTCCAGGTTTTCCGTCATAGCGTTTCTGCTCCAGGTTTTCCGTCATAGCGTTGTCTTCCATAGTTTTTTCGGCCCACGTTTTCTGCCTGGGCGCTACGGCCCCCACGTTTTCTGTCTGGGCGCTACGGCCCCCACGTTTTCTGTCTGGGCACTACGGCCCCCACGTTTTCTGTCTGGGCACTACGGCCCCTAAGTTTTGTCATTTCTGTCTGTCATTGTATTTCTGCCTCGGCATTTCAGGCTCAGTGTTGCTCTCATACCATTATGCTCCAGGTTTGTTTATTTGGTATTTTTGCTTCATCGTTGCTCTCATACCTTTTCTGCCCCAGGTTCTGTCCTATAGTTTTGCCTTAGCTTTCAGGTTCAGCGGGTCTCCCATACCATTTCTGCCCCAGGTTTTGCATTAAGTTTCAGTCTCAGCAGTTCGGCTGTCCCCACGATTTTGTCCCCCTCAAGTTCTGTCGCAGCATTGCTGCCCCCACGATTTCTGGCATGGCTTGGCTGCCCCCACGAATTCTGTCTGTGTTGGTTTGTCTTGGTGTTGTCTTCGTGGTTACCATGTCTCATTGTACTTTGTCCACGTTGCATCTGGGTTGGTTAGCTAGTGTTCACATCTCAGGATCTGTCACGTCTACAGATTCATACGGGCTGAGGTTTCGTTTTTAATTGATTGTTGACCACAATCTTCTCGCCTGTTTACATACGTCATACGTTGCACGTGCATTCATTACACCTACACGATTACCCACAGCAGTCCGTGGGTACACCGACCATGAGTGTTCAGTTTTGCCTGTCTCTGCGCGGCAGGTTACTCACGTGCCAGTCACACTGGGTTGGGGTGTCATCGGGTGCTTTCATGCGCAGCGGTCTTAGGTAGGCACAGAGGGCGTTGTTGTTTCATGTGTGTTTTCTGTCTTGTCTAGGTTGTGTCAGCGCACCCCCAGTTCCTGCTCTTCCATTCCTACCGGCCACGTCATCATTTTCGGGTCCGGTCTCTGACATCCCTACTGTGGGTACTTTCAGACCAGCTTTCGGGGCTCATCGCTGCATCATCAGGTTTCATAGTGTTGTGGCTTTAGCTGGCAGTCATGCTTTCGTGTCAAGTTTCTGGAGGCAGCTTTTCCAGGGGTGGTTGGTCTGGTTTCTCTACCTTCATGCTGAAGGTGGGGGGTTGGGCCTCTTGGGTACCTAGTGGCGAGTTTGGTAGCATTGCTGGCATGGGCTGCTCTCTCCTGCAAACTTGTCATTAGGTACTTGTCTGTAGTCTGGCGTTCAGCACTTGGGCAGTTGGGGGGGGGGGGGTGGGTGGGATTTTGGGTTAGCTTCCATGCCGTTATCTACTTTCCTTATGCTCAATTTTGGCGTGCTTCTGCCTGTAACCTGCTAACCAAGTCTATCAGGTAAGAACGGGTTCTGTGTGTCGGTATGGTGCCATGGTAAGTTGGTGTTACCTTAGCGCAAGGGCTTCGTCCTTCTGCTCCGTCATCATGTCCATCAGGTATCCAGCACTTTAGGCTCCTGCTAGTTGTCAGGTTTTTGCTACTCACCCGCTCACTTTCCTCTCAGTATGGGTAGGCCAGGGGTTGGGGGGTTTCCTCACAGGGCTACGTCTGGTGTCCGGTTGTAGGTTTTGTGGTAAGGAATTATTGCGGGGGCTTTTCGGGCCGGCTCTGGTTTCAGTTGCCCACAAGTGTCCACCTATCATAAGCGTGTCAGGCTCTCATATGGATTGTCGCAGGCTCGAACCAATCTTTCTCGGGGCTTTGGTCGTGTTCAGGCCTGCTCACGCATTTGGCAGGGGCTTCCTTCTATCACAGGTCACGAGTCGGTGGCTTCTCCAGTCATAACGGCTACTTATCAGGTATACTTACGATTGCCATCCGGGCGCGGGCTGCTTTGCTTCTTGGTCACTTATCTACCCCTCTTCACCTACATATGTGTCTTTTGCCCTCTTTCAGGCGTACCTACCAGCCGGCCAAAGGCACACTCCAGGCCTTGGTTATTAGGGTCAACGCATTCCTTACTCGAAGACTCTGATTACAAATATATATATACATTCCCCCAGCCTGCACCACTGGCAATAACCTTCCTTGTGGTTGGAGTATTCATGGCTCTGATTAGTGCAATCTCTCACAATAATGCCTTGGACAATACCAAGTAGCAGGCAGAAAAAAGCAATAACCAAAGCCCTGCAGAGACTCAAGAAAGCTGAACAGCCTAGCAATTAAATAGACATCCCTACTTAAGGCAGGGTGGCTACACATGTTTGAGATCCTCCACTTGAGTTGCTTCTGGGAAGCCTCTAACCCTAATGTTTTTGTGGTGTCCATGATTATCCAGGTCCCCAAGGTATCAAAGTTCACAAAGTTTAAACTGCTTCAGCTACTTCTCTGGTGTTTTTACATTTCTCTCATAATCTTCAGGTGAATTAGTACTTACACAGTACTCACACAGAGAACACTTAGTCTGGCCTAAAAGGCATTTTGGATCCTGCTTACAGTCTAGTTAGACCATGTTACCAGTCCACTTAGACCATGTTTAGTGAGACAGGATGACTACGGCTGGCTCTTCTGGGTGTAGGCTCGTCTTACCCTGAGCTTCTGCCCTGTCCAAGGCCTCTGTATTAGCTGGCTACAACTGCATATTTATGGGGTATTTGGCTCCTAAGCTCCAACTGCCCTCGGCTCCTCCCAGCCTAGTATTAATAGGGGTACTAACTCCACCCATTACATCACTACAAGAAGGCTCAGTCTAAAAGGGACCTAACACCCACTTACACAGTCCCCTATTACCACATTATTCTGAGACATACACACTGTTACGTACCTGACTGTGAGTCCAAGATAACACAGGTAGCCTCTTATGCAATTCCCACCCAAGCACCTCTAATAGTGGAGACAGGGACTGCTAGGACAGTCGAAGGGCGCAGGTGACAGGAAGATGTAGTGGTGAGCTGAAGCTTGGAAACAGCTTGGAAACACACAGTCCCTCCATTAGTAGTATGGAGTCTGGTCACAAACCTTGTTCAGCAGTAGCCAGGCAGACAGATGCAGGGTCAGGATCAGGTTCAAGGTCAAAAACAGGCAGAAGTCCGTAACATGCTGGCAGCTCTTTCTGTAATAGCAAGTCAGGAGACAGAGACGTGGTCAGAAATCCAAGCCAAAGTTGGTAACACAAGTGAGTAGCAGACATACCAGGCAGGGTGGATCCAAGAGAGGTATTAGACGAAGCCAGGTTAGTAACAAGGTTTGCAGACTTTCAAGAACCAAAAACATAGGAACCAGAGCTGAAGATAATCCAGGCAGACTCTCAGTTTAAATAGGCTGCTGAGAACCACAATTTGTGGATGTGTGTACATGCACATTCTAGTCCTTGCTTGTCTTAGGCTTCTATGTACACAATTCTGCACATGCGCATAAGAATGAGCTCCTGCTGCACGAGATCCCTGACACACATAGTGCCAGACTAGCTAACAGCACCTGCTTACATGTGGATCAAGTATTAAGAGTTGTGACTCTGCATTGGCGATCCAGTCCAGTACCCATCACTGTTCTTTTAACTTATCCATTTTCTAAAAATATTTAACTAGATGCCGACTGCCCGTCGTCATATTACTGCGGGACGGTGGCACTGCTACGCGATCGCCGCCGGGCACGCGCGCTCGTTCGTTACAGAGCGGGGAACGGGAGGTACAGTATGTGTGTAAACACATACCTTTCGTTCCTGTCAGCGGGGGAAACGCTGATCTTCTGTCCATACAATGTATGGACAGAAGATCAGTGATTTCCCCTAGTGAGTCAACCCCCCCCCCCCCCATACAGTTAGAACACATCAGGAACATACTTAACCCCTTCCCTGCCCCCTAGTGTTAACCCCTTCACTGCCAATGGCATTTCTATAGTAATCCAATGCATTTTTATAGCATTGATCGCTATAAAAATGCCAATGGTCCCAAAAAGGTGTCAAAATTGTCCGATGTGTCCGCCATAATATCGCAGTACCGAAAAAAAAAACGCTGATCGCCGCCATTACTAGTAAAAAAAAAATATTAATAAAAATGCCATAAAACTACCCCCTTTTTGTAAACGCTATAAATTTTGTGCAAACCAATCAATAAACGCTAATAGCGTTTTTTTTTTACGAAAAATATGTAGAAGAATACGTATCGGCCTAAACTGGGGAAAAAAATGTTTTTTTAGATATTTTTGGGGGATATTTATTATAGCAAAATGTTAAAAATATTGCATTTTTTTCAAAATAGTCGCTCTATTTTTGTTTATAGCGCAAAAAATAAAAACCGCAGAGATGATCAAATACCACCAAAAGAAAGCTCTATTTGTGGGAAAAAAAGGACGCCAATTTTGTTTTGGAGCCACATCGCACGACCGCGCAATTGTCAGTTAAAGCGACGCAGTGCCGAATCACAAAAAGTGCTCTGGTCAGGAAGGGGGTAAATCCTTCTGGGGCTGAAGTAGTTAAACAAACATTTTGTACAGCTGTCACAAGAAATCCCAGTAATGTGTTTAATGTGCTAATTCTTTTGATCATTAGCATCATCATACATAATGTGGTATTTTACTGATTGAGGTATTCAGGAAAATACCACATTATGGACACTGGATGGAGTTGACCATGAAAGAAAACACACATTAGACACAAAAGAAAACAAAAGACAAAAAAAGTGGTGCCCTCTAAGCGTAGTAAGAGATTTATTCAGATAAAATTACAAAACAATTCTTATGAGATGGGTAATCACAAGACTGCAGGAAGTGAAGGCGTATCAAAATAGGGTGTCATCCGTGGTTGGCTTCCCGGGTAGGTGAGCTCCGCTGAAAAGGATTGACTGGTGTTTACAACTCTCTTTTCAGAGAGACACACGGTAGTTTGTCCGGCTGGTATAGGCTTCAACCTCTGTGGGGGTCCCTGGATGGTCGTCCAGCGCTGGTGGAGTAGGGAGAGAACAGGGGAGCCGTGTAACAGCAGTGGAACGTGGCCGTGGAGCGCAAACGGCGGAGTGTCACTTCCGGGTTAGGTCACGGGGCGGTGCACGCGTTCGAGGCATGCGTGCCTCGTCATCAGGCTCTGTGGGGGCCATAGTGGATGAGGGACGTAAGTACAGCTCGAATGGAGCTGATTGGCTGGCACAAAAGGAATTGCACAGAGAATCAAATCCATACAGAGTCATCGCATAAGAAATCAGCTCATAAGATAAAAGCACATATTGCCTAAGAATTGTCATTATAGGATTGGAACAGGTTTAAAAGGATTGAGGAAATGGAAGATAGGAAGGATTATATCACTAACTACAACTTTAAACAAAATTTTAAAATGTTTAGGAAATTATATTTTTTCAAGGATTGTTTAAAAATATGTTTAAAAATACTATAAACAATGTGCCTGTCGGGACCTATATAGGGATCGGGGTCTATATGGATATGTAATCAGGTACACTAATACACAAGGTTAGTACACTCTCATGGATGACAAAAAATACACATATAGGGCCAGATTCAGCAAAGGTTACGCTGGCGGATCGAGTGATCCGCCAGCCTAACTGTGGCTTTGAGCCGGCGTTTCTGTTTTCTGTAACCAGAAAACAAGAAACGCCGGGTTGAAGTTCCGATGCGAGCAGCGTAACTGAGTTTCGCCATCGCATCGTTACTTCAACTTAAAAATGGCGCCGGGGGTGTTCCCGCCGATTTACGCTCAAAAAATATGTTAATGAGCGGAAATCGGCAATTCACGAGCGAAATCCGGCGCGACGCAATGACGATACGACGTTTCCGGACGGGATACGCGGCGCATACATATACCTACATGGGGCTGGAGTATCCTATGTTAGGTATAGGCGTCGTCATCGCGTCGAAAAAAAAAAAAAAAAACGTCGCTTGCGTAAAACGGTCATGAATGGGAATGTGACGTCATTGACGTTCATTCACAGATTTTGGAGCATGCGCACGGGGATGTTTTGACACTCGACGCATGCGCAGTACGTTGGCGGCGGGATCGCGCGTAGTTAGCATACTACACGCCCCGTACCCGCGACATTTGAATTCCGCCGGCTCATTTGTGATGCGCTGCCGCAACTTTAGGAGCAAGTGCTTCGTGAATGACAGCACTTGCTCCTAAAATTTCGGCAGCGCAACGCAAATCAGAAGCGTTACTCCAGAGCAAAGATGCTCTGGAATACGTGAATCTGGCCCATACTGTGTGTGCAGAGTAATAGACTCTTAGGGCCAGATTCACGTATTCCAGAGCATCTTTGCTCTGGAGTAACGCTTCTGATTTGCGTTGCGCTGCCGAAATTTTAGGAGCAAGTGCTGTCATTCACGAAGCACTTGCTCCTAAAGTTGCGGCAGCGCATCACAAATGAGCCGGCGGAATTCAAATGTCGCGGGTACGGGGCGTGTAGTATGCTAACTACGCGCGATCCCGCCGCCAACGTACTGCGCATGCGTCGAGTGTCAAAACATCCCCGTGCGCATGCTCCAAAATCTGTGAATGAACGTCAATGACGTCACATTCCCATTCATGACCGTTTTACGCAAGCGACGTTTTTTTTTTTTTTTTTTTCGACGCGATGACGACGCCTATACCTAACATAGGATACTCCAGCCCCATGTAGGTATATGTATGCGCCGCGTATCCCGTCCGGAAACGTCGTATCGTCATTGCGTCGCGCCGGATTTCGCTCGTGAATTGCCGATTTCCGCTCATTAACATATTTTTTGAGCGTAAATCGGCGGGAACGCCCCCGGCGCCATTTTTAAGTTGAAGTAACGATGCGATGGCGAAACTCAGTTACGCTGCTCGCATCGGAACTTCAACCCGGCGTTTCTTGTTTTCTGGTTACAGAAAACAGAAACGCCGGCTCAAAGCCACAGTTAGGCTGGCGGATCACTCGATCCGCCAGCGTAACCTTTGCTGAATCTGGCCCTAAATATGGGGGTATGTGTTAGAAACAGCACGCTTGTACGCTTGTATGTACACGCATACACATATATATATATATATATATATGGACGTGCCTACAATCCCACGCGCCCACACACATATGGATATATATACACACACACACATATATATATATATATATATATATATATATATACTCACATATACTCTCGCATACTGAGAGGTATGTGTGAGAAGGGAAAGGAAAATTAATTTAAAGCAAAAATGTGAGTATATTAAGAATAAAAGGAAAAGCACATTCCTTAAAGGATGTGTTAATAGGGACTAAAATATTAAAATAAAATATTAGAATAAAATATAGTATTAAAATATCAGAGTAAAATATTGATCTCCAGGCTCTCGTTTAACCCTCAAGGCGACAAACAATCTAACGCAAAAATCCAGTAGTTTTCCCTTTCAAACAATTTTTTATATCTTTCGGCCTGAGGAAGAGACCTGGAGATAGCCTCTATAACCCGAACCCAAAGTTCTGAAGAGGATTGTTGGTGGAATTCTTTAAAATGTCTGGCGACACTGTACTTATCGAGACCTTGCTCCACGAAGTTACGGTGCTCGCCAAACCTCTTCCGTAGGGTCCGAATGGTACGGCCCACATAGAAGAGGCCGCAGGGGCAAGTGAGACAATACACCACATATTCAGAAGAACATGTGAAAAAGTCTGGTAGAATATACTGCTTCCCCCTGCACGTGAAATTTTTCTGTCGATGCGTTACGTGGGGACAAGTGAGGCAACGCTCTTTCCTACACTGATACATCCCTTTTGATGTGAAAGAATGTTAAGGAGGGAGTAGCACTGTTTCCTCTGATTTTACTGGGCGCTATGCTAGCCTTTAGGTTTTTGGCTCTTCTATAACTTACTGTCGGATGTTCTGATAGAGAGGTTTTTAGATGTGGGTCCTCTTTCAATATAGGCCATCGTGGGTGGTGACAGCTATCAAAATGAAGTAAGGAATTGCCGGCAGATAGTGGTATTGTCAAAGAAGAGCTCTAAATCATTGGTAACTGCTGTGAACGATAAGCCCATGTTATTGGAGTTGCAATATTCCAGAAATTTAGAGATTAGGGTGTCGGGGCCATCCCAAATGATTACTATATCATCTATGTATTGGCCGAAGTATACAAGATGAGAGGCAAAGGGATTGTTTTTCCAAATGTAAGATAGTTCCCAGTGACCCATGGTCAGGTTCGCATAACTGGGTGCAAAATTAGCCCCCATTGCAGTGCCTTGGATCTGGAAAAAGAACTCACCATTGTTTTGGAAATAATTATGTGAAGACAAAATTTTAGCATATCCAGTAAAAAGTGCACCTGCCGGGGATTTAGCAGTGGATCTTGGTTTAGGAAATATTGGGTAGCAAGGAGACCAACGTCATGGGGTATCGACGTATACAGTGATACCACGTCCAAGGAAAGCCAGCGGTAGGTCTTTTCCCACCGGTAAGGTTGTAGCATCTGAAGTAGATGTATACTATCCTTTATGTAGGAAGGGAGGTTCACCACTAGAGGCTGTAGGAAATGATCTATATAGAATGAAAAGTAACTAGTGACACTCTCCATTGCTGCAACTATGGGTCTTCCTGGTGGGTTAGATTGATTTTTATGGACTTTGGGTAAATGATAGAAGTACGGGCTCTTATAGAAATCGTGAAGTAGGAAGGCGACTTCTGTTTTCGTCACCAATCCTTCAGCTTTGGCTGCATTAACCAATTCATGGGCCTCCTGTGAAAAAAATAGCAAGGGGTCACTTTTTAGCTTTTGGTAAGTTGTTGTATCTGATAGAAGGCTTGAGCTCTCTGTCTGATAGTCGATCAAATTCTGAATCACTATCCCTCCACCTTTGTCAGCTTGGCGTATAATTATAGACTTGTTCTCAGTCAATCTTTTAAGAGCAATGTTTTCTGCTACCAAAAGATTGAAGGAACGCTTGTGAATGGTAGTTTGTTCACACATACGTAAGATATCACTATACACTACTTGGTAAAAGCTTTTTATGTATGGCCCTTTGGAATAAGTAGGGTAAAATATAGATTTTGGTCTAAACTTAGTTTGTACTACACATTAGACACAATACAGGCATTATTTCTGACTGTTGAATATATGCTCAAACATTCTTTTTTTTTTTTTTTTCACTCTTTCTGTAGTTTGAGAACAAAACTATATTGTAATTGTATTAATTAGAATTCTGGCAAATCTGCTATGCCCCTTATGTATATACTAATGAGAAACAGTGGGCCAGATCCACATACAATTGCCCCGGCGCAGTGTATCAGAGATACACTACGCCGCCGTACCTTACCTGGCTCTAAGTCGAATCCTGGAAGATTTTGCGCCGTAAGTTACGGCGGCGTAGTGTATTTCTGGCGGCGGAATTCAAATCGGCGGGTAGGGGCCGTGAATCATTTAAATGAAGCGCGTCCCCGCGGCGATCGAACTGCAAATGCTCCGTTCAGAAATTTCCCGCCGTGCATTGAGCGAAATTACGTCAAAACTTCGTTTTTTTTTTACTAGCGTGAATTACGTACATTCCTATTCACGGACGACTTACGGAAAAATTAATTTTGACGCGGGAACGACGGCCATACTTAACATGGCAAGTCTAACTATAGACCGGATAATAGCAGGTTTAACTATACGCCGGAAAAAGCTGACTAGCGACGACGTAAGAGAATGCGACGGCCGCTCGTACCTTCGTGGATCGCCGTAAAAAGCTAATTTGAATACCCGACGTGGAAAACGACGTGAACTCCAACCAGCGGGCGCAGAAATATTGCACCTACGATCCGAAGGCGTACGAAGACGTAAGCCTGTCGGATCGAAGCCTGAAGCCGTCGTATCATGGTTTGAGGATTCAGACTAATGATACGACATGGGTAATTTGAAAGTACGCCGGTGTATCAGTAGATACACCGGCGTACTGGCTCTGTGGATCTGGCCCAGTATATTTAGGCCTCATGCATACAGGAATTTTGTATAACCCCTCTAAACACCTTTTCTCCTGACAGGGCAAAAACTGCTTTAAAAAAACGCCTAAAATTGTGTGTTGCACATGCGTTTATGTGTGTTTAGGCTCATTTAGGTGCATTTAGGAGATTCAAGCTCTTGAGTGTTAATGCATTCCAATGGCGATGGAATCCATTAACGCTCAAAAACACCTTTAGTGTTTAGGCACATTTAGACACGTTAAAAGGCATTTAGGCATGTCAAGCATTTTTTATACTCATCCGCTTCTCTCCTAAATGAGCTTTTAATGTTTTTTATTTTTTTCTAGCCTCTAAACACTCTTCTTTTAATATGCCTATAAATGCCTATGGATACATAGGCTAAAATAGATTTGCTTTTACAGGCTTAAAAAACAACAATGTCTAGTAAAGGGACATTTTTTTTTTTTAGCACAGTGTGCATGGGGCCTAATGTGTATGTTTTTTCTTTCTCTAATTTTATGGCCGCGTACACACGATCTAATTTATCTGCTGAAACCGACAAATCCGATCGTGTGTACGGGCGAGCAGACAGGTTTTTCCAGCATGCTTTAAAACTTGTCTGCTGGAAACCCGTCTGTCCGACATGTCTGCTGGTTAGTACGCCTAACCAGCAGACAAAAATCTCCTGCATGCGCGGAATGAATTCGACGCATGCGTGAAAGTATTTTACTTCCTGGAGTGGTGACGTGGCGGCGTCAACGTCCCCGCCACATCACCGCGCTGTCTGTCTGCGGGGATTTTGGTTTGATCGTGTGTACAATGATCAAACCAAAATAGCCCAGCAGACATATCCGATGAAAACGGTCTGTCCGACCATTTTCATCGGATTTGTTTAGTCGAGTGTACGCGGCCTAAGTCCCAGCTTTGGTATTTCTCTAGTCTTTTATGCACACTTGCCTTTAAAACAGATAATTTGCACAGAAAGTAATCTATCTGCAAAAAGAATGGACGCAGGATAGACATGAATTGTTGCAGGTTTGCAGTTCATGGATTCATGGATAATCAATTCAGAAAAAATATATATATTTATTGAATTTATTTTGTGCTGTCGTAATTTTCTATAGAAAAATGTAAATGATAAAAAGAAGAATCTACCCATCTACCCAAGGGGATTACTGACCTGTCCATGTAAGTACGTTGAGGGATCAGAAGCTTTAATCCAATTTATTCCATAAATCCAGTACAAAGCTAACAAAATGAATAGATCTTGCAAAACACCATACCTATAGATCTGTTTTGCCAAGCTACAGATATCAGTGTGTTATTATCTGGGGGGTAAAGGGGGTATAAATGATATTACAGTGACAATTGAATGTACAGTAGCTAAGTGCAATGATGTAAAAAAATATTTGTCCCTCTGTTACACAATACAGGCAGCTTGGTATGTGTGCCTTTAGAACCACTGTATAAAAGCCCTTGGGTTACCATGGCTACTACCAAAATGAATAGACTATTTATAGCACTGTGTCATGTTTTGACTAAAAGAGAAATTCAGGCTAAGAAAAAGTCTTAACAGTTTAACAAAAGCACAAACTTCATCATCAAGTTTTGACATTATATGCACTTATTATATTTTACAAATATTTTCAATTGCAACGTTTGTTTGAGCCAGGTAAGTACATTGGGACTTTTTTAACACATCATCTAAGAGAAGCATTTTCTTAGAGAATCAGGATGGTCATAATCACCAATCAGATTCTCCCTTTACTTTCCTGAACTTCTCTAAGTAATTGAAAGGGAGAACCTGACTGTTACAAGTAGCAATGCCTACTTCAATCCCTTGCATCGCCATTTTTCTGCCCCTACAGCAAGGTTGCTCTTGACAGAGCTGCAGCCCTGGGAGAGCAGAGAGATAGTTACATCATCCCTCACTGCCTGCCCAAACCCGCATGTGGAAGTTTACTCGCTCAGACACTGCTGGGGAGAGGCTGCCAGAAGGAGTGTAAGTAGAGACAAGCTGCATATGGGTGGCAGGTGACAGTGGCAAGCAGTGGCGGTCGCTGCATTAGGGACGCCGCCCCCCTAATCCATGCGCCTGGCCCCTAATCTCCATGCAGGGTGCCGGACACATGGATTTCTTTTTTGATTCAGTCGATTTTTATTAGTATATTTCACAGGAAAACATAGATAACAATATGGACATTGTAAGTTCCATTACAGTGTTGTTGTACATAAAAGATTAACATAAGAACAGGTTATGAACTAACAAATTAGCTGAGAGATCGAGCCATGAATGACTCGCACATCTCAATTCGTCATACCGATACCTGACAAATTCATGAGTCTTCTCTCCCCTCCGGACACCCCTAATGGAAGCACTTTTGTGTCCCAAGAAGAAAGAGCACCCACTGTGCTGCTACTCTTGTAACATGTGTATCGTATAACCTCTAGTGTACTTATACATAAAACAAAACTTGAACGCACTATTCATATTGCTCGCTCAAGAAGAAAGTAAGGCTAAATTTGGGTGTTATAGGAATTTTGCAGCTCCACTCCATAGTGCCTAGGGTTTCCAAACCTCCCGGGTCTTGGTGGTCTGACCATTACTGGTGGCTATTATTGTCTCATAGCTAAAGTGGAGGTTCACCAGGGTGATAGTGTTTGCAATGGTTGGAGTCTGGGCAGTTTCCCAAAGTCTTGTTATACTTAGTTTGGTGGCCAGCAGTATGTGGTTGTTACATGCCTGAAGGGCTTGGGTATTTTTTCGATGGTTAAGTTTAGTATTGCAAGTTCGGGTGAGGGATGTACTGTGTTGTTGGTTATGTCTGAGATCATTTCAAAAATGTTTTTCCAATATTCCTGGACATGGCTGCATGACCAGAATATATGAATCAGGTCACCTTTGGTAATTTTGCATCTCTATCAGGTGTTGGGGATTCGGGGACTAAAGGATGTTATTTTAGCAGGCGTCATGTACCATCGAAACAATAGTTTCTGCATGAGTTCCCAGAGAGTTGAGCATTTTTGTCGCTCTATACACAGTTTGTAGTGCATGTTTCCATTGTTTGTCTGGGTAGCAGTGTGCTAGGTCTGCTTCCCATTGGATATGTGGGGGCATTTTAGTGAAAGTGTTCTTTTGGTGAAGGAGATTGTAGTAGTGGGAGATGCCCTTTGTCTTAGAGGCAGGGTTTGTTAGGAATTCTCATGACGATGGGGGTGCAGCGTAAAGGGGAAGAGGTATTGTTCTTAGACAGTGGTGTATTCTTAAAAATGTAAAGTATTCTGATGAGGGAAGATCAGATTATATTTGTAAGAGGGAGAAGGATTTGGGCAAGTTTTGTAGAAATTTTATTCTGTTGTGGGTCCAGTGTTTCAGCGGAAGATCTGGTGTTAGGTGATTCAGAGATTCTAGTGGTATTTGGTTTGGTGGTGTAGAGGGGGAGTAGTCAGTGAGGAGTATCAGTTTTTTCCATGCTTAGGCTGCTGCCTTCACGGTTGGGGAAATGGTAGATGGAATGATGGTTCCTAGTGGGGTACTTAGTAACCAGTTTTTTAGGTTTGATCAGTGGAGAGAGAGGATTTCTATTTGACCCCACAGAGTATTAGGTTGGGAATGGAACTATTCTGGTAGTAGTCTTCAAAGTCTATGGACCCTGTACCGCCCTCTAGTTTGTGCTTTATGAGTTTTGAGTGCGCGCATCTGAGTCTTTTCCAGAGATATTTGTTAAAGATTGTCTGGAGGGATATGAAGAATGATGTGGGGATGGGGAGGGTTTGGAAAAGGTATAATATTTGGGGTAGAGATGTCATTTTGGCCCATCTTGGTGATGAGGGCTAGCTATGCTTAACTGATGTTTTGATCCAGGTTGCGCCGGGGGACAGATGTGCCACAGTGCGGCGGAGGTGATTTGGGGGGTTCCAGTATGATTCCCCAATTGTGGAGGAGGTGCATCTATTTGTTGAGATTGTTGATAGTGTGGAAGTTCCCATTTTTGGTGATTAGTAGTGTTTCTAGGTATCTCCAATTGTATTGTATTGTGTGGTTTCAAAGACCTTTGGTAACTGGATTCAGGTGTTGTCTTAGTTGGAGTGTGTATTTAGAGAGGTCAGAGAAGAATTGAATGCCCGTATATGGGGCGGGTAGAGGTATCTTGGCTTTAATCCCTGACAGGAGCATTTCTTTAATATGAAAGAAGTGTACTCTAATTAGAACATCTCTAGGTACTGAGGCTGCTATTTGGGGCAGTTTATCAATCTTGTGGATTTAATTATTATGTCACGCGGGGACGCGTCTGGATTGATGATACACACTTTTCAGATATTTTGTTGTAAAAAATTTGGAAGCACATTTATAATTTTCCTGTCAATTCATAATTATGTACCACTTTGTGTTGGTCTATCACATAAAATCACAATACATAAATACATTTACTTTTTTGGTAGTAACATGACAAAATGTAGAAAATTTCAAGAGGAATGAATACTTTTTCAAGGCACTTTTATATACAGACATGGCAGTACCACGGCCTGAGGAAGGAGCATGGGCATGTGTCAGCCAGCCGGTCCTCCTGCTTCTCCTTCCAGTGATGTTACAGCTGACAGACCCACAATCTCCATACAGATTTGGAGCCCTGGGACACCCCCAATGTAGCCGAGCAGCTTGCAGATCTTCTGCCGACAGCGGTCCAGATAGATTGACAGCAGAGAGACCCTACATGTCATTTGCCTATATATGAACTATGTCTGTGAGTTGCTTTATTTATTAATTAAACCAGTTCATTTTAACCTACTACTACACTCAGATAGCACTGCTGTATTCCCTGTCTGATGTTGGCATATAATACAAAAATTGAGCCCCCCCACATAAATAGACATTAATGACCTACTTCCTCCTAGTAGAACCCCCACATACAGTAATTTGTAAAGCTTTAGAGCAGGTGTAAAGAAATGGTGCAAAGTGAGAATGATTTAAAAATATTGGGCCAGATTCACAGAGCGATTACGCCGGTGTAACAGGAGATGCGCGGCGTAAGTCTAATTGTGCGCATGCGTTTCGCTGCACGGTATTCCCAAAACGAGATACGCAAGAAATCTACTTTTTTTTGTCCAGCGTAATTTCGTTAGACGGTCGCATCCGTCCGCGCAAAACTGCGCTAGACACACCATTGATTTGCTATTCAAATATGCTAATGAGGGAGTTACGGGGATCCACAAAAGAACGTTGGTGCAGCGCAGGCTACGCACTGTGCGCAACAGCTGCACGTCCTGTCTAAAATTAGACCATAAAAAAGCTGGTATAAAATTAGACAATTCGTCTACATGTCAGATAAAGCAACACTGTTAGTGAGGAGCAGAGCAGTCACACGTGTTGCCCAACAAACTGTATGCCAACATGCCAGTGGCATCCATGCTCATAGCTATACTACTGACTTTAGATGAGCAAAGAAGGAGGAGGGCACTGAGGAGGGCACGGGATTTTTTTTGGCTTATATAAACTTTAAAATTTAATCTAATCTAATACAATATTCTTATCTGATACAAGCCCCTCACTCTTCACTCTTCACTCTTAACTAGTGTTGCTCACGAATATTCGTATTGCGAATATTCGGCTCGAATATGGCATATTCGAGTATTCGCGATATATTCCGAATTTCGCGGTGAATATTCGCTATTCCGAATATTCGTATTTTTTCAATTTTTTTTTTAGAACAGATCACATCCTAGAGATCCCCATCGACGTCTAAAAGCATTGCTGGTATGATTAGAGACCTTGGGCCGAGTAGCTGCAGCGATCATTTTATATTGCCGAAAAATCGCAATGCGATTATTCGGCAATAGCGATATCGCGCGATTATTTTCGAGAAATTCGCAATATTGTTTTTAGCTAAAATAACACATATATTCGATTTCAGAGTGTTACTGTCGAAATTCCGCAATCAATTTCTCATTCGCATTTTTGCGAAATTACGATAAAATATCAAGAATATTCTGAGCCAATCAGAGTGCTCCTTCCGCATTTGCCGAATATTCGCAATTATTTTGTATTGTAATATATCACGAATATTCTGAGCCAATCAGAGTGCTCCATTCCGCATTTCTCGAAATTTCGCAATTATTTTGTATTATAAAATATCACGAATATTCTGAGCCAATCAGAGTGCTCCTTCCGCATTTGCCGAATATTCGCAATTATTTTGTATTGTAATATATCACGAATATTCTGAGCAAATCAGAGTGCTCCATTCCGCATTTCTCGAAATTTCATTCGCATTCGCAATTCGCATTCGCATTCGCAATAGCGAAATTTCGCAATCATTTCATTTCCAAAAAATATCACGAATATTCGTATTTAGCGAATATATCTCGAATATTCGACTATATATTCGAGATATATCGCGAAATCGAATATGGCATATTCTGCTCAACACTACTCTTAACGGGAGAGGATATATCACACGTGCATAGACATCTATGGCATGAGTGATTCTGAGGTGTCTCGCATCTTCAGATTCACCCCTCATGCCATCATGGAATTAACCACAACCCTGCAGGAGGACATCACCAGCCCAACACATGACACTACCCATGACATCCATGACAGCTACATATACAATCAGAGCCCCATCCCCACAGATTTCGAACAGAACATGTATGGGGACAGCTGGCTGGTTGGTGAGTGACATGGGTGGCAGGCATAACTGGCCCCCCCATGATGCACACATCACAAGGGGCACATGCACTACTAACATCCTCCTGTCTTTTCCCTTCAAGGTGACTCTGCATATGCACTGGGACCCCATCTCATGACCCCATCTCATGCCAGCTCACATTATGCATCTTTGCACGTTAAAACACACACATTAATCATGGCACAATGAGAATGCATGCATGCACACCACTGTGGTCCCTAGCACACACACACAGCACATCCTCATCAAATTGGATTGGCACCAGTCCACCATGCAGGACTTGTGAGCAGCAACGCCACGCCAAGGCTCCAATTATGTCACTGTACATTCATACACCATTCACATGGACCTGGGGATCACTTCTCCCTGGTCCTGGGGAACCCTTCTCCACCAAAATTGAGGGTGATACCCCTTTTCCCGCAGGAATGACACACCCACATTCAAACAGCATTCACAACCCCCAAAAAAATGGCCAAAAAAAAAAAACCAAGCCAAAAAAAAAAGGGGAAAGACAAATTAATGCAGTTGACGTGAGCCACGCCTGGGGGGGCCCACGGCCCCGGCTCCTCAGGGGAGACTCATGGGGGAGGGGGTAAACCAGGGAAGGAGGAGAAGCCCCTGGTCTCTGCCCACCTGGTGGCCTGCCCTCCAAGGCCACGGCAATTCTGTCTAGGCCAGCACCTAGTGTTGCCGTGTTGGCCTGGATAGCCTGGGTGAGTGCCCTCACATCCTGCCCAACGCCTGCTGTTGTAGTCTGCAGGTAGTTTAGGCAGTTTGTAAGAGCCCGGGAGTGGCAGTCCAGGTCCCCAAGCGTATCCTTTATGGAGGACAGGCTCTCCTCCATCCGCCCCAAGGTCTGGCTGACCTCTCCCAGATGGCAGGTCTGAAGGAACTGGTCCTTTCTCAGAGTGGCGGGCAGGAGATCGGCCAGCCCCCTGGTCTTCTGGGTCGCCTTCCTGCCTCCAGCTGAAGCTTGTGGCCGGGGAGAAGGGGAGGCCCTTGGAAGAGGAGCCCTGTTGGGGGAGGAGTGGGGGGGCTAGCCCTTATGGAAAGGCTGGCTGCTGCCAGCCAGAGAGGAAGACTCCTCCAAAAACAAAAGTCCAGGTCCTGACATGGACTCCTCCTTCTCCTCAAACTCCTTCTCCTCAACCTCCTCCTCTTCAACCTCCTCCTCTTCAACCTCCTCCTCTTCAACCTCCTCCGAGGACTCCGGCCATGTCGGGGGGTCCTCATCAGGCTGCTGTCCTGGGGATGGTGCGGTCAGCCCAAATGGCCCAGCACCCTCCTGCTCATCTGTGGATGACACAAAACATTCACAGGTTGGAGGATCCACACACTTACCACATATTCCCTTTCACCCCCTCCCCCACACATGCTACACACCTGATAGGGAAAAAAAACCTTACCTGGCATCACACCTTCATGACTTGAGTCATAGCCGGGCAGGCCCTCCACTTCTTGCCTATGAAAGGTCTGGGCCACTGCATGCTCCTCCACTGTCAGCCTAACAGGGCATGGTGGGCCCCCTCCTGTGCCCCTGGCATGGGCTAGCATTTTGGCCAGCTTCTTTTTGACCAGACACCAGAGGTCATTGATTTTTTTTTCAATCCCCGACCGTGTCCGGGTCTCCCCCCCGATGCATTCACCTGGTCAGTAATCCTGTCCAAAATCTCTCTCCTCCTGGCCGGGGTGGTGTTGGCACTCTCCGGGCCGTGGAGGAAACGCCCATATTCGGAAATGGCCCGGGCAAGAATTAGTTTCTCCCCAAAAGTGAAATTTAACTTCCTCTTTCTCTCCGTCATACTCAGACAAAAACTCACTCCCAAACAGTCAGCAAAAATCACGCACAAAAACAAGCAGGAAAAATCACTCACAAAAACAAGCAGGAAAAATCAAGCAAGAAAACAAGCAGGAAAAATCAAGCAAGAAAACAAACGAACAAAAAACTAACAACCAAAAACTCTCACAAGCAGTCACCAAAAATCACTTACAAATATCTTCTAACAAACACAAGATCACACAGTCCACAAATACAGAGCTTTTTTTCTCAGAAAATAGGTACAGGAACTCAACCACGACCCGTTCAGATTTCACAAACAGTAGAAGGGTCTTAAAGGGGCATTAAATACCAGAATTGCATTACATACAGAGTGCAGAGTTCAGGGGGTTACAAAGCTGTCACTTGTAAACACAGAAACCAGACTTCTGTGTTTACAAGTGATTGTGGTGAGCAGGCACCAAAGGGTCTGAGCCAAAGGTGGTGGAACTGAGTTCCCCCAAGTTCCCCCAGAAAAAAAGCCCTGCACAAATATCACAAAGACAAACCACAACGCAACTAACAACAGAACAAAAGCACCTTGCTGTATAGGAAGGGATACAAAGGGATGTACTTTTGCAAAGGAAGTGCGTTTGTGTCTGTCTATTTATGCTGTCTGCGTAGTTCATGATTTTGCCCTAGTCCACTTCCAATTTCACTGATTGCGCTGTTCCCGAGTTGTGAGCATGCGCACAGAGGTGCTGACATGGTCTGCTTCAAGCGCTCATGCGCGAGCCGGCCGGACCTTCATTTGCATGGGGTCACGGCTCATTTCAATGTAACACGCCCACGTCCTTCCCAATTTGGATTACTCCGCCTTGTGCCTCAGAAATAACGTTGCGCAGGAGCTAATTTCTGCGTAAAAGCGACGGGAATAGGATGATTGCGCCGCTACGTTGCGCCAGTCTAACGTAAAGGCGGTGCACTACGCCGGTCCAATAATGCGCAGATGTACCTGAATCTGGCCCATTGATTTTAAAAATGAAGTATGTTATTTTTTTTAAAAATCATAGTTTCCTAGGTGGATGCAGTTTCTGACCCCCACTGGGTCTAACACTGAGAACCAAGCAATCCAACACTGCCAATCACTCTCACAGCTCCCTGACCAGAAAGCTGATTGATTGTCAGTCCCCACTCTCTGCTGTGCCCCCGTGCTAACTGGAGCACAGGGCTGTGGAGGGGTGGGAGCAGCACCAGGCTAAGACTCTCAGCAGTTCGCTCAGAGGCTAAGTCGGGTGCCGATCCAGGCACGTGGGCAGATCCCAACTTAATTTGCGATCTTGCCCAAGCCCGGACCCACTCTGTGACGTCAGCCAATAACATGCTTTAGCCAGCTGTCTTCTGAAAACGGGTTAAAGGAGTGCACTCCTGTGATCCATAGGAGAAGTACAGTCAAGGCTTGTGTTTCTTTTTATCAATTCACAAAATGCAAAGTGAGCGAACACAAGAAAAATCTAAATCAAAGCAATATTTGGCGTGACTACCCTTTGGATTTGTACGCATTTTGTACACTTGCACAAAGTCAGGAATTGTGTAGGATTAGTCAGGTGGATGATTAACCAATTATAACATGCAGGTGCTAACGATCATCAATTTCATATGTAAGTTGAAACACAGTCATTAACTGAAACAGAAATAGCATGCATTATACAAGGCTTAAAACTTGGTGAGGAACAGTCAAACTCTGCTACTATGGTGAGGTTTTGGAAGACAGTCTCATGGTCATACACCATAGCAGGAGCCACATGAACACCATATTAGGCAGTTATACTGCATCAGCAAGGTCTCTCCCAGGCAAAAATGGGACCCAGGTATGTCCAGAGAAGTCTGCCCAAAAGTGTTTTTCATGGAAGAATAGCGGCCAAAAAGCCATATCTCTGGCATGAAAACAAGGCTAGGCAACTTAACTATGCACAAAAACATATATTGATCTGATTTTGATTTCTCTTCTGTCCATTTACTTTCCATTTTTTTAAATTGATAAAAAATAAACTATTAACACTTCTATTTGTGAAAGTATTATTAATTTACAGCATTTTTCACACCTGCCTAAAACTAGTCACTAATTTCCTACCATCCATGACTTCCCTAATATACCTAACCCTTTGTCTGCACTATCCACACAATCCTTTTTACACACATGTTAAATGCACATTTTAGGCCAGGAAGATTACCCCCCCCCCCCCCCCCAAAAAATATTTTAATAAAAAATTCTGAAAGTAGAGATCATGTAGAACAAACAGGTAGAACTTTTTACCACACAGGATATTAACACAACTGTCAAACCCATATATTCAGTAACACAGGATTGTATTTGTCACTTACTGTACTGTATATATTATTGAGTATTTGCCCTCTAATATCTTGAAGATATGGACCGCTGTGCCCATAAAATGCATAACCCTAATCCAAGTTAACACCAAGGAATTTGGATCTATACTCAACTAATTGTATGCATATCATGCTTTTGTGTTTATATAGAGGGATGTTGTAACAATGTGAGATCAAGTATTATACTATTCTCTGATTTTATGGACAAGACTTTTTAATTGTTTTAATAAAATATTGTACATTTTGGATGCTGTATGTAGTACCTCTAAAGTTTTTGGTAGTAGTATTCATATTAAAAAGTCTACGCATCCTTTTCTTGCTTGTTGGTGAATACAATGTAAATAGCAAATTTTGTATTCCAGTATCAAGAGCACTATGAGGTCAAATGAAGAAGGAACTCAATCTTGGAGTTCTGAGCTCAATTTGGTTGTCTGCTGTGCCAACTCCAGTGATGCTGGGGAGATTTCTGGTAGACCATATATTAATCAGTGAGTAGAATCAGCATGGTTTGCAGGGCTGATCATAGACATTAAGTTCAATCAATATTAAGAAGCGTATGTGGCTTCTTGGTTTCCACAAATAGTCAAGCATAGATGAAAAGTGCTATAACAGTCTTCCTTTTCTGGGTCGTACGTGTAGCTGCCAAAAATGGTGCTCAATTAGTTATGTGTGTGTATACTAAACATTTTGTAAATGCATTGTATAACATGACTCAATAAAAAATATTTCATATACCAAGTCTTGTTTTTGTTTTTTATGAAAGTTTTCGCATAATACATTGTACAAAATACAGGAAGTACAATAATTATAAAGGTATAGATTCAAAAATAATATATTAGCAGAGTCTTCCTCATTAGGCACAAATAATAAACATTCAACAGTTCACAGTTTACCTACGTCTATCACTGGATAGTTGTAGAGGATCTATCAAACTGAGAGAGGGAAACCAGTGATAAGAGAGAGGATCTATGGTTGGGAGTACTAATCACAGATTAGCCAGGACAGAAAAAAAAATAGTGAGAGGAAAAAAAAAAGGAACATACCGTATTTATCGGCGTATAACACGCACCGGCGTATTAACACGCACCCCAATTTAAGAGGGAACTTTCAGGATTTTTTTTTTTTAGATGAACCACTTAGAAGCAAAATCTAAATCCTTGCTTTATCAAAGATTAACAAATATCCCGTAAAGCAGTAATGTAACTAACTGGGTGATTGATGGGGCACTTGAAGGAGACAAAAGTTTAGTATTCCAGAAACATACCTATTTATTTGCTGGAGGAGATGTAGGCCCAGATTCACAGAGCGATTATGCCTGCGCAACAGGAGATGCGCGTGCGTGAGTCGAAATGTGCGCGTGCGTTTCGATGCGTGGCATCCCCAGAACGAGATAAGCCAAAAATCTACTTTTATTTGTCCCGCATAATTTCGTTAGACTGGCGCATCCGTCCGCGCAAAAGTGCGCTAGACACACCATTGATTTGCTAGTCAAATATGCTAATGAAGGACTTACGGGGATCCACAAAACAACGTTGGGGCAGCGCAGGCGACGCAGTGTGCGCAACAGCAAAATGTCCTGTCTAAAATTAGAGCATATAAAAGCTGGTCTAAAAAGAGAAAAAAAGTCTACTTGTTAGATAAAGCAACACTGTTAGTGAGGAGCTCAGCAGTCACACGTGTTGCACAACAATCTGTATGCCAACATGCCAGGGGCATCGTCGCACATAGCTATACTACTGACTTTAGATGAACAAAGAAGGATGAGGGCACGGAGGATGGCACGGAGGATGGCACGGGAGAGGATATACCGCACCCGCATAGACCTGTTTGGCATGAGTGATTCTGAGGTGTTTCGCATCTTCAGATTCACCCCTCATGCCATCCTGGAATTAACCACAACCTTGCAGGAGGACATCACCAGCCCAACACAACGCTCACATGCAGTGCAGCCACTGGTCAAGGTACTGGCAACACTCCATGTCCTTGCCAGTGGCTCTTTTCAGCGTACAAGTGGAGTGGTGGCTGGGATGTCACAATCCTCCATGAGCAGATGTGTGCACCAGGTTGTCCCTGCAATCCTCAGACGCATGGCCAACCAAATCATCAAACCCACCACTGAGGAGCTGCGACTGAAGGCAATGACAGATTTCTACAGAATTGCCAGATTCCCACGCACTGTGGGGGCCATTGATTGCACACATGTGGCACTCCAGCCCCCCCAGGAGACAGAGCACATGTACCGCAATCGGAAGCATTGGCATTCCATCAATGTACAGGTGATAGTCGATGCCCAAGGCCTCATATGGCACGTCCGTGCCAAACACCCAGGGTCCAGCCATGACAGCTACATATACAATCAATGCCACATCCGAATGGAATTCGATCAGAACATGTATGGGGACACCTGGCTGGTTGGTGAGTGACATGGGAGTCAGGCATGACTATCCCCTCCCATGATGCACATCACAAGGGGCACATGCATGACTAACATCCTCCTGTCTTTTCCCTTACAGGTGACTCTGCATATCCACTGGGACCCCATCTCATGACTCCTATCCGGAACCCCCAAACCCCAGGAGAGGAAAGATACAATCAAGCACATGCCCAAACACGAGCAGTGGTGGAGCGCACCTTTGGCCTCCTGAAGTCACGTTTCCGATGCCTGGATAAGTCTGGGGGTACCCTCTTGTATTCCCCAAACTTTGTGTGCCAGATCATCGGTGCATGTTGCATGCTGCACAACTGCACGCAGAAAGAAAGGGCCTGCAGATTGGCCTACGTGATGACCTGACCCCTGAACCAGACAATCCCCCCCTAACCGAGGCTACCCCGTCTTCTGAGGGAAGAGCAGCCAGGAGACAACTCACATTGGGCATCTTTGCACGTTAAACATACACATTAATCATGGCACAATGAGAATGCATGCATGCACAACACTGTGGTCCCTAGCACACACACCCCACATCCACATCAAATTGGATTGGCACCAGTCCACCATGCAGGACTTGTGAGCAGAAATGCCACGCCAAGGCTCCAATTATGTCACTCTACATTCATACACCATTCACACGGACTTGGGGATCACTTCTCCCTGGTCCTGGGGAACCCTTCTCAACCAAAATTGAGGGTGACACCCCTTTTCCGGCAGGAATGTCACCCCCACATTCACACAGCATTCACAACCCAAACAAAAAAAAATTAACTGCAAAAGCAAAAAAAAAAAAAAGGGGAAAAACAAATTATTGCCCTTTGCGTGAGCCACGCCTGGGGCGCCCCCGGCCACGGCCCCGGCTTCTCAGGGGAGACTCATGGGGGAGGGGTAAAACCGGGGAAGGAGGAGCAGCCCCTGATCTCTGCCCACCTGGCGGCCTGCCCTCCAAGGCCACGGCTATTCTGTCCTGGGCAGCACCAAGTGTTGCCGTGTTGGCCTGGATAGCCTGGGTAAGGGCCCTCACATCCTGCCCAATGCCTGCTGATGTCGTCTGCAGTTCGTTTAGGCAGGTTGTGAAAGCCCGGGAGTGGGAGTCCAGGTTCCCCAGCGTATCCTTGATGGAGGACAGGCTCTCCTCCATCCGCACCAATGTCTGGCTGACCTGTCCCAGGTGGCGGGTCTGGAGGAACTGGTCCCTTCTCAGAGTGGCGGGCAAGAGATCGGCCACCCCCCTGGTGGTCTGGGATGACATCCTGCCTCCAGCTGATGCTTGTGGCCCGGGGAGAAGGGGAGGCCCTTGTGAGGGGAGCCATGTTGGGGGAGGAGGGGGGGGCTCCCCCTTAGGGAGGCCTGCCTGCTGCCAGCCAGAGGGGAAGAGTCCTCAAAAACCAAACGTCCAGTGCCTGACATGGACTCCTCCTCCTCATGATTCTCCTCCTCCTCATGATTCTCCTGCTCCTCTTGAACCTCCTCCGCGGACTCCGGCCTTGTTGGGGGGGCCTCATTAGGCTGCTGTCCTGGGGTTGGCGCGGTCAGGCCAGATGGCCCTGCACCCTCCTGCACATCTGTGGATGACACACAACATTCACAGGTTGGAGGATCCACACACTTGCCACATATTCCCTTTCACCCCCTCCCCCACACATGCTACACACCTGATATTAACAAAAAAAACTTACCTGGCACCACGGGCTCCGGACTTGAGTCAAAGCCGGGCAGGCCCTCAACTTCATGCCGATGAAAGGTCAGGGCCACCGCACGCTCCTCCGCTGTCAGCCTAATACGGCATGGTGGGCCCCCTCCTGTGCCCCTGGCATGGGCATGCATTCTGGCCAGCTTCTGTTTGACCAGACGCCGGAGGTCATTGATTTTTTTGTCAATCCCAGACCGGGTCCGTGTCTCCCCCTGCCCCGCTGAATTGACCTGCTCAGTGATCCTATCCAAAATCTCCCTCCTCCTGGCCGGGGTGGTGTTGGCACTCTCTGGGCCGTGGAGGTAACGCCCATACTCGCTAATGGCCCGGGCAAGAATTTGTTTTTCCACAACTGTAAAATTCAGCTTTCGTTTTCTCTCTGTCATCCTTCCAAAAAAAACTCACTCCCAGTCAACAAAATTCACTCACACAAACAAGCCCAACCAATCAAGCAAAAACACACACAAAGAGAGAAAACTACTCAGCAATAAACAGTCACAAAAAAACTAAACAAAAATACAGCAGGAAAACAAACAAACACAAATATATCAATCAAACAAACAGTCTCTCAAACACTTATCAAAAACCACTTTCAAAAATCTACTAACAAACACTTGATCACACAGAACACTAATCTGACAACTACAAAACACACCGCAACGAACAACAGGACAAAAGCACTTGGTTAAATGGGAAGGGACAAAGGGATGTACTTTTGCAATGCAAGTGCATATCAAACTTTTTCCTGTTACCACATCTGCTAGCTAGTAAGGATTCATAGATGTAATGGGAGTGGGTAGTGGGTAGTTTCAAAGACTTCGGAAGCGTTGGGTACTTTGTCAGATTCCCAATGTTTCGCTATCAATGTTGTAGCTACCAAGAGAATATGTGTAAAAAAAACTCGAATGTTATTGGATACATTTTTTAATGCCTATATTTAATATTGAAAATGGGTGGGAGTAATATCCATGTGTCATAAAAACAGCAAGGAGATACAGTAGAAGCTAAGTGCTGTAACCCTGATTATATTTCAGACAGGAGGCTCATATCTTAGGCATTAATCTTTCTTTAATTAATGCTCATAGCAGAAAGAACAACCAACATTTCAACTTTAAAAGAAAAAATTAACAAACTGAACGGCACTATGTGGACTACGAGTCCCAGCATGCCTAGCGTCCGTGTCCACTCCCCTTTGTGCCTCTATATAAGTGTCAGCTCCTCCCCAGCCCTTCCTCTTTCTTTCTGCTCATGGCAGCCAACAGATAAGTACAATTGTTATAATTTTATCTTTTTCAGCAGTGCGCGGTGTTCAACCGCTTACTCTACCTCAGCGATAGTCCCCTGCGGCTAGTCGCTCCCTTCCCTCTCATCCTCGACTTGTGGGGACCTCACTCCCCCTCCCCTCTCTCACTCCACAGGCCGCCCTGACGAGATTTAGTCAGGCGCAGCCCTATTACAGCAGCCGTCTCATCGGCGAGATCTCGGCGGCGAAATCTCGCGGGATTTCGCCGCAGAGCGCGCCCTCAGGCTCCTCTCCCACCGCATATCACAGCAAAGCGACGGAGAGGTAGGAGCCTGGTTCAGGTGGGCGCCTGGCATCTTCCTTACCCTTACATCAGGTGGGGTGAGCGGAATTTATTCCCCCCCCCCTCCGTTCCAGTTAGGATAACTTGTGCTATGGCAGAGGAGGCTACACCCCCCAGGGGGTTAGGTGAGGTGATTGTAGAACCTCAGGCCCTTAATGCAGCTCAAATTCAGGAGCTGATAAATAAATCAATCTTAGCAGCCCTTACAGCTAATAAGATTCCCATGGGGATGCAACAAGGCCCCTCTGCCCCTACCCAGATACCCAGTGCAGAACCACGAGCCAAAAAGGGTAAATCCTCTCAAAAGAGGAAGCACATCGTGGTCACTCAGGACTCCCCGACAGGGGAAGTGCATAATATGTTTGACGCATTGCCACAACCGGAATGCAACCCCACGCATCCATCGGACTCATTGCAACCCCTGGGCCTCAGGGAGTCACAAAAAAGGCTAACGACAAATAGACGGGCAAAACCCGACTCCTTTGTCCTCGATTCGGAGATAGATACATCCTCCGAATCATCTGAGACTGAAGTCTCCGAATATGAGTACGATGACGATATGGATGCTGGGGCAACAGCGTTCCATCAGGACGCTACCCCTGACATACAGGGCGATACCATAACAGACACCCGGGGCGAACCTCTGTTCCACCCCGACTCGATTACTCACCCCCGGTCTGGGGACTGGTCCCCCCTGCCACACGTGGCACAGTATGTGGAGTTCTGGACACGCAGACCACTCACCAAAAGCAACCGCAACAAACTTAGAGCGGAATGCCCTCGTCCACAAATTCCCAGGGGGGTTACCAATACTCCAGAAATTGACCCCATTCTGGCAAAGTACCTTGCCAAATCAGGGAAATCTCCCAAAAGAGGTATCGACCGGTCATTTAAGTCCATTCAGGACCGTGTCCTAGACTTACTCGGCCCGCTCACCAAAATACTCAATATAACTGAACAGGCCGTATCGGCACAACAGGCAGTGGACGTTAACCAATTACGGGGTTGGGCCCAAAGAGCAGTATGCCTACTGGGCACCGCAAACACGGCGTGCTCAACGGAACGCAGACGTTCCATTCTGATGAAACTAGACCCCCAACTGGCCCACTTGGCGGAGACTGAGCCGGGCCCAGCAGCGGATGGTCTCTTGTTCGGTGACTCCTTAATGAAGGACATAAACAAGTTTGTAGGCCTATTTAATAGCCTAGATAAAGCGCAGTCGTCGCTAAAAAGAACCGGCACTCACAGAGTTTTTGCCAGGGCCGGCAGAGGCAGGGCCCGCTCTGCCGGCCGCAATACCAATTTCAGGTATGCCAATAGGGCCGCCACCCAGACACAATTCCACCAGGCTCCAACCTCATACAACATGGTGGCACAACCCGCACCATTCTTCCCGCCTCGCGGAAGACCCTGGAGAGGACGAGGAAACAGAGGAGACCCTCGATCCCGGCCATACACCGGTAAGAGTACCTCCTATACCACACACTACACCTGTGGGGGGGAGACTGCAGTTTTTTACCCACGCTTGGTCTGCGATTACGGCAGACGCGTGGATATTGAACACCATTTTAGGGTTCAGAGTGGAACTTATATCCCCCCCTCAAATGAACACCGTACCTCCCCCCATACGCTTTACACAAGCAAACGAGACACTGATAGACAGGGAGTTGGCAGATCTGATCTCCAAACAGGCAGTGATCGAGGCCGACCCGTCCTACCCGGGTTTCATCAGCAATCTGTTCCTGGTCAGAAAGAAGGAAGGAGGCTACCGCCCCGTCATAAACCTTCGGGACCTGAACCAACATGTCGCCTATCGACATTTCAAAATGGAAGGCATTCATTGCCTCCGAGACCTACTCCAGCCCGGGGATTGGCTCGCGAAGGTGGACCTGAAGGACGCCTATCTCACCGTCCCCATTCACCCAGAATCTCAACCCCTTCTTCGCTTCAGATGGTGGGGTCGCACGTGGCAATTCACATGCCTGCCATTCGGACTGTCGTCGGCCCCCTGGTGTTTCACCAAACTCCTAAAACCGGTAACAGCATACCTAAGGAGCAGGGGGGTAAGGCTCATCATTTACATCGACGACATCCTCATCATGGCCTACTCCGAATCGGAAGCTCATCGCCACTTACACTGGACAATCGATCTGCTTCAGAACCTAGGCTTCCTCATAAATCAGGAGAAATCAGTGCTCATACCTTCCCGAGAGATGACATTCCTGGGATTCCTGGTGGACACCAACCAGGCAGTCCTCAGACTACCCAAAGCAAAACTGACCCTGATCCGCAAAGAGATCAGAGCAGTACTACGCAAAGCAGTCTTGTCCCTACGAATTCTGGCCAGATTGGTGGGTCTCCTAGCAGCCTCTATACAAGCCATTTTCCCCGCTCCTCTACACTACAGGGCCCTTCAACGACTCAAAATTTCACACTTGCGTCGAGGCCTGCGATACGCAGACGAGATCCCTCTTTCCCCCGAAGCCAGGGTGGAACTACAATGGTGGCTTCGCCACGCCATAGATTGGAATGGCAAGACGGTTTTCAACTCCCGACCGGACATGATAATAGAATCGGATGCGAGTCTGAAAGGCTGGGGCGCGCGCCTCGGCGAGACTTCGACGGGGGGAATCTGGTCCCATCCAGAATCCCTCCTCCACATCAACGCCCTAGAACTCCTGGCCGCCCTCTTCGCCCTGCGAAGTTTCCTCTCAGAACGCTCCAACTGCTGCGTATTGTTGCGCATGGACAATATTGCAGCAGTACAATATATCAATCGTCTAGGGGGCACCAGATCCAAAACCCTGGCGGATATCGCCAAGACCATATGGCAATTCTGTCTGTCTCGCAACATCATTCCGAAGGCAGAATATATTCCAGGCACATCCAATATTGTAGCCGATTGGAATTCCAGACACCTCTCCGACTCCAGCGACTGGCAGCTGGACCGCTCGCTTTTTGCGCGGGTGGATCGTCTCTGGGGCCCTCTGGGCATAGACCTGTTCGCCACACGCCTCAACCATCAACTTCCTCGGTTTTTCAGTTGGCGACCGGACCCGGCTTCAACGTCAGTGGACGCATTCCGGCAGTCCTGGCAAGGGGAAATCCATTACGCATTCCCTCCCTTCTCGTTGATCCCCAGGGTGCTACTTCAAATAGCACAACAGGACGCGACGGTGGTCCTGATTTTCCCATGGTGGCCGACACAACCATGGTTTCCCCTTCTGCTAGGGATGCTAATAGACTACCCCAGGCTACTCCCCCGGATCCCTCACATCTTGTCACACCCCTCCAAGGGTGTTCACCCTCTGGTTCTGGAGGACTCCCTTACCCTGATAGCAGGCCTGATCTCAGGGTGCCAGACACAGACTGCGGTCTTTCATCAGCAGCTAGAGATCTCATTGCCCTGGCCTGGGCCCCCGGGACTCGATCAACGTATCGATCAGCCTGGGGGCTCTGGGTACGTTGGTGTGATCAACAACAGGCTGATCCCACTCTTGCTCCTGTAACCACGGTTGCTAACTACCTGACAGAACTCTTCGATGCAGGTAGGGCCTACAGCTCCCCTAATGTGTATAGGTCAGCCATTTCGGCCTATCACCTCCCAGTTGATTCCCTACCTATCGGCAAACATCCATTGATCTGTAAACTTATGCGGGGCATGAGGTTCCAAAGACCCCCTCGCCCTAAATATCAATCGACATGGGATGTCTCAAAAGTGCTCAATATGTTCTCCGCTTGGGAAGATAACGAGACACTATCCCTCAAGTTCCTGACGTTCAAGTTAACGGTTCTCCTTTGTCTGATCTCGATTAAACGGGTCTCAGACGTGAGGGCTCTAGACATCTCTAGACGCCAATTCCTACCCCAAGGGGTCCGGTTCTCCGTGGTCCGTAGGACCAAGACGAACCTAAAGACGGTCTTTTACCCGTATTTTCCCTCACAACCACGACTCTGTGTCGCAAAATGCCTGCGCACCTACGAAACCCAGACCGCGTCCCTTAGACCGTCTGGAGCTTCGCAATTACTACTCTCTTACGTCAAACCCCATCATCCAGTCACCTCTGCCACCCTGGCCCGATGGGTGCGAGCAACCATGGAGTTGGCCGGCATAGACGTAACCCTCTTTGGTGCACACTCATCTAGGGGTGCCATGGCTACCAAGATTATCTCGAAAGGAGGCTCCCTATCTGACCTCCTCCAAGCTGCAGACTGGTCTTCGGAATCCACTTTTCGCTCGTTTTACTTTAGACCAGAAGCCCATGTCTCCATGTCCGTTCTGTGACCCAGCGCGGACCTACCCAGACAGGAGATGTATTGATAGAGATTGTTATGATGTAATTTTATTCAGCTTTGAAATTGCCTAAGATATGAGCCTCCTGTCTGAAATATAATTCGAGATTTTCCTAGCTTGTGACGGAAAATATTGATTATAAGAAGACAGGAGGCGAGTATCTTCCCTCCCTACCCTCCCTGTCATCTACCTATGGTTCTCTTTCAGGTTTCTAGAGAAGACCACATCGAGGATCTTAGGCGACCAGAAGCCGCATGAAAATGGGTTGCTCCGGAGTTCGGAGGTCGGTTATTCCGGGTGGTTCAAGGTTCATCCCCTGTTGGGACTTAGTCACAGTTCGTACAAGGACTCCTGAAAGGAGAAGTCGGGCCGGCTGGCTGAAGGTACGCGAATCCGAAACACCAAGTTCCAGCATCAAGAAAGAGGAAGGGCTGGGGAGGAGCTGACACTTATATAGAGGCACAAAGGGGAGTGGACACGGACGCTAGGCATGCTGGGACTCGTAGTCCACATAGTGCCGTTCAGTTTGTTAATTTTTTCTTTTAAAGTTGAAATGTTGGTTGTTCTTTCTGCTATGAGCATTAATTAAAGAAAGATTAATGCCTAAGATACTCGCCTCCTGTCTTCTTATAATCAATATTTTCCGTCACAAGCTAGGAAAATCTCGAATTATAGGCACAGAAATAAATATACAACAAAAAGTGCAGCACTATAAAAAATGTATCAAATAATACAAATGAGTGTAAACTATAAATAAAGTGCAGATGTGCAAATTTTAACCGTGACTGTTAAAGTGCAAAATAAACACATATGTAAAAGTTCATTAGTGAGTTGAGTTCATTAAGAGAAATCCTTATGAGACATGGATCCAATAAGTGAAAGCACTTGTGAAGTGTGAAGCATAAAAACTTGACCATGTGAGACACGTCACCACCACAGAGAGACAAGAGGCTTACCAGAAAGCCAGCGACCACCCTTATTCAGGGGGGTCACAAAGCACTTGTTGGATCTGGGATCCATTAAAGAGGTATCCTGATGTCCTGGGCGTCCCCCACTGGAGGTTTCCACAGATACCAACCGATAGTCAGATCCAATACGATAGCATCGGTGCCAAAGTGCAAATGTGCAAATATGCAAAAAAAAAACTCCAGTGCAATAGTGCCTTTAAACTCACTTTAATGTTGGGTAATGCAATGCTGCATACAAACAGAATAACCCACAGATGAGTTATCCGATTAAAATAAGTAAAAATGGAATTCCAAACAAAAGATAAAATCACATCAACATGTGAGGGCATGCGCAAATGTAGTTGAGAGCATGTTTGATGTGTAAACCTGTGGATGAGTAGAGAGCTAGAATGGCAGATAGTATGGGTCCCGTGAAACCAAATTTTTGAAGAGTATGTGACATGTATCCCCAATGTATTCTGTCAAATGCCTTCTCCGCATCCAAAGATAGGAGAAGAGAAGGCGTCTGACAGGTCCTAACGTATTGAACAATACTGATGACTCTTCTCGTAGTCTACCAGCAGTAAAAAGTTTGATCAGGTTTGATAAGAGTATGTAGGATTGGGGAGAAGGTGGGTTGGGCACTACTATCATGCCACCCACTCGAGTAGGGCCAGGGGAGTTAGCATCCTAATTCGTAAGTCCTTAATGTTTACGCTGCTCGACCTACATCTGGACCTGGAGGGTAATTATGTGTTGGTACACGCTGTAATGGCTGGTATGCCGATGGTTTTGGTGGGCCTGTATAATCCCCCCCTGCTACTATTGGACTCCTCAATAAGATTATTCAGCTAGTGGCGTCCTAATCTGCCACTGCGGTCCTCTTAGCTGTGGATTTCAATATGGTGCCCTGCCCAAATTTGGATAGGATGTCCTCTGGGTCTGCGGTTGACTCCCCGCTCTCCCAGTGAGCGGAGGCCGTTGGCCTTACGGATGTTTGGAGGTGGAGGAATCCAGGGATTAAAAGCTTTACGTGTAGCTCAGCCACTCACACAGCCATGTCCCGAATCGACCTTCTGTATGCCAGCAGCCCTATCGTAACTAAAGTGCAAAAGATCTCTGTGCTCCCTAGGGGGATTTCAGACCATGCCCCCATTCTGCTCTGGTTGCATACTGGTCTGGCCCCGAGTGGCGGCCTTTGGCGCCTCTCGAGGTACTGGGTGTCCGATGATAGGATAGAACCTGAAATGGAATCCTGTATAGCCGAGTATTGGTCGTCCGATGCTCCGGGAGATGAGTCTCCGGAGCGCTGGGAGGGGTTCAAACTTTTGGTTAGGAATAAATACCAGTCCCTTATTCAGTCTGTTCGCGCTTCCTCCCGGGCCTCACTTGCCCAGGTGGAGGACAGGGCTCGATCACTGCAAACACAGTACGTGGAGGCTGGTGGGGAGCAGCGGAGGGTGGATCTCCAGGTGGCGGTGCGGGAGGTTCAACTCCTTAGACTGATGGCTGCTAGGAAGCAGCTCCTCTATCATTCTCAGAGAGTGTTTGAACAGGGGGAAAATACGGGACGGCTGCTGGCGTGGATTTCTAGGGACCCGACCAACTCTGTTCCTATTGCCAGTATCCGGAGTACGTCCGGGGACCTGCTATCCGACCCAAGTGAGATAAACGCTTGCTTTGCTGCCTACTATGAAGGGCTGTATTCGTCTAGAGTTGATTACTCACCTGAGGAACTACACTCCTTCTTAAATGGCCTGGTCTTTCCTGCTCTTTCGGAGGGAGCTTGCGCGTCGCTAGACGCTCCGATCACTCTGAAAGAGGTCCAGGTGGCGATTGCCTCCTTGCCGGAGATGACGGTCTGCCGGCCGAATTCTTCAAGACACACGGTGCCTCTCTGGGAGCGCGATATTCACTAAGGTATTGGCGAATCGGCTCGGTGCGGTGATACTCTCTCTGATTAACAGGGATCAGACTGGATTTATGCCGGGCAAAGGGACAGACATAAATTTACGGAGGCTGTTCACAGTTATTGACGGAGTGGCTGGAAGGGGGGGAGAGGTGATTGCCTCCCTTGACGCCGAGAAGGCCTTTGACTCGGTGGAGTGGGAATATTTATGGGAGGTTCTACAGAGATTTGGCCTAGGTCCACAGTTCATCTTCTGGTTCAGGATGTTGTACGCCAACCCGACTGCGAGGGTTCGGGCGAATGGCTCCCTCTCTGCATCCTTCCCACTCCACCAGGGTACAAGGCAGGGGTGCCCCCTCTCCCCGGTCCTATTTGCCCTTGCCATCGAACCATTGGCTATTATGCTTTGTTCCGCCCCTGAAGTCGCTGGTATCACCGTCTGCTCTGTTGTCGAGAGGGTGTCTATGTATGCAGACGACACTCTCCTTTATATTAACGACTCGTGCAGCACCCTCTCCGCTGCCCTCTCGATTATTAATACGTTTGGCAGGTTTTCGGGCATTCGGATCAATTGGGACAAGTCGGTCCTTTTTCCTCTGACTCGGTCACTCCCTCCTGACGATCTGCCAGCCCCGCTTCAGTGGGTCGACAGCTTTAAATATCTGGGCATCGTGGTTCGCAGAAACCTGTCTGAATACATGAGGCCAATGTGAACCCTGTTCTCCAGAAGTTTCTCCATAGGTGCTCGGTCCTGGAAGACCCTGCCTCTCACACCTGTTGGCAGGGTTAACCTGGTTAAAATGTCCTTCCTCCCCAAGTTTCTACTGTATATGCCTTCAGACACACGCCGGTGACTATCCCTAAATCATTTTTTGACAGACTAGACCAAGCGGTGGGTCCATTTGTTTGGCAGGCCTCAGTCCCGAGGGTAGGTAGACCCATACTTCAGCTCCCCCTGTCGGAGGGTGGTTCAGCCCTTCCAAACTTTAGGAAATACTATTGGGCGGCTGTGTTGGTGTCTGTTAGATGGTGGTTTGTGCAGGACCATACTAACCCGTCAGTTACTCTTGAAGCAGCTATATTGGAGTCATATGATGGATTGAGTAATTTGGTCTACCGAGGGGTTAGGGCTAGCTCCCAGATTGCACCAATGAGGGCCACGGTGGTGGTGTGGGGACAGGTCTCGAGGCTTCTGGTCGAGCCTGGATCTTTCTCCCCCCACATCCCTCTGTGGGGCAACCCATCCCTGTCACATCTGAGGACTGTGCCGGATCCTTAGCTATGGGCGAGATACAATATTAAAACCCTGAGAGACGTCATGCCGGAGGGTCGTTTGGTGTGTTAAAAACTAAGTTTGGACTTCCCCCCTGGATGTTCTTCAGGTTTCTTCAGCTTCGGCATGCGATCCGAGCGCAGTTTCCAGACCCTATCAAGGTGGTGCTCCACTCAGTGGAGAGGCTTCTTACTTCACGTATGATAGACAGGCCTCCTGTGCCTTTTTGGACTGGCAGCGGGACTTGCCGGCCCTCACATCAGAGGTATGGTGGGAGGGATTGCAGCAGTGCATTCCCCTCATGATATCGGCAAAGGAGCGTTCCATTCAGTTAAAATGTATTCATAGGGTCTATTATACACCTCAGAGGCTGGCGGTTATTTACCACACCTCTGAGGATAAATGCCCTAGATGCAACCGGGAAGTGGGGAATTTTATTCACATGGTCTGGCTCTGCCCGAGAGTCCAGGGGTTTTGGCGGCTGGTGGCGGCTGAGATTGAGGCGGTTGGTGGCTTGGCTGTTGGGCTGAATCCCCTGATCCTATTGCTGGGTATCACAGATAACCTCCCTACCTTCATGCACAGGAAGCTTTTTATCTTCTACACAGCTTTTTATGCTCGTAAAGTGATCTTGCTCCAATGGAAGGCAGCTGACCCGCCTGGTTTATCTGCCTGGCGGAAGCTGGTGAATGACACCCTCCCCATGTATAAGCTAACGTATATGGGACGTAACTGCCCCAAAAAGTTTGATAAGATCTGGGGGGCTTGGGTGGCTGCCAGGGGACTAACGGTCTAATGTGCTTGGGTCTAGGTGTATGCCCTTTTTCCTCCCGGGTGGTCCTGGGCTTCCCCTGCCCTTCCCGGGTCTATGGTATGGGTTAGTGGGGCCCTTATATTTGGGTCCTGGTAATAATTCCATGTCTGGGACTCAATGTGGACGCACACTGTAATATGTGGTGTGGTCACTTCATTTGGCTCGCTCCCTCTTCCCTCTTCCCTCTCCCCTTCCCCCCTTTTTCTTTCCTTTTTTTCTTCTTTTTGTTTTTTCCTCTCCTATCTGGCTAAGCTATCATGATGTTTGCTTATGAAGATGTTTTTTTTCCTTGCACTGTCTGTAACAATGTTTGGAGCCTTGTGGCCCTGTCTGTATTATCTGACTGGTATAAGCATGTAAACACCTGATTTTCTTGAATAAATATTCCTTCTGTTAAAAAAAAAAAGATTGGGGAGAAGTCTTCGAGCCAAGATCTTAGTGTACAGTTTAACATGTCTAGATGAATGCAAAGTGTAATCTCGTTTGTTGGAGTGTTAGCACCTCCAAACATCATAGACATCCTAAGCATTGAGTAAGGGTTGCAATATAGGTAGTGGACTTTTAGATTTGGAGGTAGTGTGCATTCTGTAGTCCACCACACATTACTAAGGCACCCTTTTGGATTGCATTAACCTTATGGAACAATTTCTTCAAAAAGCAGATTTGGTTATAGTTAGGAGAGTAGAGATTCACGATAGTATACGTTTTATTGGTAAGTTCTCCAGGATGAGGTACCTTCCCTCCAGGTCAGATTGGATCTCGTGTAGGGTGAAGGCCACAGAGTCTCTTATGTAAATTGGTATGCCTTTTTGTTTAGTAGGTGCGGATGCCAAAAATATATATGGGAAGTTTTTGTGTTGGAAGTGAGGAGTATCGCAGGACAAGAAATGTGTCTCATGTATGCACAGTACATCAGCTTGGAGATTAGGGCTTCTCTTAGCTGGGTGGTTTAGTCAGTTCACATTGAAGGATACTATTTTAAGTACCATAGGTAGGAGGTAAATAGAAAAGATAACAGTACCTTTGGTGGGTTTCCTTGGTTCTGCGTATACACAATAGTGCCCCTTCTCAGTGGAGGGTTAACATGCATATAATTAAAATATATCAAAAATTAAACAACAATAAATCTCCTTTGAAATGAAATTAATTTTGCACTCACTGGAAAGTGAATATTAATAGTGTTTTTGTCACATTTTGCACGTTCTTCCTGCTACATTAAGAAATGTATAATTAATCTTAAGTCTTTAGAATTTTAACAGCTTGTGCAAAGAGAACCTTATAAATTTCTTAAAGATTAAAGCCATAAATATTATTGGTGTCTTCCCGTAAAGTGAACACGTAGAGAAACTCAGTGCCAATTTAATAAGGGTAATGCTACATTATCATTGAGCAGATGGTTTAGTCTCTGATTTATTGGCTTAAATTACTTTCTCTGTAATTTGAAGATGCCACACTGTGAGAGCTCAGCCAAAAAAAATCTCTGCCAACTGTATGTTCTCTTTGCTCAAAAGTGCAGTATATTTATCCCAAAAGCCCATTTAACTATAGTTCAAAAGTCCTTTCAGAAATGCGCTTTGATAGTGGTTATCTTGTTTACTATTAACCAAAAGTCTGAGCTGAGGTCACAGCATAAAGCCAATTTTGTAAAAAACAAAAATAATATAAAGAAGAATTCCAGACAAACAACTTAGTGCACTAATACATGTATCTGAAATTTCTTATCTACCAAAATATTCGTAAGGCTGTTCAGTCACTCTTGTGGTCAAGGCACCGCTGTCTGACTGCACAGTTAAGCTGGATACGTTATATTTCTTCTCTGCATTCCCCAGTTTGTGATTGGAGCAAAAGCAAACTAATGAGGTCATCCTTAGTCTCTCTTCCTTAACAGGGGGAAATAATAACACTGTTTCTTTAATTGCACATTAGTCCAATCATGACAGTTAATTAAAGTATAATGCATGTACTATACAATGAACAATGTGGAAAAGGATTAGTACGTGTCGGTGAAAAAGGTCGGCTTAACTGTATCATTTGGATTATCTAGAAGTGGAAATAAATAGTTGATAAAGTACAGTACTTCATGCAACCCTATCTATGCCAACGTGTATGGTACTATTCTGAGTGGAGCATCAGCAGATTGATTGCTGTCACAAGGAGACCTATGCAGGTTTTATTGGTATTCTTTATGGGTTAACAAGGTTGGGTGCATGGGTTAAGTGGAGTAGAGTTTTACTTTAACTGTAGACACACTAGGCCAAAAAGGTTAAAGGGTAATCAATGAGATTCAATGGGCATCATATAAGAGCAAATATGAAGATGGGACATAAATACTGAGGGAATATGCAATTTAATAATTCAATCTGAATGGAACATATTACACTATTCTAGATAAAATATGCAATTTTCAACTATACCATACAATCATGATGTAGTAATATAGCATAATAAAACAAGTCAGTGTTAAAGTCTTTTAAAGTTGTAATAAACCTAAATCCAAAAGATACACTCTTGCAATATTTAATAGATATCACTGTAATAACACAAATCATATGGTTTTTGCCTCTTAAAAATGCATCCTTAGCTTGTTTTAGTCCCCTCAAACTGTCCAGTTCATGGTTTAGGACCAAAGAATGGGAGGCGTAGGCATGGCATCACGTCATCCCCCCAGCTATACACCCCTCCTCATAAGAGACATAAGCTACAGGAAAGAGGGTAGGTGTTGGACAGATCCCCTTTTCCAAAGCATTACTAGTGTTGCTCACGAATATTCGCATTGCGAATATTCGTTACGAATATTGCATATTCAAGTGTTCGCAAATAACACGAATATTGCGGCGAATATTCGCTATTGCGAATATTCGTATTTTTTCAAATTTATTTTTAAAACAGATCACATCCTAGTGATCTCCATCGACGTCTAAAAGCATTGCTGGTATGAATTAGAGACCCTAGAGACCACTAGAGTAGCTGAGGCGATCCTTTTATGTTGCCGAATATTCGCAATGCGAATATTCGTATTATGAATATTCGCGAATACTTTCTCTGCCCTTCTTTTGCATCAGAGCCAATCAGAGTTCTCCTATCACAGTTGTCAGAGGTTAGCAACCTCCATAGCAACCAATAGGAACCTGCCTGCACGACCATTATATAAGATCACTCCCAGCAGTATTTCAGTGCAGATTCACAAGGTGGCTAGAGAGAGTGGAGTGTTTCTGTGCGTTTTTCCTGTGTATTGCGATCTTAGAGCTTAGCATTGTGCTTCCTATAGGAAATGATCTCAGTTTTCGCGTGTTGTTCGCGCGCATGCGCAGACGAGAATTTCGCAATCAATTTCGCATTCGCATTAGCGAAATTTCGCAATTTTTTTTTTTGATAAAATATCACGAATATTCGATATTAACGAATATTTCACGAATATTCTTCTATATATTCGTGACATATGGCGAAATCTAATATGGCGTATTCCGCTCAACACTAAGCATTACTGGGAAGCTTGTGCATGTGTCAACTACATGAGAAGGGCAGGGCCATCCCCACAGATTTTCTGGTGTCGGGTTAAGTCAGTTTCTCAGTGCAGTGAGGATTGCTGGAGAGCATAAGTGCATTTGGATGTAAAACTAGGCTCAAATGCTTAGTATAGGTAAATTGTATTCAGCTGTATGATCCAAATGTTTTATGTTTGCCAGATGTACAACCACTTTAATGCTTTTAAGCTAAATATATAAAAGACACCATTATAATATAAAGAGTCACAGACACTACAAGTAGGCCAGTATCATTTGTGAGATATAATCTCCCAGTCCCAAGGTATACAGATCTCTTTAAAGATGAGTGTATGGGTTAATATAACATTTACAGATATATCAGTGGGTTTAGAGTTCTGTTCACCAGTTCTGCAAAACTCAAGTATAGTATACTTTGCAATCCTGTCTCTGTAATATTGTATTGGCATCTATTTAATTAGTAGTGTTGCTCACGAATATTCGCATTGCGAATATTCGCTACGAATATTGCATATTCGAGTATTCGCGAAAAACACGAATATCGCGGCGAATATTCGCTATTTCGAATATTCGAATGTTTACAATTTTTTTTTTAGAACAGATCACATCCTAGAGATCCCCATCGACGTCTAAAAGCATTGCTGGTATGATTAGAGACCTTGGGCCGAGTAGCTGCAGCGCTCATTTTATATTGCCGAAAAATCGCAATGCGATTATTCGGCAATAGCGATATCGCGCGATTATTTTATATTGTAATATATCACGAATATTCTGAGCCAATCAGAGTGCTCCATTCCGCATTTCTCGAAATTTCGCAATTATTTTGTATTGTAATATATCACGAATATTCTGAGCCAATCAGAGTGCTCCATTCCGCATTTCTCGAAATTTCGCAATTATTTTATATTGTAATATGTCACGAATATTCTGAGCCAATCAGAGTGCTCCATTCCGCATTTCTCGAATATTCGCAATTATTTTATATTGTAATATATCACGAATATTCTGAGCCAATCAGAGTGCTCCTTCCGCATTTCTCGAATATTCGCAATTATTGTTTATTGTAATATATCACGAATATTCTGAGCCAATCAGAGTGCTCCTTCCGCATTTGCCGAATATTCGCAATTATTGTGTATTGTAATATATCACGAATATTCTGAGCCAATCAGAGTGCTCCTTCCGCATTTCTCGAATATTCGCAAATATTTTATATTGTAATATATCACGAATATTCTGAGCCAATCAGAGTGCTCCTTCCGCATTTCTCGAATATTCGCAATTATTTTGTATTGTAAAATATCACGAATATTCTGAGCCATTCAGAGTGCTCCATTCCGCATTTCTCGAAATTTCGCATTCGCAATTTGCATTCGCATTCGCAATAGCGAAAATTCGCAATAGCGAAAATTCGCAATAATTTCATTTCAAAAAAATATCACGAATATTCGTATTTAGCGAATATATCTCGAATATTCGACTATATATTCGAGATATATCGCGAAATCGAATATGGCATATTCTGCTCAACACTATTAATTAGTAAATACAAAATACATATATAAACAAAAAATGTGAACAGAAAATTAGATTTTATGGATCTCACTAATACTACACCTAGGTAAGATTTACTGTCTTGTAACATAACATCAAAAGACAACCCTATGTCTGTCCTCTGCCTGCAATAGAACAAGACAATCTAATGACATAAACCTGGCCCCTTTTTAATGGATTCTAAAGGAACTATATAGGAAAGTAAAATGTTTGCATTGAAAGGGCCAGATTCACGTACATCGGCGCATTTTTTGACTGGCGTAGCGCACCTCCTTTACGTTAGACTGCCGCAATGTAGTGGCGCAATCACCGTATTCTCGATTATAGCGCCTGTGCAGCGTAATTTCAGAGGCGTAAGGTGGAGTAATTCAAATTGGGAAGGACGTGGGCGTGTTACATTGAAATGAGCCGTGACCCCATGCAAATGAAGGGCCGGCCGGCTCGCGCATGTGCACATGAAGCAGACCATGGTCAGCACCTCTGTGCGCATGCTCACAACTCGGGAACGGCACAATCAGTGAAATTGGAAGTGGACTAGGGCAACTTAGTGAACTACGCAGACAGCATAAATAGACAGACACAAACGCACTTCCTTTGCAAAAGTACATCCCTTTGTATCCCTTCCTATACAGCAAGGTGCTTTTGTTCTGTTGTTTATTAGCATTTGTTTGTTTGTTTGTTTGTTTGTTTGTGACGTGTCTTTGAGATATTTGGGGACTGTTTTGCAGAGTGATTTTTGTGTTTTCTTTGTTGTTATTTTGTTTAAATTATATTTTTGCTGGGCATTTTTTATTTTTGCTGGTCAATATTTAATTTTTTTTGGTTCTGTTTGTGTATGATTTGGGAATGTGGGGGTGACATTCCTGCCGGAAAAGGGGTGTCGCCCTCATTTGTGGTGGAGAAGTGATCCCCAGGTCCGTGTGAATGGTGTATGAATGTACAGTGACATAATTGGAGCCGTGGCATGGCGTTGCTGCTCACAAGTCCTGCATGGTGGGCTTGTGCCAATCCAATGTGATGAGGATGTGATGTGTCTGTGCTAGGGACCACAGTGGTCTGCATGCATGCATTCTCATTGTGCCATGATTAATGTGTGTGTTTAACGTGCAAAGATGCCTAATGTGAGCTGGCTCCTGGCTGCTCTTCCCTCAGAAGACGGGGTAGCCTTGGTTAGGGGGGTTCCGTATAGGAGTCATGAGATGGGGTTCCAAGTGCATATGCAGAGTCACCCTGAAGGGATAAGACAGGAGGATGTTAGTAGTGCATGTGCCCCTTGTGATTTCAGCATCATGGGGGGGATAGTCATGCCTGCCACCCATGTCACTCACCAACCATCCAGCTGTCCCCATACATGTTCTGTTCGAAATCTGTGGGGATGGGGCTATGATTGTATATGTAGCTGTCATGGGTGTCATGGGTGCTGTCATGTGTTGGGCTCCTGCAGGGTTGTGGTTAATTCCAGGATGGCATGAGGGGTGAATCTGAAGATGCGAGACACCTCAGAATCACTCATGCCAAAGATGTCTATGCGTGTGTAATATATCAAGTGAAGAGTGAGGGGCTTGTATCAGATTAGATTATTATATCCATCAAGGTTTTAAAGGGATATTGAAAGATAGTGAGACCCTGTTTGTAATTTGTATGTATGTTATGTATTGATGTATATATGTATGTATATTTTTTGTAAAAATGTTTCTTAAAGCAAAGAAATTTTTTTTGTAAAAAAAAAAAAAATCCTCTCCCGTGCCCTCCTCCATGCCCTCCTCCTTGCCCTCCTCCGTGCCCTCCTCCTTCTTTGCTCATCTAAAGTCAGTAGTATAGCTATGAGCATGGATGCCACTGGCATGTTGGCATACAGATTGTTATGCAACACATGTGACTGCTCAGCTCCTCACTAACAGTGTTGCTTTCTCTGACATGTAGACGAATTGTCTAATTTTATACCACCTTTTATATAGTCTAATTTTAGACAGGCCGTGTAGCCTGCGCTGCACCAACGTTCTTTTGTGGATCCCCGTAACTCCCTCATTAGCATATTTGAATAGCAAATCAATAGTGTGTCTAGCGCAGTTTTACGCGGACGAATGCGCCTGTCTATCGAAATTACGCCGGACAAAAAAAAGTAGATTTCTTGCGTATCTCGTTTTGGGGATGCGGCGCATCGAAACGCAATGCGCAAATTTAGACTTACGCCGCGCATCTCCTGTTACGCCGGCGTAATCGCTCTGTGAATCTGGCCCAAGGTTTTTAGTAAAACTGAGTTTCTTAAAGTGGAACTAAACCTTTATTTTTATTTTTTACTTGTACCTACAGGTAAGCCTATAATACGGTTTACCTGTAGGTACAGTTAATATCTCCTTAACTTACACTGTTTAGGAGATATTCACTGTGCATGCAGCAGTTGATGTCACAAGAAGGCTCTGGGATGCTGCCCCTTCAAAGCTTCATGCTACGGTCTGTGACTCCCGTGCACATGTGCAGGAAACACTTAATCGATGCATGGGCAACCAGGCGGCTGGAGGATGTGAACCCATGGGGAAAACCAGGTGAAGATGGAAGCCCTGTCAGCGCTGGTTGCGCGCCTCTGGAGGGCTTCGTTCTAAGGTAAGTATTTAATAATGCTGGGCAGAGCTCAGTGATGTTTTGCCCTGAGGCCAGCTGTTCCGCTGCAAAGTAAACTGAAAAGCCAGCGGCCTTGCACAAATCCTCCAGGGCCACCGATTGTTGCAGGCAGAGATGTCACCAGTGCTATGCCCTGATTCCCACATTCCTGCTGGAGGCTCACCAGGTTGTTCCTCATCAGCAGAAAAGCTGCTGATGAGGTCCTTCCAGAGTTCCCAGCAGGCAGAATCATATCACCCCTGCACTGACACTGGTCCCCTGTGCTGTAGCCACATCTCTCGCAAACCTCCTTATGAATTCCTCTTCCATGCTAGTGTCTGTACCTCTTCTCTTCTGCCAATACAGACCTTGGATCCGGTTGAGGTTTGGATGCCCCAGACTGCCACTGCCACCAAATGTGGTGGAACTGACTGGCATCCCGACTAGGAGCTTTCTTCTGCCAATCAGTGCCTCCTGCCCTCCAAACTATTCTGAGCAGATCGAGAGCTAATATCAGCCCTTTTTACCCCAATCATGGTGCACAGACAAGATGTGAGGTAAAGTACATTAGAATCAGGGCCGGCCTTTGCGTTGTGCGGGTTGTGCGCCCGCACAGGGCGCCATGACCAACAGGGGAGCCGTGCGTAGGGTTGCCACCTGTGCCCGGGTACACATTCCATCATCCTGTGGAATGTGCCGGATCGCAGCCGCATCAATGTCTATCATTGAGATGCGCTCTGAGCCTCTGTGCCCTGTGATTGGCCGAACGGGCGATGTGCGGGGCGGGATGAAGTAGACATGGGGGTCTGTGACTGGCTCTGTGGAGATGGTGCTGGTCATGTGTGGAGGCGTGGGCGGGGCTGCACTGTGAACTTGAATCGATAATCGTGCCTGCTTGCTCCCGGAAGTCCTGCCTCACGTGTGTGTCTCCTGAGGTGAGGGCTCCTCCGCTCTGTGTCACTCTACCCCTCCTCTGCTCTGTGTCACCCCCCTTCTCTGCCCTGTGTCACCCCCTTCTCTGCCCTGTGTCACCCCCCTCCTCTACCCCGTGTCACCCCCCTCCTCTGCCCCGTGTCACCCCCCCCTCCTCTGCCCTGTGTCATCCCCCCTCCTCTGCCCTGTGTCACCCCCCCTCCTCTGCCCTGTGTCACCCCCCCTCCTCTGCCCTGTGTCACCCCCCCTCCTCTGCTCTGTGTCACCCCCCTCTGCCCTGTGTCTCCCCTCCTCTGCCCTGTGTCACCCCCCCTCCTCTGCCCTGTGTCGCCCCCCCCTCCTCTGTCCTGTGTCGCCCCCTCCTCTGCCCTGTGTCACCCCCCCTCTGCCCTGTGTCACCCCCCCTCTGCCCTGTGTCACCCCCCCTCTGCTCTGTGTCACCCCCCCTCTGCTCTGTGTCACCCCCCCTCCTCTGCCCTGTGTCCCCCCTCCTCTGCCCTGTGTCCCCCCTCCTCTGCCCTGTGTCACCCCCCCTCCTCTGCCCTGCCCTGTGTCACCCCCCCTCCTCTGCCCTGTGTCACCCCCCTCTGCTCTGTGTCTCCCCCCCTCTGCCCTGTGTCACCCTCCCTCTGCCCTGTGTCACCCCCCCTCTGCCCTGTGTCACCCCCCCCTCTGCCCTGTGTCACCCCCCCATCTGCTCTGTATCACCCCCCTCCTCTGCTCTGTATCACCCCCCTCCTCTGCCCTGTGTCACCCCCCCTCCTCTGCCCTGTGTCACCCCCCTCCTCTGCCCTGTGTCACCCCCCCATCCTCTGCCCTGTGTCACCCCCCTCCTCTGCCCTGTGTCACCCCCCTCCTCTGCTCTGTGTCACCCCCCTCTGCCCTGTGTCTCCCCCCTCTGCTCTGTGTCACCCCCCCCCTCCTCTGCCCTGTGTCACCCCCTCCTCTGCCCTGTGTCGCCCCCCCTCTGCCCTGTGTCACCCTCCCTCTGCCCTGTGTCACCCCCCCTCTGCCCTGTGTCACCCCCCCTCTGCCCTGTGTCACCCCCCCTCTGCCCTGTGTCACCCCCCCCTCTGCTCTGTGTCACCCCCCCTCCTCTGCCCTGTGTCACCCCCCCTCCTCTGCCCTGTGTCACCCCCCTCCTCTGCTCTGTGTCACCCCCCTCCTCTGCTCTGTGTCACCCCCCTCCTCTGCTCTGTGTCACCCCCCCCTCCTCTGTGTCACCCCCCCCTCCTCTGTGTCACCCCCCCTCCTGTGTGTCACCCCCCCTCCTCTGTGTCACCCCCCCTCCTCTGCCCTGTGTCACCCCCTCCTCTGCCCTGTGTCACCCCCTCCTCTGCCCTGTGTCACCCCCTCCTCTGCCCTGTGTCACCCCCCTCTGCTCTGTGTCACCCCTCCTCTGCCCTGTGTCAACCCCCCCCCCTCCTCTGCTCTGTGTCACCCCCCTCCTCTGCTCTGTGTCACCCCCCTCCTCTGCTCTGTGTCACCCCCCCTCCTCTGCTCTGTGTCACCCCCCCTCCTCTGCTCTGTGTCACCCCCCCTCCTCTGCCTGCTGTGTCACCCCCCCTCCTCTACCTGCTGTGTCACCCCCCTCCTCTACCTGCTGTGTCACCCCCCTCGTCTGCCCTGTGTCATCCTCCCCTTGTCTGCCCTGTGTCATCCTCCCCTTGTCTGCCCTGTGTCATCCTCCCCTTGTCTGCCCTGTGTCATCCTCCCCTTGTCTGCCCTGTGTCATCCTCCCCTTGTCTGCCCTGTGTCATCCTCCCCTTGTCTGCCCTGTGTCATCCTCCCCTTGTCTGCCCTGTGTCATCCTCCCCTTGTCTGCCCTGTGTCATCCTCCCCTTGTCTGCCCTGTGTCATCCTCCCCTTGTCTGCCCTGTGTCATCACCCCTTGTCTGCCCTGTGTCATCACCCCTTGTCTGCCCTGTGTCATCACCCCTTGTCTGCCCTGTGTCATCACCCCTTCTCTACACTGTGTCATCCCCCCTTCTCTGCCCTGTGTCATCCCCCCTTCTCTGCCCTGTGTCATCCCCCCCTTCTCTGCTCGGTGTTACTCCCCCCTTCTCTGCTCTGTGTCGCCCCCCCTCCTCTGCTCTGTGTCGCCCCCCCTCCTCTGCTCTGTGTCGCCCCCCCTCCTCTGCTCTGTGTCGCCCCCCCCTCCTCTGCTCTGTGTCGCCCCCCCTCCTCTGCTCTGTGTCGCCCCCCCTCCTCTGCTGTGTGTCGCCCCCCCTCCTCTGCTCTGTGTTACTCCTCCCTCCTCTGCTCTGTGTTACTCCCCCCTCCTCTGCCTGCTGTGTCACCCCCCCTCCTCTACCTGCTGTGTCACCCCCCTCCTCTACCTGCTGTGTCACCCCCCTCCTCTGCCCTGTGTCATCCTCCCCTTGTCTGCCCTGTGTCATCCTCCCCTTGTCTGCCCTGTGTCATCCTCCCCTTGTCTGCCCTGTGTCATCCTCCCCTTGTCTGCCCTGTGTCATCCTCCCCTTGTCTGCCCTGTGTCATCCTCCCCTTGTCTGCCCTGTGTCATCCTCCCCTTTTCTGCCCTGTGTCATCCTCCCCTTGTCTGCCCTGTGTCATCCTCCCTTGTCTGCCCTGTGTCATCACCCCTTGTCTGCCCTGTGTCATCCCCCCTTCTCTGCCCTGTGTCATCCCCCTTTCTCTGCCCTGTGTCATCCCCCCCTTCTCTGCTCTGTGTCATCCCCCCCTTCTCTGCTCTGTGTCGCCCCCCCTCCTCTGCTCTGTGTCGCCCCCCCTCCTCTGCTCTGTGTCGCCCCCCCTCCTCTGCTCTGTGTCGCCCCCCCTCCTCTGCTCTGTGTCGCCCCCCCCTCCTCTGCTCTGTGTTACGCCCCCCCTCCTCTGCTCTGTGTTACTCCCCCCCTCCTCTGCTCTGTGTTACTCCCCCCTCCTTTGCTCTGTGTTACTCCCTCCTCTGCTCTGTGTTACTCCCCCCCTCCTCTGCTCTGTGTTACTCCCCCCTCCTCTGCTCTGTGTCACCCCCTCCTCTGCTCTGTGCCACCCCCCTCCTCTGCTCTGTGCCACCCCCCTCCTCTGCTCTGTGTCACCCCCCTCCTCTGCTCTGTGTCACCCCCTCCTCCAACCCCTCTCTCTCTCCCCCTCACCTCCTCCTTTTTCCCACGCACCACTCTTTTTCTAATCCTCGCTCTCTTACCCCCCTGTGTCACCCCCTTCTCTGCCCTGTGTCACCCCCTTCTCTGCCCTGTTTCACCCCCTTCTCTGCCCTGTGTCACCCCCTTCTCTGCCCTGTGTCACCCCCTTCTCTGCCCTGTGTCACCCCCTCCTCTGCTCTGTGTCACCCCCTCCTCTGCTCTGTGTCACCCCCTCCTCTGCCCTGTGTCACCCCCTCCTCTGCCCTGTGTCATACCCCCCCTCCTCTGCCCTGTGTCACACCCCCCCTCCTCTGCCCTGTGTCATACCCCCCCCCCTCCTCTGCCCTGTGTCATACCCCCCCTCCTCTGCCCTGTGTCATACCCCCCCTCCTCTGCCCTGTGTCATACCCCCCTCCTCTGCCCTGTGTCTTCCCCCCCTTCTCTGCCCTGTGTCATCCCCCCCTTCTCTGCCCTGTGTCATCCCCCCCTTCTCTGCCCTGTGTCATCCCCCCCTTCTCTGCCCTGTGTCATCCCCCCCTTCTCTGCCCTGTGTCATCCCCCCTCCTCTGCCCTGTGTCACCCCCCCCCTCCTCTGCTCTGTGTCACCCCCCCTCCTCTGCTCTGTGTCACCCCCCCTCCTCTGCTCTGTGTCACCCCCCCTCCTCTGCTCTGTGTCACCCCCCCTCCTCTGCTCTGTGTCACCCCCCTCCTCTGCTCTGTGTCACCCCCCCTCCTCTGCTCTGTGTCACCCCCCCTCCTCTGCTCTGTGTCCACCCCCTCCTCCAACCCCTCTCTCTCCCCCCTCACCTCCTCCTTTCTCCCACGCACCACTCTTTTTCTAATCCTCGCTCTCTTACCCCTCTCTCACCCCCCTCACCTCCTCCTCTCTCTCTCACCCTTCTCACCTCCCTCCCCCCACCTCTTTCCATCCTCAGGGGGTGGGGGCCCCTTAAAGGATGGCTGTATGGGGCCCCAATAATTGCTAACAGCAGCCCTGTGAGTGTACCAGTTTGGATGTGTCCTGAATCCTGTGTCTTGCCGACACACTTCTCCCCAAGGCTCTCTACACAATGAAAGGAAGGAAAACAACACTACAGTAGAGGAGCTCCAAACTCCAGCTCCCACACTTCCTGGCTCAAAGCGGCTCTCGGTAAGGCAGTCTAATGGGGGTCTTTTGTGGGGAAGGGGACACTGATGGGTGGGTTCCCTGATCTAATCAAGGGGGGACCGATATAAGGGAAAGGGAGTCCTGGTGGACTACAAGGCCCAGAATTTTACTATAGGAGGCATTGGTGGGACTAAAATGCTGGGCCTTATAGTCCACCAATGTGTCCTATAGTAAAATGCTGGGCCTTGTAGTCCACCAATGCCCCTATAGTAAATTGCTGGACCTTGTAGTTCACCAATGCCCCTATAGTAAAATGCACCAATGCTGTAGTGTCAGTGTGTAGCGGTCAGTGTGTAGTGTATTGTGTAGCGGTCAGTGTGTAGTGTATTGTGTAGCGGTCAGTGTGTAGTGGTCTGTGGGTAGTATATTGTGTAGCGGTCAGTGTGTATCGGTCTGGGGGGGGGGGCGCCACAGGATTAGCTCGCACAGGGCGCCTGAACACCTAAGGCCGGCCCTGATTAGAATGACTGTTTATTGAAACTCGGACACAAACTTTTTAACCCAAAGGAGAACATTCCCCCTTCTGAGGATATTAGCATGACAATGAAAAATTCAAACACCAATCCAATTGACAGCTAACAATTATCTTAATTAAACAAACAGTCATCAATGGGTTTCTAAAAATGGAAGTAAACCCTTTTTTTCTTATTTGAACCTATAGCTAAGCCTATAATAAGACTTACCTGTTGGTACAGTGAATATCTCCTAAACTTACACTTTTCAGGAGATATTCACACTGCATGCAGCTAGTGATGTCACCAGCGCATGCGCTCTGAAGGGATGGCATCCCTGTGTCGTCTCTTCAGAGCTGTGTTCTGTGGTCCGTGACTTCTACGCCCCAGTACAGGGGAAGCAGTGACCATTTTGGAGGAGACCAAGTGCTAAAGAGCACACATATTGGATGAAAGCTGACAAAATTGAGGGGGAGAGGAAAGAGAACTCACACTGAGGAGAGAGTTTGTGGACAACTGGGGTTGCCTCAGTTGTGCAGAGGGACAGTTTGTGCAAAGTTGCCTCAGATTGTGATAGGTGTTACTGTACAGTGCTGGGTGCAAGAACTATACTGTTGTTCCAGAGACCTGTGCTGTTGGCAACTATGGGCCAGATTCAGGTAGATGAGAGTATCTTTCCTCTGGAGTAACGCTTCTCATTTACGTTACTCTGAAGACCCTTTCAGCGCAAGTCCTGTAATTCACATAGCAGTTGCGCGTAAACTTGCGCCAGAGTAACGATAATGCGCTGGCGCAACCCGACGCAAGTGAAACTGGGTGTGATCATATGTAAATGATGGGCGGAGCCCAGCGCAGAGGCTTACGTTCAGCGCATCATCCACGGAGCATGCGCAGTGAGTGCGGCTCCACTCGCCCCCTTGTGCGCATGCTCACAACTTCCGTCGGCACCACTTCCTGGGAAACGTCAGCGCAATGCGTTCCGCTGGGCGCTTAAAAGCGCTGGCGGAAACGCCATTCCGGCGCAAAAGTAGTTCCATTTCCCCCCACCCCAGGGAAGATACTTTTGCCCTGTAATGGCTGCTCCCGCTGCCCCCAAAGAGAGGAGGAACCTAAATTATAATGCCCAGGAGGTCACAGTGATAATATCGGCTATGGAGGCATTTAATGATTTTCTCCATGGTAAAAAAAGCAGGAAGACCAGCCGGGAGAGAAAGCAGGCCATCCTGGACACCATAGCTGCCAGGGTCAATGTGCTGGGGTACTCCACCCGGAGTGCTTCAGACATTCGAAAAAAAATCAATGACCTGCGGCGCAAGGTGAGGGGCAAGGTGTCCACCATTAGGAGCCATGAGAGGGGCACAGGTGGTGGTCCCCCATGTCCTGTCACCCTGACCGCGGAGGAGGAGGTGGTCGCCCGCTGCCTGGACAGGGAGCAGTTGGAGGGGGTCCCAGGCTATGATTCCGTAGAGGAAGGCTCCAGGACAGGTAAGTGATTTTTACCCCCTTTTTGGTGTGTTGCATGTGGGGGGGGGGGGGTACATGTGCCAAGTGTGTGGGACCACCAACATGTGTCTGCTTTGTGTCATCCACAGATGACGGTGCTGGGCCATCTCGTGCCGGCCAGTCCACCCCAACCCCCCAACGGGATGCTGAAGACGAGGCCCTGGGTGCTGGAGACACCGAGGTGGAGGAGGAGAGTGCCCACACCACTTCAGCAGAGGTGGTTGTGGAGGAGCCTGTCCCTGAACAGGAGTTCATTTTAATGTTGGAGGAGTCCTCCTCCTCTGCAGGGCCCTCTGTGATCCCCTCCCCCATCCTAGGTAGCCCCTCAAGGGCGACTCCATCCCCACGGGGACAACCCTTCCTCTGCCCCCAGGAAGGCCACCCGGAAGACCAGGGGGGTGTGTGATTTGGTCGAAGACCAGGTGCTTTTGGACCACGCGAAACAGACCCAGCAAATGGGGGAGATGGCTGGCCACCTAGACAGGGTCGCAGACAGCCTGGGCTCTATGTCACAGCTGCCCAGTCGCGTGCAGGGCGTTGTGACCAGCCTGGGGGAGGTGCAGGCTGATATCCGGCACTTGACAGCAGCTGTTCGAGACAACACTGCTGCCATTCGGGAAGAGGGGAGGCAGCGGCAACGTGACCAGCGGCATCAGATCACCCGCCAGCTGAGGATGCAGCCCAAACAAATTTGTATCTGAGCCGTATCGCTGTGGCATTGGAGGGCATGCAGCCAACAGCTCCCAGGAGTGGCCCACCCGGGGATCAGCCTCCTCCTGATGCCCCCCCACCACCACCACCACCCACTCCCTCCAGGCAGATGAGGAGCCCGAGAGTGCCCCCAAGGAGGAGCCCCCGTCATCCCAGATGAGGGTTTTTTTTTTTTTTGGTTGTTATATATTTTTGTTTATACTCAGGACATGAGTTTATTTATTTTATTTATTATTATTGTTTATACTCAGGACATGAGTTTTTGTTAATTTTTTTGGTTCTCAGGTTATGAGATTTTATTTTTATTTTTTGATACTGCACACGTTGCAGTGTGAATGGTGTGTGAATGTGAGAGGGTGGCACTCCTGAAAGTAAGGGGTGTCACCCTCGGCCGTGGTGGTGAAGTTAACCCCACGGCTGAATGAATGACGTGTGAAAGGTGTGTGAATGGACAGTGACATCATTGGGGCCTTGACGCGGCGTTACTGCTCCCAACTCCTACATGCTGGACTTGGGCTAATCCAATGCGATGTGCATGTGATGTGTGTGATCTAGGGACATCAGTGGTGTACATGCGTGCACTGTCTGTGTTATTAATGTTTTGGTTTAGTGTCCAAAGATGCCTACGGCGAGGACCCTCCTGACTGCTCTTCCATCAGCAGACTGGGTGTCCTCTGGCAGGTGGGGACTGTGTGGGTCGGGGGTCAGGTCATCACGTATGTCAATCTGCAGGCCTTTTTTCATAGCAAAGTTATGTAGTATGCAACATGCACCGATGATCTGACACACAAAGGTAGGGGAATACAATAGGGTCCCCCCGGACTTATCCAGGCAGCGGAAACGGGACTTCAGGAGCCCAAATGTTTGCTCCACCACTCCACGGGTTTTGATGTGTGCTTCATTGTATTTTTCTCTCCTCTGGTTTGGGGGTTCCGGAAAGGAGTCATTAGATGGGGTCCCAGTGCATATGCAGAGTCACCTGTAAGGTAAAAGACAGGAGAATGTTAGTCATGCATGTGCGACTTCTGTTGTGCATGACGGGAGGGGATAGTCATGCCTGACTCCCATGTCACTCACCAACCAGCCAGCTGTCCCCATACATGTTCTGTTCGAATTCTGCTGGGATGGGACTCTGACGGTATATGAAGCTGTCATGGCTGGACCCGGGGTGTTTGGCACGGACGTGCCATATGAGGCGTTGGGCATCGGCTATCACCTGTACGTTGATGGAGTGCCAATGCTTCCGATTGCGGTATATGTGCTCTGTGGCACTGGGGGGCTGTAGGGCCACATGTGTGCAATCAATGGCCCCGATGGTGCGTGGGAATCTGGCAATGTTGTAGAAATCTGTCATTGCCTTCAGCCGCAGCTCCTCAGTGGTGGGTCTGATGAACTGGTTGGACATGCGTCTGAGGATTGCAGGGACAACCTGGTGCACACATCTGCTTATGGAGGACTGTGACATCCCAGCCACCACTCCACTTGTACGCTGGAATGATCCACTGGCAAGGAAATGAAGTGTTGCCAGGACCTTCACCAGTGGCTGCACTGCTTGTGATCGTGTGTCTTGCTGGTGATGTCATCCTGCAGGGTTGTGGTTAGTTCAAGTATTACATCAGGGCTGAATCTGAAGAGGCGATACACCTCCTCATCCCCCATGCCAAAGAGGTTCATACGAGTGCGGTATATCCTCTCACGTGCCCGCCTCCTCCGTAGCGAGGGACCCAGTACTAGTCTTAGGACCACGAGTGCCCCTGGCATGTTGGCACACAGAGGTTTTGTTCTTGCTAGTGTTGTTGTTCAGCTTGCTAGTTTCGTCGGTAACGCTGCTGTAGCTGCTCTCCTGCTGACCTGTGACCGTCTGGAGTAAAGATAAAGCAGCCTTTTGTAGAAATAACTTTGCGCCGGACGGACCAGATACGCGCGGCGCATGTAGCCAGCGTATGGTGCTAATCCGATCGTGAATTGGGAAAAAATCCCTCATTTGCATATTTGCAGGGGAAATCAATAGGCGCGACTGATGCGCCCAGCGAAAATAAGCGCTGACGATACTCTGGCGTCGGAACGTTCCGCCGGTCGCAAATGACCCGTTATTGGGCGCATCTAGTTTGGTGGGTACGGGCACATAGAAAAGACGGCGCATCATCACAGTTACGCGGCGCATATCCAAATACTCCAGCGCAAGTGTTCGTGAATCTGGCCCTATAAGTACAAAAATTATTGAGCTACACCCATCTGAGACTATGGGAGGGAGTTACTAAAACTGGAGCATAGGGAATCTGGTGCAGTTGCACACAATCAGCTTCTAGGTTATTTTCCAAAGCTTAATCGAACAGCCAAATTCTGGTACAGTGTTTATATTTAAAAAAATACATTCAATGATGTATTAATGATTATAGAACTGCATTCGTTTGTTTTTTATATATCTGCATAACGTTCAGTTTTAAAGGAGACATTGGACTTCGGTCTGATGCTGCAGCTGTTCCTCACCATATCTAAGCCCAAGAACTGAGTAATTACATGATCGCTGTTTGCTCAGTTTTTGGTCAGCCATGAGCAGGGAGTGGCAGCTGTCATCACACTCTACTCTGCTCCTACCATCCCGCACTGGAGCCATGGGCTGATGAGGGGGTAGGAGCAGCTGGCTCAGTCTATTAGCCTAATGCTGATAGGCTGAGCCAGCTGCCCATTAAGCATGTGGCTTGTTGGCTGTCAGCTTATTCAGTAGTTACAGGAGAGCACACGCAAGTGGACTCCTGTGACCCACAAGAGAAGTATGGCTAAAATAAGATTTGGCTAAACCCTTTTTTAGGTTATATTCTATCTGTATAACCACACAAAGTCAGCTACCGTGTTTCCCCGAAAATAAGGCACCGTTTTATATTTTTTTTCCCTCAAGAAATCACACTATGGCTTATTTTCGGGGGGTGTCTTATTTTTATTACAGAAAATAAAGGTTGCCTACCTGAACCACATTTGCGCTTCTTAGCATTTCCTCTGTCCACCTGTAGACTGAGATTATCCTATTCTGCACGCCATTTTTGGACCATTCGGATATCCAACAAGCTGATGTGGAGCACAGTGGAGCTGGGGTGATCTCTTTGGGCTCAGTACGGTAGCAGCTTTTCCCCCTATCCCCTGGTGTTTGTGTGGGGTGAGAGACTGGTCAGTGCTGGGGAGAAGCTTTACAGCTTTACAGAGCGTCCTTCTCCTCACTTCTTTACAGCTCCTGAGCTCCGCACCAGTACAGTACGCCTATCACGTGTTGTTTACCGCTCCGCATACGACACGCCCATCGATACGTCATATTTTAGGGGATTCGACACGCCATCGCTATGTCTTATTTTCGGAGGGGTGTCTTATATTTCGATCTTGTGTCGAAATCCCGCTACGGCTTATTTTCGGAGTACGTCTTATTTTCGGGGAAACACGGTAGGAACTTGGTAAAATTAGGCAAAGTAAAAGGAAGCATCTAAATCAACTAACTAGAATGTATACAGTGGCAGATTTCAGTAAAGGTCATTATGACTGGTTGTTGCAATTTTTACTTAGCACTTTGCCCTTGTACTGTTTATTAGATAAGCAAGTGTAGCACTGCCCCCGAAGGAGCTGCTTGTTATGATGGGATGGCATGTTATCTCGTGGCTCTGGTGAAGTGTTTAGGGTGAACGATGAATGCAAAAGCAGTAAAGGAATGTCCGCAAATAGGAAGTCTCTTTATATGTGCATTTATTACCCAGCCGGGTAAAAACAAGTAACTGGTGATGGAAATGGATAGATAAAGTTTGGAAGCAGAGGCGGCTCTAGGCTTTGTGAGGCCTTAGGCAAAACTTAGACATGAGGCCCCACTCACGCCCATAATGGGAAAAATAAGCGATAAAAAATAACGGTGTGCCCCCCCACAGTGCTGCCGACTTAGCTCCTCTGCCTTCCCGCTGACTGCTGTGTGGGGGGGGATCTTAAGAATGGGGGCCGGGAAAAGGCAACTACCTTTTCTAAAAGGACACAGTGAGTGATTGGAACTGATTTGTGCTTTAGTTTATGTTCATTCATCTGCAGTGCAGCTGAGGCTACAGAGAAAGGAACTGGGGAATGCGTGTCTGTTTAGACCCCTGATATCTCACCAAAGAAACCACAAAACTCTCACCAAAATGTAGAAAATAAATAAAACGACTAAAAAAAACACTGTAAAAAAAAAAAAACACACATGCTCTATAGGTAGCATAATTTAGCCACACATACAAATGTTTCTGCATGGCACGGGTCACCCTCTCCCTAGTAGGGGCCCCTACTGTACAATTGTGGTAAACTTGAGTAGGAGAGAAAAGTGGAGTAAATGGTGGGGGTAGTATGTACATGAGAGAGGATGTGGAGTGTAAGGTGGGGGGTAGTATGTACATTAGAGGGGTGCGGAGTGTATGGTGGGGGGTAGTATGTACATTAGAGGGGTGCGGAGTGTATGGTGGGGGGTAGTATGTACATGAGAGGGGTGTATGGCGGGGGGTAGTATGTACATAAGATGGGTGTATGGCAGGGGGTAGTATGTACATGAGAGGAGTGCAGATTGTATGGTGGGGGGGTAGTATGTACATGAGAGGAATGTATGGTGGGGGGTAGTATGTACATGAGAGGGGTGCCGAGTGTATGGTGGGGGGTAGAATAAACATGAGAGGGGTGCGGAGTGTATGGTGGGGGGTAGAATGTACATGAGAGGGGTGCGGAGTGTATGGTGGGGGGTAGTATGTACATAAGATGGGTGTATGGCAGGGGGTAGTATGTACATGAGAGGAGTGTATGGTGGGGGGTAGTATGTACATGAGAGGAGTGTATGGTGGGGGGAGTATGTACATGAGAGGGGTGCGGAGTGTATGTGGGGGGTAGTAAATACATGAGAGGGGTGCAGAGTGTATAGTGGGGGGTAGTATGTACATGAGAGGAGTGTATGGTGGAGGGTAGTATGTACATGAGAGGAGTGTATGGTGGGGGTAGTATGTACATGAGAGGAGTGTATGGTGGGGGTAGAATGAACTTGAGAGGGGTGCGGAGTGTATGGTGGGGGGTAGAATGAACATGAGAGGGGTTCGGAGTGTATGGTGGGGGGGTAGTATGTACATGAGAGAGGTGCGGAGTGTATGGTGGGGTGTAGTATGTACATGAGAGGGGTGCGGAGTGTATGGTGGGGGGTAGAATGAACATGAGAGGGGTGCGGAGTGTATGGTGGGGGTCAGTATGTACATGAGAGGGGTTCGGAGTGTATGGTGGGGGGGTAGTATGTACATGAAAGGGGTGCGGAGTGTATGGTGGGGGGTATTATGTACATGAGAGGGGTACGGAGTGTATAGTGGAGGGTAGTATGTACATGAGAGGGGTGCGGAGTGTATGGTGGGGGGTAGAATGAACATGAGAGGGGTGCGGAGTGTATGGTGGGGGGTAGAATGAACATGAGAGGGGTGCGTAGTGTATGGTGGGGGTAGAATGAACATGAGAGGGGTGCGGATGGTAAAGTGGGGGTAGAATTAACATGAAAGGGGTGCGGAGTGTATGATGGGGGGTAGTATGTACATGAGAGGGGTGCGGAGTGTATGGTGGGGGTAGAATAAACATGAGAGGGGTGCGGAGTGTATGGTGGGGGGGTAGTATGTACATGAGAGGGGTGCGGAGTGTATGGTGGGGGGTAGTATGTACATGAGAGGGGTGCAGAGTGTATGGTGGGGGGTAGTATGTACATGAGAGGGGTGCGGAGTGTATGGTGGGGGGTAGTATGTACATGAGAGGGGTGCGGAGTGTATGGTGGGGGGTAGTATGTACATGAGAGGGGTGCAAGGTGTATGGTGGGGGGTAGTATTTACATGAGAGGGGTGCGGAGTGTATGGTGGGGGGTAGTATGTACATGAGAGGGGTGCAAGGTGTATGGTGGGGGGTAGTATGTACATGAGAGGGGTGCTGAGTGTATGGTGGGGGGTAGAATGAACATGAGAGGGGTGTGGAGTGTATGGTGGGGGGGTAGTATGTACATGAGAGGGGTGCGGAGTGTATGGTGGGGGGTAGAATGAACATGAGAGGGGTGCCAAGTGTATGGTGGGGGGTAGTATGTACATGAGAGGGGTGCGGAGTCTATGGTGGGGGGTAGTATGTACATGAGAGGGGTACGGAGTGTATGGGGTGGGTAGTATCAAATACACCACTGGCCACTGATACAATAGTGACCAGTGGCAATTAATTAACCCCTTTGTGCTGCATTAGTGGCACCGGTATCAGAGTTTGTGAAGCCTTTCATTTCCCCCCCCCCCAAGAGTTAAACACAGTTTAGCCAGTGTGACAACAGAACGCTTATGAAAGGTGTTCTGCACACTTACTTGCATGTTTGCATGGGGCTCCTCGTAGGTCTTTCTTTGCAGCAGCACGTTCCTCTGCTCTTTCTTCCCGACCTGTGAATGACATCACACCGGGCCGTGGGCGGGACTAGGAAGCTCCTGTCGGGCGGAGATAATTCTGCCTGACAGGGAAGTGAATGCATCGGATCGGTCGGACTCACTCGCGGCATACTCGCACGGTCGTACCGCTTTGCTGCGGGATTTTCATGAGGCCTCCCTAGCCCTGGCTCAGTCCGCCCCTTGCTCCTGGCGGATTCAACAGTGGTTGGTCCAGCAGCTCCGCCTCCTCCACAATACGTCTGCAGCAGGCAGCGCGGTACCGTACCGCTGTATGGAAGATATACATTGGCGGCGATCCTTTACCGCCCTGGCCTGCTCACCCTGCCAGCTCATGGTCATCCCCTCTCATTCTCCTATACACATCAGGCAAATTAGGCGGCCGCGAGGCCCCTGGGAGCGCGAGGCCTTAGGCGGCCGTTTTTTGCCTAATTAGAGAGCCGCCTCTGGTTGGAAGGAGAATAGCAGATTAAGGCCTTGGATAGGGAAACAGTCATGTCTCCATGAACAATTAGTGTCTCTCACCACTCTAGCCTAAGTGGGTATAGTGTACCTGGACAGGTCTCTCTCACCGACCTGGCAGCCAGAGTATCACTCGGAACTTGAAAGGAGGTCTCTCTCACAGATTCTTTCAGGGTGAACTTCAGCAAAGCGCCTCTGCCTTAGGCCTTCCCCGATTGTGGTTTCGGACGTGCCCCTCCTTGGTAAAGTTTGGCCTGAATCCTTCTGTTAACATCGCCCAGGTACCGACTGAGAGAGGAGTCAATCCCTCAGTGTCCAGTACCTTGATCCCCGATGGTTCGTCTCAATACTGTTAGACCGCCAGCCTCTCAACGGTGCTCCTCAACTGGACCTCCCCACCGAACAGCTAAACTCGCTTGGGATCTCCAAAGTGGGAACTCGGTCGATCACTGAGTCCCCGTCCTGTGTGGATGTCCCAGGCCCAAATGGCCCAGGATCCAGGAACAACTTGTAGCACCCACGCCTCGGCCTGGTAGGCCATAACGCTAGGGGTGCGATGATGTGGTCACTCTAAAGGTGGGTGCCACACTTCAGAAACCAAAAAGAGACCCTCCCAAGATGGCGTCTGCCTCATAAGTACCCTCTCCCAGCATGCCCAGCGAGGCCCTAGCCTCCCGATTGGCTGCTGGGGAGAGCACCCGAACCTCAGCTTACACTGCTGCCACCTGTCGATTAGGGGTGGAACCACACCCCAGGTATGACAGAATGAGCCCACAGCACAGCTAAGCTGAAACAGAGAGCATTACCTTAATCAGAATTGAGACCAGAGTCACTTACACTCTGAACATTCCCATTAAATTTTACTAGCACCCGTACTTGGAAGTACATGGGCGCTTCACAAGCATAACATATTACATTATGCATGAAAAGCATGCTAACAAACCACACTCTTGTTTTTTTTTTTTTTAATACAGAGCACTGTTTCACCATTTTATCCAAAGTTGTAATAACATAAAAAATTCAGTTTTATGTCAAAGATGAAGTTCTATATTAAGATCAATGGTTTGTCTTGTCACTTTTAAATATAGCCAATTTTGTAGTGGAAATTCTAAAAAAAGAAAAATAAATATTGAGTTTAACTGCAGTACATTAAAGGCCAACAGAAATAACACTATTTAATGTAAAATGTTTATAACTTGGAATATAATAGCTAATAATTAGTTATAAGAAAAAGCCTGTCATGCATAATAAGTGCTATACAAATGTAGTACAGAGTCTTTTCTGCTGACATTTCATTTTACAGCTGCAGAACCCATCCATCCTATTGCACTTGTTTCTATAGCAACAGCTAACATTTGAATACTCAGGAAAAGTGTTGCGGAAAAGTAATTCAGCAGATAACTGTTTCATAATAACTGTATACAAATGTAAATCCACTTCTGCAGTCCACATGCAGGCTAATACTTTACAGATATGTTATTTGCACAGAGCAAAACTGATGAGATAGAGAGACTTTAGGAAACGTAAGTCTGACAGTCACAGTGAGGGAAAGGGGTATTTGATCCCCTGCTGATTTTGTACGTTTACCCACTGAGAAAAAAAATTATTAGTTCAAATTTTTAACAGTGGGAGACAGAATAACAACAAAAATATCTAGAAAAATCCATTTCAAAAAAGTTATACATTGATTTGCATTTTAATGAGTGAAATACCGTATTTATCGGCGTATAACACACACAGGCGTATAACACGCACCCTAACTTTAAGAGGGAAGTTTCAGGAAAAAAAACTTTACACAGCCCCCTGCGTATAACACGCAGGCACAGTTTCCCCTCTATTTTCAGGGTAAGTATTTGGTCCCCAATCAATCAGCAAGATTTCTGGCTTCCAGGTGTCTTCTATACAGGTAGCGAGCTGAGATTAGGAGCACTCTCTTAAAAGACACCTGTCCAAAAATGCAATCAATCAAATTTCAATCTCTCCATTGTGACCAAGACCAAAGAGCTGTCCACGGATGTCAGGGAGATGATTGTAGACCTAAACAAGGCTGAAATGAGCTACAAAACCATTGCCAAGAAGCTTGGTGAGAGGGGGACAACAGTTGGTGCGATTATTCACAAATGCAGAAAACACAAACTAACTGTCAATCTCCCTCGGTATGGGGCTCCATGCAAGATCTCACCTTGTGTCATTTCAATGATCATGAGAACAATGAGGAATCAGCTCAGAACTACACAGGAGATTCTTGTCAATGATCTCAAGGCAGCTGCCCACAAGGTCCACCTGCTCAAGAAAGCACATGTACAGGCCCATCTGAAGTTTGCTAAGGAAAATCTACATGATTCAGAGAAGAACTGGGTGAAAGCGTTGTGGTCAAATGAGACCAACATCAAGCTATTTGGCATCAACCTAAAGCGGATGGTTCAGCTTAAAAAAAATATTAAAAGCCAGCAGCAACAAATACTGCAGCTGCTGACTTTTAATATTAGGACACTTACCTGTCCTGGAGTCCAGCGGCGTCCGCAGCAGAGGATGAGCGATCGCTCGTCACCCTGCTGCTCCCCCCTCCATCCACGGTGAGGGAACCAGGAAGTGAAGCGCTGCGGCTTCACTGCCCGGTTCCCTACGGCGCATGCGCGAGTCGCGCTGCGCCCGCGAATTGGCTCCAGCTGTGTGCTGGGAGCCGAGTGTTCCCAGCACACAACGGGCGGGAGACGGGATGTGATGTAATGCCCGTCTTTTGCCCGTGAATGCTGGGCCGGAAGTGGGTGCAGATACATGTCTATCTGCACCCCCCTGAAAGGTGTCAATTGTGACACCGGAGGGGGGGAGTGTTCGGATCAGCGGATCTTCACTTTAGGGTGGAGATCCGCTTTAACTCACCGTGTTTGGAGGAGGAGGAATGCTGCCTATGACCCCAAGAACGTCATCCCCATGATCCCTCAAACATGGAGGTGGAAACATTAGGCTTTGTGGTGTTTTTCTGCTAAGGGAACAACTTCACAGCATCAAAGGGACAATGAACGGGGCCATGCATTATCAAATCTTGGGTGAGAACCTCCTTCCCTCAGTCAGGGCATTGAAAATGGGTCGTGCATGGGTATTCCAGCAGGACAATGACCCAAAACACGCGGCCAAGGAGTGGCTCAAGAAGAAACACATTAAAGTCCTGGAGTGTCCTAGCCAGTCTCCAGACCGTATTACCATAGAAAATATGTGGAGGGAGCTGAAGATTCGAGTTACCAACGTCAGCCTCAAAACCTTAATGACCTGGAGAGGATCTGCAAAGAGGAGTGGGACAAAATGCCTCCTAAGATGTGTGCAAATCTGGTGGCCAAATCAAAGAAACGTCTGACCTCTGTGATTGCCAACAAGAGTTTTGCCACCAAGTATTAAGTCATGTTTTGCGAAGGGGTCAAATACTTATTTCACTCATTAAAATAAAAATCTATTTATAACTTTTTTTGAAATGCATTTTTCTGGATATTTTTGTTGTTATTCTGTCTCTCACTGTTAAAGTAAACCTACCATTAAAATAATAGACTGATCATTTCTTTGTTAGTGGGCAAACGTACAAAATCAGCAGGGGATCAAATACCTTTTTATCTGACTGTAGGTTTTAGTCAAACATTCATAGAAAAAAATAAATCATCAGAACATTCTTTCTTGGCATCACCGAGTTAACCAATTTTGTTAAAAATGTCATCTATGAATGGACTCTCAGATGTATAAACCAGGTTTCATTACAGTCTGTAAAATTTTCTTGAATAAAAATCACATCTATTCATTAGAGAAACAAATGCCATCCTGGAAGGCAGAGCATTGTTACCCCGTAACAGGAAATACCTGTACAAATACCTTTATAGCAAAATCACCAGGTATTGTATTTTTATGAAAGCTAAAGATTTAACAATATAAAAATATAAAATAATTGTTTTAATTAATTATATTTCTTCCTCGTTTTTCAGTGGTTTGCCTGCCTTATACTTTGAGTAAATCAGCTTCCACTGACCACCAACAAAATGGAGGTACACTGAGGAAAAGAGGGCACACGGACCACCACTAAGCACCAAGGAGCTACATTGGAATCATATGGACATAAAGGGACATACTGACCACCAATGTTATGAGGGAAAACACAACTTACCACAAATTTTTATGAGTTACTCACCACTAGGGATAAGCTGAACTGCCTGGGTTCAGTTCAAGCAGGGTTCAGCAAACATCAATGAAGTCTGGATACCAAACACAAACCCAGTGTGTCCTACTAGTGAAAAGTGGCGCACATGTCGCGGCCTGTCCAGAAACCAATAATCATGATGGCACACAACAGTGTTTTTGCGTGCATGAAACAGCGCGTGGTGATGACGTTTCTTGTTAATGAAGGCGTAAAACCCACGGATATCTACAGAAGATATCAAGCACAGTACAGAAATGAGATGCTCAGCTGCAGTACACTGCCTTGAAAAAGTATTCATACCCCTTGAAATTTTCCACATTTTGTCATGTTACAACCAAAAAATATAAATGTATTTTATTGGGATTTCTTGTGATAGACCAACACAAAATGGCACATAATTGTGAATTAAAAGGAAAATGATAAATGGTTTTCATTTTTTTACAAATAAATATAGGAAAAGTGTGGTGTGCATTTGTATTCAGACCATTTTACTTTGATACCCCTAACTAAAATCGAGTGGAACCAATAGACTTCAGAAGTCACCTAATTAGTAAATAGAGTACACATGTATGTAATTTAATCTCAGTATAAATACAGCTGTTCTGCGAAGCCCTTGGAGGTTTGTTAGCGAACCTTAGTGAACAAACAGTATCATGAAGGCCAAGGAACACATCAGACAGGTCAGGGATGAAGTTGTGGAGAAGTTTAAAGCAGGGTTATGTTATAATAAAAATATCCCAAGTTTTGAACATCTCATGAAGCACTGTTCAATCCATCATCTGAAAATAGAGAAGAGTATGGCACAACTGCAAACCTACCAAGACATGGCGGTCCACCTAAACTGACAGGCCAGGCAAGGAGAGCTTTAATCAGAGCAGCCAAGAGGCCCATGGCAACTCTGGAGGAGCTGCAGAGATCCACAGCTCTGGTGGGAGAATCTGTGGGGGACCTAGAAAACATGTGGAAGAAGGTGCTCTGGTCAGATGAGACCAAAATATAACTTGTTGGCCTAAAAGAAAAACTATGGCCCGGATTCATATACCCGGGCGCATCTTTTTGCGGGCGTAGCGTATCTTCTTTAAGCTACGCCGCCGCAACTTAGAGAGGCAAGTGCTGTATTCACAAAGCACTTGTTCCCTAAGTTACGGCGGCGTAGCGTAAATGGGCAGGGTAAGTCCGCCTAATTCAAAGTAGCAATGGGGGTGGGCGTATTTTATTAAAATGAACCGTGACCCCATGCAAATGATGGGCCAAACGAACGGCGCATGCGCCGCCTATGGACATATCCCAGTGCGCATGCTCAAAATCACGTTGGATAGAATGCCTGACGTCGGCATGCAATGCCTATGACGTGTTAACGTAACCTACGCTCAGCCCTATTCACGTACTACGTAAAAGGTGTAAACGACGCAAAATTAGACGGCGTCGTTCCCTGGCCCATAACTTTGCATTAGCTGTGCCTCATATAGCAGGGGTAACTTTACGCTGGACGTAAGCCTTACGCAAAACTCGTATATGAAGTGGCGCATCTACGTTCGTGAATCGGCGTATCTTGCTCATTTGCATATTTATCATGGCAATGCCGAATTTGTCCAGCGTAACTATGCGCCCATGATAAGCCATGTTTTTCGGCCTATCTCGCTTTTGTGAATCGGCGCAAAGATGCGACGGCGCACATTTAAAATTACGGCGGTGTTTCTGGAGATACGCCGACGTAACTCCTTTGTTAAAAACCAGGGGCCAGATTCTCAAAAAAGGGCGTATCTGGCGGCGTAGCGTATCGTATCGCATTTACACTACGCCTTCGCAAATTACTGGAGCAAGTGCCGTATTCTCAAAGCACTTGCTCCGTAATTTTCGGCGGCGTAGCGTAAATGCGGTGTCGTAAGGCTGCGTAATTCAAATAGTGAAAGAGGGGGCGTGCTGTATTTAAATTAAGCGCGCTCCTGCGTCAAAAGAAGTGCGCATGCGCCGGCCGGGAAAAAAGCCCAGTGCGCATGCTCCAGCTCACGTCGGAAAGCGTAGTTGAAACCGACGTCAAAACGACGTGATCGTCACTTACGCAATTCCCTATTCGCGAACGACTTAGTAAAACGACAAGACCGATGGAAAAAGACGATGCTGACCCGATGCCATACTTAACATGGCAATGACGGAACTTCGGAAACATACCCCTCATAAAGCAGGGGTAACCTTACGCGTACGCAGCCTACGTAAACTACGTCACCGCGTCGCAAAAACTTTCGGGAATCGGCGTATTAGGCTCATTTGCATAGGCAAATGAGAAAACAATGTAAAGGCCACCTAGCGGCCGGCGTTGTCATTACATCTAAGATCCGACGGTGCAATTGCTTTACACCTGTCAGATCTTTAGTGTATCTATGCGTAAGTGATTCTAAGAATAACTCGCATAGATACCCATAGAAAAAAACTGCGATACGACGGTGTATCTGAGATACATCGTCGTATCTCAGCTGAGAATCTGGCCCCAGGCCTCTACAGTAGGTGACTGGGATATTGTGTCAATCTCGCTCCCTTTCTCGGCGAGATTGACCACCTACGAGCCCCATCGCGGGAGCCAGCGCCGAGCTGGCTTGCCGCGATGGAGACAAAGCTGTCATAGAAGCGACGGGAATCCGACGCGGATTCCCGCCAATTCTACACGTGGGCGGAGTTTGTTATGAATCCTGAACGAGAAATCCCCGCCGGATTTTTAAAGAAAAATCCGGCATGGGTTCCCCCTCAGGAGCATAACGGGCCCTTAGGTCGGTTATGGGTTGTAAGGAGACCCCCTACGCCGAAAAAACGGCGTGGGGGTCCCCCCACAATCCATAACAGACCCGTATCCAAAGCACGCCGCCCGGCCGGCCGGTCAGGAAGGGAGTGGGGGCGAGCGAGCGCCCCCCCCCCTCCTGAGCCGTACCGGGCAGCATGCCCTCAACATGGGGGGGTCAGGTGCTCTGGGGCAGGGGGCGCACTGCGGCCCCCCACCCCAGAGCACCCTGTCCCCATGTTGATGAGGACAGGGCCCCTTCCCGACAACCCTGGCCGTTGGTTGTCGGGGTATGCGGGCGGGAGGCTTATCGGAATCTGGAAGCCCCCTTTAATAAGGGGGCCCCCAGATACCGGCCCCCCACCCTAAGTGAATGAGTATGGGGTACATTGTACCCCTACCCATTCACCTGCAAATACAAAGTGTAAACACAAATAAAACACACAGGGTATTGAAATATTTTATTAGTTGGCCGCCGGGGGGGGGGGGGTGTGTATGATCGCTTTTATAAAAGCGCCCCCCTCCGGCGGGCTTCTGTGGGGGGTGGTGCCGCCGTCTGGTTCTCTTCCGCCGCCGCCGGGGGGCGCTTTGATAAAAGCGCCCACCCCCCCGGGCTTCTTTCGACGTCTTCGGCGGCGGGGGGGTCTTCTCCCACTCTCCGGGGTCTTCTCCCGCTCTCCGGGGGTCTTCTCCCACTCTCCGGGGTCTTCTCCTGCTCTCCGGGGGTCTTCTCCGCTCTCCGGGGGTCTTCTTCTTCTTCAGGACTCGCCGCCGCTATCTTCGTGTGTTAGCTCAATTACTAGCGGCGGCGGCCCCCCTCTTCTGCGACGTCGGCGTCTTCTTCTTCTTCTTCTGCTGTCCAGATGTTGACGCGACGCATCCTTCCGCTGTTATGCCGGGCGCGCGGCCTCGCAGCGAAATATATAGGCCTGTCTTGTGACGTCGCAGTCCCATCATGCTCCGGTAGGTATCACGTGGGTAGGTAGCACGTGGTACCTACCGGAGCATGATGGGACTGCGACGTCACAAGACAGGCCTATATATTTCGCTGCGAGCCGCGCGCCCGGCATAACAGCGGAAGGATGCGTCGCGTCAACATCTGGACAGCAGAAGAAGAAGAAGAAGACGCCGACGTCGCAGAAGAGGGGGCCGCCGCCGCTAGTAATTGAGCTAACACACGAAGATAGCGGCGGCGAGTCCTGAAGAAGAAGAAGACCCCCGGAGAGCGGAGAAGACCCCCGGAGAGCGGGAGAAGACCCCGGAGAGTGGGAGAAGACCCCCGGAGAGTGGGAGAAGACCCCCCCGCCGCCGAAGACGTCGAAAGAAGCCCGCCGGGTGTGGGCGCTTTTATCAAAGCGCCCCCCGGCGGCGGAAGAGAACCAGACGGCGGCACCCACCCCCCACAGAAGCCCGCCGGAGGGGGGCGCTTTTATAAAAGCGATCATACACACCCCCCCCCCCCGGCGGCCAACTAATAAAATATTTCAATACCCTGTGTGTTTTATTTGTGTTTACACTTTGTATTTGCAGGTGAATGGGTAGGGGTACAATGTACCCCATACTCATTCACTTAGGGTGGGGGGCCGGTATCTGGGGGCCCCCTTATTAAAGGGGGCTTCCAGATTCCGATAAGCCTCCCGCCCGCATACCCCGACAACCAACGGCCAGGGTTGTCGGGAAGGGGCCCTGTCCTCATCAACATGGGGACAGGGTGCTCTGGGGTGGGGGGCCGCAGTGCGCCCCCTGCCCCAGAGAACCTGACCCCCCCATGTTGAGGGCATGCTGCCCGGTACGGCTCAGGAGGGGGGGGGGCGCTCGCTCGCCCCCACTCCCTTCCTGACCGGCCGGCCGGCGTGCTTTGGATACGGGTCTGTTATGGATTGTGGGGGGACCCCCACGCCGTTTTTTCGGCGTAGGGGGTCTCCTTACAACCCATAACCGACCTAAGGGCCCGTTATGCTCCTGAGGGGGGAACCCATGCCGGATTTTTCTTTAAAAATCCGGCAGGGATTTCTCGTTCAGGATTCATAACAAACTCCGCCCACGTGTAGAATTGGCGGGAATCCGCGTCGCTTCTATGACGCGCTCGCTGGAATGTGCTTTTACTATTCCAGCGAGTGCGAGATATCGGCAGCCTGTCGCCGAGATTCAGCACGATGCTGGCGTGCTGAAAACACATTCTCGGCGGCAGGCACTGTATGTGTAGTGGAAAACTAACACTGCATATCACCCTGAACACACCATCTCTACCATGAAACATGGCGGTGGCAACATCATGTTGTGAAAATGCTTTTCTTCAGCAGAGATGGGGAAGCTGGTCAGTGTTGATGGGAAGATGGATGGAGCCAAATACAGGGCAATCTTACAAGAAAATCTGTTAGATTCTGCAAAGGACTTGAGACTAATGCCGCGTACACACGATCATTTTTTGTGATGAAAAAAAAATGACGTTTTCAAAAACGTCATTTAAAATCACCGTGTGTGGGCAAAACGTCGTTTTATGTTTTCAAAAAAACTACCAAAAAAAAATTCGAACATGCTTGAATTTTTTGTGTCATTTTTCAAAACGTCGTTTTTTGTGTCATAAAAAGTGATGGTGTGTGGGCAAAACGATGTTGAAAACTACGTTTTTAAAGCCGCGCATGCTCAGAGGCAAGTTATGAGATGGAGCTTCAATGGAACAGAGTGCCGTCGAACGTGGTGTACGTCACCACGCTTTGCTAGAGCATTTTGAAAAAACGATGGTGTGTATGCAACGTCGTTTTGGAAAATGAAGTTTGAAAAACGTCGTTTTGGAAAATGAAGTTTGAAAAACGTTGTTTTGTTTCATCACAAAAAGTGATCGTGTGTACGCGGCATGAGGCTAAGGTTCACCTTTCAGCAGGCCGACCCTAAACATACAGCCAGAGCTACAATGGAATGGTTTAAATCAAAGCATTTTCATGTGTTAGAATGGCCCAGTCAAAGTCCAGACCTAAATCCAATTGAGAATCTGTAGCAAGACTTGAAAATTGCTGTGGTTCTCCATTCAATCTGACAGAGCGTGAGCTATTTTGCAAAGAAGAATAAGCAAAAATGTCACTCTCTAGATGTGCAAAGCTGGTAGAGACATCCCCAAAAAGAATTGCAGCTGTATTTGCAGAGAAAGGTGGTTCTGCAAAGAATTGATTTAGGGAAGCTGAATACAAATGCACGCTACTCTTTTTGGATATTTATCATTTTCTTTCCACTTCACGATTATGTGCCACTTTGTGTTGGTCTAACACATAAAATCCCAATAAAATACATTTAAGTTGTTAGTTATAACATGACGAAATGTGGAAAATTTCAAGGGGTAGGAATAATTTTTCAAGGCACTGTAAGACATTTGAATGATGTAAACCTTTCAAAGACTGTTGTACATCCATCAGTGGCAATCCTGGCTTTGGTGGTCCCAGCCCACAGCAGTCATTGTCGTGAACATTCAGTGCATGAAACACCTAATCATGGATAATCAACGCATAACCTGTCAGGGAATTGCACAAAAAACAAAGCTGTCTTGGAACCCAGCGTGTACCAAAAAAACACCGGAATCCTGGACTTGTCAGTATGGTACCTCGGTAAGTGTATAGAATAAAGACTCAATAGTGTAATATAGTTTTAACGATTTATTATACAAAAAGCAAAAAAAAAATAAACATCTGGGGTACTCACATTGATCAGGTGCGTCAGTGTACCGCTCTATATCGGATAAAAAAATTGTAAAAACAGGACTGGTATCAGGATGGTATGTGGTTCCTCTGTGACAGGTCACCTGTGCAAATGTGCCATCCTGTCCCCTCCCCTGAGGTGGTTCATAGGTGTGTATTGACTGCACTTAATTGCCAAGTCACACTCTCTGAGGTGAGCATAACAAAGGGGAGCACCAGAGTGAGAAACACCACAGCATGTTCTGGATCACTTGGCAGTTTTATAATCGCATAAACTTTATTACACCTGGATCATTTGGATATCATACACATGCACAGGAGCACTTTTTGGATCAACACAGCAATGCAATACTGATAACCTATACTTGATTGGATGCTACACACATGCACAGGAGCACTTATTTATTCATCAGTGGGTCACTGATAACCAATGCAGAATATTAATAAGTGGGATTATTAACCACTTTTTCTGCATAGTAGCACTTTCATCATTGTTTATGCTTTTATATTTTATATGTTTATTGTGATACACTATTGTCATTGTCTACAGTTAGCTGAAACGGTTGTTTTCACTATTGGAGGATTTTCACGTTTATGTGCACTTTTCACATTGGTATAGTGTGTCATTTTGGAAAGCGCAGCGTATATATTTATTTACTTTCATCTGCATGATTTATGAGGCATGTTTAATGCTTGCAGCTGAATCTTGGTAATCATGGCAATTTGGATCAGTGGAGACTTTTTACATTTTAGCTTTCACGTAAATCGGAAGTTGGCCATTTTAAGAGTTTCGGCGGGATTTTGATGTTTTTCTGCAGCTCTGATGATTTGAAGTGCACAACTAGTTGTTCTTTAAAAAAAAGTTTACAGTTTTAATACTATGTGGAACATCTGATCTTCTCTTGCTGGGTACTTACCTGCACACATGGACCCCCTTGTTTGGTGGGTGTTGCGGAGGATTTCTTTGATGGGATCTTACCTTTGAGGTGTCACATCTAATGTGCACCAGTGGCCAACATGGATTATGTTTGGATGCCCATTTTGAGTCTTATGATTTGAGAGTCATTAGAGTATGGTAAGCAGATTTTCAGTCTCAGCTTCGTGGTGGAGTACTGCAACGTGGTTTTATATTTTAAACAATTTCACAAGAGACTTATTATGGACTATCACCCTTTTTGATTTGGAGAACACTTATTTCTTTTTTTATTTTTGTTTACATATATTTGTAGTTTGTTGTTAGAAATCTCAGCGTATATATTTATTTCCGATTTGTGTGAGCCAGCTTTGATGTAATCACGGAAACTGGAAATCGGCCATTTTATGAGTTCCATCTCATAAACAAACAATTTCACAGGAAACTTTTTAGGAACATTGCACTTTCTGATTTTTGATATCCCTTGTTTCTATCATTATTTTTATTTTCATTGACATATACTGTATTTGTAATAGCCAAGCACATTGTGTATCATTTTTTTTTTTGGGCTGTGAAGAATATTTCATAGCATGCTAGCAGATTCTTCATTATAATATATTTGTTTCCACAAGTGCAGTTACTCCATTGGACGCTTATAATAAACTATGTTACCTTTTATGCTTACTGAATGGGAAACGGTTTGCACAAAAACTGCCAAAGTAGTGCAAATGCAATTTGAAATTATCTGCAAGATGATATTGAATCACACTGTGCACACAGACATAATGACAAATACTTTCTTGGTGGTTGGTGTTGATGGATATGGCTCAATCATTCAGCAGACATTTGTCTGATACAGATTTTTAGTGTGGGCATCACACTTTTTTTTTTTTGCATGACATTTTCCTTTAAAATCGACCCATGTGTCTTTCACTTCTCAGTGCATCCAATTGGTAAATATTAACTATAATTACACATTTCAGTTTCTTTTTTGATGCCCATTATTCTCTCACCAAATGTGAGTAAGCTGTGAGTTTTTTGCTGCAATAAATCCTTTATTTTACGGAAGCTCTTAGATGTTTGTTTTTTCTCATCCTTCATTTTTTGATATGTATTATGGTTGATGCGAGAGGACTCAGTACAACATTCCTCCCTTGGGCTACCTGGCGGATTCTATGCGCAGTTTGACCATCTGGTGAAACAGTGGTCTAATTCGGAGGTAATAGTACAATATTCGTGTGGTGGTGGGATCACTTTATACCATTAACACTTCGCACTTGGTGGATTCTGATCAATCAGACCAATTGAAGGATTGGACCTATTGTACTATTTTATGGACATTTGTCAAAGTCAATTATTCACTCATGCACATATGTTTTATCACTGGTGGGTGATATCACTTTTTACTGTGTTTCTGTTACACAAGTTTCACTGATTAATGGTGTACGACAAGCACCATTAATATACCATATCATATTTTATTATATTGTTTGCGCTGCACTATTTTTATGTTGTATGTTTTGATTGTTGTCAAAATGCTGATCTTTAAATATAGGAAACAGCATCAACGTCTGCTTCCAATCATGGAATGGTTATTAAAAATGTATAATTTGCCTTTATCTGAAGAAATCTAATACAAAAGAAGTTTGGTTATCCAGAAATTCAATCATATTTTGGCAACGTTGCTTGAGTTTAAAACCTCTAGAGCATGTCTTACAATACCTACTTTCCTATTAATTTATTGTGTATTATAATCTTGCATAAGTGTATACAGTAGAATAGACCCTTTGAGTGTATCTTGATTCAAATATACTGTCTAATATTTTTATTTTATTTTTATTCCAGTAGTACAGATTACTAATACATTCTTTTGTAACTGTACTATCACCTTTCGTGTCTTTCTTTTGTCACATTTCCCCAGGGCATTAGTTTCTGCTTTTGCTTTGTTATAGAATTTTCTGTACATAGTTATTTCTGGCTGTGGCTGGTAGTGCCCTAGCAATTGATTTCTGCATTATTCGGTGTCATAGAAACATATTGACACAAAAAAAAGCAGTTTGCAAGAGTACATAATAATATCAGAGAGACAACATCACCAGGATTCTCCATGCAATAATGCAAAAACAGTGTGGTTTAATTTTGCAACAGGACACTCCTATAGATAACTAATTAATTTCAATCGCAGGCTTAAATTGGACCCCAGCCTGTTTAATAGCTGGCAGCTCCAGCATTGCGAAGCTGCTAGATCAGCTATACCTCTCAAACGGCTTACTAGTTTAAAGCTGTACTGAAGCTAAAATAGACTGTTGAAGCCTGGTATTATGGAAGAAATCGGGTATTTACAAAAATTCTCTTACAATAGCTAAATCTTATTTAAGTGGCATAAGTATAAGCAGTGTTTTAAACTCTTCCAAACTTTTTTATTTTTTATTTTAACTGCTGAGCATATTGCTAAGTTTTTATCCCAAATATGCCATATTTAATAACGTAATTCCATATATCACTGGTGAAAAATGTATACCTATGGTTGACTTAATAAATATAGGTGTTGTAAGGTGTTATAACACATTTGTCACTCTTATTTGATGTCATTAATACTGTGAACTACTTGCTCCCCACAGCTGTCAGATATGAAGATATATACAGCTTTAAAGCATGCAGCTGCTACATAAAATTCCACATGAAATGAATTCATTGTCAGGCTTACATACTCACTACAAGGATGATCTTAATAATGTGTTCTTATCCTGTCATTTCTTGCGGATAAAATGTTTCTATTCATGTTTCCAGTTCTGTTATTGATTATCTGCACTCGGACCCAGCATTGATTTTATACAGTCTTTTGCACACCATTCACATGCAATTCAATGGCTGTCACTCAGCACCGAGTTCCCTGCTGCCTCCCAGTGACAGATTTGTTTTAATCCTGTTACTCTTCTAACCTCATCAATCACCAGGGCCAATACAGTTGCTGCATTTTATGCTTCTGTTTTCCATCTACAATTCCCGCTTTCCTTCCACTTGTATGGACCTACTGCACCATGTGTCAGAGAACATATTGCATCTGTACTATATGTTAAAGCAAGCAGTGTATAGTGAAGGCTGACAGGATCATAAATCCAGTTCAGCTTTATTAAAGTCTTAAAACACAGCTCTTATTCATGGTATAAATTTAGATATAACAACAGTACTTTGGGTAACATTTGCTGCAAAGGAAGTTCAATTTCTGGAATTGAAGTAATACATTTCTTATTATGGTTTGAAAACCAATATGTTAAATAGCAGCTTTAACAGTTACCGGTGTCCCTTGTCCTGTTCCTCTCCATATGATTTCCTTACAAACACTTAAAGGGACACTAAACACAGGATTTTTTTGTTTTTAAAATAACAAACATGTGATACTTACCTCCACTGTGCAGTTAGTTTTGCACAGAGTGGCCCGGAAACCTGTCTTCTGGGGTCCCTCGGCCGCTGTCTGGGCTCCTCCTCGCAAAAGCTTTCCCTCTTCATGCGAGGGCGCTCGCACGGAGAAAAGCTTTTGCGAGCGCGCTCCCGTGATACAGCGGCGGCCATAGCCGCCGACTGTATCACTCGGCTCCGCCCCCCAGCGCGCCGCGTCATCCGCCCTGATTGACAGCAGCGCTAGCCAATGGCTGCGCTGCTATCAATCCGCCCAGCCTAGCCAATCAACGGCCAGGCTGGGAACCGAAGAGGACGACATGGACGCGCCCGGGAGATTCGAACGGTCAGGTAAGTACAACGGGGGCTCGGGGGGGCCGGTGCTGCTAGATGTTTTTTTACCTTCATGCATAGGATGCATGAAGGTAAAAAAACTTGTACCTTTACAACCCCTTTAAGGCCCTATTTACAGCTACACAAGTGCACATTTTAACATGAACCTGTTCCACAGACTATGCAGACTAAAGTATTTACATATTGTGAACAGGTGGTAAAAGTATTTAAAAGTAAACTCTGTAGCTGTAGGTATTGTAGAGAAATTCAACTTCAAATTTCACAAAAGAGATACTGAAATCAAATCACAATCCTTTTTCTACTACTATGTATTTGAAATAGAATGTTTTCAGCCTGCTAGCCTTCCAAAGCCTAATGATATAAGAATGTGGGAAAGCTGCTTACTGCTACGAGGCGGAGACATTGTGACCTGAACTGCTGACATGAACACATGAATGATTATAGTGCCTCTGCTATAGTTCATGACTGATTGCACTATGGTGGCTGCAGCTACAGAGGTCAGAGATGACCCGTTTAAGAGTTCACTTACCTCTTTTCAAGAATCTGGAAATACTTTGGGAATATTTTCTGCGTCTTTAAAATTTTGCAAGCTTAGACTCCAAATTCGGGGCTCTTTGGTTTTTCCACAAGTCACCAACAACCCCTTTCCTTTCCTTAGAGGTCCCCTAGGTTTTCTTATAATTAGTATACTTCTTCCTATCATTTACATCAGCAGGTGGTCCTATACAGCAGTGGTTGCCAAACTTCCGGACCTCAAAGACCACTAAACTCATATTTTTGAATCCCATGGCCAATTACATGAATTTGACATGCCTTATACACACAATGCTCTGGCTCTCTGCCCCCTCCCCCTGGATCACACTGCTACTTTATACACATAATGCTCCAGGTATGTCCCCCCCTTCCTCCCCCCACACACACTCTATATCACACTGCTGCCTTACATAGACTCATCATTGGATCTCACTTCCTTATCCTGCCATGTGCTTGGGCTCCATTCTCCCTTCCACAGTCTGTGACCAGCGCTGACATTGGACGTCCCTTTTTTTTTCACCTCCCGCTCTCTGCACTACTCCCAATGTCTCCCTCTGAATTCATAGGAGACAGAACTACAGAGGAGGCATTGTGTATCCATGTGCACTAACAGTATTGACTGTCAGCACACATTGAGAGCAACATTGGAAACAACTTTGGGCAGTATACATCCGCCACATGATTGATTTGTGGCAGAACCTCTGGGGACCACCAACATTTTCTCAGTGGCCAGTGCTGTGGTGATGTGCCCCATGATGCCCTACATTCACAATATTGCCCTCACTCTTCAAAGTTAAGTGATGCTAAGTGCCATAAACCCCAAAAGACATGTTGCAGTACAGTAGAAACATTGGGGGGAGGTTCTTGGATTAAAGTCAACTCTGGATTAAAGCAGAACTAAACTGTTCTATTCCTTTTAGTCAAGGAATCTGCCTGTTTGATCTGCAACTGCCATGTAGTTATGGCACCAGCCATTTGATGGATTGACAGCCTGGTTGGGAGCACAAGTAAATGTGACAGTTAGCATTCCTGGCATGCTAAATATAACTGATTTTGAAACGGCTAAATCAACAGGTTTAGTTCCGATTTAAAGGTGAATTTTGCAGCCTCGGCTGCTTTATTTTTTATTTTTTTATTATTATTATTTTGGAGAAATAGTGTTTTTAAAATTAGCCAGGAGTTGGGCTGATTAGAGATTTTGATTGGAGCTATACTTGGGGGAAATTTTTGCTCTGATGAAGAATTTGGCCACTACTTTGTTAAACCACTTGCCTACTGTGCACCTACACCCCCTTCCTGCCCAGACAAAATTTTAGCTTCCGGCACTGCGTCCCTTTAACTGACAATTGCGCGGTCGTGCAACGTGGCTCCCAAACAAAATTGGTGTCCTTTTTTCCCCACATATAGAGCTTTCTTTTGGTGGTATTTAATCGCCCATGCGGTTTTTATTTTTTGCGCTATAAACAAAAAAAGAGCAACAATTTTGAAAAAAGACACAATATTTTTTGCTTTTTGCTATAATAAATATCCCATTTAAAAAAAAAAAAAAACATTTTTTATCTCAGTTTAGGCCGATATGTATTCTACATATTTTTGGTAAAAAAATGTAAAAAATAAAATCGCAATAACCGTATAGTGACTGGTTTGCGCAAAAGTTATATTGCCTACAAAATACGGGACATAATTATGATTTTTTTTATTTATTTTTTTACTAGGAATGGCGGCGATCTGCGATTTTTTTCCGGGATTGGGACATTATAGCGGACACATCGGACACTTTTGACACATTTTTGGGACCATTTACATTTATACAGTGAACAATGCTATAAATATGCATTGATAACTGTATAAATGTAACTGGCAGGGAAGGGGTTAACCACTAGGGGGCGGGGAAGGGGTTAAATGTTTCTCCTAGTTTGTGTTCTAACTGTGGGGGGAGGGGGGGTGACTGGGGAGGTGACCGATTGTGTCCCTATGTACAGGGACACAATCGGTCTCCTCTCTCCCTGACAGGGACGTGCAGCTCTGTGTTTACACACAGAGCTCCACGTCCCAGCTCAGTTACTCGGCAATCGCGTGTGCCCGGCGGCAGTCAGGACAATGGAGTTACCCGCCCGCCGTCATATGACGGTGGGCGGGTGACAAGTGGTTAAAAGCAGCTGTCTGACTTTCCTACATGCTGCCAGTAAAAGGTTTTTGAACCCTTGCATCACTTAGTAGAGTAAAAAAGTAAAGGAACAACAGATTTAAACCTGTATGTGCATTACAGAAATAAATCACAAATTTTCAATAAGGCTTTTACAAATAATGTCCACCTGGAAATGCATGGCTCAAGCAGCACATATATCAAATGGTAACCTAATTGGTCAGGCCTTTTTTATTTTACGTGCGGGTCAACTAACTGGAATTATTTTGTGCTTGTAAAACAAAACATTCCCTAATCAGTCTGTATAATATACTTGCATGGGTTCCTAGTAGTACATGTGTACCAGCACATGCAAAATAAGTGGCATTCAAATGTAAAAGGTAATGAAAGTGTGTTTAAAGAGGGTAAGATTGTGTGTTTGCCCTATTACATTAATGAAATACAGGCACATAGAGTAGCTTGCAGCTATCTTATGAACAGTACCTTCGTGGTAAGGTATTCAGGGCGCATTGACCTTAGAAGATATTTACTGTAGAAGACCTTAGAAGCATTTCACCATGGGTAATTTTTGTCCAGATTGAATGAAGATCTAGTCAATGCAGGAGCTCAAACTTTTGTCCATGTAAGACAGAAATATCAGGCATGTAAAAAATCATACCCAGAAACTGATATTTTAGTAAGATGATCTTGATCGGCAAAAATTTATATACTAACCCCTTCCTCCTCCATTGCTTCAACAGTATTGTTTATGTAACTAGGAATATTTTTGTTCAAGGCAAAAGCTGAACCAAAATAAATTTTCAGATGGTCCAGTATGTGCATTTTACCACATACATTCTATGACCAGATTTTGACAACTGTTCTTCTACAGCATGGGTCTTCAAACTACGGCCCTCCAGTTGTTCAGGAACTACAATTCCCATCATGCCTAGTCATGTCTGTGAATGTCAGTGTGTCACAATGCCTCATGGGATGTGTAGTTCTACAACAGCTGGAGGGCCGTAGTTTGAGGATCCCTGTTCTACAGTATGGGCAAATGTTGTAGAATATGCAGAATCCCTAGTACTGGATAATCCACATTTGATAAGGCTTAAACTGAACTAGCCTAGACTAATTCACATTAGCTACCCAATAATAAAGGATTATTTTTCTTGCAGTATGCAGCTTTCTATTTTTACTTACTAAATTTTTGGCAAAATTATTTGCCTAAAATGCAACTCTTTTCTTCTAATTTTCTTGTTAAGGCCATAAGATCTGTAATCACTTGACTCCACAATATACCGGTAGTTTTGTTTCGATTTTTATTCTGGCCTTATATATTTTATGGTAACCAGCGGACACAGCTGCAGAATTAATTGAACCCAGTAAGATATCCTCAATCCTGGCACAGCAGAGAGAAATTGCTATTCTTTTATTCTTTTTGTTGCTTGGCAATATTTGTAGATGGGTCTCTAGCATGTACAACCTGTTGTGTCCCAGAAACGTGAACGGTAGGCATCTGTTTAATTAGTAAAAAGATGATCAAGACTGTGTTTACTCTCATAAGTTAAAGGGCCTATGTGAGATATTCTTTTCTTTATCCTATTGTAGATTTAAGCTTTATTTCCTGGATATAGTACATTGGGTATTGAACATGATGCATGAAGTAGAGAAGTCTCTAATTCCATCCATTCATCATTCTATTCTCATCTCCACTGTTTCCTGTTGGCAGGAGTAAAGAGGAGACACAAAATAAAAGCACAGGAGACAGAAATGTGGGGGTCCGATGCCTCCCTCAGCATCGCTTAAAAGCAACATATTTACTTTTTCCTGATTCATATAGATCCTTACTGTGCTGCCTGCTTGGCACTATACAATCTATTCTTGAAAACTGTTACTGTCATCACATTTCGTACTTGTAAATGCAAACATATCCCAACAGAAATGAAAAAAAGAAACTCAACAAAATATATATAGTGTATATACTCGAGTATAAGCCGACCCGAATAAAAGCCGAGGCACCTAATGTTACCGCAAAAAAACTGGGAAAATGTATTGACTCAAGTATAAGCCTAGATTGTCCATCTGCATGCCTCACTGTGCCTCACTGTGCATCACTGTGCCCATGCCACACTGTGCCCATGCCTCACTGTGCCCATGCCTCACTGTGTCCATGACTAGACTGACGTTTAACAAAAAAAAAACAGTGCTCCTCAGACAACCATCTTTGCACACTTCAGGGGAAATACTACCGGCTGGTACCGGGTCCCCAAAGTCACCTGAGAAATTACCGTTTAACATGGGAGTCTATGGAAGGCGTGCCCGGCTTTGAAAAATATGTGCTCCCTGGACGTAGGTCCCCCAGACAACAAACTTTGCTCCCCGGTTGGCCGGTACCAGGTCCCCAAGTCCAGGAGATCAAGCGCAAAAAGGTGACTCGAATATAAGCCGAGGGGGCATTTTCAGCACAAAAAAATGTGCTGAAAAACTTGGCTTATACTTGAGTATATACGGTGTATAAATATAAATATACAGTACAGACCAAAAGTTTGGACACACCTTCTCATTCAAAGAGTCACACTGGAGGCATCAAAACTATGAATTAACACACATGAAATTATATACATAACAAAAAAGTGTAAAACAACTGAAAATATATGTCATTTTCTAGGTTCTTCAAAGTAGACATGTGCAGACTGGAAAATTTTGTTTAATTTTTTCGTTTGGAAAATAAATTTATTTAGTTACTCCCGAAAATCGTTTTGATTTATTTAGTTTTTCGTTGGGGAATAGCTTTCGTCCGAAAATCTAATAATACTTGGTTTCTGTCGAATAGTCAAAAGAATATTCGACGGAACGTCGAATATTTTTGGTTGCTGGTGAATGGTCAAAAGAATATTCGATGGAACGTCGAATCTTTACGTCTCATAAATCGAAATCTATTTGAATCTATTATTTCTATAGTGTCAAATTTTTCTCTATAATGTCGAATCTTTTCTCTATGATGTTGAATCTTTTCCCTATAATGTCGAATCTCTCTATATCGAATTTTTACCGCAACGAAAACGAAAATAAAGCATTTTTTATGTTGGATCTTTCGGTTTTCGTGTCTTGCACTTTCGTTATAGTTTGTTAAAACGATAATGAAAAAAACAGATTTTTGGACGAAAATGCATTCTAACGAAAACAAATGCACATGTCTACTTCAAAGTAGCCACCTTTTGCAGCAGACGCATCTCTAGAACAACTGTTAAGAGGAGACTGTGTGAATCAGGCCTTCATGGTAGAATATCTGCTAGGAAACCACTGCTAAAGAAAGGCAACATGCAGAAGAGACTTGTTTGGGCTAAAGAACACAAGGAATGGACATTAGACCAGTGGAAATCTGTGCTTTGGTCTGATGAGTCCAAATTTGAGATCTTTGGTTCCAACCACCGTGTCATTGTGGACTCTACATGCCTGGTTCCCACCGTGAAGCATGGAGGAGGAGGTGTGATGGTGTGGGGGTGCTTTGCTGGTGACACTGTTGGGGATTTATTCAAAATTGAAGACATACTGAACCAGCATGGCTACCACAGCATCTTGCAGCGGCATGCTATTCCATCCGGTTTGCGTTTAGTTGGACCATCATTTATTTTTCAACAGGACAATGATCCCAAACACACCTCCAGGCTTTGTAAGGGCTATTTGACCAAGAAGGAGAGTGATGGGGTGCTGCGCCAGATGACCTGGCCTCCACAGTCACCGGACCTGAACCCAATCGAGATGGTTTGGGGTGAGCTGGACCGCAGAGTGAAGGCAAAAAGGCCAACAAGTGCTAAGCATCTCTGGGAACTCCTTCAAGACTGTTGGAAGACCATTCCAGGTGACTACCTCTTGAAGCTCATCAAGAGAATGCCAAGAGTGTGCAAAGCAGTAATCAAAGCAAAAGGTGGCTACTTTGAAGAACCTAGAATATTACATATTTTCACACTTTTTTGTTATGTATATAATTCCACATGTGTTGGTTCATAGTTTTGATGCCTTCAGTGTGAATCTACAATTTTCATAGTCATGAAAATAAAGAAAACTCTTGGAATTAGAAGGTGTGTCCAAACTTTTGGTCTGTGATGTATATACAGTGCGGAAAATAAGTATTTGAACACCCTGCTATTTTGCAAGTTCTCCCACTTGGAAATCATGGAGGGGTCTGAAATTGTCATCGTAGGTGCATGTCCACTGTGAGAGACACAATAATCAAAAAAAATTCCAGAAATCACAATGTATGATTTTTTAACTATTTATTTGTATGATACAGCTGCAAAGAAGTATTTGAACACCTGAGAAAATCAATGTTAATATTTGGTACAGTAGCCTTTGTTTGCAATTACAGAGGTCAAACGTTTCTTGTAGTTTTTCACCAGGTTTGCACACACTGGAGGAGGGATTTTGGCCCACTCCTCCACACAGATCTTCTCTAGATCAGTCAGGTTTCTGGGCTGTCGCTGAGAAACACAGAGTTTGAGCTCCCTCCAAAGATTCTCTATTGGGTTTAGGTCTGGAGACTGGCTAGGCCACGCCAGTCTCCACAATCCAATCCAATAACTATACACAATCATTTGGAACATACACAGAGTGGGTTATTTACGAAAGGCAAATACACTTTGCACTACAAGTGCAAAGTGCACTTGGAAGTGCAGTTGTTGTAGATTTGACGGGGACATGCAAGGAAAATAAAAAACAGCATTTTAGCTTGCACATGATTGAATTATAAAATCAGCAGAGCTTCCCCTCATTTTAGATCTACCCCTCAGATCCACAGCGACTACACTTCCAAGTGCACTCTCAGTGCAATTTCAAGTGCACTTTGTGGATTTGACTTTCGTATATAACCCCCAAATATCCCAAAGTAGTAACAAGGTATTCAATAATGCATAGATGTTTTAAAGTGATTGTAGATGTTTTTATTTTATTTTTTAAATAACAAACATATTATACTTACCTGCTCTGTGCAGTGCACAGAGAAGGCCTTATCCTCTTCTTCTGGGGTCCACCACTGGCGCTTCTGGCTTCTACCCCCCTGTCGAGTGGCACCCATAGCAAGCTGCTTGCTATGGGGGCCTGTGTGCAGAGGGAGAGAGCCTAGACAAATGTTGCTCTCATGCACATTGTTGAATCGAGATTGGGCTCAGGTAGGCAAAGGGGGGGGCTATACTTGCAAAGTTTCATACTTTAATGCAGAATATGCATTAAGGTAAAAAATACATTCACTCTTGCGAAAAACTTTAAGCAGGTAATCCAACAATACACTGAATATGCTATTTGCTGCCCAGAGGTTAAACGGTCCCAGATTTACTGTTGATGATTTAGCCATTTGTCATTGTTTCATGGTAATAGGTAACAATGTAGTCATAAATTCACGTCCCAGGGTTACTAGATGACTGAGCAAAACAATCTTTTTATTTATTTGTTTTGGGAGAAGAATAAGGGAGATGCTCTGTTGAGTTCCCGCAAGTTGTCATTCACTCTGAAGCAGCTGGCCTAACTGACAAAAGAGGTCAGAGTTGTTTTACTTGTTCACATGGCAGCTCTTTTCTTTTTTTCTCTCAAAATGTCTAAAAACAAGCAAAACGTTAATAGGTTTGAGGTCAGATAGGTTGGACCGACCCGTCTTACTTGGGTACCATAAACAGGTTTGAGTAAAAACCTAAAAATTGTTCACAAAGAGGTCAGGCAACTACCAAGTCCTGGGAAATGAGCCAGTGTACTACATCAGCAACAGCGTAGACCCCCTAAGAGCAACAAGAGGTAATTGAAGTGAAAAACCTATAGCAAGGGGGGATAAAAAATATATATATTTTATCCAGCCAGTACAGTTTCTCTTACCAGCTTTCGTTTGTGCTGTAGAAGGTTTAGCTAAGGACTTAGCAGCCCAGGATTGCACTTGTCCTGACTGAGGCTTGGGGCAAGAGCAGAACCTTCTCAGAAAGAGAAGGTATAACATTCCGGGAAGAGGACCTTGGTTTGTGGGTGTAGGGGGATTAGCATTCTTTCCTCCTGTAAACTCCCTGATAATGGCATCCAAAAAACACTGAATAGCCTGCAACCTGTAAACGGAAGCTGAAACAGCTTTGCTCATCTTTGGAGCTTTGGTCCACTGACAAACACTTGAAGCAAAGGACCATCCAAAAGACCTCTGCTACTAAGCTGATGTGGGCAACCACTAGTCCTTTGTGACAGGAAGCATCAAATATATGTCACCACCTAAACCAGCTGATCCACCATACTAATCAGATTTTGAAGAAATACTTTTTATGCAAGATCATAGCTCAACACTTTATATTATTTTGTGGCAGACTTGGAGACTTATGTGCAAGAGAAAAATGTCCTGAGAGCAGAACCAGCAGCCAAAGAAAATAAGCAACTTTTTAGCTGCCAAATCTGAATACAGAGTACCATCATCATTTTATTTTATTACATATAGTTATTGTCCAATAGATCAGAAAAAAAAAATCTGTTAGAAAGGACAGAAACTGCTAAATTGGATGAATCCAGCGAGGGATCAGTAGTAAATATGTGCACATTGAAATATTATGTTTCGGAATTTCGTTTTCATCTGAAAAATAAATCTATTTAGTTACTCCCAAAATTAGTTTTGTTAAAAAATGCATTCGTCCGAAAATCCGAATAAATTAAGGTTGAATCTGTCATTGAAGGCTTATGGTGTCCATCGAATGTTCTAAGAAGATTAGACAAAGCAGCTAAACTGAACGCCTCAATCGTACATTTCCGGTTGAAAGCTCCGCCCACAAGCTATAGTAGAATTTTAATGTTGTATGACTAGTATTAATATTTATTAATTATTATTACTATTCAACCAACATTAGAATGCTTTTATAGCCGAGGGGCGTGACCCGACGCAGGTGCGAGAGGTGTGTGGTGTGAGAAGTGAGCAAGGCATGTGAGACGCTGGGCGGTGTGTTCCTCCCGCCACCCCTGATCCCCGCTCCCAATATGCAGCCAAAACTTGCCTGTTGAAAAAATGTGCGCCTGGTCTCCCGACTTGCTGATGGTTTTGCAGGACGTGCTGGCTGCTGAGGGAAGAGCCGAGGGATAAGTGGACGGGTGCACGGATCCCCTGGAGCTGGATGCCCCGCCGTCTCTTCTGCGGTGGTACGGCGTTTGTCTCCCATGGAGCCTGCAGCTGAGGATTGCAGACAACTGAGAGCGAGCACGTGACCGGGAACGGCGAATACCAGGGTGCTGAAGCCTAGGCTCGAGGATGGTGCTGCTGGGATCAATGGCCCCCCTTCCTCTATCAACGAGTGGGGCAAGGTGACTGGAGGTTAGAGGGTCGGATCGGATGGACCAACAGTACAACAGTACAGCAGACGGAGCAACAGAGAAGTAAAGTTGCAGGGCAGTGACACAGACTAAGTGAGTAATACCCCCATAAGTCATAGGACACTGCAAATGTGCAATAGTAGCGGTGATACTGCCTATGGTGTTAACTGTAGTAACTGGGAAAAATATAAGGGACAGAACAGTAGGAAGAGTGCATAGTACCCGGTTGCCGCAGAGCTGATAAACGTAGTCAAAAGTGACGGTGTATTTTATAAGTAAAAGGACATTAATGGTGCAAATCAAGACTAAATACCTGTATGATTCACTTTATGAGCTTTATGCCTGCTTCCTTACGCTTCCTTACCTGCTCTGTACAAATCCTTAGGAGAGAGAGCGATTGAGCCCTCTTAAATTCAAAAAATAAATATAATATATATATATATATATATATATATATATATATATATATATATACAAAAATCCCTGTGCCTTCCTAAGAGAAAGTAAACATAAGGCGTATACGGGTCTCATGAGCAACGGCTTATAATAGACTGTATTAGGCTGCTGTGCAACAGCTTTATCGGATTGCTATCACCATTGTATGGCTGTGACCTTACTGTGCTTTACTGAATGCTTTCTCTGAGGCCATAATAGTTTATAAAGGCACTGGTGGGATTCTATACCCCCCTATACCCTCTCCAAGGCTACACTTTCATGCTGATCTTTTTTTTCAGAGAAGAAAGAAAGAGAAAACCTGCACTGTGGTTTATGCACTCGAGAACTGTTTGGTTACTGGGATGTCTTTTTTTTTCCATCTGTCTTACCCCCCTTTTTGTTCAGATACATCGGTTTGCTGACCCTACGGTGCTGCTAATGACTGCTATTTAAGTGCGGCTAACCGCTATGCACGGCTGTTTGCTACTAACTGCTAGGTATAGCTAGGGCTGAGCTTATCTATCTTTGCTGTTGTACTCTGGTGGGAAGCGCTACCGGCACCATAAGAAGGATACACCATAAGAAGGATACACTGACTCTTACATATAAATGTATAGATCCGCTGGTTGCTCTTTGGACCTGATGCATACTTGTCTTTATTTGTTGGAAGGACAATAAATATATATATATATATATATATAGGAAGCGGTGGTGTGCTCTCGGCCCTTGTTCTGCAATTATTATTTTTTTTGTGCCCTTTTTCTATGTCCGTCTTTCTTCACCTGTGCCCCCTCACCCTCTGCTGACTGAATAAAACACAAAATAGAGCTAACATCCCCAGGTACAAAATGGCGGCAGCCGCAGCAAAAAGAGGGCAGCATAACAATGAGAGTGGGGGGCCTCAAGCAACTAGGGCAAAGGAGAAAGCATTGCAGGCAGCAGCAGCAGCAGCTAAATTGGAGCAGTACTCACATACCTCTGCAAGTTCTCCAGGTAAAGGGGCTCTAAATCAACAAACACAGGTCAAAAACCATGGGGGCACATCGGCAGACAGGAAAAGCCAGGGTCATGGACCACTGGGCCCAAAGCTAACAACTAAAAAAGACCCTATGGTTGTACCTCCAGGGGGCGAGTCTGTAACCACAGTAACCACTATAGAAGCTCAAACAGCAGATGGCTTAGCAGGTGAGGGGGAGCCCTCTCTGAAAGAAATACTCCTCGCTATAAATGCCTGTAAGGATTCACTATGCGAACTATCAGTACAGGTTAAAGAAATAAAGGAAGAGCTTAGGACAATGAGCCAAGAGCTGCAGAGAACAGTACAAAGAGTAACGGCAGTAGAGGAGAGAGTGAGCCAAGTAGAAGATGAAGTGCACCCATTGAAACAACAGATGCAAGTAATGAAGGAGCAAATTGGATGGCAGGCATCTAAACTTGACGAAATTGAGAACAGACTGTGCAGAAACAATATACGGGTGGTAGGCCTCCCGGAACAAAGTGAGGGTACCCACCCAATAAGTTTCTTGAGAACTGGTTTAGAGAGACCCTTGGGGAAAACGTGTTCTCACCATTTTTTGGAATAAAAAGGGCTCATAGAGTTCCATTCAGACCCTTAAAGAATGGCCACCCTCGACCTCTACTATTGAAACTTCTCAACTATAACGATAAGATGATAGCATTACAGAAGGCAAGAGAGAAGGGGGAGATCTTTTACAACGGGTCGCGAATCTCTCTGTATCCAGACTTCTCCCCTGAATTAAGTAAACGCAGAGCGGAGTTCACGCCTATCAAACGTAGTCTTTTAAAAAACAAAATTACATACGCACTATTGTACCCAGCACGTTTACGGATAACGACTCCAAAAGGCCCTCAGTTTTTTGATTCTCCAGGAAAAGCAGCTCAGTGGCTGGAAGAGAACAAAACGCAAGTAGAACATGCTGATTGACTGAACATTGATAGAGGAGTAAAACAGGGGGTTAAACCCCAAGAAGAGGTTTTTGGTCCTTTGGCTTCCACCCCTCGTTCACTGAGATGAGGAACTATTTTTTTTTTCCTTTTTTCTTTTTTTTTGGGGGGAGGGGGAGGTCCCCCCCCTCATATGTTTTGTTTTTTGTAGGGGGGGTTTCAGGTTTGTCAAGTTTTTAAATTTAATTTTTTAAATTTAAATCCATCAAAATAATTAAGTGCACGAAGGTATGGAAAGGTGCAACACGCGTTATTACAATATAATATATGCACTGACTAGAAAGAGGGGGCTATACTTTAGTAAATATGCATTATAGGAAGGGACGGGGGTATGGTAGGAGGGAACACTTGGGTTCACAGGTTGGAATGGATGTTGTAGAGTATGCAAGGGAGGGATGGCAGATAATGGTCACAAGCACAGCCCCAGGGGAGGACCTAGATAGGCAAGGGAAAAGGGAGAGAGGGAGGAGGGGTGGGTTCAGGGGAGGGAGGGTTAAAACCGTATAAAAGCACAAATACCACATTTAACACCATAATCACAGAACAAGGTAAAGGGAAGGTTGAGTTTATGAGTTTTGGGAGTTACACATATTTTTTGAAAAGCATATTTAACCACTTCAGCCCCGGACCATATTGCTGTCCAAAGACCAGAGCACTTTTTGAGATTCGGCACTGCGTCGCTTTAACTGACAATTGCGCGGTCGTGCGACGTGGCTCCCAAACAAAATTGGCGTCCTTTTTTTCCCACAAATAGAGCTTTCTTTTGGTGGTATTTGATCATCTCTGCGGTTTTTATTTTTTGCGCTATAAACAAAAACAGAGCGACTATTTTGAAAAAAATGCAATATTTTTTACTTTTTTCTATAATAAATATCCCCAAAAATATATAAAAAAAAATATTTTTTCCTCAGTTTAGGCCGATACGTATTATTCTACATATTTTTCGTAAAAAAAATCGCAATTAGCGTTTATTGATTGGTTTGCGCAAAAGTTATAGCGTTTACAAAATAGGGGGTAGTTTTATGGCATTTTTATTATTATTTTTTTTTTACTAGTAATGGCGGCGATCAGCGTTTTTTTTCGGTACTGCGATATTATGACAGACACTTCGGACACTTTTGACACATTTTTGGGACCATTGGCATTTTTTTAGCGATCAATGCTATAAAAATGCATTGGATTACTATAAAAATGCCATTGGCAGTGAAGGGGTTAACACTAGGGGGCGGGGAAGGGGTTAAGTGTGTTCCTATTTGTGTTCTAACTGTATGGGGGGGGGACTTACTAGGGGGAATCACTGATCTTCTGTTCATACATTGTATGAACAGAAAATCAGCGTTTCCCCCGCTGACAGGAACGAGCGCTGTGTGTTTTCACACACAGCTCCCGTTCCCCGGTCTGTAACGAGCGATCGCGTGTGCCCGGCGGCGATCGCGCCCGCCGGGCACACGCACGGGACTCGGGGGCGAGCGGGGGGCGCGCGCGCGCGGGCCGCCGGCGGCGCGCACGCGCCCCCTAGTGGCCGCGAAAGGTGCGACGTAGAGCTACGGGCTCTCGCGCACCCGTGCCGACCTGCCGCCGTATAACTGCGGCGGCTGGTCGGCAAGTGGTTAAGAAAGATAATTTGTTGATGGTTTCTCTGACAGGGAACGAAGACGAAGGAGTAAATTTGTCTTCTTGGCCTTTTTGCTCTATCTCTCCCCCTCTCCCAGACATGGTGGAAATATAATTTATCTGCCCCGCAGGATGCTGCCTTGTAGGACTCCCTTTCTGCTTCGATTGAAGGTGGCACTCATTCCCATGCGTATTGTTAAGCGGTCCTCTCCTATATATGGATACCTCTTTTGGCCCAGTTTGTTCTGGTGACATGAGGCCGAAAACACAAAAATCAAAATCGGCTCCTGGAATGTTCGGGGAATGGGCGACCCGGTTAAAAAAAGCTGTAATCTTTTCCACGCTTGAGTGGCATGGAGTGGAGCTAATATGCCTGCAAGAGACTCACCTAACAAAGGAAACAAAATCAAAGCTAACAAACAGAAAATATCAATGTCAGTACCATTCGGTCCACTCCTCCTATTCCAGGGCGGTGAGTATAATGGTGAAAAAAAGGGTGTCTTTTGCATGCAGAGAGCTCAAAATAGATGAACTGGGTCGTTATATCTTCATGCACTGCTTAATAGAGAATGCACCTTATGTATTGGCTAACATCTATATTCCTCCACCCTTTAAAATGAAGGTCCTGTATAAATTAATGGAATTTGTAACAAATAAGGAAAATATCCCTGTAATAGCGGTAGGGGACTTTAACGTGACATTGAACAGAACAAGGGACAGATTCCCACCAGGGACATGTGGTGACAGTAGGGGGGAAGGACATCTAAACCAGTTTTTGGAGGAAGTTGGATGGCGCGATATGTGGAGAACAAAATATCCAGATACGCGTCAGTACTCCTGTTTTTCAAGCTCATACCACACTTTGTCCAGAATAGACATGGCCCTGGGGAACTGGGAGAGCCTGCAGTTAATGGGCGAAATAGTTTATTATCCAAGGGGGGTGTCGGACCACTCCCCATTGGTGCTGACACTGAATATAGGGAGGCAGAGGCCTACAAACAATTGGAAAATAAGTCCATTCTGGCTGGAATTGATGGGAAAATCGGAGGAGACAAGTTGTAAATTAAGAGAATTTTTGAATTTTAACTCAGGAACAGCACCAGTGGGAGTGGTTTGGGACACCCTGAAGGCCTTCCTTAGGGGATTACTGATTCAGCAGGTTGCCAAGATTAAGAAAAACTCCAGGGATTGGGAAGAGAAAATTAGGAAAGAAGCTTTGGAAGCAGAAAAACAATATGTAGAAGACCCCTCATTGATTAAACAAAAAAAATGGCTTGAGAAACAGCAGGAGTATAAGGTGGCAATCAATAGGAAAGTGGAGAATAAACGTCTATTTCAGAGACAGAGTCTTTTCGCGAAAGGGTAGAGTGTAGGCCACACACTGGCACTTCTAGCTAAAACTAACTCGCCCCCCTCCAATATACCCGCAATTAGGACAGTGGGAGGTGAGATATCCTCCCAAACGTCAGTAATTTTGGATACATTTGTGGCATATTATCAGGAGTTATATAAATCAAAAAGAAGGGATGAGATGCCACAAATGAAAGAGTTCCTAAGGGGAATAGAAACTCCAGCTCTATCAGTGGAGGATAGAAATTCCATAGAAGTTCCAATAACCTTAGAGGAACTACAACAGGCTCTGGGGGGGGGGGGTGACCAATCAGAAGTCCCCTGGACCTGATGGTCTACCAGTAGAAATTTATAAACCGTAAAGTGAGGTGTTGCTCCCAGAACTACTCAAGGCGTTAAATTGGGCACTGGAAAGGGGGAGGCTGCCTACCTCAATGTCAGAAGCCACCATAATAGTGTTGCAGAAAGAAGGGTAGGATCAATTAGATACAGCATCTTATAGGCCAATATCCTTGTTGTGCTCCGATGTGAAAATATTGGCCAGGGTGCTGGCGGCCAGGATAAACAAATGTATTCAGAAATTAATACACCCAGACCAGGCCGGTTTTATACCGAACCGTTCAACTAGTGTCAACATCAGAAGGTTGTATCTGAACCTACAAACGCCAACTGAAAACGAGGGTGACAAATCCATCTTGTCCCTGGACACCACCAAGGCATTTGATAGTCTAGAGTGGGACTACCTTTGGCTTGCCCTGGAAAAATTTGGATTCGGCCCTACTTTCATTGGGTGGATAAAAACGCTCTACAACTCCCCAAGCGCGAAGATAAAAATCAACAACGAACAGTCGTGGACGTTTAAGTTAGAAAGGGGTACTAGGCAGGGTTGTCCCCTGTCTCCCCTCCTTTTTGCTCTAGCAGTAGAGCCACTGGCCATTGCGATCAGAAATAGTCAGGACATCCAGGGATTACAGAGAAGGGCAGGAGAGGAAAAAACTGCACTTTATGCAGATGACATCCTGCTCTTCCTGGGGGACTCAACAAAGTCCTTAAAAAAGGCATTAGAGTTAGTGGAGGCATTCGGACAACTCTCAGGCTTAGTGATCAACTGGGAAAAATCAGTACTTTTACCGGTGGACCTAGTAGACAATACGATATGTACAGAAATTCCCCAGCTGAAAATAGTGGAAAAATTGACTATCTGGGGATAGTCGTAACCCGCGACCCAGAACAGTACATTAGTAATAACCTTCAGCCACTCTTGGTCAAATTCAAACGGAAAGCGGATATCTGGGGAAGACTTCCTTTATCGGTAGCCGGACGAAGTAATCTTATAAAGATGATCTGGATGCCACAACTGCTTTACGTATTCCATAACTCACCTGTGTGGATAGGAAAGGCATGGTTTAAAAAAATAGAGACCCTTTTTAGGGATCTAATTTGGAAGAAGGGGAAGGCCAGGATCAGTCTACGGACACTGCAGCTGCCAACAAATAGGGGAGGCCTGGCGGTTCCACACCCCCGTAGCTATTTCTTAGCGGCCCAACTACAGCATCTGGGGGGATGCGGTTCCAAAGGAGGAGGGAATTCTAGTGGGAAAATTATGTTAATGGGGTCCCCACATAGTTCTATAATAGAAACCCTGGAGGCTGATTCTTTCCCGGATATGAACACAACACTGTGTTTGGTCAAAAGAACATGGCAGGCAGGGACGGCAGCTTTGGGGTACAAGGGGTTAACAGAATACTCTCCACTATGGGAAAATAAAAACCTGCAGGAGATTGTAAAAATGGGAAAAGTGAAAGAATGGGAAAAGCTAGGAATAACTAGGCTGGCACAATTATATACAGGGGAAACACTGAAATCTTTTGCAACATTAAGGGAAGAATATAATATACCAAACTCCCTGTTTTATACGTACCTGCAGGTCAGACATGCCCTACAGGCCCAATTCAAGACCGACCCGGCAAGAGGGCAAAAAATCCCCCATTTCCAATGACTAATTAAATCCGAGATTACCAAGGGAATTATATCAGACCTATATGCACAGCTTAGGGAGTGGTCGATTGGGGGAGAAAGTCTGGGAAAAAACAAACAAAGATGGGAGGAGGATATAGGCCACATAACAGCTGCGCAATGGGAACAGATCCTCGAGATGGGGAAATTGGTGTCACTAGCCCCATCACAGAGAGTTTCCCACTTGTTTTTACTTCACAGAGTTTATTACACCCCAAAGAGGTTATACAATTTAGGTAGAAAAGCAGATGTGCCAAAACACTGGTGACCTTTTACACATGATGTGGAAATGCCCCCGAAATTACATAGATACTGGGGTAATGTACTAGAGGTAATAAATACAACTTTTGGGATAGACCTGGAACTGGAGGCTAGGGTTTGCTTGTTGGGATGTATGGAGGTGAGGTTTGAGCAAAGGGGCAGTGCGGTAGCGGCTGTGAGATGCTTGTTTCAGGCCAGGAAACTGATAGCACAAAAGTGGCAATCAGAGAAACCGCCTACAACCTCAGAATGAGTAAACACGAATAATGCTACAGTATGGAAGGAGAAAGTAACTTTAACTAGACAGGGCAACTTTAACAAATTTAAAACATTGTGGGAACCCTGGCTGAGAAGAATGGGATGTCCACCTTAGAGCGGGGTGAGGAACCAAGAAGGGCTGATGGGGAGAGGTCCGAGTGGAAGCGAGAGGCAATAGCAAGAGAGAGAGAGAAAACCCTCAGAGAAAATATGGTGATAGTCACGCAAAAAGAGATGGGAGAAAAGCGAAAGACATAGCATAGAGTGCATTAATGAGGCATAAACAAGAAGGGTGGGAAGTGGTACGGGCAAAAGGGGTACAACCAAGGTCTGAAGACGCGCTATATTTATAATGATGTATGTAAAGCAAATAAATGTATGTTCTTTTTTGTACCACAGAAACTCAATAAAGAATATTAAAAGAAAAAAAAAAAAAAAGGAAAGAATGCTTTTATAGCCTATTGGCGGAGCATTTGACCATAAAGGTCTGTTTGTGGCGATCGTATGTTTTTAGATGCTTCGTCGAATCTTCATGTCGCTATAATGTCGAATCTTTCCTCTCTGTGTAGAATAATCTTGGACTAATAGAGTTAGGTTAGGCACATTCGACTGCAGATTCGATAGACACAGATCGCTATTGTCACTGTCATGTCGAATCACCTATCTATATCGAACTGTTGTCGCAACTAAACTAAAATAAAGCATTTTTTATGTCGGATCTTTCGGATTTCAGATTCTGCACATTTGTTATCGTTTGTTAAAACAAATACAAAAAAAACAGAAATTCGGACAAAAATGCATTCGGACGAAAATAAATGCACATGTCTAATCGGTAGTGGGAGTAGAGAAGATTAGTTTAGAGGGAGTTCTTTAACCACTTAAGACCCGGACCATTATGCACGTGGCTGCCAAACATTGACGTCCTTTTTTCCCCACAAAGAGAGCTTTCTTTTGGTGGTATTTGATCACCTCTGCGGTTTTAATTTTTTGCACTATAAACAAAAATAGAGCGACAATTTTGAAAAAAAAAAAAAACAATATTTTTTACTTTTTGATATAACAAATATCCCCCAAAATATATATAAAAAAAACTATTTTCCTCAGTTTAGGCCGATACGTATTCTTCTACCTATTTTTGGTAAAAAAAAATCGCAATAAGTGTTTATTGATTGGTTTGTGCAAAATGTATAGCGTTTACAAAATAGGGGATAGTTTTATTGCATTTTTATTAATAATTTGCAGGCAGGTGCAGCGATCGGGTCCGTGGGCCCCGCGAGCGCGGTCACGGAGCTTTGGACCAGTTTGCGAGCGCTCAGCCGCGACCCCACGGCTGAGCTTAAGGAATCACTTACGGGTACGTGATTGTGCCCAGCTGTGCCATTCTGCCAATGTATATTGGCGTGAAGGGGTCCTTAAGTGGTTAAGCATCACAGAGTGACTCAGTGACAACAATAAAACTTGAAGGTGCATACAGGAACAAAAAGAATCATGCACTGGAACCCAGCATAGACTTACTCTCTTCCCTGTGTCAAACAGAATCAGTGTTGCCAGAATCAAGGTACAGTCTAAAGAAGACTGCATGCCTTATTACTTTAAGTCACCCAGCAAAATTGGAGCCAGTTGCAAACTCCTTCCTTAACCCCTGCAGTAGCTGAAGACCTTAATGAGGTGAATGCAGGCTCTGTCTGCCCTGGGAAGACAGTAGGCTGGTTTTGATTGTACAAAAGCAGCAGCAAGAATCTCTCTGGTTGTAGTTAGCTTGTGTATTTGTGGCTCGACATTTATATTAAAATAAATATGATATCCTTCTTTCAGCTGTTCTATTCCAAGCTATCCATAAGCTAAGCTTTTGACATCTATAGAAGTCATACTGCTACTGCCATAAGGACTGGTGATAATGATGATTTCTACAGTCTGGCAAAGGGAATATAGGAACACATTGTGCAATCCATTTGGTGGTTTGTAATCGTTAAAAAGGACTAACAGACTTTTACTTTATATCTGATAATATATTTTCCAAAAAATAAATAAAAAATTTACATCAGTCTACAATTTATTTTTCCCCTTCACATCTTGACCTACATTTTTCAGAAGAAAAAGTTATTTCATTTTGCTTTGGATACAACTAAAAACTGCTCTTGTTACTGATCTAGATATAAAGCATTCAACTTTTTGATGAAATTACCATTTAAAATACGCAAGTCATAAACAAATGCTTGAAAAAACAAATTAACACTAAAAAGTTATTGTAAACTATACTAATTTAACAATTTGTGTTTCCCAATTAAAGGCAGTTCGTTAGGAAAACTTAAATTAAGCGAGGCACACAAATTTAGAATTTTATGGTGTGTTAGCAAAATGCTGCTCTTTTTATTACAGGCATTTATATACCGCTGACAATTTTACAATAAACCTTACATACTTTCATATTAGCTCCTGCCCTCAAGGAGCTTACAAATATCTTTACAATTTTTTTTCTTTTAGTGTAGCAATACAGTTCTATCAAAAAAAAAAAAAAAATCCTGCATGCAAATTATATTACAGTACACACTAGAAGTGCTAAAAATAAACTGAAGAATACATGACTCCACATCATAAATCTCCCTCAGTCTAAATCATGTCCAGCACACTAACTGCATGGAGTTTGCATGTTCTTCCTACACCTGCATGGGTTTCTGTCCACAGTGCAAAAATCTTGCTGGTAGGTTAATTGGCATATGTACATAAACTAGGTTCCTTAGTCTGTAAACTCCTTGAGGGTAAGAAATAATGAGAAAATATGTAATGGATTGAATACAATTTTCAACGCTATAAAAATTCCTTTCATAAATGAGGCAACATTTTGCTAACACAACATAAATTCTAAATTCATATAACTTGCTTAATCTGAGTTTTCCTAACTACATTTTTTAATTGGAAAAACATAGAGTGTTAAGTTAGAAATGCTCAAAATAAATTATTGGTGGTGCTAATTCCTGTGTTCAAGTACTAGTTTTTGACTTAAAATAGAAATGTAAGTTTTGGTAATATATGTTTTGTATTGTAATTTAATTAAAAAGGTGAATGCAGAATACCACCATAATCTGTTTTTAATACATGTAATTATTGTCCAATGGATAAAAAAAAAATCTGTGACATCAGTATAAAAAATTAACAAAGGGATGAATTTATAATACCTGCCTTCTTGATTATCTGTCTTGTGGTGCTTCCCTCTTATGCCAGTTCACTTACAGTATCAGTAATTTTTGTTTTCTTTCTTTTCTTTTCAATTGTTTTTATTAAGATTATTAAGAAGAGTAACAGTACAAGTAACATTAACAATACAATTTGAACTTACGAACAATTTCCCAGTAGACAACAGGATATAATATTCATTAAATGCTGAAGGTAAGACACAATACCAGTCTAAAAGTACTCAGAAAACTAACAGGCCCGCGCTTCCTACTTCACAATGTGGAGCCACGGCACCATTCATAGGTAAGGCACTAGTATGTATAGTAAACATAGTTATCATAACATAACATTGTAGGGAGTAGGACATAAGTTTGCACTATTCTCGCTCCACTAGAGGTGAACCTGAAATGGTTAGACCGATCCACTACTCTGTAGAGGAGTGAGGACCAGCAACCCCCACCAAAGGCAGAGGTAAGTAAATAAAATCGAGAGCTATTGAAAATGTGAACAAAAAGCGAGTGTAACGTAAAAACAAGAGAAGCGAACAGAAAAAGAGGAAGGAGAAAGGAAGAACAAGAAAGAAAGGAAGAGGGGGAGAAACGAACCACAGTACCACAGGCCACATGAACCATAAGTCAATTATACAGAGTGAACAAAAAAAACAAAAAACCTCAATACCATACAATATGTATGTCTTATTCAGGGAATTTTGAAATCCAAGGCATCCATTGAGCCTTAAATGACTGGCTCCCATTTGACTGCATTGCGAAATATTTCTCATACAGATATTGTGTAGATACTCTTTGGATTACTTCACTAATGTTGGGGGCCTGGGTATTTTTCCACTTAGCAGTGATAGTTAGGCGGGCAGCTATCAACACATGCGTAACTATGCTACGGAATTGAGATGGGATATTCGTGATGTTAATGTTAAGGAGGGCCAACTGGGGAGAAGGATGTAAGAAAAACCCTGTAGCCACTCTGGGGACAATCTTGGGAGATTTAGATCTTGTACTGAATCACCAGGGTCTTCTGGCCAGGGCCAGGCCATCCTCAAGGTTTGTAATGACATAGGTACGGTTTGTAATGACATAGGTACGGTTTTCTCTTGTGATGAGCAGCTTAGTTGGGAAGCCCCAAGAGTAGGGAATTTTGTGATTCTGTAGCAATTTAGTCACGGATGACAAATTCTTGCGTGCCTGCATAGTGGGTTTGGACAGGTCGGCAAAAATGGCGATCGCTGAGTAAGGGCCAGGCAGGGGGTGGTTCTTCCTAGAGAACCGCATGAGGTCATCTTTTACATGGAAGAAATGAATGCGAGCGATGACGTCTCTTGGGACTGTATCTGGGAGAAATTTTGGTTTAGGAAGGCGATGTGCTCTATCCACTATCACTTCTTGTTTGGGGGTATCAGGCAGCAATGCGGCGATGAAGGATTGGACATAGAGCCTGAGTTCAGCTGGGGCAATAGATTCTTCCACTCCCCTAAGTTTGATATTGTTCCTTCTGGATCTGTCCTCTAATTCTGTGAGCTTATCCCTCATCACTTGCATGTCATTCTCAGTGTCATTATGCGCATCCACAAGCTCGTTATGGGCTTCTGAGAACTCCCCCATCTTGTCTTCCACGTGTGAGATCCGGTCTCCTATTGCTGACACTTCCCCTGTAAGCTGGGTGACACAGGCCATCATATCTTTGTGCAGGGATCCCCTAAGAGTAATCAGCATGTCCCTCATAGTCGTGTCACTAAGGGGTTGTCCAGTGGTGGGGAATTCATTAAGCTGCTCCACAAAGTCTCTAGTGCTGTCCTGACAGTCACATGCGGTCCCCATCTCCCCTGCATACCTGTGAGCTGATGAGCGTTTCTGGGCCGATTTCTGAGGGCTGCTGATTGGGGATGCTCCTGGTGACGATCCTCCGCTGGCGCTGTGGGAGGATTGCGGGCCTCTCCCGTGATTCGGATCCGATCCGACGCCGCGATCGCCGCGCGGGCTGCAACGCGAGTCCGAGGCCCCAGCGCCATCTTGCGGCCTAGGTGTACTCGCCGATGGGTAGAAGTCGGTCAGCTTCCGCGGCCCTTTCTCCTTCTTTCTCTTTCCCATTGTCACCCAGGGGTGCTCAGGAGTGACCCCGAGATAGATAGAGCCTTGGTCGGCTTAAATAGTCGCTGGGATGGTGTTGATGCTGGCGGGTCACACGGAGCTCTCTCCTTACACAGCCATCCGCCTCGGCTGCCGGCCACGCCCCCGTTTTCTTTCTTTTCAATTGTTTTCATTAGTTTAATAATAAAACAAAAAAAAAGCAAATACGGTATTACAGAATTGGTTCACAAATTACAGTATTGGTTTACAGAGTACAATTTGCCATTTGCTATAAGACAAAAGTGAAAACAAAAAGAGAAACACACCTGCTAACTCTTTTAAAAGTAGAAGGAAGTCAAATTTTTTTACTACTTTTTTGTTTCTCCACAGCTGTGAATTTTCAGTACTACAACGCTAAAAGCTGCCAGCACTACAATGAATATATCATTTAGACAAGTTCAACATTAAAGAGTGCTGCACTTTTTATGTTAAAATATCATCACATTAACAAGATTAAATGTCAGAGCCTGAAAGTCAAGGCAAAACTGGGGACATAAAGAATGAAAAAAATAGTTTGCTCTCTCTGCCAGCCTGCTGTTCCCATATTCTGCTAGTAGTTTGGTTGGACATGCAGTTAGAATGGAACCGTAAATAAACCATTCCTTCAACAAATGTACAGGCCATTTAGATGACAATGACCCAACAGGGTGGCTCTGGCAGGCAGGGCAGCAATATTTATTCATATCCAGTAATTCGTTGCTGAGAGCAGACAGATGTGTAGGTGGCTATGTGCCACCCCTGACAGCTCTGCCACCTTAGGCTACAGTTTAAATAGCTTATTTAGAAATGTTGCCCTGAGTAAAACTTACTTTTTGACGAATCTCACACATTTACTTCCTTGAATTCTGACAACATTCACTATGCCCTGTAAATAGGCACTGCTATGTCACACATTTCACAGAGTCTGCATTCTGAACTACAGAGGCGCTGAGAGGAGGAGTTTCCGGATGTGCAAGCAGCAGGCAGCAAGGTACCATGGAATATGTAGTCCTAGAAATGGAAAGTAAACAGCAGAGAAGAATCTGAAAATGGTGCAGGGAATCCAGGAAGTTGTGGAAATAGATGACAGTCAGGCGGAGAGGCAGAACTCACAACAAGAAAGGACATTTTCCAAGTAATCTTATATTGGATTGTCAAAAACAACTATTGTTTGTATTATTACAGTATTACAAAGCTGATGTCATAAAATGAAAGTTTATGCTGTGACCATTCTTTTAAAAGTGAAGCAGATGGCAGAGAAATTATTGCAACTGGTGATACATTTTTAATTGGAAATATAAAACAAAGCAAAGTAAAAACCTAGAGCCAGATTTTACAAGATAAATCAACAAAAAAGGAATTTAAAGTGGATGTAAACCCTCCATATACCCAGTGTAAATATGGTGTCTTCATCTTTATATATTTTTTTAGCAAGTTCACATTGTGTTAGAACATTTTCTTCATGTTTCAGCAGTGAGTGTGGAGTCTTGGCATACACTGTGTGAGAGCTGATTGGAGGAAAGGTCCTCCTACCCTCCACATGGGCAGAGGAACAAAGATACTTGCAGAGATGTGCTGTGAATAGACAAGCTTTCTGCTATTTATAGCACCATCCCCGACACAAATTTTTCAGCTGCTTTTATCTCCCGTGTCGGAGAACTTGTCAGAAGTTATTAAGTTGATAACATGAACAGAGCAGCAGAAAGACACTGGACTTAAAGTGGGTGTAAACCCAACATTCTTTTTTTTAATAAAGGCTTGCACCTTGTAGACTATAGGATTTCATGTCATCTGTGCCCAGACTTGCCACAAAGAGTTAATCCAGCATTCCTATTATGTTTTTTTAGTGAGATAAAAACTGACACACAGAAAAATAGGAGTGAGTTCTTTCCCCTTGCTGTGATTGACAGGTGATTTACATATCTCATGCACAAGCCTGAGAGGGGCATCCTGTGTACTTCAGATCCCCTCCTCCCCTCTTCTTCAGCTCTCCCAGGATTGGCTGCTCCACACTTCAGCATGATTGGGCATGCTGAAGTCATGTGGTGACTTTCTGGGTTTTGACTGTATGTTAGTGATCATAGCAGAAGTTCAGTGTAAGAAATACACATGAGAAAATGCATGTTGACAAGGGGAATGTAGAGGTGGGTTGGGAGTTTGTCCCTGAGCTAAGACTCCTTTCACACTAAAGGTGCTTTTCAGGCATTTTAGCACTAAAAATTGTGCCTGCAAAGCGCCTCTCAAGTGCTTTCACACCGGAATTGTGCATTTGCAGGACGGAAAAAAAAAGTCCTGCAAGCAGCATCTTTGGAGCTGTGTGGGAGCAGTATATACACTGCTCCTAAACCGGCCCTGCCATTGAAATTAATGGGCAGTGCTGCCGAAGCGCCTGCAAAGCGTTTCGTTTGCAACACTTTTAACCCCTTGTTAACTCTATTTTTAGGGTTAAAAGTGCTCCTCTCCCACCTGCACAGCGCCGTTAAAGCTCCTCTAAAACTAGCAGGGCTTTACCACTAATGCTCGGGTGGTCTGTGTGTGAAAGTAGCCTTAGTGAGTGTGGCAGGGGCGGACTGACCATTGAGTTACTCGGGCACTGCCCGAGGGCCCCATGCCACTAGGGGCCCCATCAGGGTTGTCAGGCTCAGTAAAACAAGGGACAGTATCTAAAACTCTGTGGGCCAGATTCACGTACATTGGCGCATATATTGACTGACATAGCGCACCTCCTTTACGTTAGACCGGTGCAACGTAATTCCCGAGACGTAAGGCGGAGTAATTCAAATTGGAAGGACGTGGGCGTGTTACATTATAATGAGCCGTGACCCCATGCAAATGAAGGGCCGGCCTGATCGCGCATGCGCACATGAAGCAGACCATGGTCAGCACCTCTCTGCGCATGCTCACAACTCGGGAACGGCGCAATCAGTGAAATTGGAAGTGGACCCGGGCAACTTAGTGAGCTACGCAGAGAGCTTAATAGACAGACACAAACGCCCTTCCTTTGCAAAAGTACATCCCTTTGTATCCCTTCCTATACAGCAAGGTGTTTTTGTTCTGTTGTGTGTTCGCGTTTGTTGCTTTGTGACTTGTCTTTGTGATATTTGTTGACTGTTTGAGCTAGTGTTTTGTAAAATATATTTGATAGTGTTTTTTGGTGACTGGTTGTGCGACTTTTTTGTTGATAGATTTTTCCTGCTTGTTTTGTGAGTGATTTTGGTTGATTGTTTGGGAGAGAGTTGTTGTATGAATATGACTGAAAGGAAGCGCAAGACCAATTTTACTTTTGGGGGAGAAACAAATTATTGCCCGGACCCTTACCCAATATGGGCGTTTCCTGCATGGCCCGGAGAGTGCCAACACCCCCCCCCGGCCAGGAAGAAGGAGATATTGCAGAACATTACCGACCAGGTAAATTCTGTGGGGGGGGGGAGACCCGGACACGCAAGGGGATCGTCAAGAAGATCAATGATCTCCGGCGTCTGGTCCGTAAGAAGCTGGAGCAGATGGCAGCACATGCCAGGGGCATTGGAGGGGGCACACCATGCCCTGTTAGGCTGACAGCGGAGGAGCGTGTGGTGGCCCAGACCTTTAATAGGCAGCAAGTGGAGGGCCTGCCTGGCTATGACTCCATTGAGGAGGCTGTGATGACAGGTAAGGTTTTTTTTTCCTATCTGGTGTTTTGCATGTGTGGGGGGGTGGGGAAGGAAATATGTGGCAAGTGTGTGGATCCTCCAACCTGTGATTGTTTTGTGTCATCCACAGATGTGCAGGAGGGTGCTGGGCCATCTGGCCTGACCGCACCATCCCTGGGACAACAGCCTGATGAGGACCCCCAGACAAGGCCGGAGTCCTCGGGGGAGTTTGAGGAGGAGGAGTTTGATTTGGAGGAGGAGGTCATGACAGGCAGTGGCTTGTTATTTTTGGAGGACTCTTCCCCTCTGGCTGGCAGCAGCCAGCCCTCCATAAGGGGTAGCCCCTCCCACTCCTCCCCCAATAGGGCTCCCCTCCCAAGGGGCTCCCCTTCTCCCCAGTCACAAGCATCATCTGGAGGCAGGAAGTCGTCCCAGAAGACCAGGGGGGTGGCCGAGGTTCTGTACGCCAATCTCAGAAGGGACCAGGCCCTTCAGACCCACCATCTGGGACAGGTCAGCCAGACTTTGGGGCGGATGGAGGAGAGCCTGTCCTCCATAAAGGATACGCTTGGGGACCTGGACTGCCACTCCCGGGCTCTTACAAACTGCCTAAACAAACTGCAGACTACTACAGCAGACGTTGGGCAGGATGTGAGGGCCCTCACCCAGGCTATCCAGGCCAATACGGCAACACTAAATGCTGGCCTGAACAGAATAGCCGTGGCCTTGGAGGACAGGCCGCCAGGTGGGCAGAGACCAGGGGCTGCTCCTCCTTCCCCGGATTACCCCCCCCATGAGTCTCCCCTGAGGAGCCAGGGCCGTGGCCGTGGGCACCCCAGGCGTGGGTCACACCAGCGGCATTAATTTGGTTTCCCCCTTTTTTTTTTTTTTTTGCTGAATTTTTTTTGTTTTTTGCTGGACAATTAATTTTTTTTGGGTTGTGAATAATTTTGGAATGTGGGGGTGACATTCCTGCCGGAAAAGGGGTGTCACCCTCATTTGTGGTGGAGAAGGGTTCCCCAGGACCAGGGAGAAGTGATCCCCAGGTTCGTGTGAATGTTGTATGAATGTACAGTGACATAATTGGAGCCGTGGCGTGGCGTTGCTGCTCACAAGTCCTGCATGGTGGGCTTGTGCCAATCCAATTTGATGAGGATGTGATGTGTCTGTGCTAGGGACCACAGTGGTGTGCATGCATGCATTGTCATTGTGCCATGATTAATGTGTGTGTTTAACGTGCAAAGATGCCTAATGTGAGCTGTCTCCTGGCTGCTCTTCCCTCAGAAGACGGGGTAGCCTCGGTTAGGGGGGGATTGTCTGGTTCAGGGGTCAGGTCATCACATATGTCAATCTGCAGGCCCTTTCTCACTGCGAAGTTGTGCAGCATGCAACATGCACCGATGATCTGGCACACAAAGTTTGGGGAATACAACAGGGTACCCCCAGACTTATCCAGGCATCGAAAACGTGACTTCAGGAGGCCAAAGGTGCGCTCCACCACTGCATGGGTTTGGGCGTGGGCTTCATTGTATCTTTCCTCTCCTGGGGTTTGGGGGTTCCGTATAGGAGTCATGAGATGGGGTCCCAGTGCATATGCAGAGTCACCTGTAAGGGAAAAGACAGGAGGATGTTAGTCATGCATGTGCCCCTTGTGATGTGTGCATCATGGGGGGGGGGCAGTCATGCCTGCCACCCATGTCACTCACCAACCAGCCAGGTGTCCCCATACACGTTCTGATCGAATTCCATTCGGATGGGGCTCTGATTGTATATGTAGCTGTCATGGCTGGATCCGGGGTGTTTGGCACGAACGTGCCATATGAGGCCTTGGGCATCGACTATCACCTATACGTTGATGGAATGCCAATGCTTCCTATTGCGGTATATGTGCTCTGTCTCATGGGGGGGGGGCTAGAGTGCCACATGTGTGCAATCAATGGCCCACACGGTGCGTGGGAATCTGGCAATTCTGTAGAAATCTGTCATTGCCTTCAGCCGCAAGTCCTCAGTGGTTGGTTTGATGATTTGGTTGGCCATGCGTCTGAGGATTGCAGGGATAACCTGGTGCACACATCTGCTCATGGAGGATTGTGCCATCCCAGCCACCACTCCACTTGTACGCTGAAAAGAGCCACTGGCAATGAAATGGATTGTTGCCAGGACCTTGACTAGTGGCTGCACTGCATGTGAGCGGTGTGTTGGGCTGGTGATGTCCTCCTGCAGGGTTGTGGTTAATTCCATGATGGCAGCAGGGGTGAATCTGAAGATACGATACACCTCAGAATCACTCATGCCAAAGATGTCTATGCGTGTGCGGTATATCCTCTCCCATGCCCTCCTCCGTGCCCTCCTCCTTCTTTGCTCCTCTAAAGTCAGTAGCATAGCTATGAGCAAGGATGCCCCTGGCATATAGGCATACAGTTTGTTGTCCAGCAAGTGTGACTGCTCAGCTCCTCACTAACAGTGTTGCTTTAGCTGACATGTAGACGGATTGTCTAATTTTATACCACCTTTTATATGGACTAATTTTAGACAGGACGTGCAGCTGTTGCGCACAGCGCGTAGCCTGCGCTGCACCAACTTACTTTTGTGGATCCCCGTAACTCCCTCATTTGCATATTTGAATAGCAAATCAATGGTGTGTCTAGCGCAGTTTTGCGTGCACGGATGTGCCGGTCTATCGAAATTACGCCGGTCGAAAAAAAATTGATTTCATGCGTGTATCGTTTTGGGGATGCGGCACATCGATACGCATGCGCAGATTTAGACTTACGCCACGCATCTCCTGTAACGCCGGCATAATGGATCTCTGAATCTGGCCCTGTGTTTTTTTTACATCTGTCCCTGATATGTCTGAAACTGACATGCTTTTGATGTGAAAATCCAGAGATTTTAGCTGCCCCATCTCTGCATTGCCTCCTGGTGTGGTGGCCATCTGTAAGCCCGGGGGCTCCATAATCTTCTATTGCCCGAGGGCCCCATGAGTTGTCAGTCCGCCCCTGGAGTGTGGTGAAGTTTTACTTTGCAAAGAATAGCCAATCAGGTGCAGGGGAGAAAAAAAACAGCTTATGACTGGATGATGGAAATCAACAGAGCTTCATCTCCTCCACTAAGCACTGGGACAAATTCCCTTGCAAAGTTAACAGCCTATTTGCTTTTAGTAAGTGAACCCCTGAGGGTCTAGGCAACAGAGGCACATGAGCTGCATCAAGTAAAGTACAAAATAATAGAAAAGGCAGAAGTTTTGTTTTGTTAAAGCAGACAGCTAGAGATGAGCCGAACACCCCCCCCCCCCGGTTCAGTTTGCATCTAGAACATGCGAACAGACCAAAAATTCACACGAACATTCTAACACCGTTAAAGTCTATGGGACTCGAACGTGAGAAATCAAAAGTGCTAATTTTAAAGGGTAATATGCAAGTTATTGTCCTAAAAAGTGTTTAGGGACCCGTGTCCTGCCCCAGGGGACATGTATAAATGCAAAAAAAGTTTTAGAAACGGACGTTTTTTCGGGAGCAGTGATTTTAATAATGCCTAAAGTGAAACAATAAAAGTGAAATATTCCTTTAAATTTCGTACCTGGGGGGTGCCTAAAGTATGCATGTAAAGTAGCGCATGTTTCCTGTGTTTAGAAAATGTAATTTCTGAAGGAAAAAGGTAATTTAAAACTATTCGCGGCTATACATTAATTGTCAGTCCCGGCAATACAGAGAAAAGTCATTGAAAAAAATGACAGGGGTCCAGAGGTGGATGGAGTCACCCGTGACACCACAGGGAAGGCGCCGAAAACCCCCATTATGTCAGGCGGTGGGGTCACACGTCCATGTCACAGGTGGCCCCACCCTCGGGTTTAAAAGAAATTTCACACGGCTCACGTGTCATTCGCCAGGGAGCCTTCTATGGAGAAGGCTGTATCGTTAGTAGCGGTGGGTCTGGGTCGTGGAAGGAAGTACATTGCTAGAATTTTTTTTTATTATTAATGGACTTTTCCCAGGATTTTTTGGGGGAACCCCACATCATTTTTAATATTTTTTTAATTACGCAGGTTCCCCTTAATATCTATACCAGACCTGAAGGGCCTGATATGGAATTTGGGGGGACCTCCACACATTTGTTTTATTTTTTTATTTTGGTTCCCTGCACAAAATGTCATTTTTAAAGGAAAAAAAGTAATTTAAAATGTCATTTTGTGCAGGGACAGTTCTAAACACGGGAAACATGCGCTATTTTACGTGCATTCTTTAGACACCCCCCAGGTACGAAAGGAATATTTCACTTTTTTTGTTTCACTTTAAGCATTATTAAAATCACTGCTCCCGAAAAAAATGCTGTTTTTAAAACTTTTTTTGCATTGATACATGTCCTCTGGGGCAGGACCCGACTCCCCAAACACTTTTTAGGACAATAACTTGCATATTAACCTTTAAAATTAAATTAACACTTCTAAATTTCTCCCATAGACTTTTAAAGGGTGTTTTGCGGCTTTTCGAATTTACCACAAACACCCCAAATTGTTCGCTGTTCAGCCAATGTTCAAGTCAAACTCATGTTCGACTCGAACATAAAGCTCATCCCTACTGATAGAGAGTGTAGCAATTACAGATATTTTGTTGACACACAGCAAATACAGAAAGTGAGATAGGAAAGGCAAAGCATACAACTAACAAATAAACCTCAGTAACATCAGTAACATCAACTGACATAGGCGTGCGCAGCCTGTTGTATTAGGGTGTGCACCCCAAAGCTCAAACACACATGTGAGTACAGAGTTTAGATGTGTGCTGCAAGAGTGCAGAGACTAGGCGTGTGCTGTGCATAGAGAACAGAGTTCCTATAGAGTGCAGAATTCAGGAGTTTGCCGACTATATCGTGCAGAGTTCAGGTGTGCGCTACCTATACAAATCAGAATTCTGGTGTTCGATGCCTATAGAGAGCAGAGTACAGGTAAGAGGGGGAGGAGGGGGCGACAGATGGGGAGAAAGGGGGCATTTGGGCGAGAAGGGGGAAAAGGAGGGGGAGACAGATGGGGCGATGAGGGAGGCAGATTGGGGAGACAGATGGGGAGAAGGAGAGAGACAGATGGGGGAGAAGGGGAGACAGGTGGGGGACACAGATGGAAGGGGAGGAGAAGGGGAACAGATGGGGAATTACTGGGGGAGACAGGGGAGGAGGGGGGACAGATTGGGGAAAAGGGGGGAGATTGGGGAGAAGGAGACAGATAGGGCGGAGGGGAGAGACAGGTGGGGGGAGGGGAGAGACAGGTGGGGGGAGGGGAGAGACAGGTGGGGGGAGGGGAGAGACAGGTGGGGGAGGAGGGGAGAGACAGGTTGGGGAGGAGGGGAGAGACAGGTTGGAGAGGAGGGGAGAGACAGGTTGGGGAGGAGTGGAGAGACAGATGGGGGGAAAGGGGGCATGTGGGGGAGAAGGGGGAGACAGATGGGGCAAAGGGGGGTGATGAGGGAGACAAATTGGGGAGACAGATGGAGGAGAAGGAGGGAGACAGATGGGGGAGAAGGGGAGACAGGTGGGGGAACAGATGGGGGATTACTGGGGGAGACAGATGTGAAGGGAGGGACAGATAGGGGAGGAGGGGAGACAGATAGGGGAGAAGGGGGCAACAGATAGGGGAGAAGGGGGGGACAGATAGGGGAGATGGGGGGGCAGATGGGGGAGGAGGGGGGAGACAGATAGGGGAGGAGGGGGGGCAGATGGGGAAGGAGGGGGGAGACAGATGGGGAGGAGGGGGAGACAGATTGGGGAGAAGGGGGGACATATTGGGCAGAAGGGGGAGATTGGGGAGAAGGAGGCAGATAGGGGGGAGGGGGGAGACAGGTGGGGGGAGGGGAGAGACAGGTGGGAGAGGAGGGGAGAGACAGGTGGGGGAGGAGGGGAGAGACAGAAATGGTGGAGGGGGGAGAAGGGGGTGACAGAAATACTCACTCATCATAGGCTGGTCTCTGCAGGCTCAGTCATCTGATTCATGCAGCCACGATCTAGCTGAAGCTGCTGTAGTTCCAATCTCCCGCCCACAAGTCCCTTTCTCAGGCACACAGCACTGGCTGCACACACAGGAATTGTGATGTGGGAGGGGCAGACAAAGAGATAGGAGCAAGAGGAGGTGGAGCAGACTGAACCCTCTCTTCTCTTCCTTTCATGGAGCGGAGCGGAGAGGTGGCAGCAGGGGGAGTGTGCTGGCTGCCCTGCCTGGGCACAACATCCACGAGAGAGGGGAATTGCCTGGGGGGAGCAACTGAAATCTGGGGGTGCCTAGCCCACCCCAGCAACCCGTAGATCTGGCCATGTTCCATAGGAGAGTTCAGGCTGCAGGGAGGACACAGACATCACAAGGAGCTGCTGCCAGACTAGCGTGGCTGTGCACAACCCCAGCCGAATCTTCTGCTATCAGTGGCATGGGACAGGGAACGTGAAGGGTTCAGTGCAGGCAGCGCCGGGAGAGGAGCGATGTCTTTTGTTGGCACAAAAACCTCGCTTCTGTGTTTACAGATGACAGGAGAATGCGGCAAGCACAGGGCAGTACCTGAAGTAGTTCTGGCTGAAAAAAAAAAGCCAGACGCTACCACACAGAGCGATATGCGTGCTTGGTGATTAGGGTGTGCCTGGGCACACCTGGCACACCCCGTGCGCACACCTATGTCAACTGAGGAAGCTGCAAAGGTAATAACAAGACAAGCGAATTTTGCTAATGTTTCTTTAGTATCAAGGTAAGACACAGCAAACATAAGCAGGCATTGTCAGGAGAAATACTCCAATGTAATGTGTATTTTGAATGTTCATAATGAAACAGTAATTGGCTAAAACGCGTTTCTTGTTTCTCCAAATAATATACAAGTAGTAATTTTCTACAGCATCATATATGGAACAATAATTATTAACTATGCTTTATAGAGGTATTACAGGAGATGTGCTCATACCAAAATGTGTGCTTTATGATACATTGTAGTTAAAAATAAAAATAAATAATACATTTAATAAAAACTGTATTTATTAAATACCATAAAAACAAAGCTCTTTCTTTCTCAAGAAATTATGTAAAATTAATTTGGGTACAGTTTTGCACAACAGAGTAATTGTCAGTCAAACTATCCCAGCACTGAAAATAGAAAAAATTACCTTGTAATTAAGGGGCCTATACATAGTCACATAGGGCCAGATTCAGGTAGATCAGAGCATCTTTGCTCTGGAGTAACGCTTCTCATTTACGTTACTCTGCCGAAATTTTAGGAGCAAGTGCTGTTATTCATGAATAGTCAAAGTTAAGTCTGCAGGCAGAAACCAGGCTACTGGATGGCTGTATAGTTAGTTCCTAAAGGGCTCAGTCTCTCTAGCTGCAGATAGAAAATTCCTATAGCAGCAGTTTACTAACCCTAACTATATTGCAGCTCATCATCTGGTCATACAGACTGATTAGTCCACTCTTTGCTCTATATGCAGGTGACTCTGGCTATTGGCACATTTGGACTCAGCACCCTGGATCCTGCTTAGGCCTCTGATATGTAGAAGTGATGGTGCGCCCTGGGCAGTGATATGCACCCTCTGATCTCCCTCGTGGCAAGTGTCCTGCAGCTCTTTCCCCTCTTCCCAGTAACCTAATTCTCTGGTACTGTATCCCATTTCTTCCTAAACCCTGCCTGGGGTAAAGTGAAAAAATTACTTCATCATTATCTAAACCCAGTCTTATGTTGGTAATTAAGAGAATCCCAAACTAGTAGAAAGCTTTTAAAAGACAACAGCAACATCAGAATGTGACTCCTGTGGATACCATGCAGACATAATTATTTACAACACCATAATGTTTGCATGGCCAAAATATTATGGATGCCTGACTATCACACCTGTAATGCCGTGTACTGAAAAAAGTCAGACGGTATTTTTTCATCGGATATTCTGACCGTGTGTGGACCCCATCATACTTTTTTTGTCAGAGTTTAGAAATAGAACATGTTTTATTTTTTTCCAATGCAAAAAAATCCTATCAGTGATTCCGATTGTCTGTGTGGAAAAAAATATGCATGCTCAAAATCAAGTCCACGCATTCTCAGAAGCATTGAAACTTCATTTTTCTCAGCTCGTTGTAGGGTTTTACGTCACCGCGTTTTGGACGGTCGGAATTTGGTCTGACAGTGTGTATGCAAGACAGCTTGAACGGAATTCTGACGAAAAATTCCATCGATTTTAGGCCATCGGAAATTCCAATCGTGTGTACATAGCATAAGAACTTTTGTGTATGTCTCTTTTTTTTTTGAAAGGTGTTTATTTACTGTATAGGTTTTGCAGTTAAGCATAGAATCCACAGTATAATACAAAAAAAATAATACATGAAAAGAAAAGAAAAAGGGGGGGATAACAGGGGGACGACTATACATTGCCTAGGCATATATATATATATATATATATATATATATATATATATATATATATATATAGTGTATATTTCTTAATACTACTAACTGTGAAGCCATACTGTGCATTCCATAGCAAACTGCAGGTTAGTTTCCAATTGAAAATCACACAAACATACATTTAAAGGAATAATGCAAACTAAAACACAAGAAACTTCTCTTTTTAAGCCTTTTTGTTTGTACTGGTTGAAATTTAATAAAGAGAATTTTAGTGTGCAGTATTTCTTCAAATTTGAGTCTGCGTGACCTATATTGTTATTGTTAATGTTTAAAGTATACTTATGTCGAGTCATTCAGCTGTCAGTGGGGTCCCCTGGTTGACAACTGAAGTGTAAACGGAAGTCCTTTATCAACAACATTGCTCAGCCGAAAGAGAAAAATAAACATTGTTTCTTTTTTGTATCTTACTGTTTTTATACAGATTTGATCTGCAGATGAAATCCGTTTAAAGCAACCTGTCAAGTAATAAACATTTTTATTTGTTTTTTTTAATTAAATGTTCGCCTGTTAAACCCCTTATTAACCCTTAATTTACTAAAATCAGCCTTAACTCCTTATTCTCTTAAATTTGTAAATAACTTATCGATGCCTTGTACCATTGCTGAAAGCTGAAGTATAAATAAAACCGTTGTGGTACGTATCGGTAATTGATACTGGCGAGTACTAAAAAAGTATAGGTACTCGTACTTGTAAAAAAATGGTATCGGTGCATCCCTAAAATATATATATTGTATTTCATATTCTCTTGCTTCATTGTGATCTGGTAAAATGAAATATGGCCATCAATATTTTCGGTTATTCATTCTAGCTGTCAAATAAAGTGATACTAAAGTCTTGTTTTTTTGTTGTTGAAAATAACATATTATACTTACCTGCTTTGTGCAGTGGTTTTGCCCAGAGCAGCACAGATCCTTCTCTTCTCAGGTCCCTCTTCAATGCTCCTCCCTCCTGTTGACTGCCCCCACAGCAAGCAGCTTGCTATGGGGGAACAGGACCTGAGCCACAGCTCCATGTATCCATTCAGATGCGGAGCCATGACCCAGCCCCGCCCCTTTCCCTCCTCATTGGCTGACTGATATTGATTGACAGCAGCGGGAGCCAATGGCGCTGTGCTGCTGTCTCAACCAATGAGGAGGGGAGTCTCGGGCAGCCGACACACTCCTACTACATGACTGAATTAAGATGGACCTCCTTTTTTTATCTTAATGCAGAATAGATGCATTAAGATAATAACATTTCTGCCTTTACAATCAAGTTCTAGGCTCCTTTTCACATTTTTATCTTTTATAAATTGGGAGAAGGCATCTAGTATAGAGGCTTACTTTGTTAGCACACGATGCATTGTATAGAGAAAGGTGTTTTTAAAAAGAAGTAAGAATATCGATCTGTGGCTATTCAGACTCTTCAGGCTATTCAGAGTGGTTCTCAATGAATGCCACAATGACCACATGCAGGACAGTAAAAATAAAAAGTTATTTATGTAGACATAACATGTGAAGGAATCTCACATCTCAAATTTAATATATCAGTCATCTGCTAAAGGCAGCAATAATATCTCTCTCATAGGCAAAATTAATACCTAAACTGGAGTGCTTTTTCAAGCCAAAAAAACTCATAAAACATTAAAATGATACACGTTATGTTTTTGCAGAGTATTTAATGGCTTATATCGTAGACTTGTCAAAAGTCACAATCTTTCCAATGGTTGATGTTTTGGGATAAGTAAAACTGACATTTTTCTGTACTGAAAGTTCAACCAAAATTCTGCCTTAGGAAAGACAAAATGAAGCCCAGGTTCACACTGGAACGTTTTGACATGTCTAATTGGCGGCAAATGCCGTCAATGGCACCATCTTAATTGGTACAATACCGCATCTGCGGTGCTGCATCGATTTCAAAAAGTAGTTTCTATACTACTTTTTGCAATTTCGGGCTGCAAATTTACTTTGACATCTGTGCAGAAATCAGGAGTCCCGAGCTGAGCTGGTGATAGGGGAGTGTGTGGGTTGTGAGAAGAGGCTGGAGTGTGTCTGCCCTACCATCCTGACTGTGCTGGTCTGATAGAGAAGACTTAAGGGCTGAGTCTCTTCTTGAGACTTGTTGTTTACAAGTTAAAAACTGTTTTCAGAACCTTCAAACATTACATATTTTTTCTAACACCCTAGAGAATAAAATTGCAGTCGTTGCAATACTTTCTGTCACACCGTATTTGCACAGCGGTCTTATAAGTGCACATTTTTTGGATTTTTTTTTAAATAAGACAATAGTAAGGTTAGCCCAATTCTTTTTTATATTGTGAAAGATAATGTTACGCCCAGTAAATCGAGGAGGCGGGAGCTGTCATCTCACAGGAGCCAGGGTCGTCAGGACCCGTCAGACAGTAGCATTCACTGGCAATAATCTTGATTAGGCACATTGGAGGAATTAATCTGAGAAGCGGAATTAGACCCAATAAAACCATCTGGTCTTACGTTCCTCCGACTTATCTTGCAGAACCAAGGTCAAGTCTTCCATTTGCTCTATATCCTTCACCCTTGCAAACCATTGAGCCACCGTTGGCATGGATTGTTGTTTTCATAGGGGTGGGTCGTACGCTCCTGCAGCATTAAGAAGGCATTGAAGGGATTTGTGATAACGTTTCCTTGACAAAGGGGTAAGGTTTAGTAGGACTGTGGCCGGGTTGTCCTGTAGGGAAATTTCAGTAAATTTATGTATAAATTTGAGGACTGGTTACCAAAAAGTTTTGAGCACAGGGCATTTCCAGAAGATGTGCAAGATGGTTCCCTGGTGAAGGCCACAGCACCAACAGTTATCCGTTTGACTGGGGTATATCTTTGCCAAGACTGATGGGGTCCTATACCAGCGTGTAATTATTTTATATGTGGTCTCCTGATATTTGCTACATAAAGAAGACTTCTGTGCAAAGAAGAGTATGCATTATTTTTGGGGTTCTGAGAACGTAACTCCCAAGTCCCTCTCCCAGTTTTCCAGGTACGGGGGATCCTTCGTAGCATGGAGTTCCAACAAAGATTTGTAGGAGGTAGAAAGGGAATCCCGGATCGGGCATTCCCCCAAACAAAGTTCCTCAAAAGATTAAAGTTTGCGGATGAATATCGCTGGTTAAGGCAATAAGCCAAGAAAGTGTGAGTCCTCCATTGATCTAATGTTAGAGGAGCTCGCCCAGAGACCATAGTCTCTGCAGGGAACCAGCGGAAAGACTGCAAAAACTGGGAAGCCCTCAGGAGTCCCTGTGGGGCTTGCAAATGGAACGTTGGATCAGTGAGGCAGGGTGTAAACCCTGGATGGCCAACAAGTGGTGTCATTAGGGAGGGAAAATTGATCAGGGAAGATAGACGAGAAAACCTATCCATTTCCGCATGAGTAGGGCCAATCAACGGGTGAGCCACCAGATGGGTAGTGTGTTTTTTTTTACCCATGGTAAGCCAGGGAAGGGAGCAATGTAATACAGTGCGGGATCCGGGAATACAAGACCGCATCTGGGCTTGGGTCTTGAAAACAGCGCTCTGCCGAGGCAAGGATGTTTGCCTCGCCAGATGAATTTAATAAATGCTGATCCAACCGCATTAAAATAAGACTCGGGTATTTTGATAGGCAGTGTATATAATAGGTACAGGAGTCTGGGCAATGCATTAATTTTAAGGATATTACATCAACCGAAACAGGACAGGGCCAAGGAGTCCCATTTTTTAAGATCCACGGTTAACATCGATAAAAAAGGCTGGTGGTTGAGAGGGAGAATGTGGCTCAGATTTGCAGAATTCTTTGTTCATAAGTATTGAATCGAGCGGTCAGCCCATTTGATTGGAAAACAGGGGCGTAATCTCGCCAACAGGGAGACTTTCAAGGCATTTTTGTAGGTTGACCTTAAACTTAATAGTGAACCATACCTTCTCAGCTCATGAGAAAGACCTAGTACAGCATGTTGAATGCATTCTCAGGGTCTGTAGACAGGAGTAGAAGGGGAATGAGGGATTGTTTTGCTTTTTCTATGACGTCCAGGGTCCGGATAGCTTACCTGGTCTGGATAAAGCTGGCCTGGTCGGCAGCAACTAGAAAAGCTCAGATGTCTGAGGGGGTATGGGATATTGAGTCAGAAGTAGAGTCTAAGTTGTACAGTTTATAGTAAAAGTCGCAGAACGTTTCTGCCAGGTGGGGAGAGGTATAAACTTTAGAGCCTGTCGAGGAAAATAAATCCATAACGTATGTCTGAGAGCGTTTAGTTCGTAGTGCGTTGGCCATAAACGGCCACATTTATCTCCATATTCATTAAAGCTTTTAAGAGTATGTGTTTTGCCTTGTACAGAGAGTGTTCCTTTATTGCCTCCCAGAGTCTGACTAATTCTGCTTCCATTATATGGTCTGGCCGGTTCTTGTGTTGATGTTTTAAGATATGAGGTTGTGTTAATAGTTCGGATAAGGTTTTAATGTAAAGTTGTTTGGCTGCATAACCATGTTTGATGAAAGTGTCCCTGATATAGCACTTACCTGCTGACCACACAGAGATCAGGTTCTCGGCAAAGCCAGCATTGGTGGAGAAATGTTCTTATTTATTTTACCTTTTATTTTTACACTGTTCTTTTATTTTTTTTATGTTTTTATTCTGTCACTTTTATTCCTATTACAAGGAATGTAAACATTCCTTCATTCCTTGTAATAGAAACAATCATGACAGGATCTCTTAAAAATTAGAGATGCCCGGCGGGTGTGATCGCCGCCGGGCACCCACGATTGCTCGTTACAGAGCGGGGACTGGGAGCTGTGTGTGTAAACACACAGCTCCCACTCCTGTCAGGGGGGGGGGAATGCTGATCTTCTGTTCATACAATATATGAGCTGAAGATGAGTGATTTCCCCATGTAAGTCCACCCCCCATACAGTTAGAACACACCCAGGAACATACTTAACCCCTTCCTCACCCCCTAGTGTTAATCCCTTCACTGCCAGTGGCATTTTTATAGTAATCCAATGCATTTTTTTTAGCATTGATCGCTATAAAAATGCCAATGGTCCCAAAAATGTGTCAAAAGTGTCCGCCATAATGTCGCAATACCAAAAAAAACGCTGATCGCCGCCATTACTAGTAAAAAAAATATTAATAAAAATGCCATAAAAATACCCCCCATTTTGTAAACACTATAACTTTTGCGCAAACCAATCAATAAACGCTTATTGCGATTTTTTTAACTAAAAGTATGTAGACGAATACGTATCGGCCTAAACTGAGGAAAAAAAATGTTTTATATATATTTTTGGGTGATATTTATTACAGCAAACGGTAAAAAATATTATTTTTTTTCAAAATTGTTGCTCTATTTTTGTTTATAACGCAAAAAATAAAAACCGCAGATGTGATCAAATACCACCAAAAGAAAGCTCTATTTGTGAGAAAAAAAGGACGCCAATTTTTTTTTAGGAGCCACTTTGCACGACCACACAATTGTCAGTAAAAGCGACGCAGTGCTGAATCGCAAAAAGTGCTCTGGTCTTTGGGCAGCAATATGGTCCGGGGGTTAAGTGGTTAAAGGAGTTGTAAAGGAATTTTTTTGTTTTCTAAAATGACTGTTTACAGGGTATAAAGACATAATAGTTAACTGATTTCTTTTAAAAACGATTAAAAATAGATAAAAATCATAATGTACCTGTAGTTTCAGTTTCGTTTTTGCATCTAGTATGGTCTTTGCATGTTATTTTCTGCCTCTGTGCTATACAGAGCCATAGAGCAGTGATGGTTTGAAAAAAGAAACTAGAAGCTCCCAGTACTGTGGTCATCAGGAAACAGACAACCAGGAAGTCTTCAGAACAGAGAAGAATTACAGCAACATCAGAGCAAAAACGAACAATGAGGACATGAAACCAAGACTGCAGTAAGGTAAAGGAAGCTATTTAGCTAAAAAAAATCCTTTAGTGACCCTCTAAGAGCTATGGGCGGAAGTAAAGTTTTGACGTCGGCCCCCACCCGTCGCTTCCGCCCTGCGATGATATGGAGACCGATGGGGGCCATCTTCCCCATACCAAGCAGCAGAGAGGACCCGATCACCCCAGTAAGCGGCTCCGGTAAGCAGCGGAGGGCGGCCCTCTCCCGCCGCCGATAAAAGTGATCTTGCAGCGAATCCGCCACAGAGACCACTTTTATCTGAAAGAGGACCGCCCGCTGCAGAAGAGGATACCAGGGTTATGGCAGCTAGCTGCTGCCATAACAACAGTATTCCTCTTCAAAGTAGCGACGAAAACTAGTGGTGGGTGGTCCGTAAGTGGTTAAAAAGGGATCAAAGTCTTTGCTAAGTAACTGCAGACCTGTTTGTTTAACTTCTATAGTCGGGAAGGCACTTGAGAATTTAACAAATAACCATATAGAAGAGTATTTGCTAGAAAATAATATTTAAAGCAATAGTCAGCATGGATTTACAAAAGATCCAATTTTTCAAACAAATTTGATTTCTTTTTATGAGGAGGTAAGCAAAAGCTTAGACAAAGGGGTGGCTGTGGATGTAGTGTACTTGGATTCGGCCAAAGCATTTAAAACAGTTCCCCACACATGACATATGTGTAAAGTATACAGGCTAAGAAAAGTCAGTTTGTAATTGTATATAAATATATAATCGGTCCATATAATGAACTTGGTGTAGAGGTATTCACTTTCATGTCATTACAGAGGACAGGGGGGCACACTTTAATAGGATTTTTATAACAGCTTACATGTAAAATCCCTTTCTTGAGTGAGTGTGAGTGAGTGAGAAACTTGTATAGTGCAACACATGCAAACTGAATCGCCTAGGGCGCTTGGTATCCATTTCCTACAATATTTTTTTGCCTTCAGAATAGATGGGTTTTGAGTTTTTTTCTGAAGGCCTCATGATTCACTTCCATTCGGATGCTGGTTGGTAAAGCGTTCCACAGTCTGGGTACTTAGACTGCAAATCTTCGTTCTCCTTTTGACTTGTATCTAGCCTTGGGTATCTAGAGTAGGTTTTGGTTAGTAGAACGAAGAACGCGATTGGGGTTGTGACATTTTAATTTTTCACATAGATATTGGGGTGCACTTCCTAGTACACATTTGTGCGTCAGGCATAGTGGTTTAAACGTAATTCTGTTTTTTTACGGGCAACCAATGAAGGGATCTAAGGGAGGGGGAAATTGATTCCCAGGGTTTTTTACCTGTTACAAGTCGTGCCGCCGTATTCTGCACGACTTGTAGATGAGTAATTTGGTACTTTGGGAGTCCGAGGTAAAGGGCATTTGCATAGTCGAGTCTAGAGTTGATTATTGTTCCTACCTATGTCTTCTTTTGGTATAAAGGGAATGAGTCTGCGTAGCAGACACAGCAGATGGTGGGATTCATTGTCATGTCAGAGTCAAAAGTGACTCAGAGACTTTTGACTTTGGTGCTAGGGGTGATGGTTTGTCCCAAAATGGGCGGGGTGTCCATGTTGTCCTGGCAGGACTCTTTCTGTTGGCGTGGAGTAGAAGAAGTTCTGTTTTTGAGCTATTAAGTTTAAGATAACTCTCCATCATCCAATTTTCTATCAAAGTAAGGCATTTCTCTAGTCCGAGATAATGATCCTTTTTATTGCTGATGCGGAAGTAGAGTTGGGTGTCATCCGCGTAGGAGTGGTAGAGTAAATTCTGATTACTGATGATTTCGAAGAGAGGGCAGAGATAAATATTGAATGACACGTTACGTTCTTCAGAAGTGAAAGGCCCTAGTTTCACTATCTGTAAAAGATTTTCCAGAAAGGAGGAGAACCAACGTAGATCGGAGTCTGCCACTCTAGCAACTTCAGCTAGGCGAGTCAGCAACAATTTGTGGTCTACTGTATCAAAAGCTGCACTCAGGTCCAAGAGAACCAGAAGACAAGATTCTCTTTTGTCTGCTGCTTCGAGAGCATCATCCCATATTTTGAGAAGTGATGTTTCTGTTCCGTGACCAGGGCGGAAACCCGATTAAAGTGGATCTAGTAATTTGTGGATGTCTAAATGACTTTGTAGCTGTTGTACTACTGCTTTCTCCATAATCTTGGGAGTACATCATGGGACACAGAGCACCATAGTAATTACTATATGGGTTATACGCCCAGATTCAGGTGATGGACACTGGCATAATCAAGACAGGAAGTCCCCCCATATAACCCCTCCCATACAGGGAGTATCTCAGTTTTTGTAGCAAAGCAATATATATAAATATCCCAATAAGAGGGGAGGGACCTCTGTGTACCATGGTGTACTCTCAAGAAAGGTATTTTACAGGTAAGCTGTTATAAAAATCCAATTTTCTCTAACGTACATCATGGGACACAGAGCACCATAGTAATTACTATATGGGATGTCCCAAAGCAATGCCATCTGAGGGAAGGGAGACACACAAAATAAACAAACCATTATCAGACGTGAGGACCTATACTGCTGCTTGCAGAACACTGCACTCAAGGCGGCATCCTCTTGCTGACCTACATCCACCTGGTAGAAACTTGTGAATGTATGCACTGATCACCATGTTGCAGTTTTGCAAATCTGAGTCTCCAAGGCTTGGTAATGCACTGCCAAAGAAGCACTGACAGCCCTGGTAAAGTGCGCTCTAGGATGAAAAGGCGGAATCTTCCCCTTTTAAAACATAAGCCTGAGCAATAACCTGACGAATCCATCTAGAAATGGTCGACTTTGATGTTGCCTGCCCTCTTCTGTGGCCTTTTGGCAACACAAAGTTTTCCGTATCTGGGCAGTTGTTTCCAGATAAAAATGAATTGCCCTTACTACATCCAGAGAATGTAATAACTCCTCATCTGCAGAACATGGTTCTGGAAAAAAACGAAGGTAGGGAAACATCCTGGTTCATATGGAAAAATAAACATGCATATCTGTACAAACATGACCGTGTATCCTTAAAGAGGGGGTTCACCCTTAAAACAACTCTGTGTCATCCCATCCATCCTCGGTATCATCCCATCTGTGTCATCCCATAGTTGCTAAAGTTGCACAGCTGCTAAAAAAGCACAGATGCTGAAATACACAGTTGCTGGATTGCACAGTTGCTGGATTGCACAGTTGCTGGATTGCACAGTTGCTGGATTGCACAGTTGCTGGATTGTACAGTTGCTGGATTGTACAGTTGCTGGATTGTACAGTTACTGGATTGCACAGTTACTGGATCGCACATTTGCTGGATCGCACAGTTGCACTAAAACGCACAGTTGCTGCTAAAACACACAGATGCTGAAACAAACAGTTGCTGAAGCACATTGTTGCTGAACATAACTGTTTTTACCAGTTCACATGTTTGCATAAAGATACATGATCATGTGTGTACAAAATGCATGTTTGTGTAAAAAAAAAAAAAGAACATGTTTATTTTTGATCACATAAGAATGCGTGATTGCATAAGGTGACAGGGTCGCTTAAAGCGGGGGTTCACCCTTAAAACAACTCTGTCATCCCATCCAGCATACTGGCGTCAGCGCCGGTATGCTGTTTTTTTTTTTTTTTTTTTTTAATCTTTGTACTTACTGTTTAATTGATAATTTTATATTGTGCCTACCGCAGGTGAATGGCGCGCCTATGGAGCATGACGGCTTCCGAAAATAGCCCACTAGCACTCGGGTATTCCCGGCGCTATATGGCGCTTGCGCACAGACCTAGGAGCTGACTGCGCAGGCGCCGTATATATCCGAGTCCAATGGCTATGACGCTTCACGCCCTCCGAAAAAAGCCAAAATAGGATTTGGATATATACGGCGTCTGCGCAGTCAGCTCCTAGGTCTGTGCGCGGGGAATTCCTGAGTGTTAGTCGGCTATTTTCGGAAGCCGTGATGCTCCATAGACGCGCCATTCACCCGCGGTAGGCACAATATAAAATTATCAATTAAACAGTAAGTACAAAGATTAAAAACAGCATACTGGCGCTGACGCCAGTATGCTGGATGGGATGACAGAGTTGTTTTAAGGGTGAACCCCCGCTTTAAGCGATCCTGTCACCTTATGCAATCACGCATTCTTATGTGATCAAAAATAAACATATTCTTTTTTTTTTTTTACACAAACATGCATTTTGTACACACCTGATCATGTATCTTTATGCAAACATGTGAACTGGTAAAAACAGTTATCTTCAGCAACCATGTGCTTCAGCAACTATTTGTTTCAGCATCTGTGTGTTTTAGCAGCAACTGTGCGTTTTAGTGCAACTGTGCGATCCAGCAACTGTGCGATCCAACAAATGTGTGATCCAGCAACTGTGCGTTCCAGCAACTGTGCAATCCAGCAACTGTGCGATCCAGCAACTGTGTATTTCAGCATCTGTGCTTTTTTAGCAGCTGTGCGACTTTAGCAACTGTGCATTTCAGCATCTTTTAAACATGTATGATAAAAACATACAAGCAATGAATATGCAAGCACATATATTATGCTGTTCCTGCCCACAAGCAAATAATTACACTTTTAAAGTGAACTGCTAAACATCCAGGGGTGTATCTACTACTTAAAGTTGTACATGCCCCTTAGATAGGCAGAAAATATGCAGCACGTAATCCTGATTTGTCTGCACCCGTTCCCAAGCCAGTACTCACATACGGCCCACTGTTTTGTCGCCAAGGCCTATCCGATCTGTCAGCACATGGTAAACGGCCACCCTTCCTCTTCCTGCCTACAATAAACAAGAGGCTAGACGTTGAGCAAACCTGTGCCCTCTAGTGGCTGGGGAAAAAACATCAGTCTGCATAATAGAGAAACTGCAAAAAAATGCAGACTCACCAGTCCTTGCTGCAGGGTACTGCAGGAATATCACAGCGACCCAATCTTCACCCATCAAGGCGTGTTGGTGTCATCCAAGACCTCTGAACGTAGGGTCCACTGCCTTGGACCTTGTATAGCGCCCTGTCAGAAAACCTGTAGCAATGTGACCAAGGTGCTGGATCCCAGGGCCCAGCTCCCCTAAGAGAAGCGTTACAGGCAAAAACTTGTTCTTCCGTACCATCAGGTACCATCCACTTTTGTCTTTGTTTATAGACTTTTTGAAGGAATCCGATAGTGAAGCTTTCTGACCCTGACTAGGTAATCTATGGAGCACTTTTTAGCAAAGTATTAACTATGACCAACACCTTATACACTGGTGAAAAAAACCAAGGTACTCCTTGTATGGGAGGGGTTATATAGGGAGGGGACTTCCTGTCTTGATCATGCCAGTGTCCATCACCTAAAGGTGGGCTTATAACCCATGTAGTAATTACTATGGTGCTCTGAGTCCCGTGATGTACAATAGAGAAAAGACATTTTAACCTTCACATAAGGAAAGACTTCTTCACAGTAAGAACTGTGAACATGTGAAATAGACCCCCTCAAGAAATTGTTCTGGCCAGCTCAGTATATTGTTTTAAAAAAAGGCTTGATGCATTTCCAAATTCATGAATTATAATTGGATTATAATATGTAGAGGTTAAAACATTGTGAGGTCCCCCCAAATCCATACCAGACCCTTATCCACGCGCATGCAGCCTGCCAGCAAATTAACTGAGTGGGGCCAATGGATGGTGACCCTGCCCCCTTGTGGCATCATCAACTCTGCATGCCCTGGTCAACAATGTCACAGGGGGGCAGAGTTACCCAAAGACATAATCGGGTGGTGTCGCCCCTTAGAGTATTTAGTGGCGGGAGGTGACGGATCTGTCATTCAGCAGGTGCAGAGTTTTTTTTCTTCTGGGTAAGTGGGTAAGCATTCATTGCGATTGATGTTAGATCTACACCAGGGGACTTAAAACTGGCTCCTGTTTTTATTTGCACTATCCTTTCATTTTTATTTTTTCGGTGAATGAGTAGTAACCCACACTGCGGTCTGAGGGCCCCCTCATTAAAGGGGTCTTCCAGGTTCCTATAATTTTTTTTAGAGTGGGGTTCCCCTTCAAATCTATACCAGACCCCATTGCCTGGTAAAAGTTGGGGAGACCCCCATGCAGCTTTTTTTTCAATGCCGGGATTTTTTTGTTTGCATACTGCTGTGAGCGGGGAATCCCACCAGTTGTTAGTTACACATCGGTGCCAGTTTGTTAATGACACAGCGGCCGCCCGCTCCCTTGCAACCCACTAGTAGCTGGTAAACGCTGGCACGAAAAGTAGTAAACACTGGAACAAAAACTCTAAATATGAGCATTTTTGTTTCAGCGGTTTTATGGCATTTATTACAGCTGCTAGCATGCATGAAGCCTAATGCCGCGTACACATGATCACTTTTTGCGATGAAAAAAAACAAAGTTTTTTAAAACGTCATTTAAATTGATCGTGTGTGGGCAAAATGTAGTTTTTTGTCTTAAAATAACGACCAAAAATAAATTCCAACATGCCTGAATTTTTTGTGTCGTTTTTTAAAACGTTGTTTTTTGTGTCATAAAAAGTGATGGTGTGTGGGCAAAACGATGTTGAAAACGACGTTTTTAAACCCGCGCATGCTCAGAAGCAAGTTATGAGATGGAGCTTCAATGGAAAAGTGTGCTGTCGAACGTGGTGTACTTCACCACGCTTTGCTAGAGCTTTGTAGAAAAACGATGGTGTGTACGCAACGTCGTTTTGGAAAATGAAGTTTGAAAAACATCGTTTTTTTTCATGATTGAAAACGTCGTTTTTTTTCATTGCAAAAAACGACCGTGTGTACGCGGCATTAGTGTGTTTACAGTTGGGGAAATTCCCCAGAATTTCTTTTAACCATAATGTGCAACCTGGTCTTTGAATTTACTGTAGGTCACCTGGCTTAGAAGGGACAATTATTGGCAATTATAGCCTCCTCACTTAAAAAATAGTTTGTTCCCATTTAGGGTTGTCCCGATACCACTTTTTTAAGACCGAGTACAAGTACCGATACTTTTTTCAAGTACTCGTCGATACCGATACTTTTTTTTAATCTCATGTAACAGCGGCACATGTGTCAGTATGTTTTTTTTTTTTCAATCTTTAACAATTTGTTTTTGTTTTTTTTTACAATTTTTTTTATTTATAATGCTTTCTTTTTTTCTTAAGGGGGGGGGGGGGTGGCCCGTGTCAGTGTGTTTTTTCTTTAATTTTTTTATTTTCTACAATGATTTTTTTTTATTCTTTTGTTTTTTTATTTATTTTTTCAGCCCTGTTGGGGAGGCTTTGGTGAGATATCAGGGGTCTTAACCTCCCTGGCGGTCTTCCCGTGTGTGGCACGGGGTGAGATTTTAAAGCTACGATCGGTAACCCCGTGCCACACACGGACTTGCCTCGCTGGATGCAGAAAAAAGTTTACTTACCTTTTCTCTGCGATCCAGCGATGAATCCCCGCAGTACACGGCGGGCGGATGTCCGCCTGATGCTGTGTGTTCCGCCGATTCCCTTCCCTGCGAGCGTCGCGACGTAGGGGGGGGAACGGCGCCAAATTTAAAAAAGTAAACAAACACTATACATACAGTACACTGTAATCTTATAGATTACAGTACTGTATGTAAAAAATACACACCCCCCATGTCCCTAGTGGTCTGCCCTGTACACTACATGTCCTTTTATATAATAAAAACTGTTCTTTCTGCCTGCAAACTGTAGATTGCCCATAGCAACCAAAAGTGTCCCTTTATGGCAAAAATTGTTTTGGATAGATTTCAGTGAGTTATTCCTAAGAATTACAAGCCTACAGTATAAAACGCCAAATTCCCTTGCAAATAATGGTACCGCTTTCAGCACCTAAAATCTTAAAGAATTATACCGCCAGGGAGGTTAACAGACCTCTGACATCTTCCTTTTGAGACAGAGAAAGGGACTAGGGACACATGTTCCCCTGTCCCTTTCTCAGCAGCATCAGCTGCGCTGAAAATGAATGGAGTGAAGACAGCATCTTCTCTTCATTCATAAAATGAAACATTTGTAATCACAGACTGTCCATTCGGAGCAGTAAGGAGCCGGATTTACCAGCTCCTAGCTTGCTCTCTATCCTGACAATTCCAGGGGGTGGATGAGAGGCACGGAAGGGGAGAGAAACACGGTGGGATGCACGGGATACACAGCGGCATTCACAGGATACACGGCGGCATACACGGTGGGATGCACGGGATACACGGCGGGATGCACGGGATACACGGCGGGATGCACGGGATACATGGCGGCTTTTAGCTGCTTTAAAATCAGCGGTGATCGGTGCTTGGAACTTCCCCATGCACTGATCACCGCCGACAGTACAAGTATCGGGTGAAGCATCGGGAGCATTTGCCCGAGTACAAGTACTCAGGCAAATGCTTGGTATCGGTATCGAGACAACCCTATTCCCATTAGCTGTTTGGCAGTGTATGTTGGAGAAGCTTAAGAAAAGTTGACAGTCTGCATAGAGAGAAACAGTTCAATGTTGTGCTTTATTGCGCTTACTCTGGGTTGCATGGTGGTAGACTCTATATTCTTGTGTACAGTATCTTCCTTGTGTTTACACTAGTTCAGAAACCCAACAGTTATTTATAAGACTTTTTTTGTGCCATGTTCTATAAATGCTGTTCAGATTCTGTGCCCCGTTTTTTTTATTTTCTGCGAGATTAAAACAGTGGGTTGGGGTTTAAGGTTCCAAGGTTTCATTTTTTTGGAGGAGGTGTATTTTTGTTATGATTTTTTTCATTTCAGGGTTGGCAGCGTACACTAGTACAGTTGATGCTGACTAAGGCAAAGATGCCCTTTGTTTGCAGTATAACACCACAAATACAGTATACGTGGTAACGTAGTGTGCACAAAAAAATCACAACATATTTATTCCCCCTATTACCATAGTTGCCATTAAATTTAGGCAATCAACCTGATTTAAAAGGTATTATAGTCCTTAAATGAGAGGCAGATGTTCTGCAGGAGGAGGCAAACGGGTTCTATAGAACAAAGCGGTGGTCAAGTCACAGGTCCAGCTGAGGTCCAGCTGTGGAAAAATTGTGTGGCACCTTTTCGAAAGTATCATTTTTCTTCTGGGGGGGGGGGGTAGAAAAAATGTAAATGTAGTCCATAACCCTTGGCTTGCTTTTACAGCCAGTGTTTTGTCTGAGAGGGCCTTCGGTGCAGTAGGAGGTTTTTCTACAGTAAGATAAATCAGCCTATTTGTAATGTACCTGGTGGAGCCTGAAGCATTGAGGAAGGCCTCTCTTATAGCCCTGGTACTGGTGTCCTTGGTAAGGTGACAGGGAATGCCATAGCTCAGAGTGGCATGAGTGCCTGGCAAATCTCTTGCTGGCAGGTGAACAGAAGGGATAACAGGACAAAACACGTTGATGGAAGAACAGAGGCCAGTTAAGGATACAGATAGGCTGGTGCAGATGCAGGATAGGCACAAGACAGAGTCGGACAGTCCGGGTCAGCAACTAGTGAGCAGATCAGGTTCAGACTGTGGGCACGAGAGTAGTCAGGAGACGGGCCAGGGTCGGTAACAGCAGAGGCGATAAGCAGAAAAAGCATGAGAGAAGCGTATCCAGGGACAAGCCAGGCAGCGTTAAGGCAGTCAGAGGCAGGATCAGGTCAGCAACAGAAGAAATACAGGAACTTGTAACAGTAACACAGGAACATAATACACCAAATGGCACTGACACACTGCACTACTGATGTGTAAATAGTCCTTCTGGCATTGATTTGCGCATGCACCCACTAACTGCCCTACGGGCAGGATTTCTTAGGCTTGTGGGTCTGCGCACATGAATGTTCCTTTTCTGACACTATTCCCTGGCAGTGTGGACCAATTTCAATTAAAATTAATTAGTGTTGAATTATTAATTACTACAAAGCCCCTGCTACTTATGCTATAGACTGCACATTTGGTCTGCCCACCCACCAGGAAACAAATTATGCCCTCTGCCATTATCAGCTCCTGCCATCTTTTCTGGCCCATTGATGCTCCAGCTCTATAAAGGTGTCACACAATATTCTACACCTGTATGTCAGCTGTCAAATTTCTCATGACTTATGAAGGGCAAATTCCACTTTGAGTCTTAAAAATTGAGGCCTAGTCATGTGCTCTGGCCCTCTAAAATATGCGTGGCTTGTGTGTCTCAGATAATACTCTCTATTGTTGTTTATTTAATGATAAAACATGTCACTCTGATATTGTGGCCTACCCAAGCCATATACATACTGTCCAGCCACTGTACAATATTTGTAGCTATTGTCTCTCAAACATTACACAATTACTTCTATTTTAAGATAAATACCAACTTATCGCTCCTTCTTGTAGTATATTGTGGTCTAATCATGGTGCTTAAATACTATTCAGCCACTGTACAACATTCGCGGCTATTGTCTCTCAAATAATGCACTCTGATTTCAAGTTCATAATAAACCTGTCACATCTCTTCCTTTTAGATTGCAGCCTAAACAAGCTACGTACATAATGTTCAGCCACTGTATAATAGCTGTGGCTATTGTCTCTAAAATAGTATACTCTAATTTACATTGCAAGAAAAACCCGCCTTTTCTTATTAAGTGTTCTTGCATAGCAAGATCACTTATTGTTCTCTCACATATATATTCTTATTATTCTTATAGCCAAATTTACCACCCTAACGCCTCCCACAGTTTTTACACTACATAGACGAGTAATATACCGAAATGTGGGGATTGTTCCTGATCGTGTTGCTATTACTTTGTGGAACGTTACCCCGAAACGTTCGCGAAACATTGTCGTTTTTGCAGAAATTTTTTCCCATAGGAATGAATGGTAAAGCTTAGAGTGTGGGATGTCAAAAAATTAAAAATCAGGACATGATTTCTAAACTGTGACCACTCCCTCATTTTCAAGCCGACCTACACAAATCTTATATCAAAACGTTCAGCTATCCCTGCTGTCACTACACGTGTCCACGGCTAAGCGATAGTCCTAAGCATTTTCACAATACGACCATTTGTTTGCAACACACGCCATCCATTGACCTCCATTGACTTCCATTGAAATTACAGCCTGGAAACCTAAAATTGTAAAGGCAATATATAAACTGCGACTTTGCCTTAAATTTTAATATTTCAGAGACATAATATACATCATAGTTTTTAAAATACAACCGTCTGAAGAAGAACAAGTATTGAAAAAAAGCCAGAATTTTTAGTCTGTGTTTAGAGAGGGCTTGCATATAAACAAATATTGGTTTCCTAAGAGACGCTGAGGTAAATTACTCCTCACACACAGTTGTGAGGGGATTCTGGCTCCTTACACACAAGGCTGAGGGAATTTGGCTATGTTTTTTTTGGCTCTGCGTAACTTCTGCATACTAGCATACTCTGCATATAGCAACTATCCATAGCAACCAGTCCATAGAAACCGTCCATAGCAACTAATCCATAGCAACCCATCCATAGCAACCAATCCATAGCAACCAGTCCATAGCAACCAGTCCACAGCAACCGCCCATAGCAACCAGTCCATAGCAACCAGTCCATAGCAACCAGTCCATAGCAGTCAGTCCATATCAACCCTCTATATCAACCAGTCCATAGCAACCCTCTATATCAACCAGTCCATAGCAACCCTCCATAGCAACCAGTCCATAGCAACCCTACATAGCAACTGTCCATAGCAACCAGTCCATAGAAACCAGTCCATAGCATCCCTCCATAGCAACCAGTTTTTGATGGGGCAAATAGGATGGTGCAGTTTTGATGGTGCAGTTTGGATGGGGTAGTTTTTAATGGAGCAGTTTTTGATGGGGCAATGGATCGAAATGGATCGACACACTGTTGGATCACATCTCCAGGGGCACCGTCTCCTGTCAGGAGTATTGGTGGAGGCAAGAACACGTCACACAATTTCCCCAGAAATTGTATTTTTTTTCTAGTTCCAATTGCTGTCTAATTAAGTGCTTGTGTACTGTCCTGACAATTTCTACCAAACACATGCCTAAAGTCTATAGTTTGAATATTTTGGAACAATTGGGGATACGGAGATGAGGCACGGTTTGGGGACTGTGAGGTTGTGATTTTGAACTTGTATTGTGCATTTTGTTTTGACATTTTAATAAAGTGAAGTTTAGTTAACCACTTCAGCCCCATAAGGATTTACCCCCTTAATGACCAGGCCATTTTTTGCAAAACAGCACTGCGTTATTTTAGCTGACAATTGCGTGGTCGTACAACATTGTATCCAAATTAATTTGATGTACCTTTTTCCCCACAAATAGAGCTTTATTTTGATAGTATTTTTTTCTTTTTTTGCCCTATAAACAAAAAATGACTGTCAATTTTGAAAACAAAACAATATTGTTTATTTTCTGCTATAACACATACCCAATATTTTTTTTTAAATAATCAAATTTATTCATCAATTTAGGCCAATTTGCATTCTGCTACATATTTTTGGTAGAAAAAATAACCCAATAAGCATATATTGATTGGTTTGTGCAAAAGTTATAGCGTCTACAAAATAGGGGAAAGATTTATGGCATTTTTATTAATGGAGAACAGAAAGAACGGAGTTTTGCCTTGTTTAATTTGGCAGATCCCTGTCCTGTCTCTGTGGGGAAAGATCGCAGACCCGCTGATTGGCTGACCTGCTTGCGAATTGCACGCATCCACAGAAAGCCCTGTACGAGCCCGACATACACTTACAGCGATTCGCGCAGCCGAGCCAACCTGCTGCAGTATAAAAGCGGCAGCTGGTCAGTGAGCGGTAAAAAACATTTTTCTTCAGGTTTTTTAATTATCTGTACTAAATATATCCCACAATGTGCAGGCTTCTGGATTTTGTAAGAAATCTTCACTGCAGGATTGCTCCGTCCTTTTCATGCTGCTGAATTTCTAGTGCTGTGGGAGCTAACAGCTTTGTGTCTCTGGGCTCAGCTGCACTAAAAGTGACCTGACATGGACACGCTCTTTCCTACCATCTCCATTATTGGGTAAATTTCATTGATTACACTGCCTGTAATTTGATCTGTAAATAGGGAAAGTCTGATCGGTCACAAGGTAATCTTCCTTCTCAATGGAGGAAAGGGCAGGAGAGGACTTGTCCTCATCGGATCATCTTTAGTGCAACTGAGCCCGAAGACCCAAAGCGATTCTCAGCTGTCCATAGGTCTTTTATATGAGAGCTGACTTATGCTGAGGGTTTTCTCTTTCTACTGTGGGGGCCTGCTGGTGGGTGAAAAGAGTGCTGACACAAAACTAAAATGTATTTAGTGGCTCGGAATAACATGTATTTTGTTGTTTTTTTATAAGAACTTGCTGTACATTTTGAAGAAAAACAGTTTGTTACCTTACTAAATAACAGTGCAGAACAAACTTGCTTGGACTGTTTCTGGGTGTCCTGTTCTTGTTAATGGATTACTGCTGTAACCTATACAACTGGTGCTTAAATGCAATCAGCACTTTATAGAGATAGACCTATTTTCTTTAAAAAATCATATTTCCAAAAACTAACCGTGCAAACCTGCAAAACTGCCGAGCTCATGCAATAGCTTACTAGCCCACCAGGGCTAGAGGGACAGCAGAAAGCAAACCTGTCTATATGGAAGCAGATACAGGCCCTATTGGAGATGCAGATGGTGCAGGGGCTGATATACAGTATACACATTGACAGCTGGTGCAATGCACTTACAAAAAATGCTCCCGGAGAATGATATTAAAGCCTACCTTGGAATCCTTAAAAGAGTCACTGATGCATGAATCTACCCAAAGAGCAGTGGGCTGATAGGCTAGCATTCTTTTCTAATAGGGGAGCCCCAAAAGGTCTATTTTGAACTACAATCTCAAAATGCCAATGAGTATTCTAAACTCCTAAGTGGGAAATACTAGCCAGGCTTGGGCTGTCCATGCATATCATGTGTTCACATATAAATTTGACACTGAGAAGCCCATGAGGCTGGATGCATGATTTGTTACACCTTGCAAACAAGTGGTTGCAACTAGAAGTTGAGTACCTGCACAGATTATGGAGTGAGCAGTCTGCAACTGCTACATCAGAGCCTGGTGAAGTGGAAAGGCCCCTACAAGACTAGAGAAAATCAGTGATGTCAACTACCAGGTATACCAGCCCTTAAAAAAATCCCTCTGAGCAGAAAGTGAACCTAAATAATCACCAGTGAATGGTATACCAGAGTTTAGGATGTCAGATACCCTGTCTGCTACTTAGATTTAGGGAGTGAGAGAATTTTTGCAGAAACACCAGGAGGTGTTTTTAGAAACATCTATATGAAGCCTCTAAGAGAGAAGATTGAAGCATTGTGAAAATGTATAAAACTGTTCAGAGCATTACATTGCCGGTGGTTTGTGCCTAACTTTACTAGTGTAGAAGCTCAAGTCATGTGTAAAGGATCAGTGTTAACCACCGCCAGCCTCAGTCAAGAATTTCTTGTTTAAACTGATGGCTCTGATGTTTGCCTGGGACTAGTATGTCCCAGGAAATGAATGTGGAAGAGCATCCAGTAGCATACATCACCCAGAAACAAACCCTTGCAAAAAGGAACTATTCAGTAGTAGGAAGTGTAGGAAGTAGGAAGTGTCTGGCCATAAAATGGGTACTAGATTCATTACCTTTTGGGCAGAAGGTTCTGACGAATTGCAGACTATTCTCATCTACAGAGAAAGCTTCAGAACAAAAGGGAGCAATGCAAGGGTTACAAGATTGTTTTCTTGCTCTGCAAGACTTTAAATGTTATGTAAAATACAGGCCAGGGACCCAGCAAGTGTCCACTGTATGTTGACAAAATGTGCTTCTTGTTGAAATTAGTGAGGAACGTAAGTTTATTTAGTGACTAGGGTTAGAGTTGAGCGGACACCTGGATGTTCAGGTTTGACGTGTTCGGCCGAACTTCGGAAAAAAGTCTGGGTTCTGGACTCGAACTTGACCCGGAACCCGAACCCCATGGAAGTCAATGGGGACCCACATTTTTGACTACTAAAATGTCTCTAAAAAACTAATGGAAAGGGCTAGAGGGCTGCAAATGGCAGAAAATGTTGGTAAGAGCATGGCAAGTACTCTGTAAACAAATGTGGATAGGGAAATAACTTAAAATAACATAAAATACATAAAAAATTAAAATCATCTTTACCTAGGAGGACGAGGTCCTTATGGAGTAGGAGGTTGAGGTGGCGGTGGATGTGGCGGTGGAGGAGGACGAGGTAGCCAACACAGGTTTTTGTTTTTAATTTATTTATTTTTTAAATTAGGGTACACCCCAAAAAAGTGAGAAAGATCAGAAATACATGAATGGCTGGGTAAGGCCGGTATACGTGTCTATTCTGCACAAGGTACGGACAAGTCCTGTGGGATCCATGCCTGGTTCAATTTAATGAACGTGAGCTTGTTCACATTGGCTCTGGACAGGCGGCTGCGATTGTCTGTGATAATGCCCCCTGCCGTGCTAAATACACATTCAGATAATACACTGGCTGCAGGGCAGTCCAGCACCTCCAAGGCGTAAAGGGCAAGCTCAGGCCATGTGCCCATTTTGGAGACCCAGAAGTTTAAGGGGGCAGACCCGTCATTCAGTACGTGTAGGCGTGTGCACACATACTGCTCCACCATGTTGGTGAAATGCTGCCTCCTGCTAAATTGTTCAATATCATCTGGTGGTGCTGTTTGTTGTGGCGTGCTGACAAAGCTTTTTCACATTTCGGCCATGCTAACCCTGCCTTCTGAGGTGCTGGCGGTACCCCGTCTTGCGTTGGCGACCTCTTCCTCCTCCTCTGCCTTCGCCTTGTGCTTCCACTGTGCCCCCGCTGTTAGGTGGGAATTCCACCAACAGCGCGTGTACCAGCGTGCGCTTGTACTCGTGCATCTTGCGATCACACTCCAGTGAGGGAATTAAGGACGGTACATTGTCCTTGTAACAGGGATCCAGCAGCGTGGCCACCCAGTAATCAGCACCTGTTAAAATGTGGGAAACACGGCAGTCTTTTCGGAGACACTGCAGCATGTAATGGCTCATGTGTACCAGGCTGCCCAAAGGCAACAAAAAGCTGTTCTCTGTGGGAGGTGTATGGTCTGTGTCCTCTGTATCCCCCCAGCCACGCACCAGTGATGGCCATGAGCTGGTCTGGGTGCCACCCTGCTGTGAAAATGGTTCCTCCTCCTCCCCCTCCATCTCCTCCTCCTCATCCTCCACCTCGTCATCCTCCAGAACTGTGCCCTTGCTGGACAATTGTGGACCTAGTGTTTGTTGGTGCAGGAACCCACCCTCGGAGCCACTTGTGAATGACTGCCCTGAAAGCCTTGGAAATGATCCAGATTCCTCCTTCTCCTCCTCTTCCTGTGCCACATCCTGTTCCATCATCGCCCGAAGCGTTTTTTCAAGGAGGCATAGAACTGGGATAGTAACGCTGAGAACGACGTCATCGGCACTGGCCATGTTGGTGGAGTACTCAAAACAGTGCAACAAGGCACACAGGTCTCACATAGAGGCCCAGTTATTGGTGGTGAAGTGGTTCTGTTCTGTAGAGCAACTCACGCGTATGTGCTGCAGCTGAAGCTCCACTATCGCCTGCTGCTGTTCGCACAGTCTGGCCAGCATGTGCAAGGTGGAGTTCCACCTTGTGGGCATGTCACATATGAGGCAGTAAGCGGGAAGGCCAAAGTTACGCTGCAGCGCTGACAGGCGAGCAGCAGCAGGGTGAGAACATCGAAAGTGCGCACAGACGGCCCGCACTTTCTGCAGCAGCTGTGGCACATCGGGGTGACTTTTAAGGAACCTCTGCACCACTAAATTCAGCACATGCGCCAGGCAAGGGATGTGCGTCAAACCGGCTAGGCCCAGAGCTGCTACGAGATTTCGCCCATTATCGCACACCACCAGGCCCGGCTTGAGGCTCACTGCCGCCAACCACTCATCGGTCTGTTGTTCCATGTCCCTCCACAACTCCTGCGCGGTGTGGTTTTTTTTCCCCAAACAGGAAAGTTTTAAAACTGCCTGCTGTCGTTTACCCATGGCTGTGCTGAAGTTGGTGGTGAATGTGTTACGCTGACTGGATGAGGAGGCGGTAGAGGATGAGGAAGGGGAGTAGGAGGAGTTAGCAACAGGAGGCAAACTAAAGCGCACTGCAATCCTCAGTGGTCTTCGCCACAGATGGCGTTGCACAGTGCACACCTGATTTTGTCCCCCACTTGGTTGTGCAGGGAAGGGATGGCTCGCCTGGAAAATTTGTGGCGGCTGGGCACGACGTACTGTGGGACAGCCAATGCCATCAGGCTTTTAAAACTCTGCGTCTCCACCAGACGGAATGACAGTATTTCAAAGGCCAGGAATTTTGAAATGCTGGCATTCAGGGCCAGGGATTGCGGGTGGGTAGGGGGGTACTTCCTCTTCCTCTCCAGTGTTTGGGAGATAGAGAGCTGGACGCTTCCATGGGACATTGTGGAAATGGTTGGTGACCCAGGTGGTAGTGTTGCTTGCCGATCCTCTGATTGCGGGGTGGCAGGTGCCACTGTCACTACAGAGGTGGATGAAGAGGCTGAGACTGAAACAGAAAGGAGGAGCCAGAGACCTTTCTTGTTTTTTGAGGTGTCTACTCCACTGCAGCTCGTGCTTTGCACTTAGATGCCTGGTCATGCAGGTTGTGCTCAGGTTGAGAACGTTTTTGCCTCGCTTCAGGCTCTGATTGCACAGCGTGCAAACCACTCATGTCTTGTCATCAGCACATTGTGTGAAGAACTGCCACGCTAGGGAATTACTTGGACCTGGCTTTGGTGTGCTCGGTCTCTTGCTGCATTGGGCAGTAGCAGACATACTGTCTAGGGGACGGGCGCTCCGCTTTTGCACCCTGCTCCCTCTTCTGCTGTGCTGGTGGCTCTGTGCGACCACCACCTCTTCCTCCGAACTACACAGGTCACCTGCATGACGTTGATTCCATGTGGGGTCAAGGACCTCATCGTCCTCCACATCATCTTCCACCCAGTCTTCACCACTGCCCTCCTTGTCGGTCTGCACAATTGCGAAAGCAGCAGCAGTTGGCAACTGTGTTTTCTTCATCATCCGAGACATGCTGTGATGGTCCTCCCATGCACTCATCTTGAAACATAAGTGGTTGGGCATCGGTGCACTCAATCTCTTCCACTTCTAGAGCAGGGCTAGGTGGATGGCCCTGGGAAAACATGCTAACAGAGTCATCAAAAAGCAGAAGAGACCGCTGCATGATTTGGGGCTCAGACTGCTTGGCTGATTTGCAAGGGGGTTAGATGAAAGACTGATGGACATCGGCTGCACGTGCCAACTCTGATCTTTCAGCACAAGACTGGTTGGGAGACAATGTGAAGGAACTGGAGGCACTGTCAGCAACCCAATCTACTATCACCTGTTCTGCTCCTGGCCTCAACATTCGTAGAGCCGGATTAGGCCCCACCAAATACCGCTGCAGGCTCTGTCGCCTAGTCGCACCTGAGGAAGGTGTTTCACTTGCGCATGTAGCTGGCACAGATTGACCACCTTCTCTCCCTGCAACAGGAGCTCTACCAGCAGCACCACGACCGCGGCCACGTCCCTTATTTGACGTTCTCCTCATATTTCTCAAATGTAGGATCTTTACCGTAAATGGGTGTTTTTTGAATAGCACAATAGAAGAACAGTATCTAAAGGGTGTATCTCACACGTACAGATATGCAGGAAACGCACCCAAAAAAATTTGCCCTAAATGGGTGTTTTTTTAACAATAGAAGAACACTAGCTAAAGTGTTTATCTCGCACGTACAGATGTAGAGGAAACACTGCAAACACTGGAGTAAACACTGCAAAATATTTTTTTGCCCTAAGTGGGTGTTTTTTGAATAGAACAATAGAAGAACACTAGCTAAAGTGTTTATCTCACACGTACAGATATGGAGTAAACACTGCAAGCCCTGGAGTAAACACTGCAAACACTGGAGGAAATACTGCAAACACTGGAGGAAACAATGCAAAATATTTTTTTTTGCCCTAAATGGGTGGGTGTTTTTTGAATAGCACAATAAAAGAACACTAGCTAAAGTCTTTATCTCACACGTACAGATATGGAGAAAACACTGCAAACACTAGAGGAAACACTGAAAAATATATTTTTTGCACCAAACTGGGTGTTTTTTTAATAAAACAGTAGAAGAACACTAGCTAAAGTGTTTATCTCACACGTACAGATATGGAGGAAACACTGCAAACACTTGAGGAAAAAAATATTGTTTTGTTTTGCCCTAAATGGGTGTTTTTTGAATAGTACAATAGAAGAACACTAGCTAAAGTGTTTATCTCACACGTAAAGATATGGAGGAAACACTGCAATTTTTTTATTATTTTTTTGCCCTAAATGGATGTTTTTTGAATAGCACAATAAAAGAAAAGTATCTTGCAGAGTATCTCACAGTAACATATGCAGTGCTGGTGTACTTAGATTTCTGAAGCAGGACAGACTCCTATCTAAATCTCTCCCTACAAGCACAATCAGGAACCTTTCCCTAAACTATCTTGCAGAGTATCTCAGAGTAACATATGCAGTGCTGGTGTTTCTGAAGCAGGACAGTCTGACTCCTATCCAGTGGCGGCTGGTGCTCAAAATTTTTGGGGGGGCGCAAACGAAGAAAAAAAAATCGCAGCCTCACTGTGCCCATCAAATGCAGCCACTGTTCCATCAATTCGCACCACTGTGCCATGCCATCAAACGCAGTCACTGTGCCATCAATTCGCACCACTGTGCCATGCCATCAAATGCAGTCACTGTGCCATCAATTGTCACCACTGTGCCATGCCATCAAACGCAGCCACTGTACCATGCCATCAAATGCAGCCACTGTGCCATGCCATCAAATGCAGCCACTGTGCCATCAATTGTCACCACTGTGCCATGCCATCAATTGTGGTCACTGTGCCATCAATTGTCACCACTGTGCTATGCCATCAAACACAGCCACTGTGCCAATTGTCACCACTGTGCCCTTTATTTGTCGCCACTGTGGCCATTCATGCCGCTGTGCCAATTGTCCCCACTGTGTCACTGTCCAGTCATCCATCCACCTTGGAGCTTTATATTATAACCTGCTGGGACTTGTAGTTCTCCATCATCTCCTGGGGCTCAGGTGCATGCAATCCACCATCTTTGTCCAGTTTTTCTCACTGCTAGTACTTGTAGTCCCATAGATGGTGGATTGCATGCACCTGAGCCCCAGGAGAAGATGGAGAACTACAAGTCCCAGCAGGTTATACATACAATAAGGCTCTGAGGTGGATGGGTGTGGATGGCATGCACCTGAGCCCAGGAGAAGATGGGGAACTACAAGTCCCAGCAGGTTATAATATAAGACACCCAGGTTATAATATAAGACACCAATAGAAGAACACTAGCTAAAGTGTTTATCTCACACGTACAGATATGGAGGAAACACTGCAATTTTTTTATTATTTTTGTGCCCTAAATGGATGTTTTTTGAATAGCACAATAAAAGAAAAGTATCTTGCAGAGTATCTCACAGTAACATATGCAGTGCTGGTGTACTTAGATTTCTGAAGCAGGACAGACTCCTATCTAAATCTCTCCCTACAAGCACAATCGAGAACCTTTCCCTAGACTATCTTGCAGAGTATCTCAGTGTAACATATGCAGTGCTGGTGTTTCTGAAGCAGGACAGTCTGACTCCTATCTAAATCTCTCCCTGGGAGCAGCAGTGGCAGCCTTTCCCTACCCTAGTGACGAGCTGTGCTGTGTGCCTCTAGCTTATATAGAGGCTGGGTCACATGCTGGGTCACATGCTGGGTCACATGCTGCACTGGCCAATCACAGCCATGCCATTAGTAGGCATGGCTGTGATGGCTTCTAGGTCACACGAGTAAAACAAATGGTGATTGGCTGCCCTGCAGTGCGCCATTACATTGCCGAACACCGAACCCGAACTTACAGCAAATTGTTCAGGTTCGGGTCCGGGTACAAAAAAAAACAAAAGTCCGGTATGTACCCGAACTTTACAGTTCGGGTTCGCTCAACCCTAGCTAGGATGACCAAATCTTTTGCTTGTTTTATAGAATGGACTTGCTGTGCAAAGCCCACCTGCATTTAACATTACACTTGTATACTGTATGCTAAGCATCTAGATTACATGTACACACACACACACACAGGTATTTTCTAATTAACCAGTCTCTTCATGTATATGTGTGCTATTTTCTCTTTGCATGATAGTAAATGAGCATTCTAGTGACCATTTAAATGTTGATCTGTTCTGCTCTAGTTAGCCCTTTGATTAAGTGCCATGAAACATGAAAAGCATTGACTTTGAGCTTTTACAATGCCTCTTTCTTTCCTATTCTAGTATGTGCCTCATTGATTTTAAAATGTCTGAACATACATTGATTTTTCAAGAGAGGGACATCACAAAAAACAGTAAAATATTTGCGTTCTGAAAGATTCCAGGGTATACTGGGTTGTTTTCTAACAATATAAAAACAACTTAAAATTAAAATGAAAAATGTAAAAATACATATTTGTTAATATATAGATGTAACCAACTATAAGTTGAATGTCATACTAGTGAACTACTGTCAAATTCAAATAGTTGTAAGATTATTTTTTTTTTATTTATTTAAAAAAAAACAAAAAAACTTGTTATACATACCCACTTTGTCCAAGGGTAAAGCTGCCCTGAACCTCCTCTCCTGGGGCACCCCGCCAGCGGTCTTGGATCCTCCTCTTTTCCATGTGCCACTATAGGAAGCTGCTCCTTATGATGTCACAAGTGCACACTTGCCCCCGAGCCAGGCTGTGTGCATTCATTAACACACACAGCACGATTCGGCTCTGTACCACACTCTCTGCTTACAGCATTTGCCTAAGAGAGAGGAGAGAGGGTAGAGAAGACCTGCAGATGGGCACAAAATTGGATCGATACAGGACAGATGAGAGTTTTGGTATGGGGGGGGGGGATAGGTAGTGAAAGTTTTTTTAAGCTTAAAGCATAGAATACATTAGGATAAAAATGTAGGGTTGATTCACTAAAACTGGAGAGTTTCAAATCTGGCGCGGCTCTGCATAGAAACCAATTTTTTTTGTTCATCAAAGCTTAACTGAACAAACTGAAGTTAGAAGCTGATTGGCTACCATGCATAGCTGCACCAGATTTGTCACTCTCCAGTTTAGTAAATTTAACCCTACATGACTTTAGAACCACTTTCATATCCCTACCTTTTTTTGCAAAGCTATAGAAGTAACTGGCTTCCAAATGAGTAGAAAATAGGAAAAGGGATGGACAGCTGCACTCCAGGGAAACTTCCAAAAAGTTGTCTTTATTAATAAAAAAGGCCACGACTAAGCACTAACATAGTGTGAAACGCGTTGGCTGTCCTTTCCTGTGGCTGTGTTTGTTTTGTATGCCCATTTTTTATTAATAAAGACAACTTTTTGGAAGTTTCCCTGGAGTGCGGCTGTCCATCCCTTTTCCTATTTTCTACTATTGCTTCGTGCATTGCCAGCACATTGGTGTTCCGAGAGGTTCCTTAATTGCTTACCCTGGAGCGGTGACTTATTTTCCCTGGCTTCCAAATGAGGTCGTTAAAGGAGAGCTATAGTCTCCTTTCATGTTGTGAGTTCTGCTTGTCTGATAGCCATCTCTTCCACACTTTCCTGGATCCCAGCATGCTTTGCAGATTATCCTGTTTACTTTCAATTTCTAAGGACTACATATCCCATTGTACCTTACTGCCAGAAATCAGTGATTCCTGTACTGATTCCACTCCCCACTCCTCCTCTTATTGTCTCTGTAGTTTAGAAGGCAGGCTCTGTGAAATGTTTGACACAGCAGTCACCACATAGACAATATATGCCAAGGAAAGAAATGTGTTGGGATCTTCTTGAATAATTTTACAACTTGCTTTCATCAGAAAGATGACATTCGGCTTGTGAAAGACATATGCCTATCTTGGGTAGCAGTAAAAGGGTTAATCCCAAAGGTGGGCAGCTATTCCGCAGAAATCAAGAGAGGTTCTACTGTTCTAGCTGTATTTATTTTATATTATAAAGAAAGAATGCCAGAGAAGGTACAAGAACATAAATAAAGGCAGACGGGAACCTTAAAAACACATTGAACCTGCTGGACATGAACCGAGTTGATAATTATGGCAGGGAGAGCTTTCTGCTGGAGTAAAAGCCAATCTAAAACCCAAAATTAAAATATAATATTTCAGTGGACTGACATTACCTTTAAAATGGAGAGCATAGAATGCTTTGTGCTGGATACTGCAATGTTTACTCCACACTAAGTCTGAACTTTGCATAAAAAGTATTCATAAGATGTGGACCACTGTGTGAAACCTTCTGTGTCTGATGGTCACTCTCTGCATAACACTACATAAGACGCATTGACATTAGAAGAGGCCAGTCTCATGAATTTGTGGTGTGACTGGCTCTAATCCAAATATTTATTTATATTTAAACTTCTAATCTCCAAGATGTAGAGAGATGGTGACTAGTTTATGGCATGTACAAGAAATATGCATAGTAGAAGTGACACATGAGAGAAGCTAGGGTTACAAGCATTTGGTAATGAGTGAGGAAAAAAGTTTATGAATAATAAAAAAAGTAATTAACTGGTTTATGTCTTAGGTTTAAAGATGACATAGAAGGTTCAGGACTTTTGGGGACTTGTATGCTTCATAGCTGATTGGAAATTACACTATGGGAAGAAGCTCTGGAGACCTCATTTACAAAAATATATTGATAAGATAGATCGAGTCCAGAGACGGGTAACAAAAGCGTTGAATGGTTTTGGGGATAAAAATATATCAAGAGCGGCTTCAGGAACTTAATATGTACAGTCTGGGGGAAGGAAGGGAGAGGGGAGGAATGATTGAAAAAAAAGAGGCCCAAAAAACAACAACCCCCCTCCCAACCCCCCTCCAAAAAATGGGGAGACTTAATGGACTACTCAAACTTTTTCTGTTTTCACTTTTCTAGGTGTGGTGTACTTTATAGTACTGGTGCTAGTCAAATTTAAGTATACATCAGAGTATAGTTAGACTCTGATCCTGATTGTTAGGTGTGAGAATAGGGCCTCTGTCTCAGCTTGGCTGTGCTGTGGGTCATTCTGCTGTATTGGGGTGTTCTTCCAGCCCCGGTACTGCAGGTGGCAGCAGTGGAGTTAAGGTTTGGGTGCTCTTCCCAGCAGCCAATCACAAGGGTTCATCCTTGCTGTGCATGCTGGGGAGGGGTATTTATGGGACAGATATTATTTGTTTTGGGTTTTTCATCGTCCAGTGTGGCACCCACCTTTAGGGTGGCCACATCACGCCCCCCCGGCACTTTGGCCTACCTGGCCGGGGAGTGCGTGCCACGCAGTGTTCCTGGCTCTGAGACCATGTTGGCCCGGAGAATCTGAACCAGCGATAGGGATCCAGTGAGCGACTGGGTTCCCTCATTTGAAGATCCCAAGCTAGGTGCTGTTCGGTGGGGAGTCGGTCTGAGGAGCGCCATTGAGAGGCTGGCGGTCCAATAGGGCTTGGACGAAACCACCGGGATCACAGGTAGCCGGACACTGCGTGACTGATCACCTGTCAGTCGGTACCTGGGCGACAAGTTGAAGAAGACCCAGACGTAACTCAACCAAGGAGGTATACCTCCAAGAATCCTACCCAGAGTTTAGGATTCCTCATCACAAGTTTTATTGTTTTTATCCGTCTGGGTAATAAATAGCACAGCAAAAGAGCACCTGTCGTGGACATTCCTTTACTTCTGTTTATGCACATATGCATCACTCGCCCCTAGAGAATTCGGAGGAGCCACGAGGTAACACGCCGCCCAAAAATCCAGCATCTCCACTGGGGGTAATGCTACATGTGTAGGATCGTCCGGGATTGGCTGTTACCTCAGAATACCCGAATACAGAATTTCAATCTACGGCTGATTAAAGGAACTGTCGTGTGTTAAAATGTGCCTAGTGAGGAAGGAGTTAATGTCGCCATTAGAGTTGGGTGCACATGCAGCGAAGCCATGTGCACCTGCCACGTGTGAAGAAAAGAACTCAGGTGGGAGGAGTTACCCACCCCTGCGTGAGATGCAGAGTGAGTTTGGCACCAAAGGAGAGAGTGATTGCCCGCCCATGAGAGAAGGTCGTGTAGTCATGTCTGTGCCGTCAACGACATTTGTGAATCTGCGATCCCCGATGTCTGTTCCAGGAGTCAACGCTATGTCCGCTGCTGCTGGATTACCCCTGACAGATATCGGAATCTGAATGCAGACCCAAGGTAAGTTTGTCCTATATTCCAGTGGTGGCGTGGAGGCCCTCGGACTGTCCTGCCCACGCTGTTCGGAGCTGGCTGTCTGTCTTCTGCCATTTGCTAGATGCAAGAGGTGCCGAAGTTGAACAACTGAATGAATCTCCCGGGAGTACAACGTGGATTGGATTACCAGGACTGTAACTGCGGAGAAAGAGGCCCCATGGCCGGAACCCTCCCCAACTTCAGTAGCCGCTGATCCAGAGGTGGTGACCGTATCATCCACGCTGACTTTGCCATCGGTTGCAACCCCAACCGTATCGCCGGAGGTAAGCGATGGTGATGATGATCGAGTGTGTGTGCCCAGTATGGGAGCGGATGTCGTGCTAGAGACAACACCAGCTAATGTGGTCTTAGTGTGGCACGCTATTGCAAGGATGGGCCCCACTCAAGCCTTCCATGGCTGTTGTCGAGGCCTCCCCGTGTGCAGGGAAGACACTGCTGTCACCCTTGCTGGAGGGCGTGTATCCCCGATCGTGTGTATGGGCTAGCGGACAGATTTGTCCACCTGACAGATTTCAAAGCATGCTTTGAAATCTATCCGGTGGGAATCTGTCCGCCCGACATGTCTGCTGGTTAGTACACTTACCAGCAGACATGTCGTCCCGCTCCGCCGCCGCACCGCCGCCGCACCGCCGCCGAATGGATTCGGCGCATGCGCGGAAGTGTTTTACTTCCTGGTGCGGTGACGTGGCGGCGTCAACGTCACCGACACGTCAGCACGCTCTCTGCTGGCGGGGATTTTGGTTTGCTCGTGTGTACACGCGAGCAAACCAAAATCCCAGCAGACAGATTTGTTCAAATCTGTCGGACGGACAGATTTGAACAAATCTGTCCGCTCGTGTGTATGGGGCCTTAGTCTGATGATGGGGATGACAAATGGTTTGAACCAGAGTTTCCTGAATCTCAAATCAGTAAAAGTTCCCGAACCAACAAGTCCTGTAGGTGCAAGAAACGCTCCGGCCATGTCGCACCAGCTGAAAATGTCCCACAACTGACATGGGGAGTTGGAGCACCAAACAAGCACTAGTGTCACTAACCCAATGCCCGCTCTTCTGCCTGTAGTGAGGAGAGCTTCTGACGCTATTGTACTCTACCAAAGTTGGCTCGCTTACAGCGTATATTCATGAGAAGAGTGGCCACCGACTACGGGTGGGAATACCCATACATGCCTCCAGCCCTTCTGCCTGAACTCGAAAAGGTGAGAGAGGACTGGTACAAGGATGCAGTCTGGGAATGTCTGAATGTCCCCAAACTTGCCCGTGGCACGGAATATGCGTTCATCTGTGTTGGACACAGATTTGAAGATTGTCTGAGAGACTGGAGCCTTGTCACGTACATTTTTAGCGATAGAGTGGTCCTTAAATGTCCCGGGAATGTGGATCGAGTCTTCTCTATTTCTACTACTGACCACCGAGGGGACATTATCGCTCAGCCGGATCCAAGTTACTACAAGTAGGCCCCATGCCTGCATTGTCACTCTCACTTGCTGCTTTAATGAAGTTATGGACAAGAGTTGTTTCCCTTTCCAGTTTTCGTTTCATCCCACCAGATCCACACCTTGCTGTTTGTGCAGAACATCGGGGGGTTTGATCAGTTAGATAGGGGTAGGATCTTGCCAGCTTCTTCACAGCACCTGGAAAAAGAAAGAAGGGAAAGAGACTGTTTTTATTTTATCTCTCTTTTCCTGCTGATCACTCTGAGCGACTGCATTGCCTTATCCTGGTAGCACCAGTGCACTGCAGTACCTGGTCCCTAGGGGCAGTGTTCTGCAACATCTACTAGTGCAGAGAAAAAAAAAAGACACTGTTATACCTAACTATGTTTTCTCCTTTAGCTTTGCAGCAAAGGAAAAAAAAAGTGCATAAATATGATTACTGTTGGTTTATATATCTCAGCACTTACTGTTGTCCCCCTGGGAGGAGGGGAAATTTCGTCCTCTGACGAGAGGGTGCAGTTTCAGTTCCAAGCTTGGTGAATATTTGTATATAGTTGTTTTTAATGTGTCTCCCTGGGAGGAAGGGGATTTTCACCTTAGTGGGCAGAGGTGCAGCTCCCGTTTATCCCTATTCATACATGTTTTTTTCTTTTGTTTTTCTTCCAATTTTATTCTGCAGGTGGCTTAACCAGCTATCACCAACTGCCGGAGAATGGGGCAGTATAGATAGTCAGGATTGTGGAAATGTCTATGCATTACTGTATATAAATGTTTATATAATAATTTTTTGAATATTTTCAAAAAACGTTTGTATTTTCTATTTGTTTCCTTTTACAGACCTTTTCTGTTGTTGTGCAGATTCTGGTCAGGTATTCAGGATTGAATGTCCTCTTTTGTGACACTGGGGGCAGTGTCTATTCAGGTAGGGGGAGTGTGTAGCACCCATGTACTGGTGCTAGTCAAATTTAAGTATAGATCAGAGTATAGTTAGACTCTGATCCTGATTGTTAGGTGTGAGAATAGGGCCTCTTTCTCAGCTTGGCTGTGCTGTGGGTCATTCTGCTGTATCGGGATGTTCTTCCAGCCCCGGCACTGCAGGTGGCAGCAGTGGAGTCAGAGTTTGGGTGCTCTTCCCAGCAGCCAATCACGAGGGTTCGTCCTTGCTGTGCATGCTGGGGAGGGGTATTTATGGGACAGATGTCACTTGTTCGGAGTTCTTCTTCATCCAGTGTGGCCACATCACGTTGGCCCGGAGCATCTGAACCAGCGATGGGGATCCAGTGAGCGGCTCGGTTCCTTCTTTTGAAGATCCCAAGCTGGGTGCTGTTCGGTGGGGAGTCGGTCTGAGGAGTGCCATTGAGAGGCTGGCGGTCCAATAGGGCTTGGACGAAACCACCGGGCATCACAGGTAGCCAGACACTGCGGGACTGATCACCTGTAAGTTATTACCTGTGGGACAAGTTGAAGGAGACCCAGACATAACTCAACCAAGGAGGCATATCTCCAAGAATTCTACTCAGAGGGGACCTGTGGCAGAGGTATCTTATGAGGCTCTTTGAGAGGGGTCTGTGGCAGAGACTTTCTCCCAAGTTTAAGTTCACCAAGGAGGGTCTGTGGCAGAGACTTATTCCTATCATTGTCCGAGTGATACTCCGGCTGCCAGGTCAGTGAGAGAGGCCTGTCCAGGTACACTAAACCCACTCCGGTGGGAGTGGCGCAGAGAAGTGTTACGTCTGGGAGCAGGACTATTTCCTATCATTACTGTGACAGTGGTCGAACATATCCCCGTCAAGCATTCCCTTCTTCTCCCATAAAATAAATCACCCAATATATTAGGAATATCCCTGGAATCGCTGAATAATCCACACATGAGCCATGGCTTAATGCTGAATGTAACAGGACACACTTTATTGAAAGTACACAGCACACTTTTATACAGGATTTGGAACATCCCGCCCCCAACAACCGCTTTCTTATTGGTCCTTTTTCCAGTCCCATCAGTTCCCCCTCAGGTCCACCTTCCATGCAAATGAGGACTTGAAAATGTCTCAGCAGAGATTGGTCCCAAAGCTTGAATAGCCTGAATATGTGTGTTGAGACAGAAGCCCCCAGGGGGTAGTTACTACAATGAAGCAATCAGAACAACAATTAACACCTCTACACACTGGACAATAAAATGTCTCTCACAAGCCCGGCTCCACTTATTTCACTAGTCGGAGCCAAGCATTGAAGGGTCATTGTCCTAGTGACCTAGTCAGGACAAATTAAGCCAATTCCAGTATCTCTTGCAACATGTACTCCACAATGTCTCATCTTCTGCAATACATGAATTAGGATTTCACGTAGAAACACTTTAATATCTCATGATCCATGACATTACTCCCCATGGGAAATAGTTCAACATCCACAGTGGGACCCAAACGGGTCACTCGAGGATGATGGCGAGGAAGTCTTATGGTTCCAGGACTGTCTGCCGGGATGAACCATCCACCTTCCTGCTTTGAGGCCCTGGCCCATAATCGGACGGCAGGAGGCTCGCATTCAGTCCTCTCCAAAAGCCCCTGTCCCGGCTAGGCCTGTCACACATCTCCTCTTTTGGCAGGGGACTAACCCAGTAGGAGACACCAGATGGGTTGTCTCTGAATTTAGTCAGTAGTTCCAGTCCCCCAATGCCGGTATCCATACAGTACCCCAAATCACTTGCTCCAGACAGAGCATTACTCACCCCGCCATCCTCTGCCTCTCTCAGGGAACACGTCTGCCACTGGGGAGAGGCCTGGACTAGCCCTTCTCCCTGAAGTCCTTTCAGCCGCTGGAGAGATGACAGGGGGGGCTGGGCTCAGTCCATCATGCTGTTGGGGATCTGGGCCAACTGGCCACCATTTATGGGGTATACCAGTGGAGACTGAAGTCCCATCCACTGGTGTGAGGTGAAAATCCCCCAGTGCTTGCAAAGCAAAGCCGACATCCTCCTGTTTCAGTCCTGTACCATTTTCTGGGGTTGTGCCAGTGGAGACTGAAGTCCCATCCACTACCCCAGGAACCCCTTCTTCTGTTAGGTGAAAGCAGAGGCCCGGGGCACTCTGCTCTGTTGCCAGCTCTTCCGCTGGATTGCTGTGAGTTGAGACCACAGTCCCATCCACCGATATCCACTCAAGCCTTAGTGGGGTGCAGCCGCCAGTAGCATCCTGTCCTGCTGCCAGTGATTCAGCTGGGAGTAAGAGCTTTACCACCTCAGCTGGTTGCTGGGGAGGGGGGCCAACCGCCCCGGCTCCCTGGAACTCCACAGTTGGTCCCGGTGCTGGGCAGAGATGGCTGGCACTCTGCCCTGTTGCCAGCACTTCTGCTGGGGGTGCATAATCCATAACATCCTCTGAACAGTCCATACATTCTGTAATCTGTGGCTGGGGAGTGATCGCCATCTTCTCACCCTGAGCCTCCGAAACTGCCACAGGGGTGAGGCAGAGGTCTTGAACCCTCTGTTCGGTGACCAGCGCTTCAGCTGGGGAAGTTCCTTGTAACTCCACAAATACTGCTCTTGGTGCTGGGCAGAGCACAGTGAAGTTTGGCCCTGATCCCAGCTCTTCTGCTGGAGACCCTTCAGGTTGTTTTTCCTCAGCAGAAAAATCTATTAAAACCCCTGTCTCTGCAACTGGTGTCTGGGGATAGAGGTTCACCATCTCCTGTCCATGTAACCCAGGAGATGCTATAGGTACTGAGCAGAGGTTAGCAGATCTCGGCCCTGCGGTCAGAACTTCAGCTTTGGGAATGACAATCTCCAGATTTTCCACTGCCGATTCACTGGCATACTGCTGGATCGTCCCATGCAGAAACGGGATCATCAAGGTCAGTCGGCACTTGCTGCATCCGCCATATAACCCTATGGTCCATAGCTGCAGGGGCAGGTTGGCAAAGCACACTGTTACCCTGCCACATGGATGATTCTTCAGCCAGAATTTCAGCATTGTCCACTGGTATTTCCTGATAGTCCCAGGCAAAGGGAGCCCAGCCCTGGCGCTGAGCAGAGTCTAGCAGCTGTTTGTAAGTGATCTCCAGGTCCCATTCCCGAGCGGCCAGAAATTCCAAATCTTCCTGTAGCCAGTGCGCTTCGAGATATTCAATTTTTTTCTCTCTGTTGCTCCATATGTCCTCCATCCAGCGCTCCCTCCCATCATCCCCAAAGTCGGGATCACTGGACATCCTCCCAATACAACAATCCCAGGCCATCATAGTCATAGCCTTCTGTGGGGCTGTCATCACCCCGCTGACCACGGGCACTCTTGGGCTACATACCACCGGAGGGCTCTGTAGCTCTCATCCAGCTGCATCTCTGCCCGGATCAGCCTGTTTAATTTCGCTATCCACTCCTGCTTCGGTTGTTCCCCCAACAATGGCATTCGTACGTCATACTGCGGCCAGTACCTTGCATAGATGTAGGGCAGGACCTCTCCTTGGTTTTGCTGCTCCAGAGCTAGCGCTTCCTTCCAGAGTTGGCACCGAATCACATCCGCCCATCCCAGCAGGACCTCCTCTGATTCTGGTCCTGTGTGCTGTATCCGCATCTCTTGTAACCTTCTTCTGAATACCTCTTCCATGGTTACTGGTATCTGTACCTCTCCTCGTCTTTCATTTGGTGCTGCTTCTTTAGGCGTTGTCACCGATCGTCGTATTTCTGCAATTCTCAGCTCATGTTGCCGCTCTCGTTCTTTCTCATCAAAAGCTTTAAAAGCGCTAAACGGAATATTCCTTGTGTCTGCTGTGCTGTACTCACTGTTTGGAGAATGTGCGGATGCTTGTTGGACTGCTGCCAGTTTTAACTGTAGCTCTGCGTCTCTTATTTGTTTAGCCTCCTCCGCTAACAGGGTCATCACTTTCAGCACCACATCCGCCGTTGGGTTCGGACCGAACCATGCTAGTTTCTCTCTTATTAGCTTGTTGGCTGGTGATTCCTCCTCCTGAATCACTGGTGTCTCCATCTCATTAACTACTGCTGGCGTTGCTGCAACCGAGTTCTCCTGGTCTAGCTCCATTAATTCTGCTATGATGACACGCTCGGTTTTGTTGCTAGCAATCCTTCCACGAACTTCCAGTAGTCCTTTCCGTGTATTTCTTTTAAGCCGGGTGTACCAGTCTTCCATTCACTGTTCCCAGTGTCTGCTTGGAATCCTGGTGTAAAGGAAAGTAGAAGGGAAAATCCCGCTGCTGCCAACCAGTTGTGACGGTGGTCGAACATATCCCCGTCAAGCATTCACTTCTTCTCCCATAAAAGAAATCACCCAATATTCCATGAGTAGGAATATCCCTGGAATCTCTGAATAATCCACACATGAGCCATGGCTTAATGCTGAATGTAACAGGACACACTTTATTGAAAGTACACATGTTGGGCTAAACACTGTGTAACATCCCACCCTTTTTTGAGAATCCAACTGGTCTTCAGATTATCTACTTAGTGGTTGCGAGTCTCCCACTTTGTGTCGATACTTGTGTATATTTATTTCCAATCATTAGGTGGTTTGTCACATAAATGTGTTTATAAATCCTGGCCATATCTGTGGCATTTTGTTTTTCAAGTTTTGTTTTATTAATTTGTATTTTATCTTTATAATAAATATCCATATTTTAACTCTATTACGCCTGTAAAGTCCATTATCCTTCCTATGCACACGAGTAATTCTCCTCACGCATTTGTGCATATCCATATTTTTGCTTAGCACAGTATTTGTTTTTTACTTTTATGAGGATAATGTTGGCCACAGCATGATCCAGAGCATTGCAGCCATTGCATGTGTACATGCTTGTCTGTTGCCCTTGCATCCTAAGGGGGAGTGCCAAGAGAGCACATGGCTACACAGAGAGAGGAAACTGGATCTCTTTCTACAATGCATAACAGTGTCCTGTAAATTAATAAAGCACCCCCTTGCTGAGACGTAGTGGAAGGGCATAGAAATGTTCATGTTACTTGAACTGTGGACTACTGAGAATTGCCACTTACAGGTCTTCTCAATTGGGACTGTACTTGTTATCCACAAAGTCCAATTGAGTGTAGATACTGGTGCTTATTAGAGATTATTAACCGATTCCCATCCAGCGCACGGCGATATACATCGGCACAATGTCACGGTTGTGCCAATGGGCATACAGGTATGTCCCCTTTAAATCACAGCATTGTGGGCATGCGCGCATCCGCCGCATACTCTTTGTCTGTAACCACGGCACCTGCGGACTTGATGTCTGCAGGTGTCCCGCGATCATATCACGGAGAGGCAGAACAGGGGGGTGCCTGTGTAAACAAGGCATCTCCTTGTTGTGCTTTTTTAAGGTCATTTTTACCCGCACAGTTATTTATTTTGAATTATTTTCTAATCAAGATATTTTTGAATAAAAGTTAATCTATATGACATAGTCTATAATATGAAACTTATTCACGGAGACGTATGATCATACAAAATAGCTAATTTATTGGTAGACAAAATATGAATATTTACATGAAATTAAAATACCAATTGCGTTACATGAACGACTTGAATATCAATACAATACCCTCAAAATGGGCATGCAGTACATTTGATATGTGTGCCATTATAGGTTCTCATTATGGTTACAATAACTTTATGGAAATGACAATGAAACTAAAGTGTCTATTTCACATGTCCAACCGTTACTATACTGCAGGTAAGTAAGTGGTTAAAATTGTGAAATATATTGGACGTTTGTTTTGTAAAAATAAAAATATAATAAAAAATGTTACTCTTTAAGGAAAAATCTACTAGTTATTGATTATGAGAACAAACCATAACTACAAGATATTAAATACTTTGTACTTTAGAGAACAACATCAATATTTCAAAAATTTTAGGGAACAACAATAGATTCAAGATAAAATCAAAAATGGCATAATTACCAATTTCAAAATAGCTATTTCCTACTTGCTAGTGACCAGAGCTAAATCGCTGCAGTGGCTTTCTATGGATCTTCATGGGATAAGAGTATGTCCTAATGCATTGTGCTAGTGTGCCCCTCGCCGTCGGAGTCAGTCCTGAGTCATCCCTCCAGTCATACTTCAGTCATTGCTTCCTTTTCTCCTTCTCTCTCCTCATTCATCTCCTCATCAATCTTTCTTCCCTCATTATATATCTATCAGGACAATAAGACTATAAAATTATACCAAGTTCTGCCCAGCCGAGTTGTGTCCTTAACTCATAGGTTTGTGGCCCATATTGGAGTTCCTGTCAAGACATGTCTGGTTTCTATTGGCTGACAACTTAATGATTAACTGTTCCCTGGACTTTAAGAACCTCAAGTAATATCACTTTCAACCACCAGGTGTCTCACCTTTATTGTGAGATTATCTATATGTTAATATTTATATTATTGGGGAGACTATCTACATAAATGTGTGTGTGTGTGTATATATATATATATAATATATATATATATATACACATACACATATATATATATATATATATATATATATATATATATATATACACACATACACATATACAACTCTGGTAACTTTATATTATATACGATACAATTAGTATATTTTTGATTCCTACATAACATGCTTCTATATTCCTTTATAAACGTATATCTTTTAAAAACAGTCTTTCGAGCCCAATTTCCCCGTCATGGAACACTGGGAAGCCTAAGAAATCTAAAGACGGCGGATCCTCTCGATAGGAGACCCTATCAGCTAATCCCAAAAAAATGATTCTAGCATTTCAAGAGTTTTACTCTAATCTTTACAGTTCGACTCAGGTAGACGGTAGCCTGGGGGTCTCTTCCTTTCTCTGGGTCCTTTCTATTCCAGCTCTCACTTCTACTCATAAAGAGGCTCTGGAGGCGGATTTCTCGGTTGAGGAGATAGTGGAGGTCATAAAGAACCTGAAGACGGGTTCAGCCCTTTTCAGAGGTCATTGAGATCACTGTGTCCTTTTTTTTTAATAATTACATTTTTATTGAGAATTTTTCAACAATTTATTTATTTATTTATTTATAAAAATGCTTTTTGGGAGCGCAGTCATTACCCAAAGGCCTCGATGCGATCATAGAACCACAGAACATATACAGACACATCTCACATAACAATAATAACAATATAAAACCACATAATAACATTAAAAACTAAAACTACAATATCTAAAACTGCTTGTATCTAACCCTAATTAGGGCCATACACCTGGAAAAATAAAAAAGTTTTTAAAAACTTCCTAAAATTTAACAAATCCTTCTCCCGTCTTAAGTATAGGGGTAGAGAATTCCAGAATATCGAACCTTGTGCATCCAGAGTCCTCCCTCCACATTTTTTTCTTCTGAATTTAGGGACCGTCAAATTAACCTGATCAGCAGTTTTTAACGATCTGCTGGGGACGTAACAGGTACATTTTTTTTGCAAATACCCTGGGCCTATCTTATGGATAGCTTTGTGGACGATGCATCCCACTTTGAATAAGACCCGTTCAGCAACCGGTAACCAATGCAAGGCTTTCAGAGATGGTGTAATATGGGCCCGACGGCCCACTCCCGTTACTAACCTAACTGCCGCGTTTTGGATCAACTGAAGCTTATGCAGGAGGGTTTTTGAACATCCCATGTATAACGCATTACAGTAGTCCAACCGGCTACCAATGAAAGCATTGATCACATGGACTTTGTCCACCTCGTCAATAAAATCCAGTGTAGAGCGCAGGAGTTTCAGATGGTAATAGCATCCGCTTACCACCTGGTTTACCTGCGCCTTCAAAGACAATTTGGAATCCAAGATGACTCCCAAGTCCCGGACCTTGATGGCCGGGGTCGGGTATGGCATAAACGAAACCGGCCAAGAAGGAAAGTCCGTCAAACTGGATTTGCTCTGATTGCTAATAATAATACATTCAGTTTTTGAGCCATTAAGTTTTAAGTAATTGGCTCCCATCCAGGACTGTATTTCCTCCAGACAGGCTGCCAAATCCACCTGGACTTCCTTATTTTTAGGCAACTTAAAATAGATCTGCGTATCGTCTGCATAGACGTGAAAACTAAGGTTATGTCGCCGAATAATATACAGCAACAGCCTTAAATAAATATTATCAATATCGGCGATAACGCTGAACCCTGAGGAACCCCGCAAGACAAGGAACTATTAGATGAATAATACGTTTCTAGTCTTACCCATCTGTGTTCTATTCTGCAGGAATGAGGCCATTCATGTCAATGCCATGTCCTCAAACCCGGCCACAGACACCAGCCTTTCCAGAAGTCTGGCATGATCTATAGTATCAAATGCAGCCGACAGATCCAGCAGTATTAACGCTGGCGCCTCGTCGCTGTCCATGGCCCATAGGCAATCGTCCTTAACCTTGATGAGAGCAGTCTCTGTGCCTCTACCAGGACAGAATCCCGACTGATATTCATCAAAAATATTATTTGATTCCAAATGCGGTTAAAGTTGCCACACAGCAGCCCTCTCCATTATTTTAGCTAAAAAAGGCAGTGTAGAAATTGCCCGATTATTACTTAAATCTGACTGTGCCACATTTGCCTTCTTCAATAAGGGAATTATAACTGCCTGCTTCAAGATACTTGGCACTGTTCCAATAGCAAAAGACATATTAATAATGTCTGCTATAAACGGTGCCAAAGTAACCGCAGAATCCTTCACCAGCTGCGCAGTGCAGGGATCAAGCGCCGAAGAAGAAGCCCTAAGCGACTTAATAATCTTCAGTATCTCTGCGCTAGTTACCGCCGCAAAATTGGTAAAACGAATCCCATTGTATACAGGAGAACTTTCTATATAACAAGAATCCGGTATATTATTTTGTATGTCCAGAATTTTTTCCTTAAAATAGTTCTCACTTAGTTCCGGAGAGAATTCTCCCTTAATATCTAAACAACTTGGGTTTGCAAGAGTATTGGCGACTTTAAATAGTTCTGCGGCCTTATTTTCCGCCAACCTGATTTTCTCTGTTAGATATGTTTTTTTAGCTTTTTTTATTTCAGCTTTATATTTTCTTAAAGCCGCTCTATATGTCTCTCTAGTAATAGAATTAGGGTCTTTCCTCCATATTTTTTCTAACGCTCTGCAGCTCCATTTTAACATGCGAGTATTCTGATTAAACCACAGCGGATTATTTGTTGGGGATCTTATATTTTGACTCTGTTTTTTTGGGGCCAAATAATCTAAGGTTTCCGTCATCATTGAATTAAATGTTTCTATTTTATCCTCAACACTATGTATTTTTTTAAATACCTTAATATCTGCATTCTCTAGAAATATTCTGGAGAAAGCATCTGCGGACACGTTCACATAATTACGTGTAAAACATGGTATAGCTACTCTATTAGGTATATGTGGGTTTTTTTGTACATTGCCCATTATTTTAAAACCTATAAAAAAAATGGTCACTCCAAGCCATCTCCAAAGGTGATTCAGTCCTGGTTACACAGCCAGTATGTAATATCCAATCTAAGGTATGCCCAGCCCTATGGGTGGGTTTACTTACTTCCTCTGTATAGCCCAGGCTATTAGCATAATGCAGAAGTTGCTGAACCTCTGCATTACCAATATCATCAGCCCACAAATTAAAGTCCCCCAGAACTAAAGACCTGGGAAACTGCAACACTGAGGCCGATAACAATTCTGTGATATCCTTTAAGACAGTCACATTCATACTCGGAGGGTGATAGATGATAGTGAGGCCAACAGTCTCCTCCGGACTTTTCTTCCATCTGAAAACTAAGCTTTCTAATGAAGCATAGATTTCCGTGCAATTAGTGACCTCAATATCAAATACCGCTCTAAAAATAAGGGCTATACCTCCTCCCCTTTTAGACTGACGATCACACTTCACTATTTTATATCCCCCTGGAAATAATTCATCCAACCGTGGGGGAGAAGCAGCCAAGAACCACGTCTCCGTCATAGCAAGTAGATCCAAATAATGTTCCACTATAAGGTCATACAACAATAAACAAATAGAAGCCATAAATCACATAGGAATCAGGAACAATGCAAGATTGTATGATAAAGGCAAAGATCTAGAATTACAACACAGCATGGTGACAAACAGAATGCATAGTAAGTCATGATGCACAGGCTGGCGCATTGTAAGCCCTTCTAACAGCTAGTCCTGTACTCTCCATCTTAATCAAACGTGGTAGGACTTGTTAAACAAATGACGACTCATGACAGAGGAAAAGGTAGGCATCAAACAATACATAGAAGGAAATAAAATAAAAATAAAAGTAAAAAGGGATTGGAGTAGGATCGTGGATGAGATGGACCTCAATTGTTGAACAAGATACATTGATAGTTAAAGGATCACTAAAGGAAAAAAAATGTTTTGCTGAAATGACTGTTTACAGGGTATAGAGACATAAAAGTTAACTGATTCCTTCTAAAAATTATTAAAAATAGATAAAAATCAATCATATAATATGCCTCTAGTTTCACTTTCGTTTTTAAACTGGTTTTGTGTTTATGTGAAGTAGAGAGAGAGACAGAATAAAAACAAACAAATCCAGGGCAGTGTTTTGTTTTTAAATTGAATCCCAGGGCAGTGTTTTGTTTTTAAAATGAATCTGATTGGTTCTAAAGGGGTTTTAGACACACAGCTTGGACCACAGTGAAAAGCTGTCATGAGATTTTTCATAAGGAGCCAGACAAGCAGGAAGTGTGGAGATCAGAGCAGAATTACAGTAACTTCAAAGCAAAAACAAACAATGAGAACATGAAAACAGCACTGCATTGAGGTAAAGGAAGCTATTTAGCTAAAAAAACATTCCTTTAGTAATCCTTTAATAATCATACCAGGGCGTTGCCAGAACCTCTGCTGGCTCTAAGTTATCATTAAAGAGTCAGTCAACCAAGGCAAGCTCACTCCCTATCCCACTCACTCCACGACTGCCATCTTTTATCAAAGCTTCTCCTCTGGCCAGGTCTACAGGCTATTAGTGATTCATACACATGAGAGTCACGAGTAAGAGTGATCACCTCTGAGAGATTGGGGACTACGTTGGACCTCCAGTTCAGAGTAATGAGTGTTCTCGCTACTAGTAGAAAATGTGTCACTACAGTTCGGACCTGTGGGGGGAAAGGGTCTATGTTCAAACTCAGCAGGGCCAACGCGAGCTCAGGCCGAGTAAATACACCTGAAATTGAGGAGATAGATTTAAATACGCTGTTCCAGAAGCTTGTTAGTGTCACGTACCTGGTTATGGAGCCCAATGTGCAGGGAGCGGCCTCTCGTGAGCCTCTAAATCGGTTGCCCCTGGTAGAGCAGACAGGGGGTACAAGCGCCTGATAGTAAGCTGGTGGCGGACCGGAAGCGGAAGCAGACAGGTGCTGGCGAGGTCCTGGCAGGGAACCAATGAACACAGGCATGGTGCAGTAGCGCTTGCTGTAGCGGAGCCAAGGGATTGGCAAACACTGGATCAGGCAGGGTATCAGGAAACCGGAACAGATCCGAAGGGTTAATCAGGTCCAGGCCGGGTCGGTATGTCAGGCAGGCAGACAACAGAGAAAGGGGTTTAGCGGAATCGGTGGTCAGATCAAGCCGGGGTCGGAGGCGGGCTGCAAGCAGAGGTAGGTCACAGGAAGCCGGGTCAGGTACACAGTAGTCAGGCAGGTAGCAGATTCAGATTAACTCAGGAAACGCTGTCGACTGGTCAGCAAGAAGCAGTGGGAACAGACAGCTTAAATAGCGTTCCTTGGCGCCGAAATGACGTCAGCGCGCGCGCGCGCGCTCCCGCCGCGCGCGCCGCTTGCACGCACGCACACGCGCATGCGCCGGGACTGGTTTCTCCTGACGTTGCCAGTACTGGTGGGATTGCTGGATCTTCTATCGTGACATTGCCCCCCCTCTACGGGCAGCCTCCGGATGCCCAACTGGGCCAACTTACTTGGGTGCACCCTTTTAAAGGCCTGGATCAGTCTCTGAGCATGAATGTTGGCCTCTGGTTCCCAGGAATTCTCCTCTGGGCCGTAGCCCTTCCATTTCACCAGGTATTGTACCTGGTTACGTCTCTTCCGACAATCCAGGATGGATTCCACCTCGAATTCCTCCTCGCCGTCGATAAGTACCGGCTTGGGAGGACCGACATTCTGGTTGGTAAAGGGGTCTGGGACTGTGGGCTTGAGCAGTGCCACATGGAAAACTGGATGAATCCGAAAGGAAGCAGGTAATTTTAGTTTGTAGGCCACTTCATTGATCCTTCTGAGTACCTGGAAGGGACCCACAAACTTAGGGCCAAGCTTCTTGGATGGGCAGGCTAATCTTAGGTTCAAGGTGGATAACCAAACTTGGTCCCCCGGTGCTAGGTCAAGTTCTCCTCTCCTCCTCCTGTCAAACACCTCTTTATTATATTCCTGGGTCTTCGCCATTGTTTCCTGGAGTATCTTGTTATTGGTGGAGAAGAAATCCAAGGTTTCTTGAACCGCTGGTACTGAGCATTCCGGGATATGGTTCGATAGAAACAGAGGGTGAAAGCCGTAATTGGCGAAGAATGGAGATTGTTTGGTAGCTGAGTGGACTGAGTTGTTGTAAGCAAACTCTGCAAGGGGCAACAAGGAAGCCCAATCGTCCTGTGAAAAACTGGAGAAACACCTCAGGTATTGCTCGAGTGTCTGGTTGGTGCGCTCGGTCTGGCCATTGGTCTGCGGATGGTATGCAGATGAAAAGGAGAGTTCGATCTTCAGTGCTCCACATAGTGCTTTCCAGAACCTTGAGGTGAATTGCACCCCACGGTCAGATACGATATTAGCGGGTATGCCATGAAGTCTCACTACCTCCTTGATGAAAATTTTTGCTGTTTCAGCAGCAGAGGGTGTCCCCACCATCGGCAGAAAGTGCGCCATCTTCGAGAGTCTATCCACCACCACAAAGATGGTGGTATAGTTTTCAGATGGAGGTAACTCAACAATAAAATCAATCGAAATCATCCTCCATGGTTTCTCTGGGACAGGCAGTGGTTTGAGTAACCCCCAGGCTCTGGTTCTGCTACCCTTGTGTTGAATACAGGTGGTACAGGATTCTACATAACTTTTGCAATCTTGAAGTAATTGAGGCCACCAGAAGGTACGTTGGAGGAGCTCGGCTGTCTTGTGTATTCCAAAATGTCCGGCTAGCTCGTGGTCATGACAGGACTTGAGAGCTGCAATTCGTAGTTGTTGGGGCACAAAGATCTTGTCCTTGTGCCATAGTAAGTCGTCTCTTAACTGCAGAGTGGGGTCTGGGGGTGAGGAAATTCCTGAAGAGACCTGTTTGATTTGAGACAGAAGATCTCCCTGTAGCATGAGAAAATTGCCAGGGGCAAGGATGGTATCCGGGGACGAAGGAGCTTCAGGCCCATTGAACATCCGGGAAAGTGCGTCAGGCTTAGTGTTTTTTGATCCGGGTCTGTAGGTTATATGGAAGGAAAACGAGTAAAGAACAATGCCCACCTGGCCTGCCGTGGCCTCAGTCTTTTAGCAACCTTTAGGTACTCTAGGTTTTTGTGGTCGGTATATATCAGGATGGGGTGTGCTGCACCCTCCAGGAGGTAACGCCATTCTTCAAGGGTTGCTTTGATTGCTAAGAGTTCCCTGTCCCCGACGTCATAGTTTCTCTCCGCTTCTGATAGCTTGCGGGAGAAAAACGCAACTGGATGCAGAAGAGATTTGGACCCCTGTCTCTGGGAGAGCACTGCTCCGTCCGCCACCTCAGAGGCGTCTACCTCTAAGATAAAAGGTTGGACTGGATCAGGATGCTTTAGGATGGAGGCAGAGATGAAAAGGTCCTTCAGGGTAGTAAAAGCCGCTTGGGCCTCTGGGGACCACTGGAACCGGGTACCTTGCTTAGTCAGACTTGTGATGGGAGCGATTATGGAGGAGAAGCCTTTGATAAATTTTCGGTAAAAATTTGCAAATCCCACGAAGCGCTGGACTGATTTTTTATCAGTGGGAGCGGGCCAGTCTGTAATGGCAGTGACCTTCTGAGGGTCCATCTTGACACCGTCTATTGAAATTATTAGACCCAAGAACTGAATGCTCACCCGTTCGAACTCACATTTCTCAGCTTTGGCATAAAGACTATGTTGACGGAGCCAAGCTAGGACCTTTTGGACGTGTTTCCGATGGTCTGGCAGGGAGGAAGAGAAAATCAGAATGTCATCTAGGTAGACAATGACGAATAAATCGAGATAGTCTCTGAAAATGTCGTTTACGAAATGTTGAAATGTGGCTGGGGCATTGCAAAGACCGAAGGGCATAAACAGATATTCAAAATGCCCAAAACGGGGTGCGGAACGCGGTCTTCCATTCGTCACCATCTCTGATGCGAACAAGGTTATAGGCCCCACGGAGGTCAAGCTTAGTAAAGATGGTGGCTGCTCCGAGTCTCTGGAATAGTTCAGGAAACAAGGGGAAGAGGATACCTATTCTTAATCGTGATTTTGTTTAAATCCGGTAGTCTACGCAGGGGCGTAGAGAATGGTCCTTCTTTTCCACAAAGAATATGCCAGCCCTGCGGGGGATGTGGAAGGGCGTATAAACCCCTTCTCGAGATTCTCGTCGATGTAAGACTTGAGAGTGCCCAACTCTAACTCGGTCAGAGGGAATATTCTTCCAAACGGGATTTCTGCTCCTGGCAAAAGTTCAATGGGGCAGTCATAGGACCTGTGTGGGGGTAAAGTCTCTGCTCCTCTTTTACTAAACACATCTAAAAAACTGTGATAGGCTTCTGGGACTAGCTGACGGTTCTCCACTTCAGATTCTAAGCACAGCAAGGAGGGAGGAGAGATGGCAGGCTTCTGGAGACAATGTTGGCGGCAATAGGAGGAAGAAAAATGGATCGTTCCAGATTCCCAGTCAATATGGGGATTATGGGCTTTCAGCCATGGCATACCCAGAATAACAGGGAATATAGGGGACTCGATTATGTCCAGGCAGAGTAATTCCCGGTGGTCTTGGGAGGTGAGTGCGCACAAGGGGATTGTCTCTTGGGTGACAGGACCGGATCTGATGGCCGATCCGTTAGCCAAGTGGACGGCAAGTTCTTGGCGCCTTGGTCATAGAGGGACTCCATGTCGGGCGGCAAAGGAGGCGTCCATAAAGGCGCTGCAGGCACCAGAGTCAATAATTGCGGGGACCCAAACGTTCGTTCCTGGGAGCTGCAGAGAGATTGAGACAGCCAGGTGAGTGTCATTGTTACGTAAAGCAGAGAAAAGAGCAGGTGGGAGGATTGAACACTTACGGAACTTGGCGGGGCAAGTGTTTACATAGTGCCCGGATCCTCCACAGTACAGGCAGAGATTATTGAGTCGGCGCCTTTGGCGCTTTTCCGGGGTCAGGGACGGCCAAAGTAGGCCTAGTTGCATTGGCTCCAGGATATCGGTGGAGGCTGGTACAGGACTTGGAGGAGGCAGGTGCGGTGAGCCTGGTACACGTGGCATCATCCATATGGGACGTGTAGGGCCGGATGTGCGTTCAGCGCGCCGCTCCCTCAACCGTCTGTCAATCTGAACGGAGAGAAGGATGAGAGCTTCGAGCGTTGCAGGGATGCCCACTCGGGCCAGTTCGTCCTTTAGCGACTCTGAAAGGCCCATGCGAAATTGGTGGTGCAGGGCAGCGTCGTTCCAATGGGTGTCGGAACTCCACTGTCTAAATTCGGCCACATAGTCCTCTACTGCCCTGCGTCCCTGTTGTAATGCACATAATGCTGATTCAGCAGTGGCTGCTAATTGGGTGTCCTCATAGATAAGGTCCATGGCTTGAAAGAAAGTGCTGAGAAGGTTAAGGCTTTCTTCCTTGCGCTCCAGGAGCCGATGTGCCCAAGTCTGAGGTTCGCCGGACAACAGAGAAATAACAAAGCCCACCTTTGTGGATTCAAGTGAAAAAGTCCTGGGTTGCAGGGCGAAGAAGAGTTCGCAGGCGTTGCAGAAAGCTCTGTATTTGCTGCGATCACCAGAAAATCTCCCCGGGATGGGGACTCTAGGTTCCGGTGGCAGCATCACTACAGAGGGGGTGGCCGAGGTTCCAGATGCTGCGGGTGCTGCGGCGGCCAGGGTTTGAACACGTCCCTCCAGGCGGGTATATCCCTCTTGTAAGTTTCTTACAGCCGCGGTGAGGCCATCTAGATGGCGGCATAAGTCCTCCATGGGAGACGCTCCCTGCGTGGGCTCGGACATGGCTGACCAGTACTGTCACGTACCTGGTTATGGAGCCCAATGTGCAGGGAGCGGCCTCTCGTGAGCCTCTGACTCGGTTGCCCCTGGTAGAGCAGACAGGGGGTACAGAGTCTAAAGGGGCACAAGCGCCTGATAGTAAGCTGGTGGCGGACCGGAAGCGGAAGCAGACAGGTGCTGGCAAGGTCCTGGCAGGGAAGCAATGAACACAGGCATGGTGCAGTAGCGCTTGCTGTAGCGGAGCCAAGGGATTGGCAAACACTGGATCAGGCAGGGTATCAGGAAACCGGAACAGATCCGAAGGATTAATCAGGTCCAGGCCGGGTCGGTATGTCAGGCAGGCAGACAACAGAGCAAGGGGTTTAGCGGAATCGGTGGTCAGATCAAGCCGGGGTCGGAGGCGGGCTGCAGGCAGAGGTAGGTCACAGGAAGCCGGGTCAGGTACACAGTAGTCAGGCAGGTAGCAGATTCAGATTAACTCAGGAAACGCTGTCGACTGGTCAGCAAGAAGCAGTGGGAACAGACAGCTTAAATAGCGTTCCTTGGCGCCAAAATGACGTCAGCGCACGTGCGCGCTCCCGCCGCGCGCCGCATGCACGCGCGCGCACACGCGCATGTGCGCGCACACGCGCATGCGCCGGGACTGGTTTCTCCTGACGTTGCCAGTACTGGTGGGATTGCTGGATCTTCTATCGTGACAGTTAGATGTTTACATTTCCAGCAGATATGCATGATGTTACCCACTTCTCCGCAACCCCTCCAGCACAGAGGAGAATTATCCTGAGAGAACTTGGACATCCTGTTTGGCATAAGGTACCATCTCAGGGATATCTTCTGGGCTAGTTCCCAGTGGTTGGTACATTTAGAGGCCTTATATACAGAATTGAGAGCAATTTGCCACTGCGTCTCCGTGAAGGTGCGGCCCAAGTCATCCTCCCATTTAAGGAATGGGGGGAACTTGACAAAGGTGCATCTGTGCTGGAGGAGGCTGTAGAAAAGGAGGATCCCCTTGGTGGTGGGGTTGGGGGATGTGAAGAATTTCCAGACAGGGTCTGGAAAAAAAATGTTGTGGTTCCTGACAGAGTTTAGGAAATGGGAGACTTGGCGGAATTTATACTCATCTGCCGAGGGGAGATTATACACAGATTGAAGGGACTGGAAGGAGGACATATGGTTGTCGCTGAATAAGCGAGAAATATGGGTAATGCCCTTGTTCCTCCAGCTCTTAAGCCCAATATTGGGAATGGAGCTCTCCAGGGTTTCAATGGGAACTGGCACTTCTACCAGTGCGTCTCGGGGATTGGATATGCCACCCAGAACCCTCCAGGCCTCCAAGGAGGCCCGAATGGATAAGGGAAGCTGGTGCAGAGGAAGAGGTCTCATCCTGTCTAAATACAGCAAGGAGATCAAGTCCCTGTTGGGGCTAAATGACTTTTCAATGCTGCACCAGGGGGTCACCTGGGGGTTTGTAAACCATGACTTAAGTTGACTTAAAAAGGGAAGCACGGTGATAGTCGCTGTTATCCGTGAAAACCCATACCACCTATGTCTAGTTAACAATGTCTTTGAGCATCTGGGTTTACGTGCACTCCATACATAAGTCCTAAGGATGGCGTTTAGGGACCGAAGGTGGGGGGGTTTAACAGGAATAGGGAGCGTATGGAAGATATACAAGATCTGGGGTAGCAAAAGCATTTTAAAGGAAGCAAGGCGGCCAGACCAGGAGAGTTCAATTTTGGACAAGTGCAGTGTCTCCTTAGTGAGTTTCTCTATTAGTAGTGGGTAATTGGCATTGGCCAATCTGTGGGGGTCTGCGGTGATTTGAAGACCAAGGTAAGATATGCTTTCCTTAGCCCACGCATAGGGAAATTAGCCTTCTAGGTAGGCCTGGGCAGCGGGCGGGAGATGCAGAGGCAGAATAGTGGACTTGGAGGAGTTGATTTTATAGTAGGAGATATTGCTAAAGGACTGTAGAACTGCCTGGACGTGGGGGAGCGATTTAGACGGGGGTGTTATGGATAGGATGATATCATCGCAAACAAGTTAATCTTATGTGAAGCACTGTGTATAGGGAAACCTGCCATATGGGGGTGGGCTCTAATTTTTTCAGCCAGTGGTTCAATGAGGAGGTTGAAAGTTGACGGGGACAGGGGGCACCCCTGACGTGTCCCATTCGAGATAAGAAAGGGTCTAGAGAGGCAATTAGAGGTAAAGACCTGGGCGGAAGGATGGGAATAGAGGTCTAGGATCACCGAGACAATAGGGCCCTGGAAACCAAATTTGCGACATGTAGGTCCAGTGGACCCTGTCGAACGTCTTCTCTGCATCCAAAGAGAGGAGCAGAGAAGGCGTCCGAGAGGCCCAGGCATGCTGCACCATGCCAATAATCCGGCGAGTGGCGTCCAACGCCTGTCTACCCGCAGTGAAGCCGGATTGGTCAGGATTTATTAGGGAAGGGATAACAGTGAGAAGCCTATGAGCCAGAATGTTGGCATATAGCTTAACGTCAGTGTTTAAGAGTGAAATGGGCCGAAAGTTGGAGGGGGTATCAGGAGATTTGCCAGGCTTGGGGATAGTGACAATATAAGCTGATAGCATCTCAGGTGGGAAACCTGCAGAGGACACAGCTTGTGAAAAAACTGAGCACAATGCGGGGGCCAGAGTCCCACTAAACGTTCTGTAATAGTCGTTTGGGAGGCCATCGGGGCCGGGGGACTTACCCAAGGGCATCTTGGAAATCATTTTCTGAATTTCAGCAACTGTAATGGGGGCGTTTAGGGTTTGCAGTTGAGAAGGGGACAGAGTAGGGAGGGACAGATCAGCCAGAAATGCCTGGATATCGTGGTCTGAGGGCTGTGGGGTGTTGCTATCATCTTTTATGTTGTATAAGGACGAATAATAATCAGCAAAGGAATTGGCAATATCCCTAGGGTCGTACAGCTTGCTGTTATTGGTCGGGCTATGAATGAAGGGAATTTTTGTACGAGTCCTCTGGTCCTTCAGACGCCGTGCTAAAAATTTGCCAGCCTTATTCCCAGAGGAGTAGTACGTCAGTTTCGGGGCTTTCACATATTTATTATGGGATTCTAGGAGCAGGCGTCTAAGGTCACATCTAAGATTGACCAGTTTGTTTGACAGACCTGGAGTAGGTGAGGCCTTATTCTGCACTTCGAGAGATCTAATCTCCTTCAGGAGCAGGTCTACTTTCAAAGTTCTTTGGCGTTTCAATCTCGAAATAATTTGTAGTAGAATTCCCCCTAATGAAGGCCTTGTGGGCACAGCACAGGACCGACGGATCAGACACCGAACCTTCATTCAACTCATTTACCAGCGCCTGTGTCTGAAATACTCCAGCGTTGGCCCTCCAAATGTACGTGGGGCTGGGGGCCACCTCCTCCGCCAGGGAGATAGAGACAGGTGCATGGTCTGACCATGAGATGTCGTGAATGGCGGAGGAGGAGACTGCCCCAAGTAGAGCCTTATCAACCAGTACCATGTCAATACGGGAGTAAGAGTTGTGTCTATTAGAATGAAAAGAATAATCCCGTTCATTAGAGTGCTGACACCTCCAAACATCATAATAGTCCTCTCTGATTAGAGCTGGGTGCAGCGAGGGAAGAGGACGTTTGGATTTTGAGGTTGTGTCAATACTGTAATCAACTGTCATGTTGTAATCACCACAAATAATGACATTGCCTTTTTTAACAGTAGTTATTTTCTTAAAGACCTTGGGCCAGATTCAGGTAGATGAGAGTATCTTTCCTCTGGAGTAACGCTTCTCATTTACGTTACTCTGAAGACCCTTTCAGCGCAAGTCCTTTAATTCACATAGCAGTTGCGCGTAAACTTGCGCCAGAGTAACGATAATGCGCTGGCGTAACCCGACGCAAGTGGAAGTGGGTGTGATCATATGTAAATGATGGGCGGAGCCCAGCGCAGAGGCTTACGTTCAGCGCATCATCCACGGAGCATGCGCAGTGAGTGCGGCTCCACTCGCCCCCTTGTGCGCATGCTCACAACTTCCGTCGGCACCACTTCCTGGGAAACGTCAGCGCAATGCGTTCCGCTGGGCGCTTAAAAGCGCTGGCGGAAACGTTCGGCGCAAAAGTATTTCCGCTTCCCCCACCCAGGGAAGATACTTTTGTTTGGTGATGGCTGCTCCCGCTACCCCCAGAGAGAGGAGGAACCTGAATTTTAATGCCCAGGAGGTCTCGTCATCATTTCGGCAATGGAGACGGATAATGCTTTTCTCCATGGCAAAAAAAGCCGGAAGACCAGCGGGAGAGGAAGCAGGGCATCCTGGAGTCCATTGCTGCCAGGGTCAATGTCTTGGGGTACTCCACCCGGACTGCTGGGGACATACAAAAAAAAATTAATGATCTGCGGCGCAAGGTGAGGGACAAGGTGGCCTCCATCAGGAGGTATGAGAGGGGCACAGGTGGTGGTCCCCCATGTCCTGTCACCCTGACCGCAGAGGAGGAGGTGGTCGCACGCTGCCTGGAGAGGGAGCAGGTGGAGGGGGTCGCAGGCTATGACTCCATGGAGGAAGGCACAAGGACAGGTAAGTGTTTTTATAATCCCCTTTTTGTTGTTTTGCTTTTGGGGGGGGGAGGGTACATGTGCCAAGTGTGTGGGACCACCAAAATGTGTCTGCTTTGTGTCATCCACAGATGACGGAGCTGGGCCATCATCTGTCAGCGTGCATTCCACCCCATCCCCCCCACGCCATCGTGTGCCCGAGCCACTGGGTGGTGAAGAGGTTGTGGAGGAGGAGAGTGGCCACACCCACACTGCCGAGGTGGTTGTAGAGGATCCTGCTGTGGCAGAGCAGGACTTTACCTTAGTTTTGTCTGTCTCCTCCCCTTCTCCTGGGCCGTCTGTCGTCCCCTCCCCATCCTTGGAAGCCCCTCAAGGGCGACTCCTTCCCCCGAGGACAACCATCTTCTGGCCCCAGGAAGGCGACCCAGAAGACCAGGGGGGTGTCTGATGGTGTCCAGGACCAGTTGGCGAGGGATCACGCCAGGCAGACGGAACAGATGGGGGCCATAGTTGGGCACTTACAGAAAGTGTCTGACAGCCTGGGCTCCGTTGCCAACCTCAGCAACGCAGTGCAGGATGTAAGCTGCAACTGCGCTGCAGTGGTCACCACTTTGGGGGAGGTGCAGGGGGATATTCGGCACCTTACTGCAGCCGTCCAGGCCAACAGTGCTGCCATCCGGGACCAGGGGAGGCTGAGTCGGCGGGCCCCAGCATTATCAGGTCACCCGTCAGCTCCGGATGCAGGCCCAGACGAACTCCTACCTTGGACGGATAGCCAGGGCCATGGAGGGCATGCAGGCCACACCTGCCAGGAGTGGCCCACCTGGGGATCAGCCACCTCAGATGCCCCCCCACCCCCACCCACTCCATCCAGGCAGCTGAGGAGCCAGAGAGGGCCCACAGAAGAAGCCCCCGGCATCCCCGATGAGGCCTTTTTTTTTTTCTTGTTTTATATTTTTTGTGTTGGACATACTCAGGTCATGAGTTTTTTTTTTCCTTTTTCTCAGGTTATGAGATTTTGTTTATTTTATTTATCAGGATATGATATTTTTAATTTCTTTTTGTACTGCACACGGTCAGGAGTGCAGGGGACAGTGTGAATGGTGTGTGAATGTGAGGGGGTGGCACTCCTGAAAGTAAGGGGTGTCACCCTCGGCCGTGGTGGTGAAGTTAACCCCAGGCTGTATGAATGACGTGTGAAAGGTGTATGAATGGACAGTGACATCATTGGGGCCTTGACGCGGCGTTACTGCTCTCCCAACTCCTACATGCTGGACTTGGGCTAATCCAATGTGATGTGCATGTGGTGTGTGTGATCTAGGGACATCAGTGGGTGTACACGCGTGCACTGTCTGTGTAATTAATGTTTGGTTTAGTGTCAAAGATGCCTACAGCGAGGACCCTCCTGACTGCTCTTCCATCAGCAGACGGGTGTCCTCTGGCAGGTGGGGACTGTGTGGGTCGGGGGTCAGGTCATCACGTATGTCAATATGCAGGTCTTTTTTCATAGCAAAGTTATGTAGTATGCAACATGCACCGATGATCTGACACACAAAGGTAGGGGAATACAATAGGGTCCCCCCAGACTTATCCAGGCATCGGAAACGGGACTTTAGGAGCCCAAATGTTTGCTCCACCACTGCACGGGTTTTGATGTGTGCTTCATTGTATTTTCTCTCTCCTCTGGTTTGGGGGTTCCGGAAAGGAGTCATTAGATGGGGTCCCAGTGCATATGCAGAGTCACCTGGAAGGGAAAAGACAGGAGAATGTTAGTCATGCATGTGCGACTTCTGTTGTGCATCACGGGAGGGGATAGTCACCCATACGGAAGAAAAATATATTTCCAATATATTTATTAAAAAAAATTATATATTTTAAATATATTTACAATATATTGACCTACGCGAATATATTTTTACATCTATTCCAGAAATGTAAATTCAAATATATTTTCCAAAGGCATATATTTTAAAATATATTTTTTTCAATATATTTGACAGATATTTTTGAGCATCTAAAAAAATGCATTTAAAAATATATTTTTAAATATACTTGTAAAGGCATTCCAAAATATAATTTATATGCATTTTCCAAAGACATATATTGGGAAAAATATATTTTTTAAATATATTCTTCAGATTTTTTTCAACATATATTTGTACATATATTTGTAAATGCGTTCCAAAAATATAATTTTAATATATTTTTCCAAAGGCATATATGTGAAAATTATATGTTTGTAAATATATTGTCCAGATATTTTTGAACATATAAAAAAAATGCATTTAAACATATATCTTTAAATATACTTGTAAATGCATTCAAAAAATATAATTTAAATGTATTTTACAAAGATATATATTAGAAAATATATTTCTAAAATAAGTTTTTCTGAAAATATTTAATGTCTACTAAAGACATTTCAACATATATTTTGTCTGATATTTTTGTAACTATGTCATAGATAACATTCTGAATACATTTATAAGAGACCCACTCCCATTTTGTTTTGTATTTTACTCTTTTAAAATAAAAATAAATAAAATAAAAACCAAAAGATTTAAATAAAATTTAATTTTTTTTAATAAGATTTTAAGCACATAATCCATTTAATACAAAGCAGATAAACCTCTCGCATCCACTTTCCATTCCCAAAGAATTTTTGTATAAGTCATTCTGAATTGAGAACGCTTGTCGGCGGACCAGCAAAATGTCTTAAAATACAGCAAGTCCAGTTATATTGATTTATGATTGACCTGAATGAATGAGAACCTTTACAAACATCCACCTCCACAGTCCAAGGGTCTTGTCTGCTTACAGAGTACCGAGAGAAACTCTGAATATAAATATTCAATGTTCTGTTTAATCCATGAATCAGTAGTTGCACTATTATTACCAAACTCGCTCATCAGTGTCTTTATGGTCCTTGCTTTGTGCACTGGTGATCAGTCATGTTGGAACAAGAAGGGGCCATCCCCAAACTGTTCCACAAAGTTGGGGGCATGACATTTTCCAAAATGTCTTGGTATGCTGAGGCCTTAAGAATTCCCTTCACTGGAACTAAGGAGCCAAACCCAACCCCTGAAAAACACACCCCACACCATAATCCCCCCCCCCCACACACCATAATCCACCAAATGATTTGGACCAGTGCACAAAGCAAGGTCCATAAAGACATGGATGAGTGGGTTGGGGTGGAGAAACTTGACTGGCCTGCACAGAGTCCTGACCTCAACCTGATAGAACACCTTTGGGATGAATTTGTGTGGAGACTGTGAGCCAGGTCTTCTCATTTAACATCAGTGCCTGAACTGACAAATGTGCTTCTGGAAGAATGGTCAAACATTCCCATAGGACAGCCTTCTCAGAGGAATTGAAGCTGTTATAGACTGGCATGCTATTAAAACTCATGTGCGTGTAAAGGCAGGTGTCCCAAAACTTTTGGCAATACAATATATATAGTATATATACTGTATATTCTTTTTTACTAAGTCAGTCCATTGTTTGGACTTAGTACCTGCCGAAGGGTAATTCCAGCAGCCAATTAAAAGGAATTGGCATATTACAGTTCTCCCCAGCACAAAATTAAAACTCAGCAGCTACACAAAGGGGGTTATTTACTAAAGGCAAATCCACTTTGCACTACAAGTGCAAATTACAAATGCAAAGTGGACTTGAAATTGCAAGGAAAGTGCACTTGGAAGTGCAGTCGCTGTAGATCTGAGGGGGCAAGGAAAATAAAAAAAAACAGCATTTTAGCTTGCACATGATTGGATGATAAAATCAGCAGAGCTTCCCCTCATTTCAGTTCTACCCTCAGATTTACAGCGACTGCACTTACAAGTGCACATTCAGTGCAATTTCAAGTGTACTTTGCACTTGTAGTTTGCGCTTGTAGTGCAAAGTGGATTTGCCTTTAGTAAATAACCCCCCATACTGTACACATACTGCAGCTACTGATTTTTAATATTAGGACACTTACCTGTCCTGGAATCCGGCGATGTTGGTACCCCAGCCAATGTTTCCATTGGCTCTCGGGTGCTGCTGCCTCCATTGCCTATAGGGGCCATTTCACACCACATGCAGTCCAGTGCGTTTTTTTTTTTTTTTTGCATGAAAAGTAAGTTATATGGTTTTCAATGGCATAATTCACACCAGTGCTTGCAGTTCCAGAAAAAAAGTAGAGCATGCTGCATTTTTCCTGCACTGGACTGTAATGGAACACTGTAAAGCACATAAAAAACGCACTAGAATGCACCTGAACACACTGGAACACACATGTCTTTATCTAAGGTTAAGAAAAAAAAAAGAGAGGAAAATGCCTGGAATGCTTTAAAAACACACCAAACATGTCCTGGAATGCATCAAAAACACACATGCAGAAAAGCATCGGGAACGCATCCGCCGCAGCGAGATCTCTCGGAAGGGGGAAAGGGTACCTGTCAAAAATAGGCGAGAGGCAAATACGTGGAGCTTCCACTTTTGGGTGGAACTCCGCTTTAACCACTTCCCTATGGCCGTACGACTATATGCGGCCGCAGGGTGGTTCTAATTCTCCGGGCTGCCGTGAAAATTTCACGGCAGCTCCTTTCTTTGTTCCCAGCACGCGCTCCAGAGTGGTGCAGCGGGGAACTTGTGTACTGGTCGTGTCCCTTGGACACAGCCAATCACAGATCGCCGCGAACGGCCAATCAGGTGGCCGTTTGCGATGCGATCTGTGGGCGAATGAGAGATGATCTCATATGTAAACATATGAGATCATCTTCATTGCCGTTTTACACAGAGACAGCGTCCTGTCTCTGGAGAGGAGGAGACCGATTTTGTGTCCCTTGTACATAGGGACACAGATCGGTCACACCCCCAGTCACCCCCCCCTCCCCCCACAGTTAGAACACTATGCAGGGAATACATTAACCCCTTCCTCCCCCCTAGTGTTAAACCCTTCCTGCCAGTCACATTTATACAGTAATTAGTGCATATTTATAGCACTGATCGCTGTATAAATGTGAATGGCGCCAAAAATGTGTCAAAAGTGTCCGATGTGTCCGCCATGATGTCGCAGTCGCAATAAAAATCGCAGATCGCCGCCATTACTAGTAAAAAATAAATAATAAAAAATAATAATTCTGTCCCTTATTTTGTAGGCGCTATAACTTTTGCGCAAACCAGTGGCTTATTGCGATTTTTTTATTTACCAAAAATATGTAGAAGAATACGTATCGTCCTAAACTGAATTTTTTTTTTTTAAATTGGGCTATTTTTTATAGCAACAAGTAAAAAATATTGTATTTTTTTTCAAAATTGTCTTCCTTTTTTGTTTATAGAGCAAAAAATAAAAACCGCAGAGGTGACCAAATACCACCAAAAGAAAGCTCTATTTGTGGGGAAAAAAGGACGTCAATTTTGTTTGGGAGCCATGTTGCACGACCGCACAATTGTCAGTTAAAGCCACGCAGTGTCGCAAGCTGAATTTTCACTGGTCAGGAAGGGGGTATACATGCCCAGTAAGGAAGTGGTTAAATGTCATATCCTTGCCCAAGCTGCACTGTTGTCATGTGCCAATACTAGGCTGGGCTGGAAGATAAATATGTAAGTGATGAGAGCTGCATTCTTGTGTGTGTGTGTGTATATACTGTATATATATATGTGTGTGTGTTATATATATACTGTGTGTGTATATATATTATATATATACATATATATATATATATACATATATACACACATACACATAGAGTATATCTGATATACACCACACACACATATACCAGAATGAAGATACAAAATATATATATAGAATGCATCTCCCATAACTTACTTACATGTATAAATATTTTTCTAATTTCTTTTATCTCATTCTTTTTATTGGGATATGTCTCTGATTTATGTGCCTTCGATTTCTAATATGTAAATCCAGCCTGGGGAAACTCTTTAAAACAGAGAGACTGCAATCATAATACAGGAGGTATGTTACAGGAAGTGAGCAGTGGGAACCAGAGGGGTGAACTTTCACCTCTCACTTCCTGTTCCTGGTAAGGCCTCTGAAAAGGAAAGCATGGCATGGTGGAGAGGCTCTCTGTAATGTCCTGGATGTATTCTGCTGGATGTATTCTCCTGGATGAAAGGTGAGCCTTCTATCAAATAATATTAGAATTGTGAAAGTTTGGTGTATGAGTTAAGTTGTATTTGTCTATTTCCTGCTGAATAGTTCTCATTCTGTGTGCATTCACCTTCCCAGTTACCATACAGCATGTGCACAGTAATGTAATATTATAGAGCTCCTCTTCCACAGCATGTCACCCTGCTGCATATAATATGTATGGCATCCATGTTATATCCAGTAACTGTGTAACATACTTTCAGTGCACATTGCTGCATATAATATGTATGTCTTCCATGTTATATCCAGTAACTGTGTAGCATACTGTCAGTGCACATTGCTGCATATAATATGTATGGCTTCCATGTTATATCCAGTAACTGTGTAACATACTTTCAGTGCACATTGCTGCATATAATATGTATGTCTTCCATGTTATATCCAGTAACTGTGTAGCATACTTCAGTGCACATTGCTGCATATAATATGTATGGCTTCCATGTTATATCCAGTAACTGTGTAACATACTGTCAGTGTACATTGCTGCATATAATATGTATGTCTTCCATGTTATATCCAGTAACTGTGTAACTTACTTTCAGTGCACATTGCTGCATACAAAATATTATGGCTTCCATTTATATCCACTCACCATGCAGCATAGGGGTTGATTTACTAAAGGAAAATCTATTTTGCACTACAAGTGCACCTTGGACATGCAGTCACTGTAGATCTGAGAGGAAGATCTGAAATGAGGGGAAGCTCTGCTGATTTTATCATCCAATCATGTACAGGCCAAAATGCTTTTTTTATTTGTCCCCTTCAGATCTATAGTGACTGCACTTCCAAGTGCACTTGTAGTGCAAAGTCGATTTGCCTTTAGTAAATATACCTCATAATGTCAGGGCACAGTGCTACCAATATTTGATGTCTCCCTCCCCTTTTGCATATTATTATCTGCTCTGTACTAGGTGTCATTAGATATGGATTTTTCCATACAGATACCAAATATGGGCCACCTTTCAGGCCGATAACAATATGAGGTACTAATATTACATCCAGCTGCCCCAGAAGTTGCCTGATATCACTTGACACCTAGGCCTTTTTTTGTATTTCTAACAGCCACTGGCCACTGTCAGAATACAGGAAAAAAGAGCAGATAGCAGGGATCAATAGCCAGGTTGCTATTGACTATTTTAATTTGCAGTAGCCAATAGTGGGCTATTGCGCCCCTTCACTCCCTGTTGTCAATCAGCAAAGGAGAGGATTTGAAGGAGAACATTCTTCTTCAGGTCTTCCTCTGCTGATTGACAACAGGGAGTGGGAAGGGGGCGCAATAGTCAGCCTAATTTTAAAATTGAAACAGCCAATGGCAGTCTGGCTATGGTTCCCCTCTACCTGCTGCTGTTTACATTCAGCTGCCATCAAATAAATTGTGCGGAAGGAGGTTAGCGGTGTCTGGGGTGTGTGTGTGTGTGTGTGTTGTGTGGAGATGGAAAGCTAATTTTTTTTTTTTTTTTTGCGGATTCTGACAGATGGGCCGCCAGCCGCTGTCAAAAGCACCTGACCAAGACTGACAACTGGTGAATATAAAACCGGAATAAGCACTTGGAAGAAGAAACCAACAACTGAGACAACTTGCTTTGGTAAGCGGACAACTTAATTACGGTGGTGGGCACCTTCCTTTTTTTTTTATATCACCACATTCAACTGCACTCACTGTATCTGATCATCATATTGCATCATCCTTCATTATTCATTTGGTCATCAGTGTTTGAGTTTGGTGATATCATTAAGAACTTTAGAGGTTTGGTTTGCCAATTGTGTGCTGTTGGCATACAATTTTTGGGATCACGGATTTGGCGTATTAACCTCTCATTGTTTATACATATAATTTGACATTCATTTTGTGAATTTATATACAAATTTTTCCATTCCACCAGTTCTGCTGCCTTTGTTATTTTTATCTTTATTTTCTGTTTGACCAATCATTTGCCTTTTCATTCTACAGTGTTTTAGGGCAGAGGTAGGCAACCTTAGAGAGGTGGAGATCTACCTGAACAACATGGGAGAAGTCAAAGATCACAGGTAGGGTTGTCCCGATACCACTTTTTTAGGACCGAGTACAAGTACGATATGTTTTTTCAAGTAGTCGGGCGATACCGAATACCGAAACTTTTTTTAAATATGTCCCCAAATGCAGCCATGTCCCCCCCACATATTGCAGCATGTCCCTGTCCCCCACATATTGCAGCCATGTCCTGTCCCCCACATATTGCAGCCATGTCTGTTCCCCACATATTGCAGCCATGTATGCCCCACATATTGCAAGCCATGTATGTCCCCAATATTGCAATGCCATGTATGTCCCCCATAGTATGCTCTGCCACCGCATATTACCGCCGTTAATCCCCCACATATAGCAAGCCATTGTATGTCCCCAATAATTGCCCACGCCGCCATGTATAGACACTCCCCTTCCGGGGTCGCTATGGATACCGCCAAGGGGCATACCGCCGTCAATCCCCCTGCCTTATCCCGTAGCGAGCGGATACCAGCATCCGATTTGGAGTGTTTTAATGCGGCGCCGCCGCCATGTATAACGACGAAAGTTTGGGTAACACGAAGCTATAATGCCAGGGGGTTTGACATGGCCGGTATACGTCACCACTGGGGGACATATTCTACAGGTATGAGGGACGGACATGGCTGCAATATGAATTTTCTATTTTGGTATCCTTATTTTCCGGGGAGTACAACCCCCCTCCCTAAATACTACCATCGGTCCCGATACCGATACTAGTATCGGTATCGGGACAACCCTAATCACAGGGCAAAGTGTCCTCCAATGTTGCTTCATCACACCTGACTAAAACCTATAATTGCCGTACTACCGCGCTGCAATCCTGTGCCTTTCACTGCAATTATTGGTGTTAACATTTTGCCTCCTGACCACCTTGTATAATTTCTCAGAGGCCCATTGGAGCATTGCATAACGCATTATGAATGAGCCCTTAGTTGCATTTGGCAATAGCACTTTTTAGGCTCATCGCATGTGAATTTGGGGGTGGTAAAACAATGCCCCCAATCCCTACCCCATTTAGCTGCTAAGTGGAAGGGGGCAGGGTGCCATGGGAGGTGGATGCTTGAGAGTTACTATTAGATCTCAAGCAACCAGAAATAACAGTAACTGGGAGTTTACTGTACTACATTCATTATAGTATCAGTGAGTGCACTGAGGTAACTACATACTATATGCACAAGTAAGATTTTTGTTTTGTGGAACATCTTTACTTATACCTTGGGAGAAACCCTCCTGGAATATTTTTGATCTGGTGGGGGGGATGGGTCAGAAGCAGACTGGAGGAAACCCTCTAATCATGTAAAAGTACATTTTTCCACAAGTCATCAATTTCTAACAAATGAAATTAATGGATATGGTGAGAAAATAGGCCATTATGTTACTTAAAATGTTTTTATGCATTTCCATAGAGTTGCCTGGCGTAATGGATACTTTGAAAACAACAAGAGCGCAGCTAATAGCACTGAAGAATGATGGTGGAAGTTCATCCTATGTGGGTGTATCGTGTGCATCACCTTCTGTCCCATCTGAAGACTTGAGCTCATCTCCTTGTCAAGTGTCGTACTCAAGGCCTAAACAGGTAGGATTTCTTTTGGTACCGAAACATTAAAACATTGTCTTTTTTGTAAATATCAAATATGACATATTTTACCTGCTCTGTGTAAGGGTTTTTGTACAGAGCAGCCCAGATCCTTGGCCCCATCTCCTAATTAGCTCACTGACTGTGATTGATAGCATCGGGAGCCAATAGCTCCCACCACTACAGAAAGCCAATCAGCAGTGCAAGTCCCTGGAGAGACAAGGCACTCGTGGTCATTGCTGGATCGAGAGGAGGCTCATGTAAGTATAGGGGGGCTGCTGCACACAGAAGTTTTTTTTTTTTTTACCTTAATGCATAAAATACATGAAGGTAAAAACCTTTGTACCTTTACAACCACTTTAATAAAAAGTAACTTTCAAGGCGGTGCCTCCAAGCGGCTGACAGATGGAGAGAAGCGGGTACAGTTAGACCCTATGTAAACATCAGCTTTGACATGTAGACTGTAAGCCAATTTGACTTTTGTTTCAAAATAAGATATCTTGCTCAGTCTGGTGGTAGTCTGAACTAATAAGACAAGTTGTAGGCAAGATGTTGATTATTATACTGATTTTTGAAAAGTCTACAATATGTTGATGTTTTTATACATGCTTAATTTGGTTAGTTTTATTTACTCAGCTGCATCTGTTAGACCCCTTTCACACTGAGGCAGTTTTCAGGCGTTTTAGCAATAGAAATAGCCTCTAAAAAGCTCATGAAACTGCATCCCTTTCAGTGCAATGAGTACTTTCACACTGGGGCGATGTGCTTGCGTAACATTAGAAAGAGTCCTGCAAGCAGCATCTGGGGCGGGTTGGGAGCACTATAAATAGCGCTCCTAAAACGCACCTGCCTATTGAAATTAATGGGCAGCGCTTCCAAAGCACTTTAAAAGCGCATTAAAACTGTACTTTTTCCCTTTAAAAAAAAAAACGCCTAAAAAGTGTTTCAAAAACCGCCGGAGCTTTAGCAGCGCTGCAGTGTGAAAAGGGTCTTATATGGCTTTTGATTCACAGGGAAAATCTAATAAGTCTAATATTTTCCATTTACTTTTTAAAGCTGCCACTTTGGCAAAGTTTCCTGGGACTTCAAATGGTGTGATCAGTGACGCTGTTACAAGAAAAATTGTTGAAATATCACCTGAAGGGAAACATGGGGAACCATCAGAATACCACAAATAAACTTTTATGTCATTAATGTCATTTACCACAGTTAACACCACTTTCTATTCTCTGTGTTGTAGTTTGTGTATATTTACATGCTAATAAAGTTGTGTGTATTGTACTGTGTTATTGTTTTTTATTTCCAAATATTTGCTGGTTTTATAGGCCTACAATATATAAATGCACAGCCTTTCAAAATGTATTTTTTTTTATTTTACAATTAGTACATTTATATTTAAAATATATTTTAAAAAAACATTCTTAATATATTTTTTCCCAAATATATTGCCATATATTTGAAATGCTACAATTTTGGCCAGATTCAATATATTTCAAAAATATATTTCAATATATTTGTGAATATATTGGGTAATGCATTGTGAAATATGTTGCAAATATATTCATAAATATATGTTAAATGCACTTCTAAATGCATTTAGCAATATATTTTTGCAGCCATAAATATATTGCAAAGTGCATTTTGGAATGCATTGTGAATGTATTCAGAAATATATGTTAAATGTACTTCTGAATGCATTTAGCAATATATGTCTGAATATTTCACAATGCATTCCAAAATGCATGTTGCAATATATTTATGGCTGCATAAATATATTGCTAAATGCATTCAGAAATACATTTAACATATATTTATGAGTATATTTGCAACATATTTCACAATGCATTTTCCAATATATTCAATAATATATTCACAAATATATTGAAATATATTTTTGAAATATATTGAATCTGGCCAAAATTGTAGCATTTCAAATATATTGCAATATATTTGGGAAAAATATATTAGGAATGTTTTTTTTAAATATATTTAAAATATATTTTTCTTCCACATGGGCATGCCTGACTCCCTTGTCACTCACCAACCAGCCAGCTGTCCCCATACATGTTCTGGTTAAATTCTGCTGGGATGGGGCTCTGATTGTATATGAAGCTGTCATGGCTGGACCCGGGGTGTTTGGCACGGACGTGCCATATGAGGCGTTGGGCATCAGCTATCACCTGTACGTTGATGGAATGCCAATGCTTCCGATTGCGGTATATGTGCTCTGTGGCACTGGGGGGCTGAAGGGCCACATGTGTGCAATCAATGGCCCCCACAGTGCGAGGGAATCTGGCAATGTTGTAGAAATCTGTCATTGCCTTCTGCCGCAGCTCCTCAGTGGTGGGTCTGATGAACTGGTTGGACATGCGTCTGAGGATTGCAGGGACAACCTGGTGCACACATCTGCTCACGGAGGATTGTGACATCCCAGACACCACTCCACTTGTACGCTGGAATGATCCACTTGCAAGGAAATGGAGTGTTGCCAGTACCTTCACCAGTGGCTGCACTGCTTGTGAGCGGTGTGTCTTGCTGGTGATGTCATCCTGCAGGGTTGTGGTTAGTTCAAGTATTGCATCTGGGCTGAATCTGAAGAGGCGATACACCTCCTCATCCCCCATGCCAAAGAGTTCATACGAGTGCGGTATATCCTCTCACGTGGCCGCCTTCTTGGTTCCAGGGGACCCATCAGTAGTTCTAGGACCACAATTGCCCCTGGCATGTTGGCACACAGAGGTGTTGTCCTTGCAAGTGTTGTTGTGTTCAGCAAGCTCCTATCGTCGGTAACGCTGCTGTAGCTGCTCTCCTGCTGACCTGTGACCGTCTGGAGTAAAGATAAGCAGCCTTTTGTAGAAATAACTTTGCGCCGGACGGACCAGATACGCGCGGCGCATGTAGCCAGCGTATGGTGCTAATCCGTTCGCGAATTGGGAAATCTCCCTCATTTGCATATTTGCAGGGGAAATCAATGGGCGCGACTGATGCGCCCAGCGAAAATAAGCGCTGACGATACTCTGGCGTCGGAACGTTCCGCCGGTCGCAAATGACCCGTTATTGGGCGCATCTAGTTTGGTGGGTACGGGCACATAGAAACGACGGCGCATCATCACAGTTACGCGGCGCATATCCAAATACTCCAGCGCAAGTGTTCGTGAATCTGGCCCCTTGTTCATAAACCTGAACTGGTTGGTATTCGGGGCATATAGATTCACAATAGTATAAGTACGATTGTTAAATTCCCCCACAAGAATCACAAATCTACCAACAGGGTCAGATAACACCTCCCCCAGTTTGAATGACACAGAGTCTCTAATAATCATAACAACCCCTCTGTGTTTCTTATTGGGGGCAGAAGCAAAAAACAAATGGGGATAGTTATTGTGCTTAAAGTGAGGGAGTTTAGAGGAAAGAAAATGGGATTCCTGAACACATAAGATGTCCGCCTGCAACTTCTGGGCCTCATTCCACAGTGACGATCTTTTCGTAGGGTGATTTAGTCCGTGGATGTTGAATGAGACTATGTTAAGCACCATGGTGGAGGGGGGTAATGAAGAAATAGTACCTCAAGCCGGAGACACTGACGAAGCTCAGATGAAATCCAAGGCGTTGTTTCCGGGGGCGGAGGTTTCGCCACTCCCTGGGTAGCGGGGTGAAGTCCATCTCTTGACGTGGGGTAAGAAAAAACAAAAAGAAAAGAAGAAAAAACAAAGCCACTTGGATCAGTGGCATTCAAACAGTAAAACAGTTCAATCATAACGAACAAAGTAAGTAAAAAGGGAGATTCAATGTTGAATCTGGGAGCAGAGAAACTGCTCATTTAACACAGAGGGGGAAATATCAACGTTAGTAGGTAACAAGTAGCACAATATTTCGATCGTAACCAAGGCACTTAGGAGGACCTTTTCTTGTCCTTTTTCTTGCGGGACACCAGGTGCCATGAATCCTGAGTGGTGACTTTGGAGGCTGCAGGTTGATCACCATCCACTTGTTCTGGGACAATGTTCCATGCACGAAGGAGGGCCAGGCCCTCTGTTAGGTTGTTGACCACAGAGGAATGATTATCTCTCGTGACGGTGAGCTTGGCTGGATAGCCCCACCTGTACACAATGTCATGATTGCGCAAAGCCTTAGTGACTGGCAGAAGGGCCCTGCGTCTCTGCATTGTGAATTGGGATAGGTCTGCGAAAAGCTGGATAGAGGCGTACTGAGCAAGTGGGCTCTTGTTCTTCCTGAAGGACATCATGAAACGTTCTTTTATTTGGAAGAAATGTACCCGCATCAAAACATCTCTGGGGATGCTATCTGGGAGATGCGATGGCTTGGGCAGGCGATGGATTCTGTCTATTGCCAGGTCTGCATCTGATAAGTCAGGGACAAGTGACCTCATGAGGTCCTGTGCATATTGCTGCAGTTGGTGAGGGAGGACAGATTCAGGGACACCGCGGATCTTAATGTTGTTCCTCCTGGATCTGTCCTCAAGGTCCAAGACCTTTGCTTTGAGCCATGTCAGTTCGTCTGCCTGGTCGTTGTGGGCATCTACCAGGGAGTTGTAAGAGGAGGCAAACTCCCCCATCTTCTGTTCCACATGATCCACCCTGCCCCCCAGCTCCTGGACGTCAGCTTTGAAACCTCTCATGCAGTCTATCATGTCAGCGTGGAGGGAGCTGCGGAGGGACATCAGAATATCCTTCAGGGTGGTGTCAGACATGGGTTTGTCAGTGTTAATGGCCTCCGCAAGCTCCCTAGTGTCATCCAGGGAGTCCTGTGATTTGACCACTTTGCCGCCTGAGCACTCGGGGGATAGCCGTGGTTAGGACTTAGCTGGGCTGCACGCCAGCGGGGTGGATGCCTCCGGAGATCCCTGTGCCCCTCCTGGATGTGGACTAGGGCTTTCCGGAGCTAAACTGGAGCCGGAGGAAGAGGACGGCGAGGCTCCATCGGCCCCATTTTGGCCTAGGCCGCGAGGAGTTGGAGGAAAGTAGTGGGAAAGCTTCTGTACCTGCGGCAAAGTTTTCCGTATTTGGGCAATCCTGGGATGCTAGGCGGTCCAAATAGGTTAGGGCTGCTGATGGTGCCTCGGTATGTCGTTTTCTCTACGGTCGGCACGGAGCTCTCTGCTCAGACATCCATGCAGAAGCTCGGCTGGCCACGCCCCTCCTCCACTGTGTCCTTTTTGTTTCCTCTGTAATGTATGTTTTCGATCTGTTTATTTGTCACTTGTCTACATTCAATAAAAAAAATTGAAAGTAAAAACAGTGGGCCAGATTCAGAGAGCCATTACGCCTGTCTAACTGGTGTTAGACTGGAGTAATTTCAAATTACGCGCTCAAACCATGAATAGACGGCTGGGGGCTTCAATTCGACTGGATTACGTGTTCGTACGCCTTCGGATCTACGCTGCAATAAAATTGTGGCCACTGGGTGGACTTCCCATCGTTTTCCGCGTCGGGGTATGCAAATGAGCTTTTGCCGGCGATCCCCGAAATTTCGATCTTCAATCGCAATCTCTTACGGCACCTTTAGTCATCTTTTATTTCCGTAACACTATACCAGCATTTTGCTGCTCTAATATTAGACAGCCCATGTTAAGTATGGCCGTCGTTTCCCGTGTCAAATTTTTACATTTTCCGACGTCTTTTATTATTTTTTACGTAAGTCGTCCGGGAATAGGAATGTTCGTAAACAACGCTACTCAAACAACGAATGACGTAACGCCGTGATTTCGCGCAATGCACGGCGGGAAATTTCTGAACGGAGCATGCGCAGTTCGATCGCCACGGGGACGCGCTTAATTTAAATGCTTCACGCCCCCTAATCGCGTATTTCGATTACACGGCGAGAAATAGACTACGCCGCCGTAGCGTACGGGCAAAAATCTACCAGGATTCAGTGTAGAGCCTGGTAAAATACGGCAGCGTAGAGTATTTCGATTACGCAGCGCAATATTAAGTGTATGTGAATCTGGCCCAGTCTTTCTATACATGCCTAGGTTATATCCCTCAATCAATGGAAAATAATTATTAATGTGGATACATGAATCATTTTAATGTGTGTTTGATGAATATGTGTTACAGGTTCATTTATATTATTATAATCAAAATTTGATATATTTCCTAATATGGGTTAGCTTCTATAAAACACTTCTATATTAAAATTACATTAATTTATATATATATATATATATATATATATATATATCTTTCTTCTAACAAAGGGGCAGATTCACATAGATGTAATCTTCCGCTGCGTAATCGAAATACGCTACGCTGCCGTCTATCACCAGACTCTACGCCGAATTCAGGTAGTTTTTTTGCGCGTACGCTATTGTATCGTATTTTTTTTCCGCCGCGCAATCGAAATACGTGAGTAGGGGGCGTGAAGCATTTAAATTAAGCGCGTCCCCGCGACGATCGAACTGCGCATGCTCTGTTCAGGAATTTCCCGCCGTGCATTGCGCGAAATCACGTCGTGACGTCATTCGTTGTTTGAGTAGCGGCGTTTACGAACATTCCTATTCCCGGACGACTTACGTTAAAAATAATAAAAGAAATCGAAAAACGTTGAAATTCGACGCGGGAACGACGTCCATACTTAACATGGGCTGTCTAATATTAGACCAGCAAAAAGCTGGTATAGTGAAACGGAAAAAAAAGATGACTAAAGGTGCCGTAAGAGATTGCGTTTGAAGAGCGAAATTTTGTGGATTCCAGGCAAAAGCTCATTAGCATACCATGAAGGTGAAAAACAACAGGAAGTCCGCCCAGTGGCCGCAATTTTCAGGCAGCGTAGATCTGAAGGCGTACTAACACGTAATAAAGTCGAAATTTAGCACGCAGGTGTCTTTTCATGGTTTGAGGATTTCGACTAGCGTAAAAACGCTCGTAAATCGAAATTACTCCTGTCTAACAACATTTACACAGGCGTAATCGCTTTGTGAATCTAGGCCAAAGTCTCTAACTCAGCAGACTTTAGACTGTCTCATAATGAAGATAGGATAAAAGCTCAGCTGTATAAAACATTTCTTCTTGGCTGCGTACACATGACCAAATACATCTGTTCAAATCGGTCTGGCAAACCAAAATCCCCGCTGGCAGACAGCGCGCTGACGTGGCGGTGACGTTGACGCCGCCACGTCACCGCATCAGGAAGTAAAACACTTCGACGCATGTGCGAGCAGATATGTCTGCTGGTTAGCGTACTAACCAGCAGACATGTCGAACAGACGGATTCCCAGCCGACAGATTTTAAAGCATGCTTTAAAATCTGTCGGCTGGCCAAATCTGTCTGTCCGCCCGTACACACGATCGTATCTGTCTGCTGAAACGGTCTGGCAGACAGATTTGATCATGTGTACGCGGCCTTAGGGATTATTTTGTTCAACGTATATATTTTTATTTTTAATATCATGTGTATTTTAAGATATTTATGACTTGTATCATATGATATGTCCATATCATAGATAGATGGGTGTCTTTGTCCTTGGTGTTTAATTAACTGAGTTCTTCTGCTATTGTCTAAGAGACAGCTGAGACAATACTGGCTGCTTTCCTTAGGGCAATCTTAGGCCGCGTACACACGATCAGTCCATCCGATGAGAACGGTGAGAACGATCTATTAACGCTGGGACAACATTTCTCTGTCCTGTGACGAGAACCGTAATTGTTTCAACTTTCAACCCAAGCTTGTAAATGTTATAGATAACTAATCAAATTGTTCATGTCTTGGACACTTGTCAAACATTTTTTTTTCTTTTCTAAAAGGTCCCCAAAAGGACTCATAGTTCATCTAAGCAAATCTCACAAATATGGTCCAGTAAATATTAAATTATTATTATTATTTTTCCTTGAAAACCCGTGACATCCCTGTTCTGCCAAGTGACAGGACACTGATCTACTGCTCCCTGTCATCGGGAGCATTGATCAGTGTCATGTCACTGAAAGCTCAGCCCCCCACAGTTAGAATCATTCCCTAGGACGCACTTAACCCCTTCCTCACCCCCTAGTGCATAACCCCTTCCCTGCTAGTGTCATTTACGCAGTAATCAGTGCATTGTGTCCGCTGCAATTTTGCA